>CM018697.1:83798650-84998650 GCA_009363875.1 Mikania micrantha
CTCCTTAACTTATTGTCACACCCCCAAATTCCCACTTGTGGCAAATGTCCACGTGGATGTGACGTGTCCAGAATCACAGCTCAAGGTCATATAGAACACCTCTATATGCGTTTACAAATCCAATGTTTGACACATACACAATTAAAATAGTTTGCAGCGGAAAAAGTATTTCATCATATAGCAGCGGAATATTCAAATGTTTGACATATGCAGCGGAAAATCAAAAGTTGTTAAACACTACGATGTTTGATAAAGATACATATTCATAATAAACAGTGTTTGCATGAAAACATAAATAAATGCATGTAGGTCCTATGCCCGATCCCCTACGTGCATTCCTGGCATCCATAGCCTGCTAGTTACCTGAGAATACAAGTTTGAAAACAAGTGTCAACACGATGGTTGGTGAGTTCACAGGTTTTGATATACATATAGTAATAAAAAGTGTGTCATGCTGTTTATCAATGTTAGTACCGAGCCCTAGGCCCAAAGTGTCAGTGCGTCACTACCGAACTAGACTTGTTTGTCCTTGCCTCCGCTATGCCTCGTATGCATAGCAAGATAGGTCAGAATTTGCACGGGTTATGACACTCAGTCAACATGGTGCCCCGTGGGGTTAGTCATTCCCTAATGGATCCATCCAAATCTACCACGTTGTTTGTACATTAACGGTAAGACTTTGTGAGGGCTTGTAACGAGTTCAACACTTAATGTTTGTCCAATAAACCAGCATACACAAAAATGTTTGTAAAAGCAATAATGTTTGACTCGATGCAACTAGTATTCTCCCCCTATTTAAAAGCGTTTGAAAAGAGTAAAGAGGGGCCGTAAACTCACCTTAGTGAAACGAATGTATGTAAGCGTAAGCTCCCGAGTTGTCGTGTAGCACGTCGGTCACCGGCAACCTATATCGTAGATCGTACGTGAGTTCGTGTAAGTGACCGTGCTACTGTTAGTGCTCGTGTTTGTGTCCAACAACCCTTGGTTGTTCATGTTTGTCCGTGTCGGTCCACAATGACCGTGTTTGCTCGTGTTGGTCCATATTGACCGTGTTTGACCATGTTTGACCATGTTTGACCGTGTTTGACCATGTTTGACCAAAGTTGACCGTGTCAAGTCAACGACCCGTTGGTGAACCGTGTGACGGTTTGTGACTCGTGTAGCAATCGTGTAAGTGTTTGTCGTGTGCAAAACGCGTAGGTTGCGTTTATGGACAACTTACTATTTATAGTAAGTTTCCATTTTTAGAAAGTTCACAAAGCATGACGGTTTTATAGTTCTAGCATGTTCAATAGTCCTACGGGGTCATGTTAACACATAGCACGTCATCATACGGTTTCACATAAGTCATTTAGAACATGTTAGTGCACAAAAGTTTCCTAAAATGGAAAGTTTCCATTTTTAGCATACGTGACATCGGAAACCATCTAACTTAGCATCTAATCATCATGTTATAACATATCAAGCCATTTAGCAAGCTCAAATCATTCAAAACGTTCATAAGTTGGTTTTTGTAAAAATAAAGTTACTAAATATAGTAACTTTCTAATTTTGCATAGAAATGACCATTTAACATTTCTAAACCAATTTTTATATCACCAATCATCATAATAAACCACTTAACACCATTTAATCATGTCATCTCATCCCAAATTATCGTTTAACAACATTCTAACTAGAAAAGTTACTAAAAATAGAAATAACACTACATATGATCATAGACATCATCAAAACCTCTTTCTAACACATCAAATCATCATGATATCATCCTAGCAACAATTCTATATACATGCATGTTCATCATATATCCCAAATCATCGATTTGTAACTAAAAAGTTACTAAAATGGCAAGTTTGTCTACAAATCACATTTTAACCATCCTAATCACAATCTAATCTTGCAAGGACACTTATACATCATCATGAATCATTTCAACATCAACAAGACTATCTAAAATGCCTTAGATCATACATGCATGTCCATATCTCATCACAAAACATCATTCTAAGCAACAAGACCCATCCCCATCATCATAGATCATCATAGATCATCATCTAAACACCTTAGATCATCAAATACAGTAGGTTTATCAACAAACCCAGAAACAAAATTCGTGCATGTGCACTATAGGTGCTTGCATGTGGGTTTTGTGCATTGCATGTGTGTGTAGGAGTGAAGGGAGTAAGTTTTAAGCATAGAACTACCTTCTAGAGATCCTTGAACACTAGATTGATGAATAATCAGCTCCTGGACCTCCTGAGATTACTGATTTCGACAGGAAGGAGGGTGGTGGTGGTGATCTACAAGCTACAACGTCCTTATCTGTTCTTGATGGTAACCAAGCTTCAAAGCTTCAAGAAGGTCCTCTAATGGCTTCCACAGGGTAGGATTAAGTGTTTCAGTGGTTTGGGAAGAGAAATTGCCGAGCTATGGCGTGTAAGAATGGTTAAGATAGGTGAAATGATGATCTTGGAAGTTTAAAAAGAAAATCTGCGAATCTATGAGTCAGGCGTATCGCCTGACGTGGGTGGTTTCACCCTGTCGTTACGCGCGGATGGGCAGTCGTGTGAGGCGCCTTTTGTGTCCCGCGCGTATCGCCTGTTTTGGGCGCTCCGGGTCTGGCGTACCGCCTGGCCCAAATATAAGGCCCAATAAGCCTATTTTGTTGTTCTGGGCCCGTTCTTGCCTGTTTCTCGACTGTAGGACATCATTCGATCGTCGTTTGGACTCTATTGGTCAATTATTAGTCATAATTGACTTGTGACAGTGTTTCGTGAGGTTTCGAGGGTTGTGCTACACAATGTGTGAGACGTTCACCAACGTTCGTGTGTTTTGACACGTGTGTGTTGTTCGTCGATAATTCCACGAATTATCTTGTCAGGTGTCTGTGTTTGTACTGTCGTGCCACGTGTCACACTAAATTAATCTAATTCTAGTGCCACGTGTACATAATGTATTTAAATAAACATTTAAATAAATAAGATGCTGACCTGGAAATTACGGGGTGTCACATCCTCCCCATGTTAGAAAGAATTTCGTCCCGAAATTCAACTCGTGTTGCTAGTATTTGTCTGTTCCGCGAACAGGTGTGGGTACTTTTGTTTCATCTGGTCCTCACGTTCCCACGTGAATTCCGGTCCTCGTCGCGAATTCCATCGTACTTTTACAATCGGGATTTTACTGAGTTTGAGCTTCTTGGTTTCCCGGTCCATAATCTCCACCGGTTCCTCAACAAAGTTCAATTGTTCGTCGATTTGTATTTCCTCGAGAGGAATAACAAGTGTTTCATCTGATAGGCACTTCTTGAGGTTCGAGATGTGGAATACGTTGTGTACGCTGCTCAGTTCAACTGGCAGGTTTAGTTCGTAGGCTACAGGGCCTATTCGCTTTGTAATCTCGAAAGGTCCGATGTAACGAGGGTTCAACTTTCCTCGTTTGCCAAACCGAATGACACCTTTCCAGGGCGAGACCTTGAGTAACACTCTGTCCCCCACTTGGAATTCCAACGGTTTGCGTCGTTTGTCCGCATAGCTTTTCTGTCTGTCCCGAGCTGCTACCATTCGTTTGCGTATTTGCACGATCTTCTCAGTTGTCTCGTGCACCAGTTCTGGACCAGTCAGTTGGCTGTCTCCAACTTCCGCCCAGCAGATGGGTGATCGACACTTACGTCCGTAAAGTGCCTCGAATGGTGCAGCTTGAATGCTAGTGTGGTAGCTATTGTTATAGGAGAACTCAACTAATGGTAGATGAGATTCCCAGCTACTACCAAAGTCAATGACACATGCCCGGAGCATGTCTTCCAGTGTCTGTATCGTTCGCTCACTTTGCCCGTCCGTCTGCGGGTGGTAAGCAGTACTCATGTCCAATCTCGTGCCCAAAGCCTTATGCAAAGACTTCCAGAAGTGAGACGTGAATCGACTGTCGCGATCAGATATGATTGAGATTGGCACTCCATGTCGAGTGACCACTTCCTTTAAATAAATCCGGGTGAGTTTGTCTAGCTTGTCAGTCTCCTTGATGGGTAGGAAATGTGCGGACTTTGTCAGTCGGTCTACGATAACCCAGATGGTATCGCATCCACTTGCCGTCTTAGGCAGCTTAGTGATGAAGTCCATGGAAATCTGTTCCCATTTCCACATTGGTAATTCCGGTTGTTGAAGTAACCCTGATGGCTTCTGGTACTCAACTTTGACTTTTGAGCACGTTAAACACTTACTTACGTAAGTTGCTATCTCAGCTTTCATGTTTGGCCACCAATAGGTTGTCTTCAGATCGTGATACATCTTATCAGAGCCTGGGTGTACGGAATACCGGCTCTTGTGAGCTTCATCCATCACTACTTCTCTCAATCCTCCGTAGCGTGGAATCCAGATTCGATCCATTAAATAGTAAGCTCCGTCGTCTTTTGCCTTTATTTGCTTATCCATGCCACGCATGGCTTCAAGAGTGAGGTTTTCAGTTTTCAGAGCTTCCTGTTGTGCTATCCGAATTTGATTCGGCAGTTCGGAATGGATCGTAAGTTGTAGTGCGCGCACGCGTTTTGTTGTTTCTTTTCGGCTCAACGCGTCGGCCACTACGTTGGCTTTACCGGGATGATACTTGATGGCGCAATCATAATCACCTATGAGTTCAACCCATCTTCGTTGTCTCATGTTCAACTCTTTCTGGTCGAAGATGTGTTGTAGGCTCTTATGATCGGTAAAGATTGTACATTTCGTGCCGTACAAGTAGTGTCGCCAGATCTTCAAGGCAAACACCACGGCTCCCAACTCAAGGTCATGAGTCGTGTAGTTCTTCTCATGCACCTTCAGTTGACGTGAAGCGTATGCTATCACTTTCTCGCGTTGCATCAGCACGCAACCGAGTCCTTGTTTCGAAGCGTCGCAATACACCACGAAGTCATCACATCCTTCCGGTAGGGATAGGATGGGTGCAGTGCATAGTTTCTGCTTCAACAGGTTGAAAGCAGCTTCTTGTTTGTCTCCCCAATCGAACTTTTTGTCTTTATGGGTCAGGGACGTCAATGATTGGGCAATCTTCGAGAATCCTTCAATGAATCTCCGGTAGTACCCGGCCAGTCCAAGGAATTGCCGCACCTCAGTTGGAGTCTTGGGTGCTTCCCAGTTCTTAATGGCTTCGATCTTAGCTGGGTCTACGTGAATTCCCTGCTCATTAACCACGTGTCCAAGGAATTGGACTTCGCGAATCCAAAAGTCGCATTTTGAAAATTTCGCGTACAGTTGCTCTTTCTTCAGTAGTTCCAAGACTAACCTTAGATGTTCGGCATGCTCCTCCCGATCCTTTGAATAAATCAGGATGTCGTCGATGAACACTATCACGAATTTGTCCAGGTAAGGTTTACACACTCTATTCATGAGATCCATGAATACGGCTGGTGCGTTGGTCAGTCCAAAGGGCATAACTAAGAATTCGTAGTGTCCGTATCGGGTTCTAAAGGCAGTCTTAGGGATATCGTTTTCCTGTATCCTTAGTTGGTGGTAACCCGATCTTAAATCGATCTTCGAATAGTAGCTTGACCCTTGCAACTGGTCAAACAGATCGTCTATTCGCGGTAAGGGATATCGATTCTTGATCGTCACCTTGTTCAGCTCTCTGTAGTCGATACACATACGGAATGATCCGTCTTTCTTCTTTACGAACAAGACCGGTGCTCCCCAAGGTGAGAAGCTCGGTCTGATGAATCCCTTGTCTAACAGCTCTTGTAACTGGTTAGACAGTTCCTGCATCTCCGTTGGTGCTAGTCGGTATGGAGCCTTAGCAATCGGTGCTGCTCCTGGTGTAAGGTCTATCTGAAACTCGACTTGTCGTTTCGGAGGTAGTCCAGGTAGGTCTTCGGGAAACACTTCGGGAAAATCGCGGACTACGGCGATGTCCTCAATCTTCCTCTCCTTCTTTGGTTGCTCTGCGATGAGGGCTAGTATGGCAGCGTATCCCTTTTGCAGGTACTTGTTCGCCTTCATGCATGACATGATGTTCAGAGGTACTCCCCGTCTTTCCCCCTGAATCGAGATCTGTTCTCCGTTCTGCAACGTCACTCGTACGATCTTCTCGTTGCATACGATCTCGGCCTGGTTAGTGGATAACCAATCCAAAACCATGACGCATCCTCGGAAGATGTGTTGTGTTTCAATCAGTTTGCCGTCAGCTAACTCTACAGTATACTTGTAGTCTAGTGGCGTTGGGGTAATATCTAGTAATTTGCTAAACTCACTAGATATAAAGCTCCTATCGGCACCGGTATCAAATAATATGCTAGCATAGACATTATTTAAAAGAAACGTACCGGTTACGATGTTTGGGTCATCCTTGGCTTCTCCCGAGCCAATCACAAATGCTCTTCCTTTGGCCGCTCCTCCTCCGGCCTTCTTCAATTGAGGGCAATCCCTCCTCATGTGGCCTGGTTTTCCACATTCATAACACCCTCTGGAGGTGTTCTGGTTGTTGTTCTGGTTGTGGTTAGGGTTGTTGTTACTGGGAAATTTGGATCTGCAGTCTTTGGCCATGTGGCCATGTCGTCCACACTTCAAGCAACGATATCGTTCGCATTGCCCGAAGTGGTGATAAGAGCATCGGTTACACAAGGGGTATTTCCCTTGGTACACACCCTTCCCCTTGTCGTCGGGTTGGGTGGCAGTAAAGGCTCTGGCTGGTGCAGATCTTTGTTGTTGTTGAGGTTGATGAGATTGGTGGTGGCTGGGTTCCCACTTCCTCTTCTGGCTTTCTTGAGGCTTCACATGCTCGCCTCGTTTTGGTAGCTTGCCCTGAGCTACAGCTTGGTCAGTCAGTTTATGAGCCAGCCTGATCAGAGGTTGGATAGTGGTGAGGTCAGACGCAGTCACCATGCTCTGAATTTGTTCGGGCAGCCCACTGATGAACTGCTCGATTTTCTTGTACTCCGGCGTCACCATAGCCGGACATAGCTTACACAGCTCATGGAATCGAGTACAGTATTGCTCGATCTCAGAGCCCACCATCTTCAGTACCCAGAACTCAGCCTATAGCTTTCTGATCTCATCACGAGGACAGTATTCCTCTTGCAGTAGTCGGGTGAAATCAGCCCATGGCATGGAGTTGGCACCGTCCAACCCCAGGGTTTGTACATGGGTATTCCACCATGTGAGTGCTGGTCCTTCCAGTGTACCAGTTGTGAACTTCACCCGGTTCTCTTCAGTACATTCGCACATGGCGAATACAGACTCCACTTTCTCCACCCAGCGGAGCATTCCCACGGCTCCCTCAGTCCCCTTGAATTTGTGTGGGTGGCAGTTCAGGAAGGATTTAAAAGAACATCCTTTGTTGTTGTTGCCTTGTGATCCTGTCAGTCAGAAACCAATGTCGTAGGTCAGAGCGTGTTAGCTATACTATGTTAGTCATGTTGGGCGAGGGTTAGTACCGTTGTTCGAGCCACTGGTTTCACTAGCAAGGCGGTGTGCCTCGTGCTCTGCCAGTATCTTGTTAACCCGTCTGTCAACCATCATCTTAATGACGGCTGCGTCCAGTGTTCGTCTAGGAGGGCGTGCATGTGGTCCTCTTCCCGCCATAGATATTTTCTATACGGAAGGGATAGAATGTTAGTAAGTCAGAATGTTAGTCAGATGTTGTGTCGGAAGTCAGATCATATGTCATGTTAGTTGTCAAGTCAAAGCAATCATGGTCAATATGTAATAAGTAAGACAAAACATAATTCTCATTAATAATAAGTTGGAAGTACAATAATTTCAAAAGGAAATACATAATAAGTTCTTCGAGCACATCCCGCTCGTCTAGGCTAAAATAAAGAAAGTACAAAATACAACAGTCCACTAGTCAGAATCCATGGAAACATGCGAAATATCGCTAGCAGCGTCTCCGTCGTCATCATCCTCCTCCGGATCCTCATTAGGATCCTCATAAAGGTCCTCATCTTCGAGGTCCTCGGCCTCGAACTCAGGTCCATCATCCTGTGGTGGTTCCTCGATGAACTGTGCAGCCCATGCCTTAAGCATGGCGTCACTGGCCTGCACCATCGCCTGAGTCTCGGTTATGTCTGTCCGATTCTCAGTGATGCGTGCATCATGCTCCTGCATGACATCCACGATCTGTCCGTGCTGGGTCATCAGTTGAGACACTTGGAGACGTAGTGTCTCCATCTGTGCCTCCAATCTGTTGTTGCGTTCCTCCAGCCTGTCATTTTGTCTCTCTAGTCGCTCGTTCTTCTCGTGAAGAGCCCGAACCTCGTCTGTTAGCTCCCTACCCCTCCAGACTTCCCGTCGTGTGCAAGCAACATGTGCCGCGAAGGCCTGCTCCATCGGCACTCCGAACGGTGGTAGTCGGTGTCCTAGAGTGGTGTCGCCGGGATATCGATATGGAGGTACACTCTCCTCGACGATCCAACTCTGGAGTATGGTGGGAAGCCATCCCCAATATCTGGCCCATGCTGCGTCCCTCGCCCGCCGGCCCATCTCGGCGTCAACCTGTGATACTATATCGTGGACCCGGCGTCGGCTCTCTGCGGCCATGTCATCAGTGGTCGGGTGTCGGTCTGCGTTCCTGCCGGTACTGTCATTGTTGGCCATCCTGTAAGTTTTAAGTTAGTAAGCAATAGTTCAATATAAGCAAAAACATCATCAATGTGCAAGTTCTACGTGTAGTGTCTAAAGTTGAGCAATGGCTATAGTCTAAGCTTACTATATGCAAACCTAGTTCTCTATAACCAAGGCTCTGATACCAGTCTGTCACACCCCCAAATTCCCACTTGTGGCAAATGTCCACGTGGATGTGACGTGTCCAGAATCACAGCTCAAGGTCATATAGAACACCTCTATATGCGTTTACAAATCCAATGTTTGACACATACACAATTAAAATAGTTTGCAGCGGAAAAAGTATTTCATCATATAGCAGCGGAATATTCAAATGTTTGACATATGCAGCGGAAAATCAAAAGTTGTTAAACACTACGATGTTTGATAAAGATACATATTCATAATAAACAGTGTTTGCATGAAAACATAAATAAATGCATGTAGGTCCTATGCCCGATCCCCTACGTGCATTCCTGGCATCCATAGCCTGCTAGTTACCTGAGAATACAAGTTTGAAAACAAGTGTCAACACGATGGTTGGTGAGTTCACAGGTTTTGATATACATATAGTAATAAAAAGTGTGTCATGCTGTTTATCAATGTTAGTACCGAGCCCTAGGCCCAAAGTGTCAGTGCGTCACTACCGAACTAGACTTGTTTGTCCTTGCCTCCGCTATGCCTCGTATGCATAGCAAGATAGGTCAGAATTTGCACGGGTTATGACACTCAGTCAACATGGTGCCCCGTGGGGTTAGTCATTCCCTAATGGATCCATCCAAATCTACCACGTTGTTTGTACATTAACGGTAAGACTTTGTGAGGGCTTGTAACGAGTTCAACACTTAATGTTTGTCCAATAAACCAGCATACACAAAAATGTTTGTAAAAGCAATAATGTTTGACTCGATGCAACTAGTATTCTCCCCCTATTTAAAAGCGTTTGAAAAGAGTAAAGAGGGGCCGTAAACTCACCTTAGTGAAACGAATGTATGTAAGCGTAAGCTCCCGAGTTGTCGTGTAGCACGTCGGTCACCGGCAACCTATATCGTAGATCGTACGTGAGTTCGTGTAAGTGACCGTGCTACTGTTAGTGCTCGTGTTTGTGTCCAACAACCCTTGGTTGTTCATGTTTGTCCGTGTCGGTCCACAATGACCGTGTTTGCTCGTGTTGGTCCATATTGACCGTGTTTGACCATGTTTGACCATGTTTGACCGTGTTTGACCATGTTTGACCAAAGTTGACCGTGTCAAGTCAACGACCCGTTGGTGAACCGTGTGACGGTTTGTGACTCGTGTAGCAATCGTGTAAGTGTTTGTCGTGTGCAAAACGCGTAGGTTGCGTTTATGGACAACTTACTATTTATAGTAAGTTTCCATTTTTAGAAAGTTCACAAAGCATGACGGTTTTATAGTTCTAGCATGTTCAATAGTCCTACGGGGTCATGTTAACACATAGCACGTCATCATACGGTTTCACATAAGTCATTTAGAACATGTTAGTGCACAAAAGTTTCCTAAAATGGAAAGTTTCCATTTTTAGCATACGTGACATCGGAAACCATCTAACTTAGCATCTAATCATCATGTTATAACATATCAAGCCATTTAGCAAGCTCAAATCATTCAAAACGTTCATAAGTTGGTTTTTGTAAAAATAAAGTTACTAAATATAGTAACTTTCTAATTTTGCATAGAAATGACCATTTAACATTTCTAAACCAATTTTTATATCACCAATCATCATAATAAACCACTTAACACCATTTAATCATGTCATCTCATCCCAAATTATCGTTTAACAACATTCTAACTAGAAAAGTTACTAAAAATAGAAATAACACTACATATGATCATAGACATCATCAAAACCTCTTTCTAACACATCAAATCATCATGATATCATCCTAGCAACAATTCTATATACATGCATGTTCATCATATATCCCAAATCATCGATTTGTAACTAAAAAGTTACTAAAAATGGCAAGTTTGTCTACAAATCACATTTTAACCATCCTAATCACAATCTAATCTTGCAAGGACACTTATACATCATCATGAATCATTTCAACATCAACAAGACTATCTAAAATGCCTTAGATCATACATGCATGTCCATATCTCATCACAAAACATCATTCTAAGCAACAAGACCCATCCCCATCATCATAGATCATCATAGATCATCATCTAAACACCTTAGATCATCAAATACAGTAGGTTTATCAACAAACCCAGAAACAAAATTCGTGCATGTGCACTATAGGTGCTTGCATGTGGGTTTTGTGCATTGCATGTGTGTGTAGGAGTGAAGGGAGTAAGTTTTAAGCATAGAACTACCTTCTAGAGATCCTTGAACACTAGATTGATGAATAATCAGCTCCTGGACCTCCTGATATTACTGATTTCGACAGGAAGGAGGGTGGTGGTGGTGATCTACAAGCTACAACGTCCTTATCTGTTCTTGATGGTAACCAAGCTTCAAAGCTTCAAGAAGGTCCTCTAATGGCTTCCACAGGGTAGGATTAAGTGTTTCAGTGGTTTGGGAAGAGAAATTGCCGAGCTATGGCGTGTAAGAATGGTTAAGATAGGTGAAATGATGATCTTGGAAGTTTAAAAAGAAAATCTGCGAATCTATGAGTCAGGCGTATCGCCTGACGTGGGTGGTTTCACCCTGTCGTTACGCGCGGATGGGCAGTCGTGTGAGGCGCCTTTTGTGTCCCGCGCGTATCGCCTGTTTTGGGCGCTCCGGGTCTGGCGTACCGCCTGGCCCAAATATAAGGCCCAATAAGCCTATTTTGTTGTTCTGGGCCCGTTCTTGCCTGTTTCTCGACTGTAGGACATCATTCGATCGTCGTTTGGACTCTATTGGTCAATTATTAGTCATAATTGACTTGTGACAGTGTTTCGTGAGGTTTCGAGGGTTGTGCTACACAATGTGTGAGACGTTCACCAACGTTCGTGTGTTTTGACACGTGTGTGTTGTTCGTCGATAATTCCACGAATTATCTTGTCAGGTGTCTGTGTTTGTACTGTCGTGCCACGTGTCACACTAAATTAATCTAATTCTAGTGCCACGTGTACATAATGTATTTAAATAAACATTTAAATAAATAAGATGCTGACCTGGAAATTACGGGGTGTCACAACTTAATATTGCACAAAGTGCGATAAACAGGGGATCTATAATGATTTAGGGTCCTATTAAAGAGTTTATGACTTACTGGATTAATCACGACATTTCCGGATTAATCAATAGGTATTGTTGTTGATTGTATCATGGAAACAGTTTCTGACTGATTTCTGGTCTAGAAATAGTAATCCATATTATGGAATACTGAAAATATAGGAATATTATATTGAAATGGGTTTGATAACCATATTCTATATATTAATCTGATTGTTAATACGAACATCATATGTTTATTCCAATGATTATCCTAGCTTTTGGTCATTGATTTGAAAATACTTAGATTTGATCTAGCATTCCCAAAAATGATCAAGACAATCATAACCATTGTTATAATCAAATGGTTAAAACCATTATGATTTCATGATAACCGGACATTATAACAGATCAGAACAAGGATTTCACAGTTAAAATATCGAGTTCTTCATTTCTATCTGTTCCTAGCCATCATCTAGGCAATAATCAACAACAACAACTATTGCATTGAGCTAAAAATCTAGATCTAATCCATACATGATGAAACTTAGTAGGAAAAAATGAATCGTTACCCTTTCGAAAGGATTTTCGGTTGCAAAACAACGATCCTGTGTTGTAGAGATGTTTCCCAGCTTCAATTTGATGATTTAATAGCTTGAAAACAAGATTTTGGTGTCTTGAAGTCGATCAGATCAAATTTGTGTGTGTTGAACTCGAGAGGAAATAACAATTATAACCTTTGCATGAAATCTGATGTTTCAACCTAATATTCTAAACCGACCTAGTCTTCGCGTACCGCCAAGGAAGCCTAATAGGGGCTTGGCATACCGCGAAGGAATCCAGAGGATTTTAGATATTTTAGATTCTTCGCGTACCGCCAAGGAGTTTCAAAATAGCCTTGGCGTACCGCGAAGAGTTCCGAAGTATGATATTTTCAACTTTTTTTTCTTATTTTCACGATTCCGGAGAACCGGGAACTTAGTTTTTCGCACAGTTTTCCCCTAGGTTCTCGATTTCTCGCGTATTTTCATGATTTATATTTCAATTATTTTAATATTAATAAAACGTAATTAAGATTAAATCATAATTCTAACATGAAAATTTTGAATTGCCACAACTTGACACTTGGTTTTAGCATTTTGTTTTACCGTTGACGGTTGCATTTTGGTATTAATCTAGGAGGGTTCGGTTTCATTTCAGTTAACAGTCATCAAAACTTGTTCTATTTTACGTAAAAGTGATGTCGTTTAGAAGAAGGAAAAGTGGACGGATTGCATACAAATCTTTGGATAGGTTTACAAACACTAAGGATGATCCTATTGAGTTAGATTCGATTGAAAAGAGCAAAGATATTAGGAAGAAGAACATGAGGCGAAAAGGTATTATTTCGTGGGCGAAAATTCTGTTTATATGTTTCCTATTGTTACAAAATACGTTGTTGGGAGGTTCTTGATTCTTGTCAACTTGCTTTTGTGTAGATGGAGAAGGAAGTTCTTCGTTGGATGTCAAAAAACTGAAGGAAAACAAAAAAAGGTAAAGCCATGTTTGTTTGCTATGTTTGTTAGTTTTTTGGGGTTGAATGTTTATGTAAGTTAAATAATTTGAAAAGTGTCTGAAAGTGACAATGATGTGGAAGAAGAGCGGATTCGTGTTAAGATGGAAAAAAAAGGGATCGTGTTACTTACAAAGATTCTACTAATCAAGGAGGAAGATGGTATTTTCCTTGTTTGATTGTGTCATTTACTTCATTTATACTTTGTTGTTACATCTTCGTGTTAAAATTAAAATGCTGACTTTGTTTTACTAGAAGAGTCGGATGAAATTGTTGAACATCAAAAGAAGAAACAAAAACAGCAAAACAAAAAAAGTAAACAATAACATAATAAACTAATTTCTATAGCAGTGTTTAGATTGAAAAATTTTTGACTTCTTTATTTGAAAAAAATGTAGGTAAGTCCAAACTATCTGACAGTGACAGTGATGATGAACAACCTCTGTCAAGTTTGAGAAGAAAGGTGGATGGTTCAGCAAATCCGGATGCTATCAGTGGCAAGAAAACTGGTAATTATTGCTACTATACAGTACTGTTACTTAAAAGATTCGTCTATTTTACGTACAGTTATTTGATATAGTAAAACATACACAAACTTGTTACCGATATTAGTTACTTTTGTTTAAAATGGTAAATGACTCATGTGGGATTATATTGTTTTATACTTTCCAGATTATAAGGTCGTAGAAGGGAAGAGAATGGGGGGTTCTAAGCAGAAGAAAAACAATGGTGAGACTTTGTACAACTTCATTTGTAATTAATTGAATTTGTGTATCTTACAATTGAAATTTTTAAAAATTCAGAAGATGAAGACATTGTGAGACCCGAAAAACAAAAGCCAACCAGCAAAAGGGACAAAGGTAACATGTCTTTATTCAATTACAAAATTGTTATGTTTACGCGTTATGTTTTGTTACATCGCATTAAATGCGAAGAAATTTGTCAGGAATTATATGTTTTTTGTTGGACTTTCATGCTTTGTTATTACATGTCAGGTAAAGAAAAAATTTCTGATAGTGTGCCTGAAGATATTAAAAAGTCGAAAGGTAACGTTACTTTAAATTATAACATGTAAGATCTGTATACATCTGTGTTATTTGAGTGTTACGGAACAAAAATAAACTAAACTCCCATAAACGAGGTATTTTTTTAATTCTTTGTTAACGATTGTTTTTTTTTTGTTTTTAAATGTTTGTTATTGTTAAAAATGTAAAGTGTTGATGATCCTCAGGTAAAGAAAAAATGTATGATGGTGGATAAACATGTGCGTTATACGTGTGCGTTACCTGGATAAACTTATACATTACATATGTGTTACACATTAAATATGTTTGTTACCTATCTTAGGTAAGGAAAAAATGTCTGATAGTGCCCATGAGGATCTTAAAAGGGTAGAAGGTAACATTTCTTTAAAATTATACCATGTAAACATATTATAAACTGCCTTTCTTGGTGTTGCGGTGTAAAAAAACAAAAATAAATCCTCAAAATTGGGGTATTTAGTTTCTTGTTCGTTTCTTAAACATGTATGTAAGCATATTATACATGTATGTAAGCATATTATACATGTAAGTGGGCATGAGGGGACTAAAAAAAGGCAATGGTACGAATTTTTTACGTCTATTATACATTTGTGTTACGTTAATATAACTTATAACTTACTTTTATGTTGCAAGTACACTAATAATGTGTTATTGAACCGTTTTCAAGAAAAATCCTATGATAGTGGGCATGAGAAGGAAACCAAGAGAATAAATGTGTCGAAGATGGTTAGGCAGTAAAACAAAAAAATATTGATCTTACGGAGAAGGGTGGGTCGAGGAAGTGGATGGTTCTCAATACAAGGTCCTCGCCTGCTCAACTTTTTAGATGTGTTAAGTTTTTGAGGGATAACCAAAAAGAAGGAGTTAGGCAAATGGGGTTTGGTAAGTTATTGAAATTCAACATGGATGGTATCCTATCAAGGATGATACATTTTATAGTTGATAGGTTGAAGGGTAAGAGGATGGAAATAATTTGCAGTGGCGATTGTTTGAAAATCACACCACAACTGATTCATAGGTTGTTGGGTGTGCCCATTGGTGGAGTTAAGATTGATATATTGTTCCATTAGAAGTTTTAGATGACTTTGTTTGTCAATGGAGGAGACAATATAGAGGTAGGCTTATGGCAATTAGGCAAATAGTGGAGAAAATCGAAAGTGCTGAGGACGAAAACACGTTTGACTTTAGGATGGACTTTCTTTTACTGTTTATGGCTATTCTAGTTGAATGTCATAAAAATGGCAGAGTTAGAGAAAATATTCTTAGGTATATCACATCTGTGACTGATTTTTCAAAAATTGATTGGTGTTATTACATCTTTGAAAGCCTTAAAAGTTGCAAAATGGGATGGTCGAGAGATGGCAATAGTTCCCCCTTTAGTGGCCCGCTAACAATACTCACGGTATTTCTGCTTTATCATTCTGTTGTTTTCAAAAAGTTAATGTAAAAAAATAACTAAACAAAATTTTTTTCTAGCTTATATATGTTGAGGGGTTTGAGTGTAAGGGCATCTCGGTGGACAAAAAAAATCAAACCAATAGAGTTCTGGAACAAAAATAGGCTTAAAATAAGGGAATATTGGGAGATCAAACATGGAGGGTTTGGGAGAGGGAGTTTAAAGCAGAATTTTTAGAACAAGGTTCAACTGGTGATGGTGGTTAGTCAATCGGAAAAACCATTGAGGTAGAATGTAATTTTAATTAACAACGGATTATACAAAGTTTCATTTGGTATGATATTTTTTGTTCCAGGACAGCTTGGCATGTGTGAAAAAACCTCTAGAAGAATGGGCATGTTTGAAATCTGCAATTGAAAAAGACTTGACAGATTTGTTAGCAAAAAATAACGACTACGAGGATATCCAAACTCTGATAGCATGCTATGAGAGCCTGCTAGAAAAAAACTACTTGGAATCACAAATAGGATGAAGTTGGCAATGCATACAGATGTGGACGCTGTATTAAAAAGTTTAGATCTGGAACAGGAACAACGCTCGGGCGACTGTGAAGGTGGTGACAGTCTTGACGAAGGTATCACATTTATTTTAACTTGTGTTGCTGAAATTACGTTTGTGTTACGTATCTTCTACGTTGAACTTACATTGAGAAATCGTCAAATACATATAGATGCTGAAAACACAGGGATGATTGATGCTTTTGTCAAAGACAGTGTGGTTGACCTAAATGTGAACGATCCAGGTTAGTTAATTTTTTAATATATGTAACTTCACAAAAAGTGGTATTTTTTTCTGAGGCTTTAAAATTGAATCTAATCGCCTCACATCGTTTTTAGATGCTAGTAATGAAGATAACCAGTTTGATGGAGCAAGTTGGAGGTTGGATATGTCAAATTTTGCCACAACTTCTAAAATTGACACTACAAAAAGTGGTGAGCGGTTTTGAAAAGCCTCTAACAAAAAGTATATAACTATTCAACAACTAACGACTCAATGACGTTAATAGATTATGCTGCTGTGATTAACCTTTTAGAAACCCCGGTCTTCCTTGATGAAAGTGACAATGAAATCTTAAAAAACGGTTAGTAAATCATGCTACATGTATTTTACATTTTTTGTGCTTGTCATTTACGAGACCCCCAGATTATAAAATAACACCTTTTTTTTTATTTTTATATTGTGGGCTTAGATGGGCCAAGCTGGAGTCTTGATATTTCACAAATTTTCGTGCCTTCACCTGTGAGGGTGGATTTGGATAAAATTTATATGAGGGTGTTTATGTACACTTGGTTTGGTGTAGAAAAAATGGTATAGAACGCAAAAGATTTCATTAATGAAAAATTTGGTATATCGGGCATTGGTGGTGGTGGCGGTGGAGACAACCCGTTAGACGGGCCAACTTGGAGTCTTGGAGTTTCACAGGTTGGATGCGTTGCAGATACATCGATAAAACGTGAGTAAACATTATTAAGAACATCTAATATACACCCTTTGAAAAATATGTACTTGATATAAAAAAGGTTATTTACATTAAACTTGTTACGCCCCATTTGCGGTGCACGCATATAATGTATATATGTGTGGGCCCTTAAGGGGCAAAAGTAAAAGTGCACTAATTTTAATGTTATTTTAATTATTTTGTGAAAATAACATTAAAATCGTTGGGATGATCAACATCAAATGATAACTTTGAGCCGTGACTCTTTCAGAGCAGCCTCTCTTTCCCAATTGAAATAGGGGTAAGGTTTGTATATATCCTTCCCCCACCCTACTAAAAAGTGGGAATATATTGGGTAAGGTTATTGTTGTTGTACATTAAACTTACATATTTGTTACTCCTTTGTTACATCTTTGTTACATAGTGTTTAGATTATTGTGTTACATTAAATTGTTAACAGATAGTTCGGGTGAAAAATGCGAAAGCTTCGACACAGTTTGATACAAATATGGAAACAGAACAGAGTGTGAGTCAGTTTTCCATTTCGCTGTTGAATGAAACAACAATTCAAGATTTAACAGAAAAAACAGAAGGTAAATGCGAAAAACTAAAAGAAAAATAAATATAGCTTTATTACATCAACTATAGATCTATAAATTTAGCTTTATAACTTCGATTCCTTTTATAGATGTTAATAACAACGAAGAAAAAGAAAATACAGACGATAATGAGATAGTTAATGCAAAACATCAGGAGGCAAAGGTGCAAGGGGTTGTTGAGGTTAACTTAAACGAAGTTGGTAGCAGTGAAAACGTCCGGTTAGACGGGCCAACATGGACTTTAGGAGTTTCACTGCTTGGGTGCGTGGCAGGTGCATCGACAAAAAGTGTGTATAACGGTCGTTAAAAAAATTATAATACAAAACATTTACATAATGTACTGCTATGAAAAAATGTTATATGCATGTTGTTTACATTTTGTCACTAGTGTGCTACATTAAATTGTTACCAGGTGGGCAGGTGGATACTCCAAATACGTCATTATTGTTGAATGAACTGAGTGTTCAAGATGCCAAACTGCAAGGGGCGGTTGAGAAACCTAAACGAGGATATGCAACCTAATTTTACGAAAACCGGTAATTAATAAATGAAATTCATAGTATTAAAAACGTAAACTGTTGTCTCCAAAAGTTGTTACCTGTTATTTACGGATTATATACTAAATTGTTACTGTTTTGAAATTTAGCGGATTCACTTCATACTTATGATGACCAAGTTGACTCTTGGGGATCTCTCAACATGTTATTTCACAGCAGGGTTAATTATAACCTATTTATTTATTTATTATTACAGCATGCGATAAAGAAACAACTAATTTTTTTTGGTGTGTGCAGAAGCTGAAATTGGAACAAGCTCACGAAAAGTAAGTGATACTGAACTGGAACTTGATCAAATGACTATTGACTACTGCCTTCAACAGTTGAATGAAAATGTGCCAGACGATGTTGAGTAACATGCTGATGATAGTGTACCCAAGACTGAAAAGCCGCGATCACTAGTTGAAGCCAAATAGCTTGAGGTGGTAACTAAGTTCGAAGCAATCCGGAAGAAACCAGTTAGAGACAAAGGGATTGCTGAGGTCAACAAATCTCCATACATTATAAGAGGTGTAGATCTAAACAAGGACCTGACCAAAGACGAAGAAAGTGTCCTTCGCTATGTTTTGTATGAAGATGACTCGAGCAGTGGAATTGTTTCTAGATGACCAGAACTGAGTAAGTGTGGTTATCCATGCAAAAAAAAACTTTTGTGTCTTAAATTATCAACCGTACTAATCCTAATATTATATCGTGCAGTAAAGAGAAAAAAAAGAAACATCCGAAGACAAGAATCTTGACAGGTCTATTTAGTCTGTATTTTATGCTTTATGCACGTGTCATGCAAAAGTACTGTATGTTTAAAACATATGTATTATGTATTATGTATTATGTATTATGTATTATGTATTATGTGTGTTAAGCATTAAGACAGGACTGTTTAGTATGTATCACATACGTTTTATGTGTAAAACATATGTATTATGTGTGTTAACCATGTGTATTTTATGGGTAATTCATGTGTAAACGTAAAGTATCAAATACAAAACTTATGGTTTCCTATCATCTTAAAAGGCAGACTAATGGTACATATACGCCATGTTAAACACGTGTGTTTTATTGGTAATTCATGTGTAAAATAACAGTAACTCTTTGTGTACTTGATGTATCATATACACATCCTTGCGTCTGCTCAAATATATGTACAACGTATGTATGTGTTTTCACATGTATGCAGGAAGATTGTATATGAATGCGATATGTGACAACTAGTACCAGATCGTCCGGCAAATCCGTACGGTATATGTACTTACACCTATAACTATGTGTTTTTACTATGTGATAAATAGTGTGTGACAATAACTCAGTGAAAAAAATTAACAGATGTATAAATTTCAATGAGAATTGGAATATAAATATACAACAACACATGTGAAATAACAATGAAGAGTACAAAAGACATAAACATATTGGTTGTGATATGATTTTCATAAATAACAGAAATCAGATAGTCGAAAAAATCATGAGAAAACAGTGTAAATTCATTCATAACAATGTGAAAGCAGTTAGGGTTAGTTGATTCCGTCTGTAAGAATGTACAATTCAAAAGAGCAAATCAATATCGTTTACGAATGATGAACTGACAGTGTGTTTGCGTGGGTGATGATTCACACAAACATATCTGTGTGTTTAATGTTCTGAACGACAACTGAAAAATAGAAAAAGGAATCAGAAAGTGAAACGGACGATCGTATTCGTACAGTTAGCGCTCTGTACGAAAACGTGCGTAAGTTACGTTCTCTGACGAAACGACAAAATTAAGCAATTACGAACCTTAAAATAATGAAAATTAAATAAAATAACATTTACTAGGAATAACCACCTTAAAAAGAATTTTATAAAACTATTTTTTATAAACTTATGTAAATTACGCGTTACGTAACGTAAACGTGACGTAATAGTAAAAACCAAGCAACTCGCAAGAACCCGAACTCATGCGGGGTATAAAAACCCTAAATGAAATCCTCTTTCTTATTTATTACAATCATACTCTCCCTCTAACCACAAAAATTCGGCTCTCTCTCTCTAAACTCTCTCTCTAGAAATTTAAGCAATATCTCCTTCATTCCTTAACCAAATCGCACGAATTTGGTATCAAATCGAAGGTATTAACGAGCAAAGTCCAAAAGAACACAAGATTGGCTTCAAATAAGCTAAAACGAAGGTAAATGAAGCATAAACCTCCGGTTTTCTGGGTTTTGTCTTGAACCGGCTAAGTTAGCTTGGAACTTGGATGAAACCCATCAAACCTTGTTAGATTCACATCAAAATGGGTTTACCATGTTTGGATTTCATTAGATGAAGGATCTGGAGCACCTGAAATAATGTCGACATATGAATAACACAATATCGATGGATGAAGCTTGGGGATGGACAAGTTCGATGGCCAGGTGGTTTGGGTGGGCACTCTTAAGTTCGATGGGCTCATAATCGACTAACCCTTAGTAGATATTGGTAGTATCGACTAACCCAAGTAGTAAACTGGAGCCAAGATCCATAGATACTAGCATTGAGAGTGACCTGGGCATCGAAGATAAGCTCCTGTCGTTAGTATCGACAGGGAGTAGACCCAACTTGTTCTTCGATATTAGTAGGATCGACACCCCTGGTCCAACTCAAATCCATCGATATTGTTATGGATGGGTTATCCAAGTAATTCAAACTCAAAATTAATCAAATTGATCCACAAACAAACTTATAAGATCGACGAGAAGCTATGAGTATTGATGGAAAACGCATTAGGGTTTTAGTGTACCCGGTTCTATGCTATGCCCATCGATATTAAAGCTGGGACCATCGATATTACCTCTTGAGTTCATCGATACTAACTAAAACCATTATCAAATATACATACATTATAAAATCAGTGATTTGGTAACAAAAGTATGATCTAAAGTGATGTTAAAGAATGATAAAATGGTTTTGGGAATATATGTGCATATCTTATAGGTATCATGGAGAGGATATCTTACAGGCCGGACTGGTCAGTAATGACAGAGGGATTCTTAAGTCTCATACTTATAGATATCAAGGAGAGGATATCTTACATTCTGAATTGATCATTAGTAACATACATAGAGACAATTAAGTCTCGCTCTTATAGATATCATGGAGAGGATATATTACCTTCCAGGCTAGTCAATAATGACAGTTACAGGGACTAATCAATCTCGGTCTAGGTATCGATGAGGATATTTTACACATCCGGGCTGATTAGTAAAGATCCGCTAACAGAGACTAACATGTCTCAATCTTATAGGTATCATTGGGGGATATCTACAGGCCGGGCTACTCCGTAAGGAATAGCTAACAGAGACAATTATGTCTCTATTCTAAAATATTGGGGAAAATCAAATTGGGGACTAATATGTGTGAGTTGAAATGGGTATCAATAGTTGTAATACAGGTGGTATGGAGTTCAGTTAAGCATGTTGTGGGTTGGCGGCTTCATTCGTGATACGTATGCCCTATATATAAACATGCTTAGCTGGACGATATACTATCTGTAGGTGTAACTATGGAGAGGATATTGGTGTGTGATAATGCAAAGCGAACTAAACCAGACTTGTGTGTGTCACACCTCCTACGCAGCGTGCGGAATCCACGGCGAGGTGAAGAACAATGATAGAACCATGTACAAGTATTGAAAGAAGAAGAACCACAATGCAGTACTAAGTTTCATAATATTAGACATTTGTTTAGTTACAAGCTTTCTAACTATCTACCAAAAGAATGACAACTAACAGACCCAAAAATATTTTTTACAAAATAAGACTCAGACAAGACAATTAAACAATCAGGATAAGTGAGTTTCTAATCCATCCTAGCTTGTTTCTTCATCTTGTTCTATCTTAGTATGGTACCCTTAGTTGTCCTTGAGATGTTCTAAACCTGATTACTAGAAACATGTTGAAAAGTAAATGTCAACTACAGAAGTAGTTGGTAAGAACAATAGGTTTAACATTTGTGAATAAAAATCTAAAGTTGTAAACATGTGAATAAAACATTTGTATAAACAAGTCATGGATAATTGCAACACAAACTATCATCAAGTAAGAATAACATGTGCAAACAGTCAATTACTGTCTACTAGATAAGCCAACATATAATCAAGTCCCAGATTACGTTTGGAGTCAGAAAAGTACACAGCAAACACATTCAACAAGAGCAGTACTAACAAGTTTACTCGAAAGACAACTCCGTGTTGACATAAACCGGTCAATATGACCTATGCTGGTAAAGTTATTAGCAACAAATCCATATTACCGTAACGCATCCAATCTGCAGTTAGGGTTTAAAACATATTTAAACACTAACCACAGCCTTGGCGTAACCAAAACGTGTCCCGCTTTCCCTTGTTGTGATCACCCAGTACTAACGTTAAAGAATTAAGAATAAGATTGATTGAAGGTGTCTTGATGTGTATACGCTTGTTCATAAAGATGAACACCACGAAATTTAGTTGTTGTTAGGATTGAATAAACGTTTAACACGATTGAATAATTTGATTGAAAACCCATGGTTGATTATTTTTTTTGAAACTAGTGATTGAATACCCTGTTTTGAAACCATTGATTGAGTACGTTTAACTGAAATTCCTTGATTGAATACCATGATTTAGTATCTTGTTTGTAAACCTTTGATCGAAAGTCCTTGTATAAATACAAGGTTTGAAACATAATATTTATTTGAAAACATAAGTTATAGTAAAAGAGTTTATAAAACATATTCTTTAAAAGGGTTTAACATTTATAAAATCATTTTGTGTAAAAACTATTTGCAAAACCATTAATAAAACCTTTTATAAACCTTTTAGTTGAAAAAGTTTAACAGTTGTAAAATCCAGTAGGATAAAAGAGTAAATCTCTGTTAGTTGTAAAAGAATAATATCTTTATAAAGTTGTAATGTGGAAGATGTTTGGTCACGTGTTCCACCTCAAAACAGTAAAAGAGGGGCTAATGTTCTCACCTGACAGTAAAAGACTCAGATCCTGTACAAATAGCAAATCAGACAAGACTTCTAATTGCTTCCTATATCATTGTAATCATACATATAATATAAGATTTATGATGTTGTACACTTTGATTGATTGATTGACTTATGTTAACTTGTTAATGGTTACCTCTTGTATAACTTATTCTTATGTTTAAAAGTGTTGTATGAACTTCAAAGTCATGATTGAGTTCTTAGAATAATGGTTGGTTTATGAAAAGGCATGTGTCATGTTACATTATGCATAAGGGTTGTTATGCATATATGTAACATGTGTTTGTGAATTTGATAGCTCCTTGTTTTCCATGAATTCTTTGAAAAGGTTTATGTGTTTAATCTGTCGCACCCCGAGAAATCCCGTCCCCTCCGTGGCGCGACCAGCGACAGATTGTCAGGATCGCAGTCTCCGGTCACACAACTTGCGAGACCTACATGCCTGGTTGTATACGTACATCCAATTACTGGATAAATCAGTTTGTAAAATCAGAGTTGCAGAAGTTATACAATCTCAAAACAGATACAGTTCATAAGTTGCGGAAGCATTAATTAAATAGTTTTCAAAACATTATAAGTTTAAAGTTCGCGGAAGCGATTAAAGGTGTTCAACAACACATGTCATAACAGAATGAAAATGTTAAATGTTCTCAATGATCTAAGACACTAAAACTGATGCATGGGACTCCATCCTAGCATCCTATCCTTGTGCGCATGCATTAGCTACCTGAGAAAACACGCGAGTAAAGGGTCAACACGAAGGCTAGCAGTCCTGCTAGTAAGCTCCTATAATCATATAGGTGTAAGTATGTGTTCTGAGGTGCGTTGTAGTCCATACAACTCCAAGTGTCGGTGTGCTCAACCGAGTGTGTGTGTGTGTTGACTAGTGAGACTCGACGAATCGTTGGTGACACGATTGTTGTGTTTATGTGCCTTGATGCACATAAGACACCAACATGCATCCTATGACTCTAATCACATAAGTTACCATTTTTAGAAAGTTTCCCATTTAAGAAAGTGTGGTTATGAAATTCCATTTCATAAAACTAATAACTTCCAATATGTTTATAAAACACGTTTAAACTCTTAAAACATGTCGTTTGCGCATAAATCACCATTTATGCCGTTTTACCCAAATAAAGTTTCCTTATTTGGAAAGTATTCGTTTAAAAGCTCGTTTTCACAAAACGAAGTTTCTAAATATGTTAAAAATCATTTCTAAGCATATTCCAATGCTCAAAGTTCATCAAAACATTTTAAAACATCAAAAGCCATCTTTTGATTTTTAAAAGTTTCCATAAATAGTAAGTTTCTACAAAACCAAGTTTTTGACAAAATCAAATATCCCAATGTGTTTCTAAACACTCCAATATGCATTTAACAACATCTAGACATGTCTAACATGTCTAGATCATCACAATTCCAAGACTTGCACATAAAAGTTTCCTTTTATGGCAAGTGTATAAAAATCATTATCAAATCAAACAATAACCAAACCAAACTCAAATCTAACATCAATAAACACTAAAACCAGTAACTCTACAACCATAACACATCAAATCACCAACAAATTCGTGCTCGATGGTCACATGGAGTTGCATGTGGGTTTTCACCCATTGCATGTACGATCTAACTAAAGATAAACATAGGGAACTACCTTAGAAGCTTAAATCCGTGGTAGAACAGGTTCTGGAAGCTCGAATGAAGGCTGATGTTAAGCTCTTGGCTTGTGGGTGGCTCCCGATACTTCTCCTTGGCTCCAATACCTTCAAATCTCCCAATGGTAGCTCCAATATGAATCCCAGATGATTTGAGGGCTGTTTACAGGGATTTTTGGTCGAGAATGGGTGAGAGAGTTCGAAGAAATCGGAGAGAAACCGATTGAGAATGAAGGGGGTTGGTTTTTATAAGAAATTTGATCTGCATGGCCTTCGCGTACCGCGAAGGCCGATCAAAAATGTTTATCGCGTACCGCGATGGGATTCGGGAGTCTCGACTCCCGGTTTGCGCCGCGTACCGCGATGGGTCCATTTCCTTGTTTTTCGATTTCGTTGATACGATTTCGCTCGTACTTGATTCCTACGTTTATCCTAAACATCTAGTGCACGTTTAAGCACATAAATACAAAGTAGCACATAAGTTTGATTGATCACCAACGTTCGTGAGACTCGTGTGTGTGTTTTGATAATTCATCGAATTATCTTTGATAGTTTGTGTTGGTGTGTAACGAAGTGTTTGCACGCTTGATTAATCCTAATCAATGTGTAATGCACAATTCAATAACTCCTCGAATTATTGTCTTGTGTTAGTGTTGTGTTTGCCACACTTGGTTTACAAAACCAATGTGCAATGTACGATTCGACAGTTCCTCTGACTATCGTTTCGTAGTTGTTTGTGTTCACTCGTCTAATTAAACATAATTAAATGAAATGCAACAAGTATGAATGTGAAATGTAAAGGAAGTAAGAGTTGCAATTTACCTGAAATTGCCGGGTGTCACATCATCCCCTTGTTGAAAGAAATTTCGTCCCGAAATTTGGTTGTTGTTGGTAGTGTTTGAGAAACAAAAATTTTCTGGTTGTCACATCATCCCCTTGTTGAAAGGAATTTCGTCCCGAAATTTATTTGTTGGTGTCGGCGTTCGACGTTGTTTGCTTGAAGAGATGGGGATATTTGCGCATCATCTGATCCTCACGTTCCCACGTGAATTCAGGTCTGCGTTTCGAGTTCCATCGAACTTTAACACTTGGAATCTTACTCTGTTTGAGTTGTTTGACCTCATGGTCCATGATCTCTACCGGTTCTTCCATGAACCGTAGTTGCTCATCCACCTGGATCTCATCCAGTGGAACTATAAGTGTTTCATCTGATAAACACTTCTTCAGATTCGAGACATGAAATACATTGTGAACTCCGTCGAGTTCGGCTGGTAAGTTGAGTTGGTATGCCACTGGACCAATCCTTTTCAGGATCTCGAAAGGTCCAATATACCGTGGGTTCAGTTTGCCTCGTTTACCAAAACGAATGACGCCTTTCCATGGTGAAACTTTCAGAAGGACTTTGTCTCCTATCTGGAATTCCAGAGGTTTTCGGCGTTTGTCGGCATAGCTCTTTTGACTATCACGAGCTGCTGCCATGCGATTTCTGATTTGCACGATTTTCTCCGTTGTTTCGTGTACAAGTTCCGGGCCAATGAGCTGACTGTCGCCCACTTCTGCCCAATAGATAGGTGACCGGCATTTCTTGCCATAGAGTGCCTCAAAAGGCGCTGCCTTGATGCTGGTGTGGTAGCTGTTGTTGTAGGAGAACTCCACCAATGGTAGGTGAGTTTCCCAGCTATTTCCGAAGTCCACTACGCACGCTCGTAGCATGTCTTCAAGGGTCTGTATCGTGCGTTCGCTCTGGCCATCAGTTTGTGGGTGGTATGCTGTACTCATATCCAACCGTGTGCCAAGCGACTTTTGCAATGATTTCCAGAAGTTAGAAGTGAATCTGGCGTCTCGATCTGAAATAATGGAGATTGGCACTCCATGTCGCGAGACTACCTCTTTGACATAGATTCTGGCTAGCTTTTCCATTTTGTCATTCTCTTTAATCGCAAGGAAGTGTGCTGACTTAGTCAGTCGGTCCACAATTACCCAGATAGTGTCACATCCACTTGGGGTACG
The DNA here is from genome assembly GCA_009363875.1 of Mikania micrantha. Lineage (NCBI taxonomy): Eukaryota > Viridiplantae > Streptophyta > Magnoliopsida > Asterales > Asteraceae > Mikania > Mikania micrantha. Next base: position 83,825,702 of record CM018697.1, read on the forward strand.
GGGTAATTTGGTGATGAAATCCATGGAGATTTGTTCCCATTTCCACATGGGGATCTCGGGTTGTGTGAGTAATCCAGATGGTTTCTGGTACTCGATCTTAACTTTGGCACAAGTCAAGCATTTGCCTACGTAGGTGGCGATGTCGGCTTTCATGTGTGGCCACCAGTAAAGTACCTTCAGATCGTGATACATCTTATCAGATCCTGGGTGAATGGAATACCGAGATTTGTGAGCCTCATCCATCACAAGGTCTCGTAAGTTTCCGTGATGTGGAACCCAGACGCGTTCCATGAAATAATGTAAACCATCTGCTTTTATCTCAAGTTGTTGCTCCATTCCCCTTAGTGATTCAGCCGCTAAGTTTTCAGGTTTAAGTGCCTTCACTTGGGCATTACGTATCTGTTCTGGGAGGTTGGGAAGGATGGTGACTTGTAAAGCTCGTACCCTCTTAGGTTTCGACGTGTTTTTCCGGCTTAGGGCATTGGCCACAACGTTGGCCTTCCCCGGGTGATACTTGATAGCACACTCATAGTCGTTTAGGAGTTCGAGCCAGCGACGTTGTCGCATGTTCAGTTCCTTCTGCTCGAATATGTGTTGGAGACTCTTATGATCAGTGTATATCGTACACTTTGTACCATACAGGTCGTGTCTCCAGATCTTGAGTGCAAATACCACGGCTCCAAGTTCCAAGTCGTGGGTGGTGTAGTTCTTCTCGTGGACTTTCAGTTGTCGAGAATCATATGCGATCACCTTTTCTCGCTGCATTAGCACGCAGCCGAGCCCTTGTATTGAGGCATCGCAATATACAACGAAATCGTCTGTTCCATCAGGAAGAGATAGGATAGGTGCACTACAGAGCTTCTGCTTGAGAAGTTGAAATGCATCCTCCTGCTTGTCAGTCCAGAGATACTTCTTGTCTTTATGGGTTAAGGATGTAAGGGGTTGGGCTATCTTTGAAAATCCTTCGATAAACCGTCGATAATAGCCTGCCAATCCTAGGAATTATCGCACCTCAGTTGGAGTCTTTGGTGCTTCCCAGTTCTTGATTGCCTCTATCTTAGATTTATCCACATGTATTCCTTGTTCATTCACAACATGTCCCAAGAATTGGACTTCTCGAATCCAGAAGTCGCACTTTGAGAGTTTAGCATACAGCTTCTCTTTCCGTAGTAGTTCAAGAGCCAATTGAAGATGCTCTTTGTGTTCTTCCTGGTTTTTGGAGTAGATGAGAATATCATCTATAAAGACAATGATAAACTTGTCGAGGTATGGTTTGCACACTCTATTCATGAGATCCATGAATACTGCGGGTGCGTTTGTCAGCCCAAACGGCATAACCAAAAACTCGTAATGGCCATATCGAGTGCGAAATGCAGTTTTGGGGATATCTTCTTCTTGAATCCTTAATTGATGATACCCAGATCGCAGATCGATCTTAGAATAATAACTCGATCCTTGCAGTTGATCGAACAAATCGTTAATGCGAGGTAAGGGGTAACGGATCTTGATTGTTACTTTGTTCAATTCCTGATAGTCAATGCACATACGGAAAGTGCCATCCTTCTTCTTTACAAACAAGACCGGAGCTCCCCAGGACGAGAAGCTTGGTCTAATGAAACCCTTGTCCAACAGCTCTTGCAGTTGATTGGACAGTTCCTGCATCTCCGAAGGTGCAAGTCGATATGGTGCTCGTGCGATAGGTGCTGCTCCCGGCACAAGGTCTATGCGGAACTCCACTTGTCGAGGTGGTGGTAGTCCTGGTAGATCCTCAGGGAATACGTCGGGATAGTCGCATACGACTGGGATGTCTTCTATTTTCTTCTCCTCTTCAGTCTTGTCGGTGATAAGCGCCAGAATGGCTGTGTATCCCTTTCGTAAGCATTTGTGTGCTTTCATGCACGAGATGATGTTCAGAGGAGTGTCACTCCTTTCGCCCTTGATATCTAGAGTTTCTCTGCCAGGGAGAGGTATGCGCACAACCTTGTCGTGGCAAATAATTTCAGCCTGGTTTTCAGACAACCAATCCATGCCCACTACGACATCAAAACTGCCTAGTGTAACCGGCATGAGGTCAATTCTAAATTCATGGCCTGCTAGCTCTAAAGTGCATTCTTTAAGAATGTGTTTAGTCATAATCAATTTACCATCAGCTAGCTCTACAGTGTACTCAACCTCTAAGGGGGTTGGGGTAATGGCAAGTATCTCACTAAAATCCTTAGATATAAAACTTTTCTCAGCTCCAGTATCAAACAATACAGAAGCATAATTATTGTTCAAGAGATACGTACCGGTTGCAAGGTTGGGATCTTTTCTGGCTTCCTTAGCCCCGATCACGAAGGCTCGTCCCTTCGGGCCGTTGTTGCTCCCGTTATTGTCATTGTTCTTTAGATGCGGGCAGTCCCTCTTGAAGTGTCCTGGCTTTCCACATTCGAAGCAGCCTTTCGGTGCCTCGAGTTGTTGTTGTTGTGGCTGTGGGGTCTTTGTACGCAGTTCACCCCTGCAATCTTTGGCGAGGTGTCCCCCCTTGCCACAACATTGGCATCAGATAGAGCCGCATTGTCCCAAAACATGGTGTAAATTGCATTTGTTGCACTTGGGGTGCTTGCCTGCATAGGCTCCTGGGCTTTGGTTGGTTGGGATGGGTGGTGCATAGGCTTGGGTTGATCCAAACTTACGTTGTTGTGGTGGTGGTTGAAGAGTGGAAGTCTTGTTCAGGGTGTCATCCCACTTTCGTTTGCCCTTGTCGTTAGTTGGGGTCACAACACCACGAGGTGGCAAGAGTCCTTGTGCGACAGCTGAATCGGTGAGCTTGTGAGTTAGTCGCACGGCTTGTTGTATGGTGATAGGATCGGCAGAGAGTACCATTCCTTGAATTTGAGGTGGCAATCCATCAATATACTTCTCTATGTGTTTGAATGGAGGGGTTGCCATTTCCGGGCACAGGTTTGCCAGCTCATAAGACCTGGCAGTGTAAGCCTCAACCTCGAAACCAATCATCTTGTGGTTCCAGAATTCAGTTTCCAGCTTTTGTACTTCACCGCGAGGACAGTATTCGCGATTCAGCATCCTTTTAAAGTCGTCCCAAGGTAGGGCGTTGGCTGCATCGAGCCCTTGATTCTGGACATTGGCATTCCACCAAGTGAGGGCAGCTCCCTCGAAATTTCCAGCAGCGAACTTGACCCTGTCATCATTCCTGCAGTTGCTCATAGCGAAGGCCGATTCCGCCTTCTCAATCCAGCGTAATAGCCCAACGGCTCCCTCAGTACCGCTGAATGAATGGGGTTTGCAATCCAGGAACATCTTGAATGTGCAGAGAGGTGGGTTAGTGTTTGCTCCTGAGATATGCAAAGGATAAGGGTGAATTAAGTATCGGGTAAACGTGTTGAATTAGAAACAAGTGATTGTGGTGCAAGGTGAATATGAACAGATTCATCACCTTGGTTCAGTGGGTTTTGATTACGGGCAGCTTCCCGTGCAGGAAGTACCTCCTCAACCCGCTCGTTGATGAGCGCGTTCAGTTGCAGTAAGGTTGATGTTTCCTCGTCCGCCTGCATTCCTACGTCCTCCACGTCTTCCAGTCATGATCTTCATAGCGAGATACGTGTTAGTGTTTGTCTAATGACTAATGTAGTGTGTGCGATAGGTACTGTAAAGAACATGTAGAGCTATCGGCTCTTCCCCGTCATGGGTAGTCACGTGCGGTGATGAACGTAATGCATAAAAGATGTAACGTGTGTGCAAGTATTTCAATACTAAGCACTAAGTGTCGTGTGGAGACTAGTGGTTATAGACTAAGTTCACTAAATGCAAACCTAATTCGCAATAACCGGGGTCTCTGATACCAATCTGTCGCACCCCAAGAAATCCCGTCCCCTCCGGGGCGCAACCAACGACAGATTGTCAGGATCGCAGTCTCCGGTCACACAACTTGCGAGACCTACATGCCTGGTTGTATACGTACATCCAATTACTGGATAAATCAGTTTGTAAAATCAGAGTTGCGGAAGTTATACAATCTCAAAACAAATACAGTTCATAAGTTGCGGAAGCATTAATTAAATAGTTTTCAAAACATTATAAGTTTAAAGTTTGCGGAAGCGATTAAAGGTGTTCAACAACACATGTCATAACAGAATGAAAATGTTAAATGTTCTCAATGATCTAAGACACTAAAACTGATGAATGGGATTCTATCCTAGCATCCTATCCTTGTGCGCATGCATTAGCTACCTGAGAAAACACGCGAGTAAAGGGTCAACACAAAGGTTGGTGAGAGCACAGGTTTTTCATAAGCAGTAAACATCAAATTGTTTAAAGTAAGAGTTTTGCAGATTTACATATCATTACAATGCAGTATCGATTGATAGCTAGTCAATACAGTTATATTATATTGTGGATGGTACCGAAGCTGACAGTTGGTGCCTCCCGCCAAGTCCATCACAAGACTATGGCAAAGTGTTGGTCAATATTGCACTGTTCCGACCTCCAGTCGGGTGTAGTGGGGCTTGTCAGGCCCAATAGTACTATTCAAGATTACCATGCTAGGCGTTATGCTATTAACGGTCCGAGGAGTATCGCGAGGACTTTTAGTTATGATAGGGGCCCACACATATACATATAATGATAAAGCATGTCCATACGTAAATAAAATGAGTTGTTGTTCAAAAACAGTTGTAGTGCAATGTTTTCTCCCCCAAAGGTAGAAAAGGTAAAAAGGGGCCGTGAACTCACCTGATGAAGTAGTTCCGGTCTTATGTGGTGTTCGCGACTGTGAAGGCTAGCAGTCCTGCTAGTAAGCTCCTATAATCATATAGGTGTAAGTATGTGTTCTGAGGTGCGCTGTAGTCCATACAACTCCAAGTGTCGGTGTGCTCAACCGAGTGTGTGTGTGTTGACTAGTGAGACTCGACGAATCGTTGGTGACACGATTGTTGTGTTTATGTGCCTTGATGCACATAAGACACCAACATGCATCCTATGACTCTAATCACATAAGTTACCATTTTAAGAAAGTTTCCCATTTAAGAAAGTGTGGTTATGAAATTCCATTTCATAAAACTAATAACTTCCAATATGTTTATAAAACACGTTTAAACTATTAAAACATGTCGTTTGCGCATAAATCACCATTTATGCCGTTTTACCCAAATAAAGTTTCCTTATTTGGAAAGTATTCGTTTAAAAGCTCGTTTTCACAAAACGAAGTTTCTAAATATGTTAAAAATCATTTCTAAGCATATTCCAATGCTCAAAGTTCATCAAAACGTTTTAAAACATCAAAAGCCATCTTTTGATTTTTAAAAGTTTCCATAAATAGTAAGTTTCTACAAAACCAAGTTTTTGACAAAATCAAATATCCCAATGTGTTTCTAAACACTCCAATATGCATTTAACAACATCTAGACATGTCTAACATGTCTAGATCATCACAATTCCAAGACTTGCACATAAAAGTTTCCTTTTATGGCAAGTGTATAAAAATCATTATCAAATCAAACAATAACCAAACCAAACTCAAATCTAACATCAATAAACACTAAAACCAGTAACTCTACAACCATAACACATCAAATCACCAACAAATTCGTGCTCGATGGTCACATGGAGTTGCATGTGGGTTTTCACCCATTGCATGTACGATCTAACTAAAGATAAACATAGGGAACTACCTTAGAAGCTTAAATCCGTGGTAGAACAGGTTCTGGAAGCTCGAATGAAGGCTGATGTTAAGCTCTTGGCTTGTGGGTGGCTCCCGATACTTCTCCTTGGCTCCAATACCTTCAAATCTCCCAATGGTAGCTCCAATATGAATCCCAGATGATTTGAGGGCTGTTTACAGGGATTTTTGGTCGAGAATGGGTGAGAGAGTTCGAAGAAATCGGAGAGAAACCGATTGAGAATGAAGGGGGTTGGTTTTTAAAAGAAATTTGATCTGCATGGCCTTCGCGTACCGCGAAGGACGATGAAAAATGTTTATCGCGTACCGCGATGGGATTCGGGAGTCTCGACTCCCGGTTTGCGCCGTGTACCGCGAAGCCTTTCGCCGAGGGACCGTCGCGTACCGCGATGGGTCCATTTCCTTGTTTTTCGATTTCGTTGATACGATTTCGCTCGTACTTGATTCCTACGTTTATCCTAAACATCTAGTGCACGTTTAAGCACATAAATACAAAGTAGCACATAAGTTTGATTGATCACCAACGTTCGTGAGACTCGTGTGTGTGTTTTGATAATTCATCGAATTATCTTTGATAGTTTGTGTTGGTGTGTAACGAAGTGTTTGCACGCTTGATTAATCCTAATCAACGTGTAATGCACAATTCATAACTCCTCGAATTATTGTCTTGTGTTAGTGTTGTGTTTGCCACACTTGGTTTACAAAACCAATGTGCAATGTACGATTCGACAGTTCCTCAGACTATCGTTTCGTAGTTGTTTGTGTTCACTCATCTAATTAAACATAATTAAATGAAATGCAACAAGTATGAATGTGAAATGTAAAGGAAGTAAGAGTTGCAATTTACCTGAAATTGCCGGGTGTCACATAATCCTTTGTGATTATGATATGATCTTATCATTAGGTTAAGTTAAACATAACTAGAATGTGACCACTCCATAATCACCTAGAGTCGGATAAGGGTTAGATCACCCTTATAGACTTCTTCGGCTTTCTTAATCATATGTTAATCGATTGAATGGCTTTACTTTGATTTATCCTAGAGTTTAAGACCAAGACATGATGGACATGTGCTAATATCGACGGCCAAGTGATGGGTGTGAGTCGATATTGATAATATCGATCACCTAAGGCACAAAAAAGGCCCATCGATATTCACAATATCGATGGCCCTTCTTCCTTCGATATTAGTGTTGTGATACTTCCAATTCCCATCATTCTTTATTCTAACTCCTTGGATTGAATTGGTTCAGAATATGTTAAGGAATTAGGGTAGTTTAACATAGTTGCATGGCTGTTAATGTCGAAAGAGCACGATTGGAGCTGAAATGGGCACCCATCGATATTAGTAATATCGATGGTCCCCTTGGACATCGATATTGTTGTGTCGTTTTTATCCATTTTGATTCTAAGTTGTTCCAACACCTTTGGGTTTCATGTCTCTAATTGCTTATGTTAATTTGGAACCATATTAAGAATGGTGGAGGCTGACAAGTTGTATCATAGGCCTCCGGTTACTCAGCACCTTCCCCCCATCGATACTAATAGTATCGATGGGTTCCTTGTCTATGGAAGCCATCCAACTTATCCAAATCAACTAAGCTTTGACTATATTCCTTGGATAGCGCCATACTATCAAATGATGTTGGTTCGAGCTCGAGAAGGTGACTAATGAAGCTGGGTCATGTCGTTAAACCCTTTTCAGCCGAAATGTGCCCATCGATACCACAATATCGATGGGACCTTAATATCGATGGCATGTTGTCTTAGACACTGCTAGTGTTGACTAAACTGATTGGGTTTCAGTTGGACAACATGGAAGATTCAGTGTCGAGAGCTTTTGGCTTGTTTTGCCCTGTCGATCTTAGCCAATATCGATGGGAAGTTGTTCATTCCACAACCTAACCATCAACACTGATACCCAGCCCTTGCACTCATCGATATTATGTTCCTAAGAACCACAGCCCCCTTCTCAGCCTATTCTCGTGCATTCCAACATCATTCAAGCATTCCCAACGAATTGGGAAGCAAATGGATGGTTCTTGAAGCCTCATAATCCGTTCTTTTTCTCAAGAAGATGATGAATAGTAAGAAACCCTAAAAATCAATACCTTCTCTCTAAGATTCTGACCAAATGAGCTGGAATTAGGGCCAATCCTTTGTACTAAAAGTTTCCTTTCATCGAGAGGATCGTTTTGATAGCCTATATGCTCGATTTGGTGAAGAATTGATGAAGATCTTGGTGATTTTGTGTAAGAATTGTATAGAGAGAGAGAGTATGGACGGGTATGTAGAGAGAGTGAGTGATTTTGGCTGGAATTAATGAGGAAAATGGGGGAAAATAAGGGATTTTATACCCGAGTGGTTCCCCGCGTATTCGGTCTCGCTCGGTGTCGGTTTCGTGTATATTTACGTACGCGTTGTAACGATTACGTAACGAATTATTTGCATTGTAAATTTTGATTTCTTTGATTATTTTTGATGATTTTAAAATTGTAAAATGTAATATTTTCCTTAATTTTACTGTTCGTTCGTTTTCGAACCGTTTAACGAATATAATTACGTGTATACCCGTAATTACATACATTTTTGGTCGTTTTATGTATTTATTGATGTTTACTCGTAATTATAAGTTCGACATTAATATCATTACGGATCGTCGCCCATAATGATACCGAGTCTCGCTTACGCATTACGATTTGTTTAAATTATTTGTTTGCCATACTATTCGTCACAACACTACGCACTAACACCATCCTATTACACCGAACACAGTATATGTATAGGGCATACGTAGAGTCTAGCTACTTGCCTTATCAACCGCCAGCCCACCACTATTTCGATATAATACAATAGTGTCCTTGTCTAGCGTAATCGACTGTAGATAAATAATATATACTTATTCCTAACTTAAAATCCTATAATCACCCAAACACAAACATGAACACATGAATCACATTGACATATTGAATATAAGTGCACACTGATCTATCCTTGTCTATGACTACCATGACTACTTGTACACATGTTACAGTTTCCCCTAGTTAAGGGAATTTCGTCCCGAAATTAACTAGCTGAAGATACTGTAAAAAAATGAGGCTCCTTGAGCGTCATCTGGTCTTCACGTTCCTAGGTGAACTCACCACCAAGTTTTCCCTCCCATTGTACCTTTACGATTGGGATATGGCTACATTTGAGTTTCTTGACCCCATGATCCATGATTTTGAATGGTTGTTCTATGAATTGCATGTTGTTTTGAATCTGAATGTCTTCTAGTGGAATCTGAATATCATGATCAGCCAAGCATTTCTTTAGATTCGACACATGAAAAGTATCGTGAACATTGCTTAGCTCCACTGGAAGTTTGAGTTTAGGCTACGGGACCAATCCTTTCCAAGATCTCAAAAGGTCCAACGTACCTTGGTGAAAGTTTCCCTTTCTTCCTGAATCGGACAACACCTTTCCAGGAAGAAACCTTGAGTAAGACTCGGTCACCGACTTGAAACTCAAGCGGTTTCCAACGCCGATCGGCATAACTCTTTTGCCGGTCCCTTGAGGCCTTAAGCATTGATTGAATGATTGTGATTTTGTCGGTTGTTTCATCAATAAGTTCAGGTCCTACGACCTGTGGGTCACCAACCTCGGTCCAGCAGACCGGTGATCGACATTTCCTACCATATAAAGCTTCAAATGGGGCACATTGAATGCTCGTTTGGTAACTGTTGTTGTACAAAAACTCGATAAGTAGAAGATGAGTATCCCAACTCCCACCAAAATCGATCACACAAGAATGAAGCATGTCCTCGAGTGTTTGGATAGTCCTTTTGCGTAGACCGTAGGTTTGGGGATGATATGTGGTGCTAAGTTTAACATGAGTTCCCAAAGCCTTTTGTAATGATTGCCAAAAGCGAGAAGTGAAACGACTATCACGATCGGATATGATTGACGTTGGAGTACCGTGACGCGCAATGATCTCTTTGATGTACAAAGTAGATAACATCTCCATTTTGTAATCCTCTCGCATTGGGAGAAAATGAGTAGATTTGGTGAGTCGGTCAACGATCACCCAAATCGAATCGTAACCTCACGGTGTTCTCGGCAACTTGGTCATGAAATCCATGGAAATTTTCTCTCATTTCCATTGAGGAATTTCATGTTGCTGCAGGAGTCCCAAGGGCCAATTCGCCTTAAAGATTGTTTTACCAAACTAATGTAATCGTAAGTTCCTGTTTTATAATTCAAAAAGAAAACAGACTGAATGAATGCTGAAGAAAGATGGTGTTGATCCAAAATAAAGACTTGAAAATTCACTACAAACATGTCTGGGATGGTAGATGGACTTATCAAAGAGGTGGGTGGTGTCAAAGACAAAACAAAAAACAACAATCTTAAAGTGTTTGATATGGTTTTGTTTCCTATTCTGGAATTCAACCATTACTATCTGTTGGTGTTTGAGTTGAAGAATTGTGCCATTTCTGTTATTGATAACTTCCATGAATCGATCCCACTGTTTGGTGTGAAGGAAGGTGCTGACTACTATCTGAAAGATTCCTCGTACAAAGTGGTAGGCATTTTCAAATAATTATGTTTTTACATAAAATGCTTTATATGACACACACATTGCAACATAAGGATATTTTTGTGCAATATTTGGAGAGGATTATGCATCCAAAAACAAATGATATACATGCAGCAACAATTTAGAAGGTTCACATCCCAGGGTGACTAAAACAAATGCAGTGGATTGTGGGATTTTTATGATGAGACATATGGAGAAGTTTGTGGGTAGCCGTGAATAATTCAATCGTGGATTTTAACAAAAGGCAAAAAAAAAATGCCAACTAAACATGTTAAGGATGAAATTTTTGCTGCATATTATAAGGTCCGAAGTTAATATGGATCGAGATGCTGTGTTTGAGGCTGCACGACGTGTGTAACAGACATGTAACATGGTGTTTAATTAATTTTGTTTCTTGTGGGATTTCATACTATGATTTTAACTGGTAATATGGACATGGTTTGCTTATGATTTTATATTAAAGTGGTACAAGTCTTAGGGGAGGGGTATGGGGAATGATTATGGCTAAAAGGACACTAAAAATAATATAATAATCTCATAAAGTAATTCTTGTCAATCAAGAATTAAATGTTGTACTACTAAAAGTACACCTTCATATCTAACAATATCTTTATTTATGTTGATGGTAATAGGTCAAATCCTATACTTTAGGTGGTACAACAAAAAGAAAACTCTAGTGCATGATCAAAGCTTATAAATGTGCATTATACAAAATTGGGATTGGAGGTCAATAAATTATAAAACATGAAAGTCAAAGACATTATATTTTATGCTATGTACAAAGAAGTTCGTAAAAAAACGGAAAAAAAGCCTTTCACTGAAAAAGGCCAACTAGTACATGTAGAAACGATTTGCAAGTTTAGGCCGAATGACTAAGAAATGGATCTACGTAGAAACTTCACATATGTTGGAGAAAGCTGAATTTGGTGGAAATGAAAGTGTTTAAACCTTCAAAACAAGATGCTTCTTAAGGCTTCAACAAAAAATCTTCTTGAATCTGAAACGTGTATTCAGCCTACTTATAGAGGAGGATTGTGCATTTAATGGGTTAGTTGGTATGGTGAGAACAATTGAATGCGTATGTTACTGAGATAATAACAACAAAAATAACAAAATGCTTTACAGTTACTAAAATATTATAGGTAATATACGTTAGACATACATAAAAAAGAATCTTATCCATAAAAGTTAAAGATATGTGATTACATTGAACTAGTCCACAAAAACTGCAACCATAATCGTGCCATTCGAGGTCCGTATGACTACAAACCATTCTTAAAACTACAAACTTCGGTTTTTTACTAGAAACAAAAATTAGGGCCACCAACGGGTTAAATTAAAAACAAAACAAACCTCAGAGATGATATTACTTCTTATTCGTCGGTTCGCTTTTTCTTGCGGTTACGGGAGTCATGTCCCGTGACATACTTCCGACATGTGCGGCAAAGCCTAGGTGTCTTAAGCGACTTCTCAACAGCTCGTTCCCCAGCTCCTATTAAACGGCGAGACTCGCGACAACCTTTGTTACGAATCACATGAGGGTTCGAACATTTCATGTCAACATTCAGGCTCCCACCAACCAAATGTTGGATATCTTCAATGTTAGAAACTTTTATATTTGAATCCACTGGATAAGATTTTAGACTGCTGCTAAGTTCTTTAACCTTCTTGGCAAAGGCGACAAGACCCTCAGAATCATATATCGAAGACTGTCAACTTTAGATATTAAACCCAATATCTCATTCCTGAGCAAAGACTGTGGATAATTGTCTACACCGTAACGATACTGAATTTTGAATATCCTTTTAGGTAGAACATCATTCATCCATCGTTTTGAAATGTAATTAGACGGTATCCGAACTATTTTTTTACCCTTAAAACAAAAAAACATGTCGACAAAGGAACCCGATCCTAGTAAAATTTCGACAAGAGCACTCATAACATCAGTTCGTAAACCCTGTATGAACTTGAAAAAAATAACCAAAATATGATCCAAGTTGAGATCTAACGGACACAAAAAAACATCTGGAAATACATCTTAGTAAACCATAAATTTTGTGCATGAACTGTAAAATCAATGTTCTACAAATGAAAAGGATACGTAATCTTTACGTAAAAAATTGCTTATGTGCAAAAATGTTTTGGAAACAAAAACATCTACAAAACAGTTCAATGTATGTAACAGGAACTTAAAAATAACATAACTACACCGCAAAAAAATGTGTAAAACAATTGATTAGGTTTAAAAAAATTATGTAAGCACACTTGGAAGTTCTTTGTTTAAGTAGATGTATATTAAATGTAACTCAAATGAGTTTTTAAGATGTGTACAAAAAGGACCTGGAAAAAATTGGTTACGTCATTGTCTTTGTTGAGACGCGTTACGAAATATACGACTTTTTTGTCTAAATGCTCTGTTTGAGAAACATAGCAATACAACTTTCCCTTCATGATCTCTTTCTGAACTTCCATAAATATTGAACGAGTGTATACTTCGAATGAAAGTCTCTCTATTTCTAAACCTGATAAAAACTGATATGGTCGGGAAGAAGTTTTATACTCCGCCAAACGTTGCCTATAACGCTGACTTTCAATACAGGTGTCGTAACACAGGACAAATTGCATTAAAGTATTTGCTCTGCTCAGTGTTGGAAAACTCGGCCTAGGCGGCCGAGTACTCGGCCCTCGGCCGAACCGATTTTCTCCTACTCGGCCAGACCAACTCGGACTCGGTCCAACTCGGGCCAACTCGGCCTAAAAAACTCAGAAAAAATCCGTCAAATTCGGGCCAACTCGGTCAAACTCGGCCAACTCGGACCAACTTGGTTTTTCGCTATTTTTTACGAATTTTCCCTGTTTTTCACTGGTTTTCATTGTTTTTCACATATTATTGTTTGATTTTCCCTATATATATTTAATTTCTATTGATATTCATTATATATGTTGTATATACTAGTAAACATATGATATTTGATATATATATATATAATTTTTTAAAAATTATTTTTTCATCATTTACCGTATCCGAGTACTCCCCGCCTAAACCGAGTACTCGCAACTCCCCAGTCGACCGACCTGGCAGCGCTTAGCGATTTATCCAACCATGGCTCTGCTAGAATTAACTTTGAAAGAAGCATTTGAACTCTCGCACCTAGACGTAGTCTTCATTAGGCAACACATTGGTATTTCTCTGAAATAAGCAGGAACCCATTGATCATTAATAGCATACATATCACTCAACCAAGTGTGTTCTGTTAATTGAAACCTTGTAATAAGATCACACCAACGATTCACAAACGTAACAGGGGATATGAAAAAATTCCACACCAAATTATGCATGCATGCCCGAAAGTCAGTGTTGTTTAGCAAATCGTTGGAAAGCTAGTTACATAAATAAAACACATCAAATCAATATGCGAACATAAAAATATGAATATCCATTAACAAAACAGATGCATAAAAACCTTAAGTGTTAGCTTCTTAATGACATGCCACATGCATAAACGATGACGTGAGTCTTGAAGAACTTGCGAAATAGCTTGCTTCATTGAAGGATCTTGATCAGTGAGAACCAACATCGGTTGTTTCCCATGTACTTTGATAAAAGCATTTAGCAACCACTTATATGAGTCTATTGTTTCGCTATGTAACAAAACCGCACCAAATGTTACACAATTCTTGTGATGATCAACGCTAGTAAAAGGGAAAAATATAATGTTGTACCTACTTATGAAAAACTGCATGTTAAACAAACTTTTTGGTTACACTTAAGTAAACGTAATGTAAACAATTTGTAACATAAAGTATACTTCCAATCATTATTTTTTACTGAAATCAAAGTTGTAAATGACATGTAAAAGTTTTGTAATATATATGTTTACAGATATTGTTAATGTTTCATTACTTGGTAAGAAAGAACCAACCACTTATATGAGTCGATTGTTTCGCTACATATCAAAAAATGAATTTTACACAAAGTGTTTGTTACACTTTGTGTAACTTAAAGTTTACTTCCAATGATCATTTTTTACTGGAATCAAAGTTGTAAATGACATGTAAAATCCGTGTAATATATACGTTTACAAAGGTTGTTAATGTTTATTTTACTTGTTGGTGTAGTACTTGGCGTCAAATGCAAGCACATCACCAAAAACTTCATAGTTTTTCTTTGATATCTCGTCAGCCCAGAACACATGCCTGAGCTCGCCTTTTACAACATAAAAATCAAAGTAAAAAATCAGGCAGATTTTTAACACGATTAAGTAACCAATCAAGAAGTAATTGGGAGTCCCGATTGCCTACAAAAAGACGAATGGCTTGGCTAAAATTATTAAAAGCAGTAGGGGTACCCTTCACATCATGATGACCACCCTTCATTGACACTTGAAGCCTGTGAGCTATGGTTGGATTTATACGATTCAATATCATGTGATGAATAAACTGTTTGGTTGAGAAATATAGTGTACTACCTGCTTTCGTAAAGTCACGATTATATGGCTCGACCAAAGGATGGTTGTGAAACTCAACAAACTTGTATATAACAAAACTTGATTCGGCTTTTGAAACTTGGACAAATATATGAGCCTTACAATTAGGTGTTGTTTGTTTTTTAGAGGTAAAATGTTAGCAGTCTGCGGACCACATCTGCAAACTTATGTAGAAGAAGAGGTGCACCAAATGTCTGCATTCTGCAAGAAGAAGAGTGTTTGTTTTTTAACGTCTTTTTACAGCTAAAATAAATTGGTGTGTTGGTGTACGAACGGTGGTGGTGCCCGATGGTGATGGTGGGGGTGACAGCAGGTGGTGGTAGTGGGGTGTCCGGTGGTAGCCAACGGTGATGGTGGTGGTGGGGTGGGGACGGTGGTGGTGGGGGCCGACGGTGGTGGACGGTGGTGGCCGACGATTGTGGCGGTTGTGGTATCCGACGATGGTGGCGATGGTGGTCGCCGGTGGTGGTGGTGGAGGTGTCCGATGGTGGTGGCTGCCGGTGATGGATGGTCTTTGCGGACCTTAGAAGATCCTAGAAGTGGTTGGGCCACATTTGCACCAACAAGAGCACGCGCAGACGTTTTTTTAATTAAATCTCTTCGAAAAAACAAACAATCCGCAGATGTCAATGTCTGCGCGGCGCAGACAAAAGAGGCTGCGCAAATGTTTTTAAGAAAAACAAACATCACCTCTGTAACTTGAAAAGAACTTTTCCGGACATACATAGAAGATTCTTCTAACGTATCAAATCGTCGCTTGCTCTAAGGCCTGCCAGCTTTGTTACATCTTAGGTATTTGTGTGTGACCTGGTCATTTTTATTTTTCTTCGTTTGTCCAACACGAACAGAAAAACCATAACATTTAGCATAATTCTTGTACATTCTAAGAACATCACTTCAATAACCATAGGTAGCCCCAACAGTTGGTTTTATATCGCGATCTTGATTCGGACACCAAACCTTGGTGCCGTTGGGTGTTAGAAACGTGTAACATCCTTCAACATCTTCTCCTTTTTAAGCAAAAAAAGTAAAAAAACATAACTTACAATTACTCACGTAACAAGTACGTAACACACAAGTAAAAACAATGAAACAGAAAATATCACCAGCTACATGGGTGAGTCCTTGGCGTTCTTCGGTTGTTGATACATCGTTCGACAATATCATGTGATGAATAAACTGTTTGGTTGAGAAATATAGTGTACTACCTGCTTTCGTAAAGTCACGATTATATGGCTCGACCAAAGGATGGTTGTGAAACTCAACAAACTTGTATATAACAAAACTTGATTCGGCTTCTGAAACTTGGACAAATATATGAGCCTTACAATTAGGTGTTGTTTGTTTTTTCAGAGGTAAAATGTTAGCAGTCTGCGGACCACATCTGCAAACTTATGTAGAAGAAGAGGTGCACCAAATGTCTGCAGTCTGCAAGAAGAAGAGTGTTTGTTTTTTAACGTCTTTTTACAGCTAAAATAAATTGGTGTGTTGGTGTACGGACGGTGGTGGTGCCCGATGGTGATGGTGGGGGTGACAGCAGGTGGTGGTAGTGGGGTGTCCGGTGGTGGCCAACGGTGATGGTGGTGGTGGGGTGGGGACGGTGGTGGTGGGGGCCGACGGTGGTGGACGGTGGTGGCCGACGATTGTGGCGGTTGTGGTATCCGATGATGGTGGCGATGGTGGTCGCCGGTGGTGGTGGTGGAGGTGTCCGATGGTGGTGGCTGCCAGTGATGGATGGTCTTTGCGGACCTTAGAAGATCCTAGAAGTGGTTGGGCCACATTTGCACCAACAAGAGCACGCGCAGACGTTTTTTTAATTAAATCTCTTCGAAAAAACAAACAATCCGCAGATGTCAATGTCTGCGCGGCGCAGACAAAAGAGGCTGCGCAAATGTTTTTAAGAAAAACAAACATCACCTCTGTAACTTGAAAAGAACTTTTCCGGACATACATAGAAGATTCATCTAACGTATCAAATCGTCGCTTGCTCTAAGGCCTGCTAGCTTTGTTACATCTTAGGTATTTGTGTGTGACCTGGTCATTTTTATTTTTCTTCGTTTGTCCAACACGAACAGAAAAACCATAACATTTAGCATAATTCTTGTACATTCTAAGAACATCACTTCAATAACCTTAGGTAGCCCCAACAGTTGGTTTTATATCGCGATCTTGATTCGGACACCAAACCTTGGTGCCGTTGGGTGTTAGAAACGTGTAACATCCTTCAACATCTTCTCCTTTTTAAGCAAAAAAAAGTAAAAAAAACATAACTTACAATTACTCACGTAACAAGTACGTAACACACAAGTAAAAACAATGAAACAGAAAATATCACCAGCTACATGGGTGAGTCCTCGGCGTTCTTCGGTTGTTGATACATCGTTCGAAAGTGGGGTTTCCTCAAATTCATTGACATCAGCAACAACATCTAGTATTGTTAACGTTAACCTGAAGCTTTAAAACATACAAAAATAATAAAATTTACCACTATTTGATGGGTGTTTAGTGCAGTTTTCGTAGATCAAGGGCATTGGAACATAAACCTTATCTTCATCAACGCTTAGAAGATCGTTTAATGGATTTGATTAGAAGAACATATGCACGTTTTATGTGTAATAAAAACGCAACAACACACATGAGTTGCCTTTCAATGCATATAAAATCCCGAAAGTTGTAAAAAATACAGGTACTATAAAACATATGTAACAAAAAAACATGAATGTTCGAATTGTACAATTAATGGAAGCTGTCAAACACATTTGGTGGGTCAAAAAAACTGGAAAAAGTACATACATTAAAAAGACATAAATGCCCTTCAGATTATTTAAATGGGGATAGTGATGTGGCAAATTATGGACCACAAGTTGGGGTTTTCATGGTTTTCTCATTGAAGTGGTGTTTTTGTTTTATACTTTGTAATGAGAAAATCGAAACCTTGGTTCAATGAGAAAACCATTAAAACCATTTTTTGTGGTCATTATTTCGCCACATCAGTATTACCCTAACGAGAGATTGAAGGGTATAAATGTCGTTTTACACTTATGTACTTTTACCCAACATTTTAAATTATCTAATACCTTATGAGATGAATACCATCCCACCAAAATTCTCTCAAAAATCCCTAAAAATATGTTACATGTGTGTTACACTTACGTTAGCTGTACTTTTTCCAATTTCTTTTTAAGATACACATTTTATACAACAAAAAACTACCATTCGTTTTGTTGTTACATGTTTTTTACACATAAAATATGCGTAGTCATCCGAACCAAATTAGTTTTACGTTTTTTCACTTCTAGTGTCACTTTTTTTACACGTACAATGACCTTTTGCATGCTAGTTATCTTTTTTTCATAGTTTGTCATAAAAAATACATAAAAAATTGATGGAAGGTGCGAGATAAAATATCATGTTCACATATTGTTTCATTTTTTTATTTCATAACACACTTTTTTTCTTCTTTTAGACGTTATGTGTTTTATTTAAAGGTATTTTGCATGGTATTTTGTATTTTGGTGGCATGTTGTCTACACACGTCATGTGTTTTATTAATTAAAAGTTGTTTTTATGTAAGTAGGCATAACATCAAGTTTGCTTTTTCTATGATGATACTACCTAGTCACAAAATACCCACGGCACCATCTTTTCTAAATTATATCTTCCTTTTTTGAATTTCCAAAACTTCTCTCTCCCCTTGCATGAATTTCTCTCCCTGGTTTTATTGTATGCATGAATGGATTACATATTTGATCTTAACACGTTTGATTCTTTGATTAAAAGATATGAGAAAAAATCATTTATTATATCAGAGTTAGAAGGTGATTATTTTTTTGTTTTAATTAAGTATAATTCTTATGTAAGTTTTTGTATCCTCTTCTAAAGTTTTTTCATTTTCGAATTTTCGCATGATTCAGTGCATCCATTTAACTATGTTTCAAGTGTTGTTGATGAAGATGATCTTTACGTTCCATTGCCCTTGATTTACGAAGAATGTATTCAACACCCATCAAAAAGTGGTAAAATTTGATGTTTTTATATGTTTTATAGTTTTCACGTTACTCTAATAATACTAGTTTTCTTATGGTAAATACCATTAGATGTTGTTTCTGATGTCGATAATTATGTGGTTCTTCCCCTTTCAAATGAAGTATCAACTTCTCAAAAACCACAACTAACGAAAGTAGCCGGTAATAATTTTTTTCATTCTTTTTACATGTTTGTTACATATATGTTAGGTTTATACAAGGCATTGATTTTTATTTTGTCCTACTAAAACAGGAGAAGATTTGGAAGGATGTTACACAATTCTAACACCTAACGATACTAAGGTTTGGTGTAACACATGCATATTTATTTTTATAAAATATATTGTTCAATATTATAATTTTAAATATCAAGTTATTCTATACACATATGTGACACTTACATATTAGTAAGCAACGAATAAAATGATTATAAAATTTTTTGACATACGTATTCGGTAAGTTAATATTATAAGAGACCGCCTAAAATTACTAAAATATATTATCATTAAACTTTCTCCGTTTTTAAAACGAAACTTAGAGAAAAATAAGCCGGCCCTAACAATTTTTTTAGAATTTTATACAACATGATATTTTAAAAGTTATAAGAGAAAAATGAAATATGAGCTAAATTAATTATAATAATAAAATAATAAGAAAACTTTTGAATTCAAATTGAGTTGAAACGTATGAAAAGAATACGTGGAGGAATTCTGAGGTATTTTCAGTGAACCATTCGATCAAATATTAGATCACGTATAAAACATATGCCTATGAAATTCTTGTACATTAAATTTCGAATGCTTATAAATAGTCATTTGATTTCAATTAGAAATCTCACACAAACATACACACACACACCGTTAAGAAGGATATAGAAGCTTTGGATGCTAGGAAGTGTTAATAAAAATACAAAGTCAAGATTAAGAAGTCAGTTCGTTTAGGTATATTATATGAATTCTTAGTTATACTCATAAATTTAAAGTTCCAAAAAAAATTAATTTATAAGGTTAGGGTTAAGATCTGACCCTATGTATAAAATAATAATAATAATAATAATAAAAAAAAAATAAATAATAATAATAATAATAATAGTAATAATAATAATAATAAATCTTCCTTATAGAATAATTATAACGATAGATTAATCAGAAACCCTGCCAAATTATATTAAGAAGTTATAAGATATCACTCAGCCAATCAAAAAAATCCAGGTGAATACATTTAACTTCTTTTTAAATATAAATGAATTTTTGAGCATGGTTCGTTTAAATTTGACGCATAAAGGGATACATCATTTAGGCTATTAGTATACGTATGATTTGCAAATCATATCCGCATATTGGTGAAATTCTCATACGTGGCTGGTACAGGTGGGCTGGAAAGTTAAATGTAAGACGTACTCTTCGCAGGCAACCTAACCAGTGACAAGCTGTGGGATGGAAGGAAAAAACGTAAGACGCACTGCGCTGTAGTTCCTAACCGGTGACAATTATAAACCAGCGTATGTAATAGTTGTATCGATCAGTGAAATAACCTGCTAAATGTATAGTATTGCCAATATTACTTATGGTTAAATGACCAAAAATGCTATGCTTACATATCGAGTCTATTATTTGTATTCACTAACATTATGTTGACGTTTTATTTTCAAAAACTTTTTAGGTAATTAATAATGAATTATAAATGAGAAGCAAGATTATAAGTTTAAGGCTTATGACGTATTAAACAAAGGTCTTGTGGTGAAACCGTGGAGCTGTTGGAGTAATACCTCCAAGTTTGAATAAATTGGAAAATCTTGAAACGATGTGTCAATATATGTTCATGTAAATCCGGTGTTAATATAAAATAAATACAAAAGTTTTCTATTAAATCCTGAAAAGTTATTTGCGAATCATGAAATGCAATTTTCATATCTATGCATATGAATTATTTACAATATTATAAAAATATAAAAATAATGATTTCCACTGCGTAAAATTATGAATTCATGAAATAACGATACGTTTTAAAAAGAATAATAAACTCTGACTGAGACGTATCCATGAAACCAATTCGGGTCGCATCGCCCGGGTCACCGAGAGCCCGGGGTGTGACATGTTGGTATCAAAGCTCCTGGTTTAGCGAAATAGGTACTCATAATAGTATCTAAGCTTTAACCAAATTGATATAAGTGCCTAGCAAAGGAATAGGTAAAATAGAACCTTGAAATACTAAGAATGATTAACGTGATGAATTCTGATGATAGCTTATAAGCTAAATTATGATAAGTTATTTTATGACCTTGTCAAATATCATATAACCTTGTGTAGATAGCCTAGTGGTAAGGGTGTTGGGCCTCATCCTTGAGGACACGTGTTCTAGTCATGGGGGTGACATTTTTTCCGCAAGGCCACCGAATAGGGTGCTTGCACCCACGGTTTTCCCGTTCCCCTCAGTTAGTCGGGTATTGAAGGGGGCCTAGGGTTTACCACGCAAGTGGGTTCCCCGGTCATAAAAAATATCATATTTTGTAGACAATGTCTTGAAACTAAAATTCTGGCAGACCGTCTGCAAACACTCGTGGGCGAAAGAGAACGCCCAGGGATGCTAATGAACCTGTGGTTTAAAAAGCTGAACTTCAGGAAATAATAGCAAAAGAAATTAGAGACGCAATACCTACGATTAGTGCGGCTATGAAAGATAATGAAAATTCGAACCCAGCAAATACAGTGACAAAAGCAAAAGAGGTGTCTATTCGAATAATGAGAATATCAAAGCTTCTAGTGCAGAACAATTTAGAACTAAAGGATGTTCATACAAAACATTACAATCTTGTAAACCTTCTGAGTTCGCAGGAATAAAAGGAACCGTGGTAGCGTTAAGATGGCTCGAAAACGTTGAAGCGGTACTTGCTATCAGCAAATGTGCCGAAGAAGATACGGTTCTGTATGCTTCGAATTCCTTTAAAGACGGAGCATTGGAGTGGTGGAACTCCATTATTCAAACCATAGGCAGAACCAATGCGTATGCTATGACTTGGGAAAGTTTTCGAGATCTCGTAACTCGAAAGTTTTGCCCAATGAATGAGAAGGAACAAATCGAGAGAAAATTCCTGAGTCACCGCATGGTCGGTTCTGAGCATCGTGAGTACACCTCCAAGTACTTTGAGTATGCTCGATTGATGCACATCTTGTGACACCAGAATTAAACCTGATCAGTCGCTATATTTGGGGACTGGTAAGTGAAACTAGGGATATAGTCAAGGCGACGATGCCTCAGACCATTGATTCAGCTGTTGAGCTAGCAGGGTTGCTTACTGATGGGATGGTGAGAACCCAAGAAGAAAAGAAAAGTCAAGAAACAATACAAAAGGTTAATCAAAGTTCAAAGAAACCTGGAGGAAAATTTGTAAAGAAAGATGGAGGTAGCGGTGTAATCCCACGATGCAAAATGTGTGGGAAAAATCATTTGGGAAAATGTCTCCAATCGAAATTTTGCAGTCATTGAAAATTGACGGGTCATACAATGGATGAACGTCGAATAAAGAAAATGGTGACGTGCTTCAACTGCAATGAACAAGAACACTATCAAACCGAATGTCCTAAATTGATTAAGGCAAGTGGAATTAGTGGGGCTGGTGGTTCAGGAGCAAAAGCTGAAGCAAATATAAAGAAGACAACTCGAGCTTTTGTTCTAAATGCCAAGGAAGCTGCAAACATGCCGGATGTCATTATTGGTACGTTTCTCATCAATAATGTTTATGCTAAGGTTTTGTTTGATTCGGGAGCAAATCAAAGCTTTATTGATTATGAATTTTGTAAGCTTCTAATTGAACCACTAGTGAAACTAGATAAGCCTTATCTGGTTGAAACCGCTAATGGTGATGTAGTCAAAATAAATGAAGCATTAGTAAATGGTAAGATCACACTCTTTAAGCACAACATACCTGTGAAATTCTTACCAATGAAGTTGGCCGGTTTTGATGTGGTAATCGGGATGGATTGGTTAGCTACAAACCAAGCTTGTATTTTATGCGACACCAAATCTATTGAAGTTCGTGTTCCAACGGGAGGAAAATTGATCATCAAAGGTGATAAGCCAACAAATAATGTTGGAATTATTTCTATTATCAAAGCTACAAAATATCTAGACACAGGTTGTTTAGCTTACCTAGTCTCAGTCACAATTGAAGATCAAGAAAAGAAGAAACTGAAAGAGGTACCTGTTGTAGCTGATTTTCCCAACGTGTTTCGAGACGAATTGCCTTGTTTACCATCAGAACGAGAAGTAGAATTCAATATCAATCAGGTACCAAGTACTGCTCCAATTGCTAAATCTCCTTATAGATTGGCACCGACTGAGATGAAAGAGCTCAAGAAACAATTAAAACTATTGGAAAAAGGTTTTATTCGACCTAGCTCATCACCTTGGGGAGCTTCAATCTTATTTGTCAAAAAGAAGTATGGGACGATGCGGATGTGCATTGACTATAGGGTAAGGTGACTGTTAAGAACAAGTATCCACTTCCACGAATTGATGATTTATTCTATCAACTTCAAGGAGATTGTCATTTTTCTAAAATTGATCTTCGATCAGGATATCATCAACTGAAAGTCCAGGAAGAAGACATTCCTAAAACTGCTTTCCGTACAAGGTATGGGCAATATGAGTTCACTGTTATGCCATTTGGACTTACTAATGCTCCAGTTGCCTTTACGGACATGATGAACCGGATATGCAAACCTTATCTGGACAAATTCATCATTGTGTTCATTGATGATATTCTATTTTATTCAAAAACACCCAAGGGTCATGCTATACATGTGACATCCAGTACCTGATCATCCGGCAAGTCCGTACGGTATGTTTACTGTTACTATTTACTGTGTGTAAATACAATGCATGAACAGTGTGTGTGATAACAGAAATCATAAAACAAACAACAGTTGTACGTATTTAAGTGAAAACTTAAATACTGTAAGTACAACAACTCACGATGAACAACAGTTGTATGTATTTAGGTGAAAACCTATGTACAGTTAATACAATAAATCAAGGTAAACAACAGTGTACAAGCAAACGACAGGAACATATCGGTTGCGATCTGATATCCACAGATGACAGGAATCAGATGGCCGATGACTCTGTATGAAAACAAGATGATTTCAAGGGAAACAATGTGAAAACAGGAAGTTTAGTTGAGTCCGTCAGTGAGGAAACACAATTCAAAACATAATTTCAGTGTCGTTTCAGAATAACGAACTGACCGTGTGTTTGCGTGGTTGACGATTCACACAAACATATCTGTGAGTTTAAAGTTCTGAAATGATGACTGAAAAGTAGAAAACAAAAGTCAGAAAGCAAAACCATCGTCGTGTTCGATCGGGTGACGATTCGAACGAATACGCGCGAAGGTGACGCGATTTGACGAAACGTTTAAAATAAACGAATTCGATGAAATAATTTAAGAAAAACAAATTTAGAGGATTTACTAGGAATAACCACCTTTTAAATATTAAAAATAAATCCTTACATTTAAGGTCGTAAAATACGCGCGTAACGTCCCCGGAAACACGAAGAAAACGCGAACCGAGCAAACGAAACGAACCCGGACACCCTCAGGGTATATAAAGCCTAAATGAGACTTTCTTCCTCATTTTTCTCTTCCTACTCTCTCTCTAAAAACCCTAATCCGGTTCTTCTTTCTCTCTCTAGATTTTGAACTTCAAACACCCATAACTTGTTCATTTCTTGATGAAATCGAGTGGTTCTTGAGCCAAAACGAAGCTACAATCATCTACTATTTGAAAGTACAACCAATCTAGAGATAAATCCATCAAAATTTGAGGTATGAAGCTGTAAATAGTTCAAAAATTAGGGTTTTCAACCTTTTTCTTAAACCCATGGCTAACCGGTTTGGAAACCTTTCCATTTGAACACCCCACCACGAAAACAAGTCCTAACACACTTGACCTGTGAAAACCTCCATGAACCACAACTGAAACCGGGGATGAGGGTGACGGTTTACAGCTCGACCGAATGGAGCTGGGGATGACCGAATGGCGGCCGAAGGACCCACATGGCCGAAAGGCCATGAGCCGAAGAAACATTTAGTCGACCGAATCATATAGGGGCCGAAGGACTACCATTCGATGAAGCTTCATTTGGGTAGGGCATGACTATTCACCCATACAGCAGGCCGAAGTACTCTCCTTCGGGTCATCTCTCATTCGGCTAACATCCATCTCAATCGGCCAAGTTCTTTTCGCCTGATGCTAACCCATTCGACCACCCATTCGGCCACCGTCATTCTCCCTGCCAGATACATTCGGTCGAAGTCTTAGATTCACTTCATTCGGCCCATACCAGGTTCATCCCACCTACTGTTCGGCCCAGGAATAGCATCCGGCCCATGGCCACTGGTTCGGCCCACCTTGGCTTATTCGGCCCAAGTTAGTGATTCAGCCTACATGAAATAAGAAACCAACATATGAAATCAAATGTCAAGGGATAACATGCAAGTAATCATATACTAATCATATTTTACTACAAAGGTGGCAAAGAACTTATGAAACAATAAAGAAGCAAGTGATTTCAATAAACACATGTGAAGTTTTGAAGGGTAAAATTTGGTTTTTATACTTAGAACTTGTTGAAACCTCAACTTTTGCAACATGACATAGTCCATGGTAGCTATGTAACAAACCATTTCAAGTGAACATTAAGCCAACAACAATACGTACTAAACTTAACTTAACGAGGTTAAGTGATAGTATAAACTACAACCATTGAATCAAGGCCGAACGATGAACGAGACTTACGGGTGTTAGCCAATTTTAGGGCTAACACATACACACACGAATCTCTACAACTCATACTTACAAG
Organism: Mikania micrantha; assembly: GCA_009363875.1. Lineage (NCBI taxonomy): Eukaryota > Viridiplantae > Streptophyta > Magnoliopsida > Asterales > Asteraceae > Mikania > Mikania micrantha. Next base: position 83,851,334 of record CM018697.1, read on the forward strand.
TTACAAACAACGTGAAATCAATACAGGATCGTGAATACAACAAGTACAACAAAGAGCACGTGAATTCTTGTATAGGCTTAGTCAACCACAACAGTTACAAGGTGAGTTCATATGCCCCTTTTCTAACCTTAACAGATATTAAACTCCCGGGGCTGAGAAACATGCTAAATCTTTTATTTATTTAAAAGTTTTAGTTCAACATATTGCTTACTATGATTTAGATAATATTGTTTGACTTATTATCGTTTATCATTGTATGCATGCTTCTATGATCGTAACATGACAAGGACAACTAAGATGAAATATGATAATGTAACTTCATAAATCATCAACACAATGGAATAATATAGTTGTAAGATTCTATCTTATAACCCTTAATTATTCTTACAAGAACAAACAATGAGATTATCACAGGTGAACATGATGACAACAACAACAAACATGAATGATATGAAGACAATATATCTTCATAATATCATTCTCTACATGAGTTAGCTAAGTGTAATAAGACAAGTTCTTATAACACTCAGCTTACAACTCGGTGCAGACTACAAGATAACATGAAACAAGTATCATTCACCACCTGAGTCGACTAAGTGTAGTAAGACTAGCTCTTGCAACACTATAGTGACAACAGGGTGACCATATGGAACAACTGGAATAATAATCATGATAATGTACCTTCATGATAACAACATCATTCACACAACAACTAACATTGTATAATAAGACAAGATCTTATATAACTTTGTTAATAACAACTAGAACACACAACTCTAAGTACAAACAACATTGGTGAACACACAATACAATTGATTACTATTGAAATGTCTGTATTATATCATTTCAATCATGTGCCATGTATACAAGTTGATCATTGTAAGTCCCTCACACAAATCGCTGACCAGTTAGTTTGACGTGACTAAACCGACGATAGCATAGTGGTAGCATAGGTCTGACAAACCTCCAGCTTGTAGGGCTGGTATGTTGATCGTATTGATCATTGGCCGGTAACGTATGACCGGTGACAGGGTGACGAACAGTCAAGGTCTGGTAAGCAACACATGGTGATATTAATCTACAGTTATAATTGTAATTAATCCATCAATTCTATTGACTAGTAGACTGAAGAATTGATTTTCTCTCATGTCATATTACTGGTAATAGTTTTGATGAGGCCTTTGGGAATACAAAGTGGTAGAGGTAAATCGGATGCATTGTAATCTGATTACGTGAGGATTGCAATGGATTCCTTTTAGGCTCTATGTGCTTCAACTTGAAAACATATATCAATTGGTTAACTAACACTTTTATTATTAAAAGTGACTAACAGTTAACCTCACAAGAAATAGAATAATAACAAGGATTGGATTAAATCAATCTATTTTTCTTAACACATCGAGGGTATATCAATACTTTAGTTTGATAACTAAACCCCTCTTATTATATTATTCTACATATGACACTGGGTGATGAACACAACGGATGGGTGAATAACAAACGGGATGAACATGTGAGTTGAAAATGGGTATCTATAGTTGTATTGCAAGTGGCGTTGAGTTCTATTAGATATGTGGTAGGATGTTGGCTGGGACTTGTTCCCATATATATGCCCTATATATAAGCATCGCTAATAGGATGAGATACTACTTGTAAATATAACTATAGAGAGGCCATAGTGTGAACAGATGAAACAAATATTTACAAGTATCATGTATGACATTATGACTGTGTATGTGAATAAATCAATGTTTTCAAGTATCAAACTTATGAACTCACCAATCTAGTGTTGACTTTGTTTAAATGCATGTTTTCTCGGGTGACGAACAGGTGTAGTCACCAACATCAGGAACATAGCTAGTGGACTTTTAGAAGACCTGACTATATTTTGTGTTGAACATACTTTTGAAATGACAAAACAATGAATCATCTTTTGTAGATCTTGTACAGTTACAAGATAGTAACTCATTGATTCTTTTGATCAGATTTACTTAGTTAAATTATGAACGAAACAATGTAATTTAACTTTGTAATTCTATATCATTGTCATGTTAGCATTTCTCAATTATATATCATGTACTATGCAAACAATCTGATCAATGTGATTATCAAACGATATCGCACCCCGAGAACTTTCCGCCCAACGGGAAAGTCGATCCAGCCCGCTGGCTCGGGGTGTGACAATACATCTTAGAACCCTACTTGAATTACTAAAACATGAGAAATTGTATGCTAAATTCTTCAAATGTGAGTTCTGGCTCACTGAAGTACAATTTTTGGGGCATGTTATTAATGCTCAAGGTATTCAAGTGAATCCATCTAAGATAAAGGTTATTACCAAATGGGGGAACCCCAAGTCACCAATAGAGGTGCGTGGTTTCTTAGGCTTGGTAGGTTATTATCGTCGATTTATTCAAAATTTCTCCCGAATAGCCATTCCTCTCACCTCATTGACTCGAAAATCTGTAAAATTTGAATGGGGTCCCAAGCAAATTGAGGCATTTCAAATTCTTAAAGATAAGTTGACTCACGCTCCAATCCAAGCATTACCTGAAGGTGTTGAAGACTTTGCTGTCTATTCTGATGCTTCTCATACAGGACTAGGATGCGTATTGATGCAACAAAACAAAGTTATTGCTTATGCATCACGCCAATTGAAGACTCATGAGAAGAACTATGTGACTAATGATCTGGAGTTAGGCGCCATAATATTTGCATTAAAGTTATGGAGACACTATCTGTACGGAGTTCGTTTCACAATTTATACTGATCACAAAAGTTTAAAGTATATCTTTGGTCAGAAGGAACTGAATATGCAACAACAAAGATGGATGGAAACATTGAATGACTATGACTATGAAATCATCTATTATGAAGGAAAGGCAAATGTGGTTGTAGATGCCTTGAGCTGAAAGGAAGCAAAGAAACCGAGAAGAGTACGTGCTTTACGGCTAGAAGTCCAAGTCGATTTGTTTAATCAAATTAAAGAAGCATAGAAACAAGCACAAGAAGATGAAAACAAGGAAAAAGAAGGAATGAAGGGTATGACTGAACAACTGCGGCTTTAGAGAAAGAGTATTGGAAAAAGCGCATAAATCAAAATATATGATGCACCCAAGAAGCGATAAAATGTACAAGAATCTAAAAAAGAACTATTGGTGGATTGACATGAAGAAAGATATTGCCGCATATGTTGCAAAATGTTTAACTTGCTCACAAGTTAAAGCCGAACACCTGAAATCTTCTGGTATGTTGCAACAACTTGAACTGCATGTTTGGAAATGGGAAATGATAAGCATGGATTTTATAACTAAGCTTCCCCGAACCAGTCGTGGGAATGATACAATTTGGGTTATCATTGATAAACTGACCAAGTCTGCTTATTTCCTATCAATGAAAAAAACCTACTTTATGGATAGGTTAGCACAGTTGTATGTAAATGAGATTGTATGTTTACACGGTGTGCCATTATCCATTGTGTCAGACAGGGATAGTCATTTTACATCTCGATTCTTGCAAAGTTTTCAAAAAGCTCTTGGAACACGATTAAATTTCAGCACTGTTTATCATCCACAAACTGATGGACAGAGCGAAAGAACTATCCAAACATTGAAAGACATGCTTCGAGCTTGTGTGATAGATTTCGAAAGAAGTTGGGATGATCACATACCACTAATGGAATTATCCTATAATAATAGTTATCACTCAAGTATTCAGACTGCACCGTTTGAAGCTCTTTACGAAAGAAAGTGTCGAACACCAGTATGCTGGTCTGAGATTGGAGAAAATCAATTGTCTGGGCCTCATATAGTACAAGATACTACTAATAAAGTTTTTCAAATTAGAGAAAGATTGAAAACGGCCAGAGATCGACAAAAGAGCTGTGCACATCGAAGAAGAAAGCCATTAGAATGCAATGTTGATGATAAAGTGCTACTCAACGTTTCACCATGGAAATGAGTAGTACGATTCGGTAAAATGAGAAAGTTAAGTCCACGTTAAGTTGGACCTTTCAAAATTACTAAACAAATCAGACCGATGGCTTATCAACTCGAACTATCGGTAGAAATGACTGTAGTACACGATGTGATTCACGTTTCTAATCTTCGAAAATGTTTGGCCGATGCATCTTTGATAATGCCTCTTCAAGATGTTGAAGTAAATGAAAAACTAAAATTTACAGAAAAACCAATTCAAATCGAAGACCGTCAAGAAAAGAGACTCAAGCATAAGAAGTTAGTGTTAGTTAAAGTTAAGTGGAACTCCAGACGTGGTCCTGAATATACATGGGAATTGGAGTCAGAGATGAAAAAAATAACCCACACCTATTTCAATAATCTCGAGGACGAGATTGAAACAAAGGTAGGGAGGATGTAATACATGCATGTTTATTTTATAAAATATATTCTTCAATATTATAATTTTAAATATCTAGTTATTATATACACATATGTGACACTTACATACTAGTAAGTAACGAGCAAAATGATTATAAATTTTTTTTGACATACCTATTCTTTTATTTAATGTTATAGGAGACCTCCTAAAATTAATAAAATATATTATAATTATACTTTCTCCGTTTTTAACTAAACTTAGGTCGAAACGTAGAGAAAAATTAGCCGGTCCTAACAATATTTTAAGAATTTTATAAAACATTATATTTTAAAAGTTATAAGAGAAAAATGAAATATGAGCTAAATTAATTATAATAATAAAATAATAATAAAACTTTTGAATTCAAATTGAGTTGAAACGTAGGAAAAGAATACGTGGAGGAATTCTGAGGTATTTTCAGTGAATCATTCGATCAAATACTAGAACACGTATAAAACCTATGCCTATGAAATTTTTGTACATTAAGTTTCGAAAGCTTATAAATAGTCATTTGATTTCAATTAGAAATCTCACACATACTAGTTATCAAAGGCCAACGCAACGGCCAAGCTCAGATTCAGAATACATACACACACGCCGTTAAGAAGGATATAGAAGCTTTGGAGGCTATGAGGTGTTGATCAAAATACAAAGTCAAGATTAAGGAGTCCGTTCGTTTAGGTATATTATCTGAATTCTTAGTTATACTCATAAATTTAAAGTTTCAAAAAAAAATTAATTTATAAGGTTAGGGTTAAGATCTGACCCTATGTATAATATAATAATAATAATAAAATAAATAATAATAATAATAATAATAATAATAATAATAATAATAATAATAATAATAATAATAATAATAATAAATCTTCTTTGCAGAATAATTATAACGGTAGATAAATCAGAAACGCTGCCAAATTATATTAAGAAGTTCTAAGCTATTACTCAGCCAACCAAAAAAATCCAGGTGAATACATTTAACTTCTTTTTAAATATAATTGAATTTTTGAGCATGGTTTGTTCAAACTTTGACGCATAAAGGGATACTTCATGACTAGCATTTAGGCTATTATAATACAAATGATTTGCAAATCGTATCTACATATGGGTGAAATCCCCATACGTGGCTGGTACACGTGGGCTGGAAGATTAAACGTAAGACGTACTCCGGAGGAAACCTAACCAGTGACCAGTTGTGGGCTGGAGGGAACAAAACATAAGACGCGTTGCGCTGTAGTTCCTAACCAGTGACAGTTATAAACCGGTGTATGCAGTAGTTGTATCGATGAGTGAAATACCTGCTAAATGTGTAGTATTGCCAATATTACTTATGGTTAAAGGACTGAACATGCTATGCTTACATATCGAGTCTGTTATTTGTATTTACCAACATTATGTTGACGTTTTATTTTCAAAAACTTTTCAGTCAATAATGAATGATAAATGAGAAGCAAGATTAGAAGTTTGCTGTGTATGACGCCTTAAACAAAAGTCTTGTGGCGAAACCGTGGAACTGTTGGAGTTATACCTCCAAGTCTGAATAAACCGGAAAATATTGAAACGATGTGTAAATATATGTTTATATAAATCCGGTTTTATTATAAAATAAATACGAAAATTTTCTATTAAATCCTCAAAAGTTATTTGCGATCATGAAATGCGATTTTCATATCTATGCATATGAATTATTTACAATATTATAAAAATATAAAAATATAAAAATAATGATTTTCGCTGCGTAAAATTATGAATTCATGAAATAATGATACGTTTAAAAAGAATAATAAACTCTGACCTAGACGTATCCACGAAACCAATTCAGGTCGCAGCGCCCGGGTCGCCGAGAGCTCGGGGTGTGACATTTGGTGTCTGAATCAAGCCTGCGATACTAAACCAGCTGTTGGTGCTGCTTACGGTTGTTGGAATGATGTTCTTAGGGATGTTCACAAAAATAAAAAACCGTTTAAAACTGATAACTGAACCGTATCCGTAACCGAAAAAACCAAACCGAATTTTGGATTCGGTTTTCGGTTCGGTTAACAGTTTTAGATTTTTTTGAATTCGGTTTATTCAGTTAACCGATTATACCGAATTCATAACTAAATTTATTATTTAATATAAGGTTGGATTCAGTTTATTTGGTTTTTAATTGGTTCGTACGGTTGAGTTCGGTTTGTTCGGTTATAACCGAAATCGAACCGAATTCGGTTCGGTCGGATAACCATTTCCGGAATTCGATTCAGTTCGGTTAACGGTTAGGCGGATAATTTTTGAAAGCCGATTAAACCGAACAGACCATTAACTGAACCGATGAACACACCTAGATGTTCTTATCATGTAGAAGAATATGTAAAGGTCATAAAACAGATGGAAAGGTTTTGTAACGTGTGTTTTGCGTTGTAGTCATATTCGTTTACTAGCTAAAATATCAATTTCACATATGGTTTCATTTTTTTTCATAAGACATTGTTTTTCCTTTGTAGCATTTATTTATTATTTTAGAGGTCCTTGACCTCTTTTTCCTTAAGAAATGCAGAGTAATGTTTTTTCGGTAACACATTTCAACAAAGACAACGATATTACCAGTGTTTTTCAGGTTCGATAATTGTTACATTGTTAATGCACATATGTTACAAACATGTTACGTGTCTCTAAATGATTCCCGTTAAGTATGTTTACATACTAATTGTCTGAAACAACTTTGTTACGTATTAAGTACGTATGAAATACAGTTATTACACATTGTGTTACATTTGTTTTATGTATATGTCAATTTTTACCTATGTTAGTAATGCTTTTTTAGGTTGTTACGTAACAATTACTGTCACTTCACATGGCTTTACCTATGTTATATGTATAACTTAAATGTTGTTATAGATGTAGGTTGGAGAGATCCTGTTATGTGCCCAAGATTCTGTTATGTGCCCAAGATCCATTGATATTATCCCTGGTCTTCTTAGAAAGAACAAGATGCACGAGTCTCCTTACTAGTTGGATGTGTTTTGCTTGTGCGTAAAGTTTGTCTTGAGAAATGAAAGAGGTTTCTGTACGAGTTACACAATTGTTATGTCTTTGTTCCTCATATTTTATCAGAAACCTAGAATTACCTATATATTTAATATAAGTACTCGTGAACGAGGTTTTACATTCCGTTTTCAAAGATCTTATCGGTACATTTTGTGTATTTTTTTGAAAATATTGTTGGATTTTTTGTAATGATGTTTGATGTGATTACCATAACTAGGATATACTTTTCTAATACTCTAATTATAGAATTTGACCAATTAACATATTAAAAAAAATCAAAAAAGGTACTATTTCTGTTAGCAAACTTTTAAATTGTATATCACATTTTATAAATACTAAGATATTGCTAGATCTCCTGTTATACTACACCTTTAAAAATTTGATTGACAACAAAAAGTTTAATGTATATTATAATATTTTGCAGTTCTTGAGTCATGATAATGCCTTCAAGAAGCGTACTATCTAAAATTAAAATTGAAGTAAATTTTAAATTAAAACCAAAAGAAAACCACGACCAATGTATCATTTAAAAAGTTGAAGTACGAGTACTAACAGTGTATCCAGAGTATATTATCTATTACAAATACCAAAGAAATCAATGACCAGGTTAAAGCAGTAGTTGCCCCATAATTACATAACAGTTACATGTTGCGTTTCAGTGGCGTAATAAACACAATGACGTAATAAACACAACATTTGACTCAAATAAAATCATGACCATGTTAAAATAGTAGCTACCCCACTGTTACATAACAGTTACAATAACGTAATAAACACAACATTCTAACCCAGTTCATGCGTTCTCTCATTCTTTCTAGAATCCTTATAGTTGATGTGATCCCACGTTTTTTTCAACTTCATACGAATTTGTTCTTTTTCAGCGTTAGTGTCAATCTCAGCCATGTGGACATCAACTGTAAAATAATTCAAAAAACATCAATATCATCAACTCTCATCTTTGCCGTTACGGTTACTGTTGAAAACTGTCACGAAGTCACCCCACGATTCGATTTTAATGATCCCACTCTCACCTTGGCCGACGATCTGTAGAGATGGGTTTAGATTTTGATAGAAATGGCGGATTGAATGGCTTATGATCTGTGATTTCTTTGAGAACAACGTTGTAGCGGTTACCGTTGAGAACGTCACGGCCGCAACCTCAAGCTCTGATGTTAAAACAAGAGTTTCACCTTCGTGGTTCTTGATTTGGACACTGGTGGTTTTTTATTGAACAAAACGATCGGAACGGTTTGGGAGGTTGGGATCAATGGCATAAATGAAGGTGGGGTTGGGTGAAAGAGGAGTGTATTTTTTAATGAGATTAAATCTGTTTCAAGTACACATGCAGGTATTAACCATTTTGTCATTTTTGTATCTTTTCCCTATTAAATGACATATTTTAATAAATTAGTACTTCATTCTTGAATATCAACCATACAAAATTCAAATCAATGGTTTAGGACTGAGTTTTTATAGTTTTCTCACTAAAACCTAGTTTTCAAATTATCCCTTTATATATGTGTGTGTGTAATATTTACCTTAAAAAAGGATCAATAAATAACATTATGAAGGACCAAGGTTATAAAAAACTAAACCCAAATAAAAAGACCATACATGTAAATATCACAAAATAATGTTGTTAAACTAAAAACCCAAAAAATATTTATATAGTTAATAACTTCTTCCTTTCATACACACACACATGTCACATATATATTAATATATAGATTTACTTTAACTTATATACTGATCAAAATATATCTTTACATAAAGTAATTTATAAGAAATTAATTAATGACAAAGTTTGAGAATTTTAAACTCAAACGTATAATTTAAGCCCAATTAAAAAAAACAAACTAAAAATAAAAATCAAATTTGCATAGTAATATGGTTTTCAAAAATTAAAACCTACTCAACTCAACCTATGTACACCCTAGTTGCATCTAAAACCCATCAAGAAATTATCATGATTGACTCCGATTATCATACATATTTGATGTTATAACGTATATGGGTATTGTTGTTCTTAGTTTTATTTATTTTAACTAAGATTCCCATTAAATTCATTTATCAGTAACAGTAATATCTATATAGGGGTTGGATCCACTAAGAACAGTTTTTGCCTAAGAAGAGTAAGAACCAATAGAAATTTGACACGTGTCATCATAAAACAGTAATACAGTACAAAAAACGAAATACAGTACAAAAAGAAACAAAATCCAGTACAAAAAACCAAAAATCTAGTACAAAAAAAAATCCAGTACAAAAAAAATAAAATATACTACAAAAAAACAAAAATCTAATACGAAAAACCACAAAAATACCGTATAAAAGATATATAACAAATCTAGTACAAAAAAAATTTAAATCTAGTATAAAAAATATGATTTTATACCTAAATTATGTGACACGTGTCGAATTCTTATTTGTTCTCACTCTTCTTAGGCAAAATGCTCTTCTTATTTGATCTTTCCCCTATCTATATATTATATAAAAAGAAAAGCAAGAATGAACCGAACACGCAAAAGCAAATAACGTTTTTTAAAGGTATATTTGTTTGTATTCATTAGTTTCCAATAAAGTAATGTGTAGTGTAAGCAAGATGGGCGTGAGGAGCATTCATGTGAGTGTGGTCACAGTGTGAGAGGAAGAAGAAAGAGAAAACAGAGGAGGCGATAGAGTGATGAGGGTGATGATAAAACATGTTGTGCTGACGTGCAGCGATGAGGGGGTGATGATGTTAGTTGTTTATACGACACTTACTTACCGTGATAGAGGCTTTATCACTACACATAGCCTAAGACGATGTGTACTAATCAAGTCTCATCACTCTACGTAGACGCCACATAAACAAGTAACACCATTATCCTCTCATTACTTAACGTAGACGCCACATGTGTTATCATCAACCCTTCGTCACTTCGTCACCTCCTCCTCTTTTTTCCATTTCTTCTTCCTCTCACGCCGTGACCATCCTCACGTGAATGCCCCTCACACCCCGGTCACGCCCTGTGTAGTGTAGGAAAGGCGCCATAAGAGCATGTACCATGCCCCACTCACTAACTACTACACATGACCTGTAAACATGCTAAAATAAAGTGATATTTTCTTCTCGAATGCATACATTAATCAAGATAATAAAATTACTATATACTTTATGCAAATAGAAAGTGAAGGAACAATAATAACATTAAATAAATAAAAAAGTTACCAAATATACCCTTACTTTAGTTATATATACACACACAAAAATAATAAGAATAGTTTATTAGACAAGTATATATAGTTTTAAATCTAAACATAAATGCAATCATGCCTTGGTAGTCAAGGCTTCATCATTTGGTAAAAGATGCTGACGGTTCAAATCTTCTTCAAGGCAACATGCATTTATTTTATTTTATTTTTGTTTCCTTTACTAATTTAACTAGGCAATAATAATAATTAAATAATACTAAAAATTAAATAAATAATAGTAGTAAAATAATATAAATAGTGAAATATAGTTTTCTTCGTTTTATTTGTTTGTCACATGGTTCCGTGATGATTTGGTTTATTGTTTTACGACAGACTTGTTGTGAATTCTATGTTACTTTACATTTAATCAGATTCAATTAATCACATTAATTGATTAAATCAGTTTTCATAAAATCAAATTAAATAATTAGATCAAATTTAACACAGCGGAAGCTTTTAAGTTTTATAACCTTTCGATTCGTAATCCAAACAATTCCCAATTCAGGATCTAGTTACAAATGGTTTAAATAACAATTTAAATCAAACAATATAACCATAGGGTGTTTTAGAAATCTACCTTTCACGAAGCGGTTCCAAATCCGCACGATGGATCAAGCAACGGTCTCGTTAGTTGACTCAATACGATCATCCGAATCCAGATTTCGTCCCACGAATCTCCGGAATGGTCCAAAATTTATTTTGGCTCGCTCGGCTCTCGGTTCAGCCCATGGATCGGTTTAGGGCGGCTCACAATCGGCTCAAGGGTAGCTGGCCCCTTGCGGACCTATGGCAGCCCAGTGTGGCCCTTGGTGCGGCCCTGGCTGTGACATCCGGTAATTTTACAAATGATGATCCGTAATGGTTAGTGTACTAAACTCGATTTATTTAACGCGTTAATAATTTAATATATATTATTGAATTAATGTTGACTAAAAAATCTAGCACATAGTGTTATTTAAATGCATGGATTTGCATTTGGTGAAATTTCGAGTTTTCTGTACCGTTCGGCGGTATTTTAACGAGCGTTGGTGATGACTCGATTAACAAATTTAGTAGATTTGCTTGTTTTAGCATAAAATGATAAATCATAAATGTATAAATTAAAGTTAACGATGAAAACCGTAAATTTTTGTGCAAACTGTTGATTTTACTGAGAACCGATTATATCTTCCATTTAGTGGGGCAAAATGGAATTAGTTATTCAAACAATATTTAAAGTCATCGTTATTGACTAAAATTTTATCTTTTTAGTACGATTAAACATTCTATCAATTTTAGAATGAAAATCGGATTTTTATTTAATATCCGGTACAATATTTATACACTGTAGGGCTCAGAATATACCTGTTTTTATCTGGTATAAACCTAATGTTGCACAAGAGGGTGACATGTGGAATACACATGTCACATGTAGGCTACACCTATATTCTTTTTAAAATCCTCCAAATCTCACACAAATCACTTTGCACCGACACACAAGTTATCAATTTCTCTCACTTCTCCCCTCTCACCGTCTCCTACCTCTCTCTACCAAATCCACCATTTTTTTATCAAGCTCCATCATTATTCAATTCTAAGGATTCTTGGTGATTTTAGGGATTTGGAAAGAGTTGCTGATCAAGAAATCACCCATTGACAAGTATACTAAGGTAAATTTTGTCACATTAAGTGGGTTTTTATACAAGTTGTTCACCCAAAGAAAGAGCTTGAATCAAATGGGTTTTGAGTGTAAAAGATGATAATGTGCGTGAGTGTATGTGTGTGTGTCAAGTATGTGTAAATATATGTATGTGTGTGTGTGCCATAATGTATGTATATATGGGTGTATATGTTTCTTTCAAAATTATATACACATACATACATACATGGATGGTTTTGCATGGATGGTGATTTTAATCACATGCATGTACATATAATGCATATACATGTATGTGTATGTGATATAAGTTGCATGCATGAACATATATGTATATATAGGTGTTCGTATATATATACATATGTATGTATGGATGAGATGGTTACATGCATGAACACATATGTGTGTATAAGTGGGTTTTGTTGACATGCATACATACATATAGTAGACTTGTGTTTAGACTGTTAATGTGTCCCTTGGGTTTTAGGGCGCTAGTGAGAACAGTCTGGTTATTGGGAAATATCTGTTGCTAGCAGGAACGCATTGAGGTGAGTTTCACGGCCCCTTTTTAACTATTTTGTTTTTAAAATCGGGGGAGAAACTGCCAATGTTTTGGGAAAAGAATATTTGTAATATTTTTGCTTGTGTGGTACATGATGGTTGATAGCTCTTGAGTAAGTGCAGTTGGGCATGGTTCCCGTGGATTTATTCCCAAGTGGTTTGCGCATTGATAATTTTGTGCCCCGCAGTCGTAATCATTAGTCTCGCGAGGGACCGCAAGATATATTGGTAGATCTATCGGGCTTGACAACCCACTCCCCGGCCAGGTGTCATGGTCCTTGAGTAACGGGAGAATATATGTTGCAGGGAGTCTGCTCCTTGGTTTCGGTTTGATTATGAGCTCATGGTGTCTATCGGTTCGTAGGACCTAGCTAGTCTATGAGATGTTCGCTAGCACAACATTGAAATATTACCTTCTTTTCCATGATAAACTGTTGAAATGTTTTATTATAAACATGTGAACTTACCAACCCATTTGGTTGACACTTGTTTTTAAATTGGTATGTTTCTCAGGTAAGTAGCATTGCTGTTTGGGGAAAGGAAAAATCGGTTCTTGAAAGCGAGCGTACTTGGGATATTTATCTGGGACCAGTTATCGATCGAAATTGTTGAAATGGATGTTTTATAATCTGGATGTTGAACTTGAAATGTTTTAATAGATTTATCAATGACTTTTATAATTAAATATCCATGTTTTATTTAAATCGTTCGCTTAATCTATGTTGAGGTCATTGACTGTTGACACTAAGACTCTACTAAGTCTTCTACTGCGGGTCGGGGTGTGACACTGGCTGCGGCCCAGCTATGGCTCGATGGTGGTGGTGTACGGCAGCCACAAGACCACCCTAGTGGTGGTGATGGTCAAAGAGTTGTGTATAAAATGTGGTAATTTGATCTAGATTTAATAGTCAAATTAGATCCACATTTTTAGGATCTAGGAATTACTAATTCAAAATTGGAATTCCCACCTTTTATTTTACATTTCATTTAAATTAAACTCTTTTAATTTGATTAAACTCTTTTAGTAATTAAACCATTTAATTACTACTCTCCATATTACTAACTAACACTTAGTTAGTAACATTTAATTAAATGTCTAAAGTTTAACTAATTCTCAATTCATTAATTAACAATCCCTTATAATAAAGTTCAAAAATTATTTGTTTAACGAATTACTTATCTCTATAATTAATTTCCACCGATTATTATTTCATAAATATTAAAAGCCAATTCGATAAAACCGACAATTCGTGATCGTATATTATGTTTAACAATTAAACATAAATTTGTTGTCTTCCAAAGTGTAACTCTTTGGATCATACCTTTCGTAGTAACGTTGAACTTATCGTTAATCGGACATTCAATATCCAACAGACTCCCACTTGGACGATTCATCGACTAAGTTATTCAACGTAGACAGTGTTTGACGCCAAGCTGCATCACGCTGCCCCTAGTAAGGTATGACTTCTTGCGTCAACTAAAACTCCTTAGTTTAAGTAACTCTTTACTTTAAATAAATATCAAAAATATCAAAATCAGGGAGTCTTCGCGGTACGCCTAGCCCCAGCTTGCCATGCTAGGCGGTACGCGCGGGACCAAGAAATATCTGGATTCCGTAGTCCGTGCGCTACGCCTGAACCAGATGGCCACGCTAGGCAGTACGCGCGGATGTAAAATATCTGAGGCTTCCGTGGTCCCTCGTGGTACGCCTTGCGCCAAACCTCCCCGCTAAGCGGTGCACAAGGGATAAGGCGGTTTGGCAGATTAATTTAATGAATCCATTTGCATGCAAATTCATTTTTTTTTCTTCATCTCTCGAACTTATCTTCCTTCACAGACGAAATTCACTAGTTTCCAGCACTTAAACTCCATCTTTAGGCTCTTTAAACATCTTGATCTTGTTAGCAAACAATTCTACATCATCTGATCATTGTGTTACAACCAGAAATCAGTCAGATCGTGTAATGATTCGTTTTAACCTACTAGTTTGATAATAATTTAATTAGATCTTGTTTTTGAACGTAATGCAATAGTTAAGGTTGTTGATTATTGCCTAGATGATGGCTAGGAATGATTATAAATGAAGAACTTGATATGTTAACAGGTAAATCCTTGTTTTGATCCGTTGTAATGCCCGGTTATCATGAAACTATAACAATGATTATAATGGTTTAAACCATTTGATTGTGACAATGTATGTGATTAGTTTGATCAATCCTTGAAATGCAAAGGTTAAATCCAAGTGTTGCAACCTAATCACAATCATTAAGATAATCATTGGAATAACTATCTGATGTTTATGATAACAGTCACATTAGTACGTTAAACATGGTTATTCCTATTCTAATGTCACATTATGATGTTTCATGATATCTGGATAATCAATAACAAGGCTTGATCATTCCTAAGCCATAAATCCATCTAGAAACTGTTTTAGTACTATAATCAACAATGGTACCTATTTGGTTAATCTGAGATTATTCTGATTAATCAAACGTGACATCAACCTTTTATTAGGAACCTGAATCAGTATAGGTTCCTACATTGTCATACATTGTATGATATGACATTAAATTAACTAATTAAGTATATGATATCGGTTTGATGACTTTCAATGCAATGTCTTTGACATTGAATATTCAGAAAGATCTAATCAGTAAGTTAAAACATAAATAACTTGTTAAACATAAATTAATGCAAAATTAAGCTACCAATATCATTCTGCGTGTGATTTCACTACCCTTGTGACTTCATGTGAGTTTCGTACAACCCCTTTTTCTTTTTAATGTTTTATAAACATCAGAGTACTACTGTTAAACTTTTCTTGATCATATGATATGTATCACTGTTATCTGCATAATTTCATGTGAACTTGTTGTGAACTTGTGGATTTCATGGAATTTTTCCTGTAGAACAGAACATTATCACAGTATCTATTAGTTCTCATACCTTGAACTGTATCTAGTGAACCCATGTGGGGCCAAACAGGAAACAATGATAGTATTAGAGGCTTACAACCCATTTTCCGGGAGCTTGCAACTCCCCTTGGTGTAAATGTTTGTTACCTATTTTCAGAACCTCTTAATGTTGTGATAGACATTAAGATAATGAGGCATAATGATGTTACCAACGGGTAGTATTTTCGTAGAACAGAACGGAGTAGTCTGAAAGAAACTAGATACGGGTCTCATGGTTATCTTGAACTGTATATATCGAACATTTGCATATCATATCATATCATATCATATCATATCATATCATATCATATCATATCATATCATATCATATCATATCATATCATATCATATCATATCATATCATATTGTTTAACTTGAACATTACAAACTCACCAGCTTTGTGCTGACCTTTCCAAACTTAAAACAGCTTTTGCAGGTAGACAGTGACATCGGTGATGCTGCACTTTTGAACACTTGTAAATAAATAGCTTAGTTTGTGTAATAAGATAGTTTGTAAATTGTAATTATGGTTGCGATTACGAAACCCTTGTAATATTTATCTTTAAATTAATCTGTGTGTTGTGATACCGGATCAAGTTAGTCACACCTCATCTCTGATAAATCACCACTATGCTTCCGTAACCTTCCCAGTGACATCATCAGCAGGTGACGAGAGGTGGGGGTGTGGCACATTTACATCAGTTAAAATCAACAGGCGTGCCATAATATCTCTTCTTATCTGTATAAGAGTATAGAATCCCTTTGGCAACATATAACTCCCACTTAATCTTATAACTATTCCCAATCGTTACCCTTATTACTGCCTATTTTTCAAGACGGTGTTAGGTAAGATCAAAGAGTGACCTTTAATTAATGTTAGTTCAATATACTCCTTAGGTCTAAGGATATTTGTGTATATCGAATATACTTTAATATCAAAACATCTTATTACAACGATCCATGAAGAATGTTTTTAAGCGAGTTACATCCGACATCATTCTCTAATGAATGTCTATGAATCTTGATTCTCAACACTTGAGGTTTTATCCCTATAAACTAACCAAGCATTCAAGTAGTTTTAGTTCAGATTGATTCCCATGAATCTGATCGACTACGAACATTTAGAATAATATATTCAATGATACTAAAATGTACAAAATTTTGAATTTAGAAACATTATTCATTTTGCCTTTAACCATTAAATCAAAATGAACATTCAATGTTTCATGTTTCGATAGTAAAGCACCCAATACTAAAGTTAGATCAGATTCCCAATCTAGCATATCTAATATCTATTTATTAGCCTTATCCTCATATTCAGCTTTATAAATAGATTTAGTGAACTGAATTGGTAGATTTCGATTTATGAATTTTATTTATTATTATGTCTTTCTTTCAGTTCTTTCTCATAATGCTTCTACTATAATATGACTACAATTTCATAGTCTTAGCTATGCTACATTGTTGTCATATGATTTCTCAATCCATTCTTAGTCATTAGGAAATTTTATTGAGATCAGTAATGAACTCTTTCATTCTAAGCATTCTGATGCATTTATTTGTGTTCTCTAACCTTTAGTGAACACTTCATGCTTTAACATAGACAATTTGCATGTGACTCTTCATCTTATGCAAAATTTATCTAAGATTTCTTTTCAATATTTATTGAAAATGTCATTGGATAATTCATATATTAACCATTAATATATATTCAATTTATCAAATAAAATTGTTACTTATTTTGTTTAACATCAAATGTTAAAGTTTATGTCTTTATTATAGAAACTTCCTTTCTATAATTAGTATGTCATCTACATACTTACATAATGTTATCATTAGAATTTACTACGCTCCCACTAGCCTTGACTTTTATATATATATATAATATATATATATATATATATATATATATATATATATATATATGTGTGTGTGTGTGTGTGTGTGTATGTTGAACACCTTTGTCCTTTCGGTAAAACTAACACTTTAGTTTCTAACCATGACAAAGATTTCCCACTTGAGATGCTTTTATCAACCATGGATTCAACATAACAAGTTTTCCATATTAGGATTTCAAAACTTTCTAATTACTTATAAGAATACTCAGTTAAGGTGTTCTTATGATAATTCAGTTTTGATATTTAACTACTTGTCTGTCAAACAACTTTTGCTTACAGATTTTGTAGTATCTGAATACATCCATGTTGATCTTGTCATTGAAATTCTCTAATTTCAACTACACAACATCCAGATACTGTTAAACAAGTATGTTACTTTGTTTTATTGCATCTTCGTGTTTATGGTTCTTAACCATTTGTTATATTTATCAATCAACAGTTACAGTTCTTCAAGTTTTGGGTTCAAAGTGATCCCATGAGCTTCTGTAGATGTCATGTGTAACAATTGATTCTTAAACTAATTTAAGATACATTCAAACACTTTGTGTTGATTGAAACATATATATCATATCATTGCAGAATTGAATTCTTTCAATCTGCCATATCTAATTTTCAACCATACAGTTCCTTGCCTTAGGAAGTAATTGATGAAAATTCTATCTATTCCATTTTAGAGATTTATGATAACTAGCTTTATCATTAATGAGGATCCAATTTTAAATAAATGGTTAACAACTCTTTGTTAAAACCGCAAACCCCAAATAGGAATTTATACAGGTTTATTTTATAACTCTTTTTATTCACATGTAATTGAAGCTAGCGTAGTAATTCATATGATTAGTTCATTGGGATATTCAATCATTGGATCATATTCAAGAGAAGGACACATTATGTATTGGTAATTATCAAATTACCTACATCATTGTGTACTTGGTTGTGAAACATTTTCACATTATATGCATTAATTTGTTAACCTTTGGATATATCTCATATATAACTATTGATGCTTTTAGATCTTCAATTTATGGAAATCTTCTTTGAACTCTTTCAAAGATTTCATTAGGTTCACAACCTTATGAAATATTCATATTTAATCTTTATACATTTTATGCAAAAGGATTGCATATTAAAGATCATAATCTTTCTAACCTTCCTTAAGCATGTCATGTAATCATCAAACTCTTGTAACAATAAATTTCATTTTCAATTGTATAGAGATTCATGTGTTTACACTTTGCTTTAAAGGTTAGTCTTGTCTAATTATAATATTTAAACACTTTATATTTTTCTATTTATATGAATCATGAGTATTGCCTTTCTTATTTGTCACACCCCCCAAATTCCCACTCGTGGCGTCAGTCCACGTGGGCGTGACGTGGCCAGGATCACAGCTCATTGGTCATATAGAACGACTCTATATGAGTTCACATTCAAACAGTTTTGCAAAATACAATGAGTTTCATAAATACGCAGCGGAATATGTATAAAATACCATAATATAAATAAGTTGCAGCGGAAAAGTTAAGATTACACAGCGGAATGTAAATTGTTTAAGACACTACATAGATTAAATTGTTTTGAAACAAATCCAATGCACACAAGCCTAAGACACGAGTCTATATGCCAGTCAGACTCCTTAGTGCTTCCAAGTGCGCATCCTAGCGTAAGCTCCTTTAGTTACCTGAGAATACATGCATAAAGTGTCAACTAAAAAGTTGGTGAGTTCACAGGTTTAGACAGACTGAAAAGTAAACAACCAATATCATAAAAATATCATTATCTTAATCCTAAGTAAACCTTTGAATCATATCCATTACAACAAACATGAGGCCATTTATAGACTTTGCAAAATAAAGTTACTACTTATAATAACATATGAAAAATACCCATTATTCATGCTTTCAATGATACCAATCCTTCAATATCCTCATCAAATAAGTATGCTAGACTCTTAACATTATCAAGCTCATCATTTATTAGCAAACTTGGGACAAAAGTTACTATTTTAAGAAATAATGTGTAAATCATACTTTGAACATTTCTAGTAGCTTAAACATCTCAACAATCATCATAATGGTTTCAAATCATCATTTTATACATAACCCATAGATCTCATCACATGCATGTGGTTACAAACTCGACTATCTACATACTTGCACTAGTAAAGTTACTATTTATAGTAACTATCACGTTCTAGCACTTTTTGATAACAATAACAATCCGAGATCTCTTAAATCATATCAAATATCATATCTAACAACATTTCAATATCATAAATCACATAAAACAACATGGATCTTACATGCATGTTACTAGAAACACCCATTTGTGACCAAATCATCAACATGCACATTGACATTATCATGGATTGTCATAAAAACTCATTCTATCATCATAGATCATCAATAAACATAGAAACATCATCAAACCCAGATTTAAACAAAGAAATTTTCGTGCATGTGAGGTGTTAGTGATTGCATGTGAGTGATTCACAATGCATGTGTGCTTAGAGGTGATTTTAGGCTACATGGAGCACATATCTACCTTCTAAGGCTTCCAACAAGATGAAATGCTCCTTGAACTGATCTGGATGGCTCCTGGAATCGGCCGAGAATGACACTCCAATAGCTAGGATGTGTTGGTGTTGATGGTGAGATCCCACAAGTATTCCTCCTTGCCTTCCAAGCTTCAAACCTTCAATCTAAGTTTCTTCAATGGTGTCCTTGGGCTTTAGAAGGTGTAAGAGAGGGTTTAGAAGTGTATTTATCGAGCTAATGAAGCCTAATACCGGTTATGATGGTTTTAAGTAGAGTAGTAATGATTTGTCTTGGATAAATCAATATTTTTGCGTGTTGCAGTCTTCGCGTACCGCGATGTGTGTCTTCGAAAGTCTGCGCGTACCGCGATGGATTTCGGGATTCAAATTGCCCGCCCATCCATCGCGTACCGCGATGCTTCTTCGTGTGGGCCGCCGCGTACCGCGATGGGTCCTGGAGGAGTCCAATAAGCCCAATTTCATTGTTTCGAACCGATTTTTGCGTATTTCTCGATTACGATCATCGTTTCTCGACATGTAAGAATTGTTCAAACTACTTTAGGCCTCCTAGGACCTAAGTGTAGTGAAAGTGTACTATGGTATGATCCGTTCACCAACGTTCTTCATTCAAGACACGTGCGAGTGTTGTGCGATAATTCCTCGAATTATCGGTGTCTTTAGACTGACGTGCCACGTGTCACACTAATTATAATTATTCTAGTGCCACGTATGAAATAATAATACACATTATTATTAAAAAGAAATTAATGCTGACTTGGAAATTGCGAGGTGTCACATCATCCCCTAGTTAATAGGAATTTCGTCCCGAAATTCAGTTCGCGTTGCTCGTGCCAGTTTGGTCGGAGAATAAGTGAGGGTATTTCTTTTTCATCTGGTCCTCTTGTTCCCAGGTGTATTCCGGTCCACGACGTGAGTTCCATCGCACCTTAACTATCGGTATGCGACTAAGCTTCAACTTCTTGATTTCCCGGTCCATGATTTCCACCGGTTCCTCAATGAAGTGAAGTTGTTCATCAATATGAATTTCCTCTAAAGGAATTGCGAGCGTCTCGTCCGATAAGCATTTCTTGAGGTTCGATACGTGAAATACATTGTGCACGCTACTCAGTTCTTGTGGTAGCTGTAGTTCGTAGGCCACAGGGCCTATCCGTTTTGTGATCTCGAATGGTACGATGTAACGAGGATTTAACTTTCCCCGCTTCCCGAATCGGATCACTCCCTTCCAAGGCGAGACTTTAAGAAGTACTCGATCTCCCACTTGGAATTCCAAAGGTTTGCGCCTTTTGTCGGCATAGCTTTTCTGTCGGTCTCGAGCTGCTGCCATTCTGTTACGTATTTGCACGATCTTTTCTGTTGTCTCGTGCACAAGTTCGGGCCCGGTTAGTTGGCTTTCACCAACTTCCGCCCAACAAAGTGGTGATCTGCACTTACGTCCGTAAAGTGCTTCAAATGGTGCAGCCCCAATGCTGGTGTGATAACTGTTATTATATGAGAACTCAACTAAAGGTACGTGAGTCTCCCAACTGTTACCAAAGTCGATCACACATGCCCGAAGCATGTCCTCCAAGGTCTGTATGGTTCGTTCACTCTGACCATTCGTCTGCGGGTGATAAGCAGTGATCATGTCCAACCTCGTCCCGAGTGCCTTGTGTAAGGACTTCCAAAAATGTGCCGTGAAACGGCTGTCTCGGTCGGATATTAGGGAGATTGGGACTCTGTGTCTAGATACGATTTCCTTCAAGTAGATTCGGGTTAGCTTTTCCAACTTATCAGTTTCTTTAATCGGTAGGAAGTGTGCCGATTTAGTGAGTCGGTCTACGATAACCCAGATGGTATCGCAACCACTTGCCGTCTTTGGTAGTTTGGTGATAAAATCCTTGGAAATCTGTTCCCATTTCCATACTGGAATTTCTGGTTGTTGGAGTAGGCCTGACGGTTTCTGATATTCGACCTTCACCTTAGAGCAAGTCAGACACTTACTCACATAAGTCGCGATTTCTGACTTCATGTTAGGCCTCCAGTAAGTCGCCTTTAGGTCGTGGTACATCTTGTCAGAGCCTGGATGTATTGAGTATCGAC
The DNA here is from genome assembly GCA_009363875.1 of Mikania micrantha. Taxonomy (NCBI): domain Eukaryota; kingdom Viridiplantae; phylum Streptophyta; class Magnoliopsida; order Asterales; family Asteraceae; genus Mikania; species Mikania micrantha. The sequence continues at coordinate 83,873,660 of CM018697.1, forward strand.
TCTTGTGAGCTTCATCCATCACTACGTTTCTCAATCCTTCGTAGCGTGGAATCCAAATCCGATCCATCAGATAGTAAGCTCCGTCATCCTTCTGTTTCATCTGTTTATCCATACCTCGCATTGCTTCGAGGGTAAGGTTTTCCTTTTCAGAGCTTCTTGTTGTGCGTTTCGGATCTGATTAGGCAGCTCAGAGTGAATGATGAGTTGTAGTGCACGTACGCGTTTGGTTGTCTCCTTCCTGCTTAACGCGTCAGCCACTACGTTGGCCTTTCCGGGATGATACTTGATTGCACAATCATAATCGCCTATCAGCTCGACCCATCTACGTTGTCTCATGTTTAGTTCCTTTTGGTCGAATATGTGTTGTAGGATCTTACGATCGGTGAAAATCATGCACTTGGAGCCGTACAGATAGTGTCGCCAAATCTTCAGCGCGAACACTACGGCTCCCAATTCCAGATCGTGGGTTGTGTAGTTCTTCTCGTGCACTTTTAATTGTCGCGAAGCATAAGCTGTGACTTTCTCGCGTTGCATCAGCACACAACCGAGTCCTTGCTTCGATGCGTCGCAGTAGACTACAAAGTCTTCGTACCCGTCTGGTAGTGATAGGATCGGTGCGCTGCACAGCTTCTGTTTCAATAATTCAAATGCAGCTTCTTGTTTTTCTCTCCATTCGAACTTCTTATCTTTATGCATAAGGGAAGTCAATGATTGTGCGATCTTCGAGAATCCCTCGATAAATCGCCTGTAGTACCCGGCCAATCCCAGGAACTGTCGCACCTCAGTCGGAGTCTTGGGTGCTGCCCAGTTCTTAATGGCCTCGATCTTGGCTGGGTCTACGTGTATCCCTTTCTCGTTCACCACGTGCCCAAGGAACTGAACTTCGCGAATCCAAAAATCGCATTTGGAAAACTTCCGTATAGTTGTTCCTTCTTCAGTAGTTCCAAGACGCGTCTCAAGTAATCGGCATGTTCTTCTTGAGTCTTGGAGTAAATCAGAATGTCATCTATGAACACGATTACGAATTTGTCAAGATATGGCTTACACACCCAATTCATTAGATCCATGAATACTGCCGGTGCGTTAGTCAACCCAAAAGGCATGACTAGGAACTCGTAATGTCCGTACCGTGTCCTGAAGGCTGTCTTCGGTATGTCCTCCTCTTGTATTCTTAGTTGATGGTAACCGGATCTTAAATCGATCTTCGAATAGTAGCTTGACCCTTGTAATTGGTCAAACAGATCGTCTATTCGAGGTAGAGGGTATCGATTCTTGATCGTTACCTTGTTCAGCTCTCGGTAGTCTATACACATACGGAATGAACCGTCTTTCTTCTTTACGAATAAGACCGGTGCTCCCCAAGGTGAGAAGCTCGGTCGTATAAATCCTTTATCTAACAACTCCTGTAGTTGGTTAGATAGTTCCTGCATTTCTGTAGGAGCCAATCGGTATGGTGCCTTGGCTATCGGCACTGCTCCTGGTGTCAGATCTATTTGAAACTCCACTTGTCGTGCTGGTGGTAATCCCGGTAGATCATCAGGAAAGACTTCTGGAAAATCGCGAACAATAGCGATGTCCTCAATCTTCCGTTCCTTCTTTGGTTGTTCGGTAATAAGTGCCAGGATAGCTGTGTATCCCTTCTTCAGGTATTTGCTTGCCTTCATGCAGGACATGATGTTTAACGGTATTCCACGCCGTTCCCCTTGGATTGAAATATGCTCTCCACTTGGCAACATAATTCACACAATCTTCTCGTTGCATACGATCTCAGTGTGGTTTGCAGATAGCCAATCCATTCCAATAACCATGTCGAAGCTCCCGAGAGTTACCGGCATCAGGTCAATCACCAGTTGGTGGTCTGCTAGAGTCAGAACGCATCCCTTGATGATATGTTGTGTTTCGATCAGCTTGCCGTCTGCTAACTCTACGGTGTACTTATGGTCTAGTGGTGTTGGTGTCATATTAAGCAGTTTACTAAAGTCACTAGAGATAAAACTCCTATCGGCACCGGTATCAAATAATATACTAGTATAGACATTATTTAAAAGAAACGTACAGGTGACGACGTTGGGATCATCTTTAGCTTCTCCCGAGCCAATCACAAAGGCTCGTCCCCTAGCTGGATTGCCGCCAGCGTTCTTGTTTTGCGGGCAGTCTCGGCGCATGTGCCCCGGCTTTCCGCAAGTGAAACACCCCTTTAATGTGTCATTCTCGTTGAGATTGGGGTTGGGTTTTGATCGGCATTCTTTGGCCAGATGTCCGTTCTTTCCACAGTTAGTACACCGGACCCTCCGGCATGGGCCATGATGATGATATGAGCAGTTGTTACATTTGGGGTTGTTGCCCCGATATCCCCCCTTCTCCTGATTGTTTGGCTGAGTGGCGGTGAAGACCTTCGCAAGTGTTTGCCGTTGCTGGGTTGGTTGTTGAGGTGAGAAAGTTCGGTTGTTGCTGGGCTCCCACTTACGCTTGGGTTCTTGGGGCTTCAGATGTTCTCCCCTCTTTGGCAGCTTTCCCTGGGCTACTGCCTGATCAGTTAATTTGTGAGCCAAGCGAATTAGTGGTTGGATGGTGGTGTGATCAGAAGCTGTCACTGTGCTCTGTATCTGTTCCGGCAATCCACTAATGAATTGCTCAATTTTCTTGTACTCCGGCTTCACCATTGCCGGGCACAGCTTGCACAGCTCATGAAATCGAGTACAGTATTTCTCGATTTCGGATCCCACCATCTTGTGCACCCAGAACTTTTCTTCAAGCTTCCTGATTTCATCACGAGGGCAGTATTCCTCATGAAGCATCCGGGTGAAGTTTTCCCACGGGATGGTATTTGCAGTCTCCAGTCCTAAGGTTTGGACATGGGTATTCCACCAGGTGAGGGTAGAGGTGCACAAACCGGTTAACCGGTCGAAAACCGGTTTTGGAATAACCGAACCGGTTAACCGGTCAAAGCCTAGAAACCGGTTTTTACTAATAACCGGTTCGGTTAATAACCGGTTTTTCAACCTTTAAAACCGAAACCGATTTAATAACCGAAACCGGTTAACCGACCGGTTAACCGCAAAATAACCGATTTTTTAGTAAGATGAACCGGTTAACCGGTTTGAAAAACCGGTTAATAACCGGTTTGGTCCATTGAAACCTAAAACCGGTCCCAAACCGCCGGTTTTTTCAAAAACCTATAACCGATACGAATAACCGGTTTAAAAACCGGTTTCTAACCGGTTACGAACCGGTACCGGTTCGGTTAACCGGTTTTTTTGTGCAACTCTAGGTGAGGGCAGGTCCCTCAAGAGTTCTGGTAGCATACTTCACCCTATTTTCCTCAGCGCATTCAGCCATGGCGAAAACCGATTCCAGCTTTTCAATCCAGCGGAGCAGTCCCACTACTCCTTCTGTTCCTTGGAACTTGTGAGGGTGGCAACTCAGAAAGGCTTTAAACGAGCATCCCTTTGTTGTGCTCCCTTGAGATCCTGTGCATCGGAGTTCAATGTAACGAGTTAGTGTTAGCGTTGCCTATGCTAAGTTAGTTACGTTAGGTAGGTGTTAGTACCGTTGTTGGTGCCGCTAGTCTCGCTGGCAAGTCGGTTTGCTTCGTACTCAGCGAGTACTTTGTTGACCTTACGTTCGACCATCATGTTGATCCTTGCCTTTTCGGCCTTACGTTTGAGATTGCGGGCGTTGGGTCCCCTTCCAGACATGATTCTATATGGAAAGGTTAGAACGTTAGTTAGCTTGAGTTAGAGTGTTAGCCGATTGTCATGTCAGAGGTCAAATTAGATGTTATGTTAACAAGCAACCATAGTCAAGACATAATAAATAAAGCAAAACATCATTCCATTAATAATAATAACTTGTAGTACAATGATTTTCAAAAGAGATACTACATCAAAAGTTTCTATGAGCACATCCCGCTCATCTGAGAGTACAAAAGTAAAATACTGAAAGAAATAAAATAATGAAATAGGAAATCTAACTAGACAATCGTGGACTGCGAATCTCCACTGTCGGCAGGACCATCATCGTCCTCCTCCGCGGGATCCTCTTCGGATCCTCGTCAAAATCTCCCTCTTCGAGGTCCTCCGCCTTGAATTGGGGCTCTGGCTCAGGCTATTGTTCCACCAGGAACTGTTCGACCCATGCGTTTAACATGGCATCACTGGCCTGAATCATAGCATGGTTCTCTTCATTGGCGACCTCCACGGCTTCCAACCGTCCATCGTGTCCATGTGTCACTGCGGCCAAGAAATCCTGCTGCTCCTCGAGCAACGTAGTCCTGTCACGGATGTCCGTGACGTCAGCTACGACCTCCTCCTGCCGCTGGATCGCGTCCTGAGTCCTGGCGACCAATCCATCATGTGTCCCCTCGACGCGTGCGAGCCTCTCCTCTAGCTGCTCCACACGGTTCTGGAGCTGCTGACTCTGCTCCAGGAGATCCCTAAACCCATCAGTCATCACTCGTAGCTGACAGGACTCACGTCTGTAACGCGAGATCAGTGCAGCGAATGCCCGCTCCATGGGCATGCCAATCGGTGGTAAAGGTGGTCCAGTGGATGCGTCGCCTAATAATGGCAACTTAGGTACTCTCTCCTCCCTCGCCCAAACAGCAAGGGTAGTGGGATACCAGTCCCATGGTCCCCTACTGCTCGAGGGACGAAGCCTCTTAGACTCTTGAGCATGTACCTGCTCCACCATATCCCGGATCCTCTGCTTATCCTCCTCGGTAAGCTAGTACTCATACGGACGCTTCTTCGAGTCCTTCCCGTCCTGGTCTTTGTTGTTATCCATTCCTGCGTTCGAATCAAATAAGAAACAACACATAATAACATAAAATTATTGTTGTGCAAATTTCTGGTGTAGTGCCTAGTGTAGAGCAGTGGCTATAGTCTTAGTTTACTACATGCAAACCTAGTTCCCTATAACCAAGGCTCTGATACCAGTCTGTCACACCCCCCAAATTCCCACTCGTGGCGTCAGTCCACGTGGGCGTGACGTGGCCAGGATCACAGCTCATTGGTCATATACAATGAGTTTCATAAATACGCAGCGGAATATGTATAAAATACCATAATATAAATAAGTTGCAGCGGAAAAGTTAAGATTACACAACGGAATGTAAATTGTTTAAGACACTACAAAGATTAAATTGTTTTGAAACAAATCCAATGCACACAAGCCTAAGACACGAGTCTATATGCCAGTCAGACTCCTTAGTGCTTCCAAGTGCGCATCCTAGCGTAAGCTCCTTTAGTTACATGAGAATACATGCATAAAGTGTCAACTAAAAAGTTGGTGAGTTCACAGGTTTAGACAGCCTGAAAAGTAAACAGACATATACTGGGTATGTTAAGTTTAGTTGTGGATCTACGATCCGTGGAGTGTGTCATGTCATCTTACCGAAACTCGACTGTTTCCGTTTGCCTCCGCGGGTCATCGCTGAACCCGACATCTACATCGATATTACACTCGTTATGACCTCCAGTCAACGTTGTTGCCGAGTGGGGCTAGTCAAACCCAGTAGTACTACGTAATAACGACTCGTTTGTCATACAATTGACGGTAAGGATAAGTGAGGGCTTTATGTGATAAAAGTTACACTCGAAAATAGTTTCAAAACATACCAGTCATATATCTAAAACAGTTGCATAGTATTCTCACCCCAATAGTTTAGCAAAATAGTTAAAGAGTAAAAGTGGGGCTGTAAACTCACCTGAGTTAAGCAGTGTGCGTTATTCACGAAACAGGTATAGCTCGCCGGCTAGTGGTTACCTATATCACATAGGTACCATAAGTTTGTGTTTGCATACATGTGGGCCTCACAGGACCGTGTTCGTGTTTAACAACATCCAAGTTGTTATGTGGGTCGAGTTGACCGTGTTGACCGTGTTTGACCTAACGACCCGTTGGTGACGGTTTTGGATCAAGTGTTCGTGTAACGTGCGGTTTAGTGTCGTGTGATGTGTGCAGATACCAAAGTCACTTTCGTGAGGAAACGTACTATTTATAGTAGGTTTCATTTCGTGAAAGTTTCCAGATTAGGCAAGTCATGTAATAAATCAAATTCCGATTATTCTAACATGCATTTTTATCCTAAGTGAGCATGTTATCACATAGCACATAGTTACACTTAGCCGGTTTAGTATGTTTTGTACGTAAAAGTTTCTAAATATGGAAAGTTACTAAAAATACTATACTTTACCAAGTTTAACAACCAATATCATAAAAATATCATTATCTTAATCCTAAGTAAACCTTTGAATCATATCCATTACAACAAACATGAGGCCATTTATAGACTTTGCAAAATAAAGTTACTACTTATAATAACATATGAAAAATACCCATTATTCATGCTTTCAATGATACCAATCCTTCAATATCCTCATCAAATAAGTATGCTAGACTCTTAACATTATCAAGCTCATCATTTATTAGCAAACTTGGGACAAAAGTTACTATTTTAATAAATAATGTGTAAATCATACTTTGAACATTTCTAGTAGCTTAAACATCTCAACAATCATCATAATGGTTTCAAATCATCATTTTATACATAACCCATAGATCTCATCACATGCATGTGGTTACAAACTCGACTATCTACATACTTGCACTAGTAAAGTTACTATTTATAGTAACTATCACGTTCTAGCACTTTTTGATAACAATAACAATCCGAGATCTCTTAAATCATATCAAATATCATATCTAACAACATTTCAATATCATAAATCACATAAAACAACATGGATCTTACATGCATGTTACTAGAAACCCCATTTGTGACCAAATCATCAACATGCACATTGACATTATCATGGATCGTCATAAAAACTCATTCTATCATCATAGATCATCAATAAACATAGAAACATCATCAAACCCAGATTTAAACAAAGAAATTTTCGTGCATGTGAGGTGTTAGTGATTGCATGTGAGTGATTCACAATGCATGTGTGTTTAGAGGTGATTTTAGGCTACATGGAGCACAGATCTACCTTCTAAGGCTTCCAACAAGATGAAATGCTCCTTGACCTGATCTGGATGGCTCCTGGAATCGGCCGAGAATGACACTCCAATAGCTAAGATGTGTTGGTGTTGATGGTGAGATCCCACAAGTATTCCTCCTTGCCCTCCAAGCTTCAAACCTTCAATCTAAGTTTCTTCAATGGTGTCCTTGGGCTTTAGCAGGTGTAGGAGAGGGTTTAGAAGTGTATTTATCGAGCTAATGACACCTAATACCGGTTATGATGGTTTTAAGTAGAGTAGTAATGATTTGTCTTGGATAAATCAAGATTTTTGCGTGTTGCAGTCTTCGCGTACCGCGATGTGTGTCTTCGAAAGTCTCCGCGTACCGCGACAGATTTCGGGATTCAAATTGCCCGCCCATCCATCGTGTACCGCGATGGGTCCCGGAGGAGTCCAATAAGCCCAATTTCATTGTTTCGAACCGATTTTTGCGTATTTCTCGATTACGGTCATCGTTTCTCGACATGTAAGCATTGTTCCAACTACTTTAGGCCTCCTAGGACCTAAGTGTAGTGAAAGTGTACTGTGGTCTGATCCGTTCACCAACGTTCGTCATTCAAGACACGTGCGAGTGTTGTGCGATAATTCCTCGAATTATCGGTGTGTTTAGACTGTCGTGCCACGTGTCACACTAATTATAATTATTCTAGTGCCACGTATGAAATAATAATACACATTATTATTAAAAAGAAATTAATGCTGACCTGGAAATTACGAGGTGTCACATTATTAATTATGTCATATAGAATCCATTTTGCATTATCAATAATCATTATTAATTTATGCTATCTAAACATTTTATCAAGCATAAATATAACCAATTAATCAATGCATAAATAATACCAAAAGCAGTATATATAGTCAAACTAAGAATGTCAAAAATATTCATAATTGTTTTAAACAATTTAAACAATCAATGAAAAATGAATGAATAAAAGAACGTTTCTTATATTTGTCTTGTCTTCCATCCCATGTAATTCAAGACTCAAGCTCCCAGCTTATCAATCACCTCGAATACCTGCAAATAATTGAAATAATTGTGACACTCACATTATTATCAAAGATTTGCCAATTCAAGAAAAATGTTGAATGAACAAGGCATACCCGAAGATCCCGGCATATATGAACTCTTCAGACACCGAGCAAAAATGTACTGGACCTCATCAACCTCGGTTAATGGTCTCTTCCTCCCACTGCTCACCTCTATCCTCATCTTGGTTTCCTCAACCAAGAGCATCCCCTTGAGTTCTTCAATTGTTCATCCAAAGATATTTCTTTTGTAACTCTTTATAAAAGATTCATATTCATCTGGTTTGGAAACAAGGATGAAGTCTATAGCAATCTGAAGGTTCATAGGATACCCTAGTTTGCCAAGCCTATCAAAATAGCCTTGCAATCTATCAATGTGAGCTCCTACGTCTCCACCCGGTCTCAAACCCTTTGAGACCTCTTTAAGAATTTCAAATCACCAAAACCTGTTTGGCAGGAAACACTTTTAGATCTCCTTTATCATCTCATGACTAGAGAGATGCATAAGCTGATCCACATATTCAGGAGACATGAAGTCAATATGAGACATTTTACCTCACATTCGTGTGCAATATGTTTCATCCTCTCAGATGTAGTGCAGCCTATTGGTGGCTCAGGAGTAATGGGGTTATCCAAAGCATACAAATTTCCTTCTATTCTTAGGACTTCTCTAAGGTGATGCATCCAAGTTGAAAAATTACTCCTATTGAATTGATTTCGAAAAAGACTTATCCTATGATGTTTAATAGCATCAATGAAATACATATATAAAATTCAAAAGAAAGGTTTTAGTATTTTATGTTTTATATTATTCCAAATTAATTATGACTCATTAACAAAATTAATTTAGAATTGTGAGATCCTTTTTATTAAATGAACAGTGAATTGGCTAAGCTCTCTATTTATTGTTCACAATAATACAGGAGGGTTACGATAACCAATTATGAAAATCATAATCCTCAAGTTTTGTGGTTTGTTAGAACACTAATTTCTAACTTTGTACATTTACCCCAACTATGCCAACTTGACTCTTCAAGTATATGCCTTACGATTTTTGACTGAATGACCGGCCTAAGTGTATTAGGAATCGCGATCATTCCTTTTACAACAAAACCATAGACCTAGTGCAGGGTAAGCACTAACACTAGATTTTTGGTCAAATTGATAAGGTGTCTCACATCTAAGGTGGCATTTAAATCAAAATACTTATCCTTTTCTAGTATATAAACCTATAGCAGGGCAAACACTAACTCTAGGTTTATATATTTAGAAAATAAACATCTTGACCAATGATTCATTTAATTACTTTAATTAATTGCTTTTATGTTTCAAAAACATTATGGACAACTAATTTGAAATGAGGATAGTTGTGCATTTTATAACATCACTATTTTATTCATTTGCTATCTAATTGAAATCCTATTTCAATTTTGACCTAATTTGTTTTAATAACTTATTAAAACTAAATTGACCATTATCGCGAATTTGTAAATCTAATCAGTCATATTGATTTTATTGTTTTAGTTTGAAACTATTGAATGATTTGAAGCATGACACAAATCGTTCAATTTCATTTTAAGAAAATCCTATTTTGTTCTTTATTTGCGATAGTTCGAAACTCCTTTCAACTCTCGACTCGATTAGTTTTAAATACCTTATTTAAACTAAGTCGGTAATTATCGTGAATCATTTTAAACTAACAAGTTCTAATTTTATAAAATAAAACAATTTTATTTTAAAATTTTAAAGTAACTACAAAACTTCTTTTGTATTACTTATTGTTTTGCAATGATGGTGAAAATATTTGTTTTTACTAGTTTTATATTTCCTAAATATTCAACAACCACAAACAACAAAGTGTAATTATGAAACGAGCCAAAGTCTCATTTGTTCGGTTTGGTTCGAGTCATCAAACACAAACCGAACAATTCTAGGGTTTACAATTCAACGTCTTGAATCTTGTCTCCTACTTGATCCAAGATCTTCATCTTCAGTCTCCCCGATTGTTTCTATCTTCAGTCTTGTATGATTACATTTGTAAGATACAAATTACATTACAAAATTGAAATTTATTCTATTACATCAGGTCCAAATACACGTAGAAATACAAGATTTCAAAAACCAACCAATCAAACAAAACACATAGATACAATCACATGGGTCGGATCCTAGGTCTCAAATCATAATCACAATCACAATCATCACATTCAAAGATTCGATCTTTTTGTCAAACAAAAGTTTTGACAAAACAACAAACAAAGATTGATTATTAATTGCATTTAAACGTTTGTAAAAGCCGCTCTGATTCCACTGTTGGGAATTCTAGGTTACTTTTCATGTAATCACATTCAATTATTCACATTAATTGATTAAATCAGTTTTCATAAAACTAGATTAAATAATTAGATCAAATCTAACACAGCGGAAGCTTTTAAGTTTTATAACCTTTCGATTCGTAATCCAAACAATTCCCAATTCAGGATCCAGTTACAAACGGTTTAAATAACAATTTAATTCAAATAAAAAAACCATAGGGTGTTTTAGAAATCGTCCTTTTACGAAGCGGTTCCAAATCCGCATGATGGATCAAGCAACGGTCTCGTTGGTTGATTCAACACGATCATCCGAATCCAGATCTCGTCCCACGAATCTCCGGAATGGTCCAAAACTGATTTTGGCTTGGCTCGGCTCGGCTCTCAGTTCAGCCCACGGCTCGGTTTAGGGCGGCTCACAATCGGCTCAAGGGTAGCTGGACCCTTGCGACCCTATTGCAGCCCGGTGTGGCCCTTGGTGCGGCCTGGATGCGGCCCTGGTTGGGCCCAGCTATGGCTCAATGGTGGTAGTGTACGGCAGTCACTAGACCACTCTAGTGGTGGTGATGGTCGACGGCTCCAAGGGAGAGGGAGAGGGAGAGGGAGAGATCGTCAAAGAGTTGTGTGTAAAATGTGGTAATTTAATCTAGATTTAATAGTCAAATTATATCCACATTATAGGATCTAGGAATTACCAATTCAAAATTGGAATTCCCACCTTTTATTTTACATTTAATTTAAATTAAACTCTTTTAATTTGATTAAACTCTTTTAGTAATTAAATCATTTAATTACTACTCTCCATATTACTAACTAACACTTAGTCAGTAACATTTAATTAAATGTCTAAAGTTTAACTAATTCTCAATTCATTAATTAACATTTAATTAACAATCCATTATAATAAAGTTCAAAACTTTATTTGTTTAACGAATTAATTATGTCTATAATTAATTCTCACCGATTATTATTCCATAAATAATAAAAGTCAATTTGATAAAACCGACAATTCGTGATCGTATATTATGTTTAACAATTAAACATAAATTCATTGTCTTTCAAATTGTAACTTTTTGGATCATACATTTCATAGTAACGTTGAATTTATCGTTAATCGGATTACCAATATCCAACAAGACTGTGATAATTGCAAACGACTTTTGGGAGTACATTTTAATATTCATTATATTGTTACCGATATAATGGAAGAGTACACATATTGGCAAAAAGGTGTGACTCAAGATTTATTTAATTGGGTGGAATTTTGTGTGAGACAAGTTTTATGTTGTTTTATATTTTTTACTATTATTAAATGCTTATAAATTAGAAAAAAATATTATCTTAATAAAAAATAACTTTTTCTGTATTATTTTTGGACTTATGTTTGTTTTTCTTGGTTTTAAATTTTACGACTAACCACAACCCTTTTTTTTGTGTGACGGCCACGTTTACGACGCTATAGGCTTTTATGCCAAAGTGACAATTATTGTGACGTGTTTTCATATCTGTATTTTGATATACATGATCATGCCTTCGTCATCGTATTCGCAATTGTAGCGAAATTTCCGTCACAACGTACGGGGAAAACCCAATAGTTTCTATCCATTTTTAAATTTTCCTCCTTCTGCAAGAGATAATTTGGGTTTTCCAATAACTTTAACAATATTTTAAAAATTATTCTATATGTAAAAACAAAAACAAATTTTTTTTAAAAGAACATTATAATAAGATTAAATTGGGGGGTGGGGGGGAATGTGACCAAATGAGTAAAATAAATTATCCGGATTTATTGATAATTTTAAATTTTCCTCCTTCTGCAAGAGATAATTTGGTTTTCCAATAACTTTAACCACATTTTAAAAATTATTCTATATGTAAAAACAAAAACAATTTTTTTTTTTAAAAGAACATTATAATAAGATTAAATTGGGGGGTGGGGGTGGGGGTGGGGGGGAATGTGACCAAATGAGTAAAATAAATTATCCGGATTTATTGATAAAGTTCCATGACTCATCATGAAACGCTATTGCCTCGTCATGCCTGTCCAGTCTCCTTTTGACAGCTGGATCCCTCTCACCCTCACGTGTCGTCTCTCTAACCCTACTCATCCCCATCTCCATCCCATCCCAACCACCGCACCGCCATTCTCCCCCACCACTCTCTCACGGCGATCCGACACCCGAATTCTGGAGTTGTTGATTATTTCAACTTGTGTAATTGAGCAAACGAAGATTTCGCCGGAGCAGTCTCCTTGAATCTCTCGTAATTTTTAATTTTCCGGCATAAATTTACTGGATTTCTTCCGTACATGTAGAGGACTGTCACCTTTAATCTCCGATTAAAGCGCCTGCAAAAAACAGGTCAGACTCTCTCTCTCTCTCTCTAAATATATATGTATTCGCATGCAGGAAACCAGTTATTATGCAAATAAGTTAGCAGTAAGATATAGTAGAAACTCGCGAGCACGTGACGCTGATTTGGTGAATTACTGATCTTATAAACGACTAGGATCTGATTGTTATCCTATTTTTGTTCAATTCATGGAGTTGGTTTCTAGATAATATATCTGGAACTTTGAATTTTGATTCGATTTCGTCGGCTAATTTAATTAGCAATTTAGGATAACAAGTTTTGAACTAGCTGCTTCATTAGCTACGATTGATGATGAGGTTAATTTTTTTAATTAAAAACAATGTAGAGATTTGATCGATATGCTGACAAAAATACAAAAAAGAGGCAATCTTAGCTCAAGAAACCAAGTCTGACTAGAAGCCAAATTGGTCACTGAATTTAAGACATAAGCAGCAGGACCATAGGTTTCTATATGTGATTCCTTTATTCTAAATTTTGATATTTTTGTTGGAAAAGATCTTTCAGAGCATATAGAGCCAAAAAAAAAAAAAATCATGCTGAGGGAGATTTTTTAATATGAAATATTTTTTAATTCATATAAGAGGAGCGTGTGATAAAGGATGCCTTTTTTTTTTGTTGAACATATGTAATCTAGTGTAGCAAATAAACATAAAAGAGAATACAGAAAAGATGATAAAGAATAATTGATGATTCTATATTTTGTAAAAATCAAGTTTGATGTTTACATGAGCATTGCTCAAGTGGTTGAGGTTCAACAATGGGGGACGTACATCGTGATAATATTGATGGTTAAATCCATACCCACATGGATCCAAGTACGCTTTGGTACATGGTACGAAAATGGATGCCCGGTTCATCAATTTCTAAAATTCGGAATGAGGGGTAGGTTCATTTGGAACGCATCGTCATATTCTTCTCCTTCACCTTCAAGGTGTTCCCATTTCATATCTTTGTACATGGTACTAGGCCCTTCCAAGTAATTAATTTCTATATACCTAGACTGAGAGTGTAAAAAAAAGGCACCATTCTATAGAGAGTGTGGAACAACTTTTGATATTTGCGAGTAATTTTCTTTAGCTGACATTCAAAAGGACATAGCATGTGCTTAGATGACAAAAAACATCATTTTAAAAGATATTATTAAGGTATCTATTGTTTTGGACAATGATTTATTAGGAATGAATGTTTACATCAAGAGTATGAATATGCAGTTAAATGGATGATTTTGGTATTTAAAATTCACATCGTGTTTATATTGTTGCGTCCAATTTGCGGTGCATGCATAATAATGTATATATGTGTGGGCCCTCAAAGGGCTAAAATAAAATTGCACTAATTTTAACGTTTTTTACTTATTGTGTGAAAATAACGTTAAAAGCGTTGGGATGATTAACTTTAAACGATAACTTTGAGCCGGGTACTCCTTCGGAGCAGCCTCTCTATCCCAACTGGGATATAGGTGAGGTTTCTCTTCATCCTCCCTCGAGGCCCTACTAAAGAGTGGGAATATACTGGGTAAGTTTGTTTGTTTATAGTGTTAATATTGTTCTAGTAGTTTAACTATGAATTATGAGAGTACGTTCATATTTTCCAATCTTCATGACAATTAATCACAAGGGTTCATTTTTATTAAGTTATTTCATTAACACACACACACGCCATATTAACAGTTAGATTTTACAAAAAAAGTCTGATAAAATTCAAAAACGCAGAGTAATGAATACATGGAAAAGTATGATACTATAACAATAGCATTTAAAATGGCCAGAAAGGTTATTTCAAAATTGAAGGGTTGACCAAAAAGAAAATTCTTCAATGTTTGTGGCTCATCCTAAAATGAAAATTGCTGCAACTTTATAAGATTGTGACAGTATAAAAGAATATTAGTTCAAACCTACATGCACGCAAAGATTAAAGTTTGTTTTTATAGTAAGCGAATAAACTTTATTGTGATTTTTGCAATAATTTCTTCTGTGATGCATTGTTAAAAAGATCACAGTTTTTACATTATTTAGTACAAGATTATTTGTTTATAAGTTGTAATAATTAGAATTTCAATAGTTGACTTATCCATTTAAAAAAAATAAGTTTTGTAATTTTAGAGAAACATTTTTCTACAAGCTAGAGTATTACGTTTTTAGACCAATTTTTGGAACGCAAATCAATACTATTGAAACAAAGGATTACTAATTTTAACATTGCAGTAAAAATGGATATATTGAAATATGTATAATTTATATCTTTGGTTTTAAACAAGATCAACAAAACTAATGTAAAATCATTGAATTGGCGGTGTATGGGCTCCACTGCTTTAAGATAAAAGTTTAGATGATTTGAACCGTTGAAACTAAAGCTTGAAGTGTGTCTGGATTTTGTATTCGAGATTGTAACATAGAATTTAGATTCTGTGCTTTTGTTATGCAAAATAAATTTTGCAGCCACCTGAAAGAGAGGTAGTTTCTGTACGTGTTCTATGCTCCAGATTCTGCTCAAGTGATTTCCTCATCTAAAGAAACTATGTTCATGTAATTTGTGTGTAAAGCCTCATAAACATATTGTTTCTTTGCGTTTATGGCATTGCGTAACAAAAACGATGCGTAATGATAGAACAATAAAATGTTATATTATAGTATCTACATGGAAAAAAATGTTGATCTGGGGGATTTACTAGTGTCAAGTGTCTGTGGGGCTAGTCTAAAATTCAGAAAAGTGCTTGCATCATTACCATTAATAGGCTGTTTGCATTTCATTTGGTTTGATATTGTTATAACGTCTTCTGCCTTTCATCAATTCATACTACATTAAAAATTTTAATTTGGTGCATGCAATGGCAAGTAGTAGGAACAGATTCTCATTAGTGTGCTGGTTAAATCTTTACCTTTATTGTTTTGTCTGTTTATATTTTTATCCACATTCTTTTACCTGTTGTATCACTTATGAAATGACATCTTCACTATTTTAATTTTATTGGCCTGTCACCCCGTCGTGGTTATATTATAAAAATATAAAGTCATAAGTCGCTGGTAATTTCTGGCTGCATATTGCTATCTCATCCTGCAGTTTCATGGGGACCGGGGAAGAGAGCTCACCTGCCAAACCCTCCAAATCTACTCCAACTCAGGTTTCCTCACTCTTCTGTGAACTATATCAAGTCATCTTTGTGCATCATACAATTTTTTCTCACTTTATTTAACTACAGGAAACACCTCCATCCTCCTATCCTGATTGGGCAAGCTCTATGCAGGTGTATATTATAACCAGTGATTCTATATTTTTATTAGTAGATGCATTAAACAGGTGTGACATGCTGATATAGATTCTTATAATATTTAACTACTTTTCATGTACAGGCTTATTACAGTTCCGGAGCTGCTCAGCCTTTCTTTGCCTCCACTGTTACCCCTCCGACTGCTCACCCATATATGTGGGGAGGCCAGGTAATCATCTCTAGCTATATGCAAAAATATTGTCAAGATTTGCATGGTATTGTAATAATTTCCATTCTATTTAGTAATCCCTTTTTTATGTGAATTATTTCAGCATCCTGTGATGCCACCGTATGGGACTCCTGTTCCATACCCTTCTGTATACCCACCAGCAGGAGTTTATGGTCATCTGAGTATGCCTATGGTAAAAATGATTTTCCTCCATGCATTTTGCTTTTCTAAACTGCATTTCGGTTTTTTTTTTGTTGGTAATGAAAGAAGAATTTGGAAGAACAAAATCAAAGAATTATAGGAATGTTCTGAAATGTGATTATATTCGTACGTTTACAGACATCATGCGTATATATAACCCTAAAACCAATATTTACACTTTGACCCTTTGACTAATAATATTTACGATAACTACTCAAACTCACTTAATTTGACCTAATGACATAAACGACCCTTATAGTAAAATAACGTTCATTTTTTACATTATATTGAATGGAAATGCATATTGTTATCTGCATTGTTTAAAAAAACGGCCTGAGGCGTGCCTCGAGGCGAAACGGTAAAAAATCGTGTATGAGGCGGCGCCTCACTGCTTTTGAAAATACGTACGCCTCTTGGGCCCGAGGCGGTGAGTTTGGGCTGAGGCGTGAACGTTAATGAGAGGCGGCCCAAAAAAAATTAACCTACCCGTCCTCTTTTGAAGCTGGCCGCTGGAATTAAAAAAAATTCACTCGACATTTAACCTAAATCATCCAGTCGTCACTTCCAAGCTCCAATCGACATTCACTCGAGTCGTCCATGCAATTCGAAGCTGGCCTTCTTTGAAATCGATCTTCTTCCATAATCCAAAGTAAGCTAACCTGAATTTCTTTTATTTCGTTCTTTTTTTCTGATGTCGATCTTCTATCAAATACGCAAGATGTCGGCCTATTTTCTGATTGCTTCTGAGTTCTGATGTCGGCCTATGTTCTGAACTTCTAATTAAACTACTATGTGATGTTCATGTACTGATTAAACTACTATGTGATGTTCATGTACTTTAATTGATGTTTAATATTTACTATTTTTTTGATATGTATATTATAAAAATATTTATTTATCTACAACCGCCTCGGACTTACGCCTCGTTTCGCCTTGAGGCGTACGCCTCGTGAGGCAGAGTGAAATGCCCCGAGGCGTGTTTCCGTTCTTTTAAACCTTGGTTATCTGATTTGCATTCTTTTATCATCATCCTCACGGTCGGCTGACACTATGCAGACAGGCAAAGAAATGGAAACAAAGGCCCCTAATGGAAAGGACAAGGTCAACAGAAAGTCAAAGGGGAATGGGAAGACCGCTTCAAGTTCAGGGAATGATGGTGGCACACAAAGGTTTCTAAACCTGGATTTATAATCATAAAAATTAGTTCTCATTTATTATGGTGCATCGTGCATGTTATCATAGATTTTGTCATGCTTATTGCAAACTTTTTACATAAACAGTGCTGAAAGTGGAAATGATGGTTCCTCTGATGCAAGCAATGATAATAATCAACAGGTATGTGTTTCCATGTTGGTATCCGGGTTGGAGATTAAAAGTATTTATTATTTTCTTATATATATCAACTTACCAAATCGGTACCTTTAGGAAAATTCTGGGGGCAAAAAGGGAAGTTTCCATCAGATGCTTGCAGATGGTGATTATACATACTTTTACCTTAGTTTTATGTTCATACTCTAGGATTTACTATATTGTAAAATTTCATTCTACAGCAAATGCACGAAACAACAATTCTGGACCCAATGTTCAGACATCAGTGCCTGGGAATTCTGTAGCTTCTATGCCTGCTACCAATCTTCATATGGGGATGGACCTTTGGAACCCACCAACTGGATCTGGGTCTATGAAAATGCAAATGAATCATGCTGGTGTCTCACAACCAGTGGCTCCACCACCAATGATGGCTGATCCCTGGGTTCAGGTATACAAAAGTTAGTTATTTGCTGGTTTATTACACATCTCATTTTTTGGTTTTTTAAAGCTTACATTGATTTATTGTTGAATTACGAGTTGATTAACTTAAAAACATGCATCATCGTTTTGAGCAATGAGCGTATTAACAGGATGAACGAGAATTGAAAAGGCAGAAAAGGAAACAATCTAACAGAGAGTCGGCAAGAAGATCAAGGCTGCGCAAGCAGGTAATGTATTTGTTGTCAAGTCAAAGGGTCAGCGAACTGATACCTACAATCGGAAGATGTATTTGCTTTTACAAAATTAATGTTGTTTCTATAAATGATGGTTTTATAATAAAATCAAGCATATTTAAACATAATTAACTTGACTGTTTTCTAATAATATACTATGTCCTCAGGCCGAATGCGAAGAGCTACAGGCAAGAGTAGAGACGCTAAATAACCAGAATCAATCGCTTAGGGATGAGCTGAAGAGGCTTTCTGAGGAATGCGGGAAGCTTACATCTGAAAATGATTCAATTAAGGTTTCTGTCATTTCTCTCCATCTATACCTTTATTTTTTGCCAAGTATTATCATAATAAATGTCATCCGTGCTACAATATATCTGATGGGTCGGGTCCTGTTCTCGGCTTGAATCATGTTTAGCATTTTCAAGTCCAGATTTGGGCTGCAATGTGTAGAGAAAACCGTCAATGATATGGTTTAAATAAAAGAGAGGGAGTATAGTGAAAGTAGAGAGGACTGCTAACAGAAGTGGATACGGGTCGGATCAGAGTCAACAGGCCAAAGCTTTCTAGGCACATGCCTGTACATTCGGGCCCATTTTGAGATCAGTCATCATCATAACTTTATGTTGCATTTCATCATGTCACATCGTCACATAATTAAATGGGTCATGTTTAATATAACCTTTACCCGTTTGTGGTGCATATGATGTATATATGTGTCGGCTCATAAGGGCAAAAGTAAAATTGCGCTAATTTTAAAGTTATTTTACTAAAATTTTGAGAAAATAATGTTGAGTTGATTAGTTAATTAGGCATCATGAGCCGGAAGGCCTCGTTGAAAGCAGCCACTCTATTCCTACTGGGTAGAGGTAGCTGTCTACATCTTATACTTCATCAGATGCTACCTTAGTTTTGCTAATAGTGGGATATACTGAATACGATAATGATGAGGTTTAACATAACTTCTGACTTTTGTATGATTTACGTTGGCTGGACAGGATGAATTAACCAGGCTTTTTGGACATGAAGCCGTGTCAAAACTCGATGCGCATCTTCCATCTCAATCGAATGGTGACAGTTGACACCATAACAACAAAGTTACTTATTACGCGTATAGGATTAGGTCTTCAAAAGGGATTTTGACATTAGGATTGATCGAGGAACTGCAAGGTGCTCTCATATGCTCATTAACCAGAGTAACTGTAACATTACAAAATCTTTAATTAATAGAATATCTGGGTCTGATGCTTGCTGTTGTAGAATTTAAAATTATACTCAAGGTTTAGAAGTAGGTGAAAATTACATGCTCAGTTTAACTTGTCTTTGTTTGTGAGATATGTACTGTTTAATAAATATTAGTTTGTCACTTTCTTGCAAGAGCAACTTTCCTATTGAGACTACTATTTTATTTATTTATTTATTTATTTACTTATTTATTTTAATCAAAAAGATTGGTCCATCCATTCTACATAATACATTTGATAACCAAAAATTCTTAGGATATAATATGTATATGTATGAGCCTTCACGGGGCCAAAGTAAAGTTGCTCAAAATTTAGCGTTATTTTACTTATTGTGTAAAAATAACGTTAAAATTGTTAGGATTATTAAAAATAGGTTCATCAAGTTTTTTTTGAGTTCGTAGTTTTCTTTTTTATTTGATATTTAAGTTGGTAATCAACTTATAATCTTGTTTATCACAAATTTATAAAGTAGATGTTTTTTTAGTTAAATAGATTTGATTATTTAAAACAAAAATAAGCCAAAGTTGGTTAAGTAGGTAAAGATACAAGTGACAAAATACAAGAAGTAAATAAATAACCTCAAACATACACGAAGACGGAACATGATTACCTCTAGGGTCCCATTCATGATAAATTTTAATAGTATCTATACTTTAATACTTTAATAACGAGAGACCGAGAGTAACCACAACACATACTCTTTAACAGTTGTCATCTTTTGTATCTTTTATAAATAGTAAAAGAACTTGACAATTAACAACTTAAATCAACTAATGTCGTTACATTCAACCATGAACAACTAACATCTTAATCGTTGGTGATGTATGATGCTTTTCTAAAGCCAGAACTCCCAAAATGACCAATTGACCAAATATTTTTCTTATTTTGTCCATTTGAAAGTCAAATGTTCATCTATTGTCCGCGCCTGTAAGTATATATGTGTCCGTCCATAAAGCCAACTAAATAAAGCTTGCTATGTATCCTATATGGGAGCCGACGCCCGTATACTCTGACGCGGACACCTGTAATACATGGGTGGTGCCTGTAAAAGTGAATTTAAATCTTAGTAGGCGGACACTTGTAATCTATGGGGCGCTGGTGCTCATATAGGACACGTGACTTGTTTGGTTGGCTATGTAGACAGACGTCTATAAACTTGCGGGTGCCAGTGAGCATAAACATTTTAATGCGTTAAAAAATCAAATGAACAAAATGAATATAAATACGATCAAAATACGTACAGTTAATTTATTGCCCATGTACAATGTATCACGTTCTATAAACTCCATACTGACGTGGCAACAAGGGGTCTATCATGCCAGCAAAGCAACATCTCCGCCTGTCGTTTCACCACGTGGAATCCCCTCACCTGCATACGCCGTACCAAATACTCTGCCTGAAAGTCAGCAAACTGACTCATCCCCACCGGCCTCATCCCCGCCGTACCGAACACCTCCCGCCATGGACTCACATGCCGTCCGGCGTCCTCCACTATCGCTATTATCTTCGGCAGTAACACGAACATCTCGATACCCCTTATCCAGTCACCATCACCACCGACGCCACCAACGACGTTCGCCGCTTCCAATGATTCCAGTATCGTCGAGTATAATTCTACACCGTCGATAACTGATCTACGGAACAAAGACGCACCACGTCCGTTTAATTCACCGTCGATGCATACTACGACGTCAGGCGAAACTCGCCGGATCTCGTTTACAAAACCAGATCCGATGCGTCGGAAAATCGTCGGTGAGAGAAGAATTGCCGTCTTCTCTCCGTTCATGAACTTAACTGATTCAAACGACGTGAATTCGAATGCACGAATCGACACGAAATCGATATCGAAGCGTAATTTCAGATCGCTAGAGAATTGATGTAGATTGTTTTTGATCAATCGCGATTCCGATTCGTATTCTTCTGGAACGATGGCGGTGATTCTCACCGCCGGCGAGTCAACCTTCCGAGCTTCCGCTTTCTCCGCAATCGCTTTCAGGAACGACGCCCAATGACCGCCAATTCCGATGTCGAAATCGATGACGTGGACAATCATCGCACCGTCAACAGCATCAAGGATCGCTTGATTAGCGGTGAAGCTAGCGAACATCGGAATCGGAGAGACGGTGGAGAACATCTTGTACGCTTTAATCACTTGTACAATTTCATACGAGGTACAACTCTGAAACCTCCGAGCTGACCCGTTGAGTATAGACTGAATCGCTTCTTTAAAGTAGAACGCCGCTCGCTGAAGCGGTTTTCCGGTAGGTGAACAGAGCCGCTGATTGAGCCGCGCCAGAATCACCTGCGCCAGCTGAAACGACTGAGTTTCAAAGCACTCGGCTAGCCTAGTCAACTCGTTCCTATACTCGAACTCGCTTCCTTGTTCATGCTGGCTCATCAAATCAAAAACTTGTTGGTTTAAATTTGGATTTTGGGTTTCGAAATCTGAGTGAAAAAAGGACGGAAGATCAGGTAAATCAAGAGGATAAACAGATATGTTGGAATCATCATAAAGACCCAATTCTCTCATGATCGAATCAGAATCCCATTCTTCAAACTGATTCATCATTCTTCTATGTTCAAAATTCTCTTCCGATGATAATAACTCAGTTCTGTTGTAATCGAAAGAGCTAAGCTCCGACGAGTTACCGGTTACCGGACTGGGCGGACTCCGGCGAATATCAAGAACTGAATTGGGTTCGTAGCGATTACCACCGATGTTATCGATTGAGAGGCTGTTTTGGGAGTAAACGAAGGGCAATTTCATGCCTGAGAAGTAATGCACTTGATTGAAATCTTCATGTGACGATGGATTTTGCTTGGTGGGTGATGATTGCAGAGTTTTTAAGCTGTTTGAATGATGGAAAAGTGATGGTGGTGGGGACGATGATGGGTCCATTGCTCATGTATTGAGATAAAGATTTGAGTGGACAAGACGGGAGAGAAGAGGAGTTACAGAAGTAAATTCATCAACTCGTAAATTCACAATTGATTATATTGCAAGGTAATAACGCCATAACTTAAAACAAACCGATCTCAAGCCTAAAAAGTTGCTGATAATTCAAATTCAAGCGTTAAAACTAGAGCTTAAAATGAGCCGGATTTGAGTTTGAGCTCTGTTAAGCTAAAGAGCCAAGCTTTGTCTTGACTCGTATAAGTTGTAGTTTTTATTTAGTATTCATGTACGATCAAAGTCCTAAGGAGCCTCTTTACCACGTTTGAGGTAGGGGTAAGGTCTGTCTCTATCTCTTCTTCACAGACCTTACAAAATATTACCCTGGGTACGTGTTGTTGTAGTCCTAATTAATCATGGTTACCTATTGGTAACACGTAATAACCTCTTGGAATGACCAGTATGACGACCCTTAACGAACATGTGGACCATACGTAGCCTTTGTGTGCCAAAAGAAAAGAAGAAAAAAGAGAAAACAAAAGTAGTCCACAAGTTTATAAAAGTTGGATAGACGAATATATTCTTCCGTCACCCCCAAGTTAAAAAGGGTTGCCTTTATATATCTATCTATACATGTGTATATGTATATGTTTAGTGTATGCATACGCGTGTGTACAAAATAAATCGTAAGAAAATTTTAATTTTGATAAAAACCACTAATTAACCAATCAGATTATTTCTTTTAAATTTTTTATTTTTTTTAAAAAGATGCATTTGTCCTAAACATATACTTTTTTTTGTTTATATAATATATCTATTTTCTCTTTTCTTTTTGTAGTCTCTCAATTTCTTATTCAGAAAACTTTAAAAATCTTCATTGGGTAAATTGTAGTCATGGTTATTTTGTTTTGCTACAATTTCACTCTTTATCTTTGAGTTTCATAAATTACTTATATGGTTTCAAAATTTAAACATTTGTAAGACATACATTTATTAGGTAAAGATATCTTGGTCAATAATATACAGTGGCGGAGCTTGAAAAATATGTCCTAGGGAGTCGAAAGTCATGTGGCAAAATTTTTTTCCTTAACGTTATGTTTCGGGCTAAAAAACCGGGTCGACATATGATAATTCAGGTCGGTTCAAACAATTTAAATGTTAAAATATCAAATATTTGTTTCACTCAAAAAATATATAGTTTGTATCAAACAAGACATAAAATGTTTAAGACGAAAAGGTGGGTACTGGGGAAAAATTACAGTTCAACTTGACGTCTTTTAAGCTCTTTGAACTCGTTGATTACACACTCCAAATCAAACTTCTCAACAATTTACTTTGCGAAGACAATTCTTTAAATAGGTAATGTTTAATAGTTAAGGCATATTTTAATGTTGAGTTAAATACATAAAAGGTCCATGTGGTTTAGTCATATTTCACAAAAGGTCCCAACCTTTGAGAAACTACAAGAAAGGTCTAGTATTATGGACGCAGATAACAAAAAAGGTCCCTACTTTGACAAAAAAATGTTTATAAAGGTCTCTACTTTAGGAACCTATTTTGTTAAAGTAGGCAATTTTTTGTTAAAACAGGTACATTTTTTTGTAAATGTAGGGACTTTTTTGTATTTTTTCAAAGGTTGAGACCTTTTGTGAAATATGGCTAAACCACAAGGATCTTTTATGTACTTAACTCTTTAATTTCCCAACACAAGCTTTAAACGCAATATCGGCTAATAATAAGATAACAACCGACACTGTAAACCATTAAAGGTAATGTTAAAACTTACAATATTAAGTTCAATTTTATTATTTTTTAAAATCCAGGGGGTCCAAGGAATTTTATGAAGAAAAACCGAAGGGGCCGCGCTCAATACCTATAAAATTTTTCGGCCGAAAACTACTTATCGAAACTTTTGTCCAGAAAAACGGTGCCCCGGCCCCCTTAAAACCTCCGCCCGTGAGCATGTAAGGATAATTTTATTACCTATAGACTATATGTATTACAAATATTTAAAGTTTAGAACCACATGATAATTTGTGAAACTTAGGAAACAAGAGTGAAATGATAGCAAAACATATACACTATCTTAACAATGTGTATTTTATAAGCAAAAGTTATGAACTTTATATTCGTTTTACATTTATATAATTAACTTTAACTTCGTTTATTTTTTTGACATGTGTACTTTAATATTATACAAAATTTTACTTCCAAAAGTTGGTATGCGCAACGGTTAAACATCAAATTCTAAAACTTTGATCCTGTATTAGATCATCAGGTTAAGGTTTCATGTAGAGGTGCTCAAACCGGTTTTTATCTCCAAACCGGTTCGGTTTCTAAACCGAAGCGGTTTCAACATTGGGTCACACAAACCGGTTCATGGACAAACCGGTTCGGGTCTTAAACCGGTTTCAAGCATTGGAAATCCGAACCTATCAAACCGATTTGAACTTTGAAAAAACCGGTTGGGCCAAACCGGTTCTAGAAACCGGTTTTTATTATTATTATTATTTTTTTTTCAAAACCTATTAAAACCTTAAACTTTAATAAAAACTTAAACTAATAAAATCTTAAACTAATAAAACCTTAAACTAATAATTAATAAAAACCTTAAACTAATCAAATCATAAACTAATAATTAATAAAAACCCTAATAAAATCTTTTATTAATTAAGGTTTGAGAAAAGAAAATACAACATAATGAACAAATTGAAGTCAACATAAATTAAATTACTTAAAGAATTAAAGTCTTCAACAATTACAATAAACCAAATCGTAAAACATAATGATGAAATACATGCGTCTTCTTCACGTTTAATTTTCTTCGGAGCTAACTTGATAATATGCAGCTTCTTCCTCGTCGGTTATTCCTTCCGACAAACCCGCCTCCACCTCCTCTTGCAATAGCTCGCTCTCGTAATCCATTTCGCCTTCAAGTGGAGACTTATCTTAAACTCTTTCCGCCGCATCCAAGTAATCATTCAAGCAAATCGACATCTCTACCTCCGGAAGAGTGAGTCTTGTTCTTCTTAGTGAAATGACCCTGCCACTAATAGAAAACGTCGATTCCGAAGCTACCGTAGAAGCTTGGACGCTTAGTAGATCCCGGGCCATAGCAGATAGGATCGAGAATTGGTCTTCCTTACCTTTCCACCAAGCCAATATATAAGGACATAAACTCTTGAGGAGTCATGCCCGACAAAAAGTCGGTGGCAATATATCTTCCAAGTTCACTACTTGGAGTATTGCATCTTTGTCTTTTACTATTCTCGTTCATTAGTAAATTATAAAAAGCGATTTGTGGATCGGAACTACTAGAACTTAATGCCGCGTTTCTAATTGTTTGGTGTATGGTTGATGTTGTTCCATATTTTTGAACATAAACATCAAACATATTTGAAAGTTGTTTATTAAAATTTGTTTGTAATGTTTGCGTGTAAAATGGATCTTTATCATGTAAATCTAAATCGTAACAAATTTTTTCAAGTAAAGTTTCAACCCCCGCAACATTTATGCAACAGTTTAAAGCGACGGCACAATCTCTTCTAATGGTAAAACGACTTACGTGAGAGTAACGAGGTTGAAGAGTTTGTTGAATAAGTCGAGTTAGGCGAGGGTTGTTGAAGTGGTTAAATGACAAACCTTGTTGAATCACGAATTGCGTCATTTGCTCCCGAACCGTATCGACACTATAAGCGAAAATACTCCCGTCGTTCGACATTGTCGGTTGACCTCGTGCCGCTTCGTTCTTCAAAGCTTTGCAATATTTGAACTTGTCATGGTTTTTCAAAGTACTATTCGCGTCGTGTTTGAAAAACTACTACAAAGCTTGCAACGAGCTTTATTCGGACCGCTCGACATCTTACACAAATCCTAGTTTTTCATATTTCGGGATTCCTTTTCGTAGGAATAACTTCAACAACTTCAAGGTTTGTTGAAGCACCACAACCAACCGAAAGTTCGCCTTGATGAAGCCATTTATGAGCGAGTTTGCGTTTTGAAATTTTAGAGAGTGTTTTTTGCGTTTTGAGAGCGTTTTTTGCGTTTGAGAGTTGTGTGATTCCACTACCTATTTATACTAAACTTATGGGGTCTAGGATGCCCAAAAACACCCAAAAAAGGTCCAAAAACACCCCCAACGGCTATTTTTTTCCAAAAAAACGGTAATATTCTCGATATAGCCGTTAAAACGGGTTTGGAAACCGGTTCGGTTCGGTTCCAAACCTATTCCAACGTTCAAAAATACAAACATATCCCAAACCGTAGGTTCGGACCGGTTTGGAAACCGGTTTGGGGGGAACCGGTTTGAGATGCTTCATGAATCGGTTTTGAAACCGGTTTTTAAAACCGAACCGGTTTATATGCCCATGTCTAGTTTCATGGTTTGATTAGAACAAACGAAATGGGTTGAATTTTCATACGCAAACAAAGTGAGGATGATAACATGCACCAGTGGCGAAGCTTGACCATAATCTTAGGGGGGCGAACTAATTTTTTTGTTTTCCAGGGGGGGCGAAATAAATTTTTTTAAAAAATTTTACACTACGTATCAGGAAATTTACACTACTACACGAAAAAAGAAGGAGGGTCGTCGCCCCCCCCCCCCCAGTCTGAATAAACCTTCGCCCTTGGCCTGCACCGTGAGTCCAACCAAACTCAAGTAGAACGACATCCGATCATGTTTTTGGTCTCATCCAACAAGAAGCAAAACAAGTTATGATCTTGTTCTTCTTCAACCGATCGTCTTCATCTTTCGTCAACCGATCGTCTTGTTCATCTAATCATTTTCTTTGTATCACGATTTCATGCAAACAATTTCATCGAATTTTGCATTTGAATGAGTTCTTCATAAACGATTTGATTTTGAGTATGATGTTATAGTTGTGCAAAATCTTTTTTACGTGTAAAATAGACCTGACAATCTTGATTTAAAATAAGATAAATGGGTTAGTTTGGGTATTGACGGAGCTTGAAAAAAAGCTTGGAGGGGACCGAAGGATTTTTAGAAAGAAAACGGAAAGAGCCAAAGGGTTTTTACTTCAAACACATTTTAACTTAAACTAAATTTATGTTTTTTAACACGACACATTTAGACTCAAATTGATTTTGCTTAAAACTCATCATAACCTGAACCTGTTTTGACCCGTGATCCAACCCGACTTAACCCGTCAATTTTTCCAGACTTTGTGTAAAGTATATAAACTCTTATACTTTCATCTGGTAAAATACACGTGTTTACATATATTGGATGAATTTATAAAAGTTAACAATGGTACTTTTTTAATTTTACCCTCCTACACGAGAATTTTTTCTTTTACACGTGATAATTTTATTTTTAGATCTAAGTCGTTGATTCAATCGCAATCTTTCCTATAATTCTCACAATAAAAGCTTGTATATAGTAAACTTTCCCTATATACACAAGCATATAATATAGATATCGTAAAAAAGTATATATAGAAGTCTTAAAGGAAACTTTATATTTGTAATGTGAAAAGTAAAAGATGGTTGCTACAATTTTATAATTTATTAAAGCTAAAAAGGGTCAAATCCACTTGTGAAAAAATTAATTTTTTTTTGAACGGCATTTGATCTCAACGTGTGAACCACTGATTTCCAGGTCACGTCACCAAGGTCTAGTTTCCATGACATCCGTTGAGACCCCACCACCACCCAGGAGGAAACCGCACCGGAAAACCTCCTGACCTTCCAAGGACCCCTATTTTGCCTTGGGAGGGATAACCATTAGGCTAAAAGCCCTTGATTGTTAAAAATTTAATGTCGGGTGCTAAAAGCCCAAACAAAACCAAATGTAAACGGGTTAGGGTATATTGTATGTATGTATATATATATGGATGCTGGCAAACTCAACCAACTCCAAATAAATTCTTATCCATTGATTGTGAAAAATTTAATGTCGGGTGCTAAAAGCCCAAACGAAACCAAATGTAAACGGGTTAGGGTATATATATATATATATATATATATATATATATATATATAAGGATGCTGGCAAACTCAACCGACTCCAAATGAATTCTTATCCATTGAAATTTATCAAGATTAAATATAGATCCTTTAAATTATGCGGTTACATCAATTATGTGGCAGTTTTCAGCGGTTTTAAACTGTTTATGGCGGTTTTTGATTACCTACGGATCATTGACACATGTCACATCTCCTAGGTTAAAGTGAACATAAATGAAATTAAACTACGGTTAAAACTGAAAAAATTAATTAATTAATTAACAAAAATACTAAAGCAAGGTACCGGTTACCGGACGGGTATAAAACTAGTTTATTAAAGGAGTTTGAGTATATGCTTCTATGAGACTATGATATTTTAATTAATTTTAGTGACATTGCACTCCTTAGTGACTGATGTCTGGTCGAAATAAGATATAAAGCGAAATCTTGTATGGAAGAGACGGACTTGAACATGAATGCAAATCAAGCATTCATGTTTTATGCAAACAAGACATGTTTAAACACTTCTATTTTTATGATCTTGCTTATTATTGTTGTAAAATTAAGGTGTATGCTATTATCGAGCGTCCCTCGGTGAGGTAAATCATATGTCTCAAAGTAGATCGGGTGAAGTTAAGGTTTGAACTTTGAACCCCAAACGTTCACGATAGATTCCCGCCTTATAGACAAAAGGTTTATATTTCTATGAAATTTTGCATGTCAATTATGACCTTTATTAATTTTATTTTTTTTAACTTGTATTTCCATATCTAAAAGACAAAGATAATCAATTTAAGTTGTGATAACATATCTTTAAAAAAAATTATAAATATAAGAATCCAGCTGTGAATCCATTAGAGCAAAATGACATGACTCTAATTTTTACTTAAATCTAATACAAATACATTTTAAACTAGACCTGACAATCTTGACTAATATCAAGATAAATGAATACATTTGAGTAAACAATTATGATATTTTGAGTTAAAATATGAAATATTATAACATAAAACGGGTTAACACTCAACTTAACCCATCCGAGACATAATTTAAATTGGGTGTTGTTATTCTCACACCCACTTTTTTTAAAAATACACCCCTGAGACGGCCCGTAATGGCCATTACGGCCCGTCTCAGTACTTGGTCAAACATTCCTTTCTGACAACATTGCCAATGATTGGGAGCAAGACGGGCCGTATTGGTCAGTACGGCCCGTCTCATTCATCGTGCAGACATTCTCTGACATCCTAAGACAATGATTTGAATCAAGACGGGCCGTACTGACCTTTACGGGCCGTCTTGCCCAGACGGCCTAGTTTGGCCGTTTCACCCCAAAACCAGGCCGTACTGACCTTTACGGCCGTCTTACCCAGACGGCCTAGTTTGGCCGTTTCACCCCAAAACCAGGCCGTACTGACCTTTACGGGCCGTACTGGTCATTGCTACGGAATTCCGACGAAAAAGTGAGATCATTGCGACGGAATTCCGACGAAAAAGTGAGATCATTGCGACGGAATTCCGACAAAAAGTGAGATCATTGTGACACAATTCCGACGAAATTTCAACAAAATTCGTTATTTTCTTTTTAACAATGAAACAAAATTCACCTACTTTTTCACCTAGTTTATTTCGTTTAAATTATTTAAACTAACGTAAATAAACTAATTATAAAATGAAATATTTGGTTAAAACGACATTCTGTGGGACGGGCCGTCTTGTTGTATAAAATGAAACTAAATTCACCTAGTTTTTCACCTAGTTCATTTATTGTTGTATTTCAAGTTGTTCCTGACGCTCTTTTCGTATTTCTTGTTCTAGCTCAAGCCTTGAACACGTAAATAATTAACATCGTTTAAAATAATAACGTAACAAACCTATAACGTTTAAAATAACGTAATAGACATATTCCTCAAAGTTTTGGTGTAATCGTTTAAATGTATTAAAAATGAATTCTTTTGTTTTTTAAAAAAAAATTAAAATTTTGACCAATACGGCCAGTACTGACCAGTACGGCCTGGTTTGGGGTGAGACGGCCTGGTTTTGGGTGACACGGCCAAGTTAAAATTTTGATAAGTACGGCCCGTAATGGCCAGTACGGGCCGTACCAAGATGTATCAAAACTGGTTGACACCCAAAATGGCTTGGAAAAATAAGCTTGGGGCCAAGACGGGCCGTACTGGCCATTACGGCCCGTCCCACAGAATGTTTCACTGATTCCAAAGAATTCTCTGGAATGTTTGTCTGTACTCAATACCGGGCCGTAATGGCCAGTACGGCCCGTATTGGCCCGCAGGGGTGTAAAAATATAAAAGTGGGGTGTCCAAATAAAACAGCCCTTTAAATTGAAGAGAGGCTCATGACTTTCGTATTAATTTGGCGTACGACTAATTTCCGTTAAAGCAAAAGGAGGAAAAAAAAAGGGGGTAATGATTACATTGTATTGTATGTAATAATGGTTTATAAAACTTTTGCAATTTTTTTTTCTTTCGCTTTTGGTCTTTTTGTTGTCTTTCAAGTCTTTTTGAACATTACAACTTCAAGGCTATAAAGCTAAAGTGCTCCCATTTTCTAAAGATATTTTTAGAGGACTTTAAGTTGCAACTTAAAAATGAAAATAAAACCTTGCATTTCTATTTTTATACGGATCTCGTTTTTTATTTTTATTTTTATTTTTTTATTGTGAAAAAACTCTCTTTATAAATGCATCTTAATTATAATAATCTATTAAAAAGTGACTAAATAACTTCAATTTATCTTAGGACACTTAAGTATGTCTCAGCTAAGGATGTAAACTTGAATATAAAATAAGAACCAATTGTAGTTGAATTTGATAACTTCGATGGAAATAGTACACATGAAGTGTGATGACAGAGGTAGGCCCAACCCCGTGTCCGCGTTTCGCACAGCAAAGTTAGCGTAGTCAAAAGGCTATTCGGACGACAAAGTTAGCGTAGTCAAAAAACTAAGGGCTGCTTAGCCGTTCTAAGGACATCAAGGAAGTTATCATATCATGGTTTTGCTAAGCTCATCCAAGACGCAAGAAAAGGATAGTCTTTTCAATGATCGGAGTGAGGCGTCAAGGAAAGGAAGAAATCAGGAAGAAAACATGCAGAAAGATAAGCACCATTCCTATTCTAGTGAAAAGGGCATTCTGTAAATATGCAAGGAAAATGCATCAGACTAGGACTGTGGCAGAGCATGGCTAACCAAAGAGCTACAGTAGTCAACTTGTAGCATGAAAATGGAAAGATTACATATGCCTAGGCCAAGGGTGGTTTCACAAAGAAGATTAATAGCTGGGAAAGAAAAGTAGACAATTTGGCCAGGGTATTGGAGCCAAGTATAATAGAGGACATAAAAGTCATCCAAAGGGGTCCTTCTACACAACGTCTCACCCTCACACTCTTCTCCATCAAACATCATACATGCATAACATATTTCTTCAGGATACTCTCATGAGCATCATTGCTTATTTCTGTACACACTTGTTTACATGTCTATATCTTATACACTTTATTATGTTATATAGATTACTGACTTGAGCATCGGAGTATCCTCGGGGATAATCTCCTTAGGCCCTCTAACAAATATTTTATATTTTGTTGCAGCTCAGATCTATGCTCGGGATAGCTAGCCTCGATTCAACCCGACAACGTGTCCAGACCCAGATTTGGTTGTTGCAACAAAGTGAAATCAAAGTCTTCCCAATATTACAAAAGTTTTCAATTTGCTAACCTAAATACCCTTTTATAAAAGGATATGAAAAATTAAAATTTTTGAATCGGTTTGAGGCCCAAATAGAGTCCCTCCTCTTGTACCTTGGAAACCATGAGTAACTAGCATATGAGATATAACACATTGTTTTCATAACCAGATCGGCCGATGATCCGCTTGGACTGGGAATCGGTTAGGCTAGTTGGACTACCATTCAAGTGAACAGGGAATCGACCGATCGTACTGGTGAACTGACCAATTAGACTGGTTGACCTGGTTAATTGAACACGATTTCAATTTTAATTTTTAATTACATATATAAATTTTTATAATATTTATCATGTCATTCGTTTAAAAATCTAACCACTTAATCTAAAAGATCAAACCAGTGAACCAATAAAATGACAAATTAGACATTCGGTCTAGTTTTAAAAGCATTAATAACACGAATAGACTAAATATCTCCTTGGCACATATATGGTTATGTTTGGCTTGGTGTTGACGATACACAAAGACGACTCGGTATATGATTCATCTCTTCCTTGATGTAAGGGTGTCGTTATATCCAAACCTGAATACCAAACCCAGGCCATATTGACCTAAACCCTATTACGTTTGATTCAGTGTTCTTTGTTAAGGAAGTCCTCAAATTATGCCCTCCCTAACTCACTTAATTCCTCTAGTTTTTCCCTAGACCTCTAGGGTACATATGAAAAATTTATAATCTTGCTACTCACACCCATGCCAAAGTACCAAGAATTTGTCTACCTTGAGTACGTTCCACAAAGGTTCCACCGAAATTAGTCAACATGTTTCGAAAAGGTTTGAATTAATTTGTAGTTTTATGATTATGGTTAATCTTTGTGTTTTAATTAAGCCAAAGAGTGCCACTCCGTTATTGTTGAAAGGTGGTAAGAGACATTACCTCTTTTGTTACTGATGTTTAATTGAAAATCAATATTAGTTAAAACTAAAACAATCATTTATAGTCACGCGTTTAAAAGATATATATAAAAGTAACTTAACTTCCCCCTGCTTTGACAAGAATTACTTTTAAATCACCTACATCATGCAGGTATAAATGTTTTTTTTTGGTTCTCTACAACGTGCAATGTAAACTTGGTTATGTAGGAGACAAATGTTCAAAACTCAACGCCCTGATTTATTTTTATGTTTTTAGCTGTGTGACTCCTAATTAGCAAACTTTCTTATGAAACCCGAGATCGATTTCCAGCTCCAAGGTTGAGTCTACGTTTTTCATGTTTATGATTATAGTAGATTACTCATCGCAATACTCAAATGGGTGATCCCACTACTTAATTACATAAACCCTTGTGTATTATTCTCACATCCTGACCCATCATCACCATCACTAGACATGACAGTCTTAACTCATAGCAAGATAAATAAATAGATTTGGATAAAAAGTTATTGAAGACAAACCAAAGGCTATCTCAGTTAAGGATTATATCACTAAGTAAACAACAAAAATTCTGAAACAACGAGTTCAGGGATGATGACATTGAAACTCTGTCTGAATATGCTTACCAAAAATAACATCAAGCATTTTGGTACGACTACGCCTTGCAAAGTGGGCGGGTTGGGTTGGGTAACAGTTTAGAACGAGTATAGGTCAAGATGAGTGCGGGTCAGGATGAGTTTTAAAGAAAATAATTTTGGGTCTAAATGGATTGCTTTTAAGAAATATCAATTTAGTTCAAGTTAAGAAGAGTTTTAATGAAACAAATAGTTTATTTAAATATTTTTTTAACGATTTTATTATCAAATATATTATTAATTATCTTTACTTGTTTGAATACATTATATTAACATAATTTTTAAGTTACTCATCTTGACACGCATTGTTTTAAAGTGTTACTTATCTCAACCTATTTTATGTCATAATATTACTCATTTCAACTCACTATACAATAATTCTTGCCATAATATACCCATTTATCTTAATATGGGTTAAGATTGTCGGCATAGGAACCACCTTTTCACACTATATCAAAGACAAAAATAAAAGTTATCAAGATATTAAACTCAGTTACAGACTGCGGGACATGTACCTGCAGTAACAACAACATCAACATCGCGGGACATGTACCTGCAGTAACAGCAACATCAACATCAAGCAAAATTGCATAAGCTGGAGGAGCCATGTCAAAACCACCAACTCTTTTGCTACCGCAAACACCAAAGGCTAAGTAAAAACATTTTTCAGTATTGAAAACGTAACATACGATTATGTTTATGATCTTGCTATTTTACATATAAAATAGCACATAACAAGTATTTAAGCAAATATGTCTATTCAAATATATAAATATAAATATGAAGGAGAAAAAGACAAAAGTAATGATGAAAACGGTTAATGGTGGGTTCCACAAGAAGAAATTACCCTCATTTTCTCAACAGACAGATATGAGGGACCCACTATGATCTATAAAAGACAAAGGGAAAGAGAAAGAA
Organism: Mikania micrantha; assembly: GCA_009363875.1. Lineage (NCBI taxonomy): Eukaryota > Viridiplantae > Streptophyta > Magnoliopsida > Asterales > Asteraceae > Mikania > Mikania micrantha. The sequence continues at coordinate 83,908,313 of CM018697.1, forward strand.
TTCCCTCATTCCAACCAAATCATTACATACACACACACATAAAAAGAAACCTTAAATCATCTTCCCTAACCAGAGAAAGTACATTGACATTGCTGAGCTCAATAACGGATGATGACATAGAGATTGGTTAATTAGAAGATCGTCCTTGATTATTCCGGTTAATGCATCTTCATTGGCGTCATCCGTGGCACTTGCGAGTCTCCTCCGCCATCATTCCAGGTAAAGCAGGTCAACTTCAGAAAATGCATTAGGCCGGCAACTCTCCTTTCCTTTTATTCCTCCACCCCATCAAACTACATCGGCAACAATAGTTCAAACAGGAGTACCTGCAACGTCCCCAGTTTAATGGTGAGGAAGCACACAACTCATCCTCTGATCATACGATTCTAAGGGTGTCCATAAAACCAACTAGCACAGTTCCGCCGGCTATTCCTGCTCCGGTGGGGGAGGCGTTGATCCGTACTCCTGTTCTCCCATATGGTATGTCTTCGTCTCTACAACCTCCGTTTTATCCTTATACTCTGTTAATACCCCCTTTTAACTACACTCCTCCCCAAACTCCCATGTATAATGTCCCTCTTACCACCCAATCCAACCCACTGGTCTCCTCCGCCCCAAGTGGGTCAAATCCGATACCAGGATCTATATCAGTCACGTCGGTTTCCCTGACCACAGAAGGATCCTACGGGGCGATCCCGATAATACCATATGCTCCATATACTCCGAATACCCCTATTTCGCCTTTCTATTCTTTTTTTCCTACTCCAGGAGGATCTTCGGCTCATGATGCCATTCTGGCTAATTTGAGAACTCAATTACATTTTTCAAGCATATCCCCGCCGCAAACAACTAACAATAACGACACCATCAATTCTGCCTATATTTCCCCTAATACCCAGATGTACCATCCCCTCCCAGAATACAATCGACCATACAAACCCCCGGAGCTGGTGATGAAGTCCAACTTTATAGCATCCAAAGCTCTCGCAGAGTTTCACCGGAAATTGAAAATGCCAACTAACGTGGGGAAGTACGTTGGGCTTAAGACCCAGAGGATCATTATAATGTGGTCGTGAGTGCCAGAGGTGTTGAGCAATGGGACATGCCTATGTGGTGTCATATGTTTGTGCAAACTTTGGTAGGCGCAGCACGTATATGGTTTGATAGCCTACCCGTGGGTAGTATAGTCAGCTTCGAAGACTTGGCAAGGAAGTTTAAGTTACATGTCAGCCAGCAACGAAGACATACCCATGACAAGACGGAAGTGATAAACCTTAGACGAGGTCCCAATGAAACAGTGGAAGAATTCATAGTCAGGTACAACTTGGAAAGTCTCCAGATAAATGAAACTACTGAGGCTTTGAAACTAGCAGGATTCATACATGGAGTGTGGGACAAACATCTTATTCGGAAGTTACACGGGGTAAATGGGGCTCCTGAAGACATGAACTCATTGATGACTATCGCTAAGGCCTATGTTCAGCAAGAGAAGTCTGTTACCGCGAGCGCGGAATGGGAAATCCCCGCGAAGCCAAGATAAGAAAGCGGATGCCTTGAGCAAGCTAGCCTCAAGTTTCGAAGATCCGGTTAAAGAAATCTCGATGGAAGAAATCCACGTGCCTACCACAGAGGTATGAATGGTGAATGTAATACAAGAAAATAGAGCCACATGGATGGATCCTCTAGTCAATTATTTGATAAAAGGGGAGCTTCCCGAGGACAAGATGCAAGCACACAAGTTGCGTTGCAAGGCCCAGTAGTATGAAATGCAAGGTGGTAATCTATATAGAAGAACATTCTTAGGGCCCTTATTTAAATGTGTTGATATGGAAGATGCTAATTACTTAGTAAGGGAGGTTCATGCGGGTATTTAATTTGTGGGATCCACGCGGGACCTCGGTCCGTGGTGGCTAAGTTAAATAACGTGGGATACTATTGGACGGGTATGCACCTTAGCGTAGTGGAAGAAGTGAGAAAATGTCAAGATTGTCAAAAACATGCTCCCATCCTAGCTCGCCCAAAGAACACCCTTGTTCCTGTAACATCAGCATGGCCTTTTCAGATGTGGGCCATTGATTTGGTCGGACCTTTCCCGCCCGGACAAGGAGGGGTGAAATTCTTGATAGTAGCGATCAACTACTTTACCAAGTGGGTTGAAGCAAAGCCTTTGGCAACTATCACTGCTAAACAGGTAAAGAAGTTCGTATGGGAACATATTATTTGTCGATTGGGGATACCTCTCTACTTGGTTAGTGATAACGGGACGCAATTCATGGATAAATATTTTCAACACTGGTGCGAAAAAATGAAGATAAAGCTAGTATTTAGCTCAGTGGTGCATCCACAAAGTAACAGGCAAGTGGAAAGAGTCAGCAGAAGTTTGGTGGAAGGTTTAAAGAAGAGATTAGAGGATATAGGAGCTTCATGGGTGGATGAACTGCCAAGTGTATTATAGGCCTATAGAACAATGCCCAAGACAGGTAATGGAGAGACCCCCTTCAGGCTAACTTATGGGTCAGAGGCAATGATACCAGCTGAGGTAGGATCACCATCTCAAAGGATAGCGGATGTAGGCATGATTGATAATGATGGGGAGCTGAGGAGAAATCTAGAAGTATTGGAGGGAAAAAGAGAACGAGCTGCGTGTCACACCCCGAGCCGGCGGGGTAGGATCGGGTTTCCCCGTCGGGCGGAAGGTTCCCGGGGCGCGATATCGTGAGTGATAATCGTGATGATCATATTTTTTACATTGCACATGATATAAATGAGAAATGCTAAATATAATAGAATTACAAAGTTAAATTACATCAGTATTGTTTATAATTTAACAATGTAAATCTACTATCAACATCATAAATTTCTATCTTGTATTTACACAAGATATACAAAATAATCTATATAATGATGTCTTCAAAATATGCAGGTCCAAAATACTAAGTCTTCTATAGAAAGTCCTAGTCCATAAGAAATGACTTTTTAATTGACCTGTTCGTCACCTGAGAAGTCATGCAAAAAGATCAAATCAACACATGGTTGGTGAGTTCATATAGTTTAGTAATTGAAAATGATTTGAAAACCTCTTCCGGTAAAGACCCTAACCTCATTAATTCCACATGTAATATCCACATCGGTATGCTTATATATAGGGCATATGTAAGGGACAAGCCCTAGCCAACATCCCACCACATACTAATTTGCATATGACACTGTTGTTAATGATACTTAAGCATTTTTACCTAACACACCTCTGATTTAGATTATGATTTCCAAAACTTGATCTACCTTTGATTCTCTTGAGTTCATCATAGATATATGATTTCCCAAAAGTCAGTGATAGTAAATATAATGTTAAATATTTAATTAAATAATTAAATAAAACATTTAAATACTACTAAGACATGATGATTGGGCATTATTTGACTCAATCAATTAGACTTAGTTGTTGGTGGTTGTCCAAGTTGTAACCTCTCACACGTGACCCATGTTAGGCATAACTCACAAGGAGTACACCTGAACTGAGCGGGATTTTAATGTTTTGCCCGTTACAGCCTGACCCAATGGTCTTCTGCGTCTGAGTGGGACTTTAAGGATATCCTTTGATTCTTAATCTCTTGATTCTCCTTATTTGACTTTGATAATGATACCATTTGATCGTTCATGTTATTGCCCATTACAGCCTGACCCGAAGGTCTTCTATATCTGAGAGGGACTCTATATGTGTGTTACACGTGGTCTTGATTCCCTATACAACTGACATCCACCTTAACTTGAATGTTAATGAACTCATTAGATTATAATGATTTCATTGTTATCATGATTCACACAAATTTATGATTTCTGATTCCTTGAGTCTCTTGATCTTGATCTTTTGAATTCCCATGATTTACAATGATACATGATTTATGATTATGATTCTTGGTTCTCAGATCACACACTGAGTTAAGATTCCTTTGAATTTGATCCCTTGATTTTGTTCATTTGATTCCACTTTGAGTTTAGATTCTTGAATTTGAGTTCGATGGACTAAAGGTTGATTTAAAGTTTAAATTTAAAGTATTACTCATAAGAGTACTTTAATAAATTGGGATATTTGATCTATTTAATAATTTCCTAGACAGGAGTCTAGGAGTATCAACAACATATATATGTAAAACATATAAATAATAAAAGCATTTAAATAAACAGTTTAAATAAAACAGTTTACTCATGCTTCTCAGCCCCGCATTTTAAAACAAAAATGTTAGAAAAGGGGCAATGAACTCACCTGTGTTGCTGTGCAATTGATTCACAAAAGATAATGCGCTCTCCTTGAATGTTGCTTATGTATCTTTAGCACCTGAGTTGTATTAAGAGATTCGAATACGATAAGTATGTATAATAGACATTAAGTCTAGGGTTTGGTCTCGGTGTGCAACTACGTGTCCTAGATTACTAACGTATTTATATGACTCTATCTAACTAAACTAACCTATTTACCCGTAAGTCACCCATGTTCCAAGATTATTCATCAATAACCCTGAGATAAGTAGGGTTTATTTTAATAACATTACAAGTTTTTTAGTTAAATCGTGTTTAAATTATTTCATCCTGGGTTAATTATCTAAAAAGCATCATTTAATATGGCTTAATAAAGTTTATAAGACATTTCTTTTATTAAAAATATAGTTAATTTAATTGAATGAATGTTTAACGTATGATGGGCTTAAATTAAGCCCTTTGGGCCAACCTCGGCCCGTCACTTTGACTTTGATCTTTGAACGAGTCCTTGATAGTTCTTTTGAGTAACTTGTCCTATATAGTTAACTAAACCATCTAGATTTGTTAGGTGTCAAGGATTACATTAACACTCAACACCTTAGGTTGTTGTTTTGATTTCCAACATAGTGTCGAAAATCGTTGTTTAGATAACATCATGGTTTAACTGATCCCTTGTTTTTAAAGGATTTCTAACTTTATAGACTAAGTAAATGTTCTAGATCAAACTCCTTGGTTCATTCTCTTGATAACCCTTAGTTTAACCACATGCCATCCTAAGTTGGTTTGCATGAGAATAATCCTAATGTATATTCCCATGCATGCACATGCATGTAGTTGCACGTGTCTACATGGAGGTCCCCATGCATAACCACCCCGCGAATGAGAGAGCTTGTCGGTCGAATGAAGGGTTGCAAAAAGGGTCTTGGGCGAATAGGCCTAAACGAATGAGGGGTTGGACCCGTATGAAACTTGGTCGAATAGGTGTTGGCCGAAAGGAGACTTGGCCGAATAGAGCAGCTGCATGGATTGTTGGCCGAATGAGGCTTGAGCTGAAGGAAATGGCCCGAATGGAAACAGGTCGAATGACCTAGGCCGAAGGAGGCTTGCCGAATGACTTGTGCCGCATGAGGGTCGAATGGGGCTCTGGACGAAGGGCCTGGTTCGGGCGAATGAAGATTGGCCGAAGAACCCTTAGCCATTCGGCCGAAAGTGACTCGAATGTGTGGTTTGTCATTCGGGGGTTTCGAACATTTCATCAAAAGCAGCTCTAACTTCGATCTAGGGCTAACCTTTGGTGTACAACAAGTTCCTAACTCTTCTAAGTGCATTTCATGGTGATTTCCCTAGGATTTGAAGGGTGTGTTAGTCGGTTTCTTAGAGGGTTCGAAATAGGGTTTTCAAACCCTAAAACCGAGCAAAAATCGTGATGTTACCTCTAATCTGTTGGATAGAACTTCAGATCCACTGTACTTTCATGTTCTACTAGTGATGGTGGTGATTTTGACACCAAGAACACCCAAAATGGTTGAGATTCAAACAAGAAATCTTAGAGAGAAGAAGTGTTTTCTAGAGAGAGAAAGGGATGAACGAAAATGGTGGTGTTGGGGCTGGTAGGTGGAAGAGAAATGGGGAAGTAAATGCCCCATTCAATTCTTTCAACTACCCGCGTGTCCGGGTCGATCGGTTTCGCGTGGTTTCGCGTAGAAACGTAAATTTCTCGTCGTTTTCGTTACGAAACGACTCGGTTTTAAAATAGAAATAATAAAATTATTATAGATTGTGATTCCTAATAAATTAACTAAATATCTTTTAATTATTTAAATTTCAAAATATTTATTTAACGTTTAAATCGAATCGCGCGGTCATCGCGCGTATTTGTTCGAATCGTCACCCGACCAAATACGACGATAACTACACTTTTCAACATCGTTTCCTAATTATTGGATGTCATTCAGAACGTTAAACTTTCAGATTTATTCGTACAGATCGTCACCTATACGAATAATCCGTCGGTTTAGCATTCACCTAACGATATCCGTGCTGTTTTATTCAATAAAGCCTCACATACGTTTATACGTAATAAAATCTTAACAAATAATCATATGATGGTTCTGTGTTGCCAGATAATTATCTGACTCAAGCACCATTGTTCTGAACTTGTTTCCCTGAAATGATTATGAATTCACTGTTTTGATAACATGAAATGATACTGAAACTTGACATGGATATGAAATACACTGAATTACATAAAGTTTGTACATGATTACTGTTCACGTGCTGTTTACGATCACTGTTCCGGTGACGGTTCCGGCACTGATGTTACAGTCTCCCCTTGTTAGAGAAATTTCGTCCCGAAATTTAAGAATTGTTATCGGGTACAGCTTCCTCTTCAAACAGTTGTGGATACTTTAACTTCATGTGATCTTCACGTTCCCAAGTAAACTCGGGTCCGCGTCTTGAATTCCATCGAACCTTTACAATCGGAATACGGCTTCGCCTCAATTGCTTAACCTTGCGATCCATAATCTCTAAAGGTTCCTCAATAAAGTGTAACTGTTCATCGACTTGAATTTCTTCGATTGGAATGATGAGTGACTCGTCTGTAAGGCATTTCTTTAAGTTTGAGACGTGAAACACGTCATGCACACCACTGAGTTCATCAGGTAATCTCAGTCTATACGCCACAGAACCAATACGTTCGATGATTTCGAACGGTCCCACGTATCGTGGTGCTAGCTTGCCTTTCTTTCCAAAGCGTACTACACCTTTCCATGGAGAGACCTTCAACATGACACGGTCTCCCACTTGAAATTCCAACGGCTTACGCCGTTTGTCAGCGTAGCTTTTCTGTCTGCTCCTTGTAGCTTGCAATCTTCTCTGAATCTGGGTAATCTTGTCAATGGTTTCCTGAATAAGCTCTGGCCCAGTTATTCGATTGTCTCCAACTTCAGTCCAACAGATCGGTGATCGACATTTCCGACCATAAAGAGCCTCGAACGGTGCACATCCGATGCTACTATGATAACTGTTGTTGTAGGAGAACTCAATCAGTGGCAAATGGGAATCCCAATTTCCACCGAAGTCCAATATACATGTTCTCAACATGTCCTCTAGGGTTTGAATAGTACGTTCGCTTTGACCATCCGTTTGTGGATGATAAGCGGTACTCAGATTTAATTGTGTCCCTAGAGACTTCTGTAGTGATTGCCAGAATCTTGATGTGAATCTGCTGTCTCGATCAGAAATAATAGACAATGGCACACCGTGGCGTACCACTATCTCGTTGATGTATAATCTTGCCAGTTTATCCATGGTGAAGTTCTCACGCATGGGCAAGAAATGAGCAGATTTAGTTAAACGATCAATGATCACCCAAATTGTATCATGACCACTGGAAGTGCGGGGTAGCTTGGTAATGAAATCCATAGCTATTTGTTCCCACTTCCAGAGCGGAATTTCAGGCTGTTCCAGTAAACCAGACGGTCTCTGGTGTTCCGTCTTTACCTTTGCACACGCTAGACATTGACCGACATATTCGGCTATGTTTTTCTTCATTCCAGGCCACCAATAAAATCCACGCAAGTCTTGGTACATTTTATCAGCGCCTGGATGAACGGAGTATTTAGTCTTGTGTGCTTCATTGAAGATAAGTTTTCTCAATTCATCTACCGCAGGAATCCATACTCGATCCTTATAGTATACGATTCCATCAGGCTTCGTGTCAAACTGTTTCTCCGCTCCGCAATCCAGTTCCTTCTTCAAATTGTCTCGGTCAAGTGCTTCTTGTTGTGCTTGGATAATCTTGTCACTTAAACTGGTCTGCACGGTCATTCCCATTGCTCTGACGCGCAAGGGTCTGACCCATTCCTTCCGGCTCAAGGCATCAGCTACAACGTTCGCCTTTCCCGGATGGTACTTGATCACACAATCGTAATCATTTAGAAGTTCTACCCAACGGCGCTGTCGCATGTTGAGTTCCTTCTGATCAAAGATGTGCTGCAGACTCTTGTGATCAGTAAATATGGTACACTTAGTGCCATATAAGTAATGTCTCCAAATCTTAAGAGCGAAGATTACAGCTCCCAGTTCAAGATCATGAGTAGTGTAATTCTTCTCATGAACTTTTAACTGTCTTGATGCATAGGCCATGACCTTGTCCCGTTGCATTAGTACGCAACCAAGTCCCTGATGGGATGCATCACAATACACAACAAAGTCATCACATCCTTCTGGGAGAGATAGGATTGGAGCATCACACAATTTCTGTTTCAATGTCTGAAAAGCATCTTCTTGTTTCTGTTCCCAGACGAACGGTTCACTCTTTTGAGTTAACTTAGTGAGAGGCAGAGCCATCTTAGAGAAATTCGAGATGAACCTTCTATAATAACCCGCCAATCCCAGAAAAGACCGTATCTCCGTTGGCGTCTTCGGAGTGTCCCAGTTCTTTATTGCTTCGATCTTAGCAGGATCTACGTGTATTCCCTCACTGTTGACTACATGACCAAGAAACTGAACTTCCCTTAGCCAAAATTCACATTTAGAGAACTTGGCATAAAGTTTCTGTTCCATCAACAGTTCCAAGATCTTCCTGAGATGTTGTTCGTGCTATGTTTTGCTCTTGGAATAAATCAGTATGTCATCAATAAAGACGATGACAAACTGATCCAGATACGGCTTGCACACTCGGTTCATGAGGTCCATGAAAACCGCTGGTGCATTTGTCAATCTGAAAGGCATCACTAGAAATTCGTAATGCCCGTATCTGGTTCGGAAAGCCGTCTTCGGTATGTCTTCGTCTTGAACTCTAAGTTGATGATAACCAGACCATAGATCGATCTTCGAGAAATACTGAGCTCCTTGCAACTGGTCAAACAAGTCATCAATTCTCGGCAATGGATACCGATTCTTGATAGTTAACTTGTTCAGTTCTCGATAGTCGATACACATTCTGAACGATCCGTCTTTCTTCTTCACGAACAAGACCGGAGCTCCCCAAGGTGAGTAGCTCGGTCTAATAAAACCTTTATCCAGTAGCTCCTGTAACTGGTTCGACAATTCCTGCATCTCCGAGGGTGCTAGCCTGTAAGGAGATTTAGCAACAGGAGTTGCTCCAGGAACTAAGTCAATTCGGAACTCTACCGGTCGTACAGGTGGCAAACCTGGTAGGTCTTCAGGGAATACTTCTGGATATTCTTTCACTACCGGCACGTCTTGAATCTCTTTCTTGTCTTTCTCCTTTTTCACCACATGAGCAAGGAAAGCTACACATTGCTTCTGTAGACACTTACGTGCCTTTATGCATGAAATGATTTTGACACTTCGTTTTGCTTGATCCCCTCTAACTTCCAACACACTATCATCTGATAATGGAACTCGAAGTAGCTTCTCAGCACAGATGACTTCCACTCGATTAGAAGAAAGCCAATCCATTCCAACAATGATATCAAAACTGCCCAACTCCATCGGTATCAAGTCGATGGCAAATGTATGTCCGTTAAGTGTCAATGGGCAATTCCTGTATACTGTACTAACCGTGATCTGTTTTCCGTTAGCTACTTCTATAATGTAAGGGGAGTCTAACTGTTCTTCTATAGAGTCTAGTTGGCATGCAAAGTCGGCAGAGATAAAACTCTGATCCGCACCAGTGTCAAATAGAACAGATGCATAAAGGTCATGTAAGAGAAACGTACCAGTGACCACATTTGGGTCCTGGCGTGCAGCTGGTGCTCCAATAACAAAAGCTCTTCCACGAGGAGCTTGAACTGCCTGTGGTGCCTTCTTCGGGCAGTTCTTTGCATAGTGGCCTTGTTCGCCACAGTTATAGCATTCACCATTGTTCTGATTAGCTGGCGGAGGGAGAGCCAAAGCAGCATTGTTGACTGCTTGGTTAGGTGTCGCCCGGCAGTGTTGAACCCAATGGCCCTTTCTTCCACACCCCGTGCATTGTTTGCAGGGAGTGTTAGCAAGGTGATGATACTGACACTTGGCACACAGAGGATACGTGCCAGTGTAGGGTTTGCGGTTAGGGTTTTGTGGTGCTGCTGCTACTTGTTGGAGAGGCGTGGCCACCGTATACTTCTTGATGGTCTTCTGTTTCTTCTTCTGATGGTGCTGGTGATGAGGTGTCTTTGAAGACTCTTCCTTGCGTTTACCGGTGTCAGCCTCTTTCTTCAGAACTCCAGAGGCAACCATCAGATCAGTGAGTTTTCCAGAAAATCTCACTGTTGATTCGACAGTGGTAGGGTTGGCTGAAACAACCATTCCCTGAATGCAGGCAGGAATTCCACCCACATATCTGTCTATCTTCTTCTCTAAAGTCGGTACCATGTCCGGCACCAAGGCAACCAACTCGTGATAACGAGTAGTGTATCCCATGTGATCTGCCCCCTTCATCACATGGTTGGACAGTTCAACCTCTAGCTTCTGTAGTTCGTTCTTGGGGCAAAACTCTGTCCTCGGTAGAGTCTTGAAATCCTCCCATGGCATCGCCATAGCTTCATCTCTTCCTCTTGCATTAACTTGGCCGTTCCACCAAGTTAAGGCTCGCTTGTTGAATGTTCCAGCAGAGTAGCGAACCTTGTGATGCTCTGGACAAATGTAGAGATCCAGAGTGGCTTCTATTTTCTCTATCCATTGGATTAATCCAACGACTCCTTCAGACCCACTAAAGCTGGGTGGCTTAAAGCCCATAAAGGACTTGTAGGAGTGGTTTGAAGTGTCACACCCCCAAATTTCAACTAACGGAATCACACCGTTTGGGAGCATGACAAACCAGGATCTCAGATCATTAGACATAGCGAAGACCTCTATATGAATTTCAAAACATACTTTGGTCTTTAAAGCATAACATCAGAGTTTTCAAAAGTTGCGGAAGCGTTTAAAAACCAATAACAGTTGTAAAGTAAACATTACAAAACAAAATACTCAAATGTTCAAATTCAAATATCCAAAATGTTTAAAATGCATGAGACTCTATCTCCTAGTCCATGCCAGCTTTAACGCGCGCCTTAGCGTCCTGAGAAAACATGTAAGTCAAGTCAACACAAAGGTTGGTGCATAACACAGGTTTTAAGCATTCACAATGTTCAAAACAACAGTTTGAATAACAAGATTGTAGATAACATAATCACACATGCACAGTCATGATAGCTAGTCATATAAACTATTTACATACGTGTTCGACACCGAAGCTGACGGATTGCCATGCTATAGCATGTTTTCGCCTTGCCACTATTGTCTATCACAACAATAGTAAAAATTGTGTTTGGTCAGTCAAACACCTGCGTAGATCCCATCTACCAGGTGAGGTTTGTCAAACCTAATAGATCTATTTCCAACTACCACGCTTTGCATTACAGCAAACTAAACGGTTCGAGGTGTGTAAGGACTTTCAAGTTGATATGTTTTCACATAATGTAAACAGCTAACTCATGCAAGTGATATGTATCTAAAAAGAGTTTATTGCACATGTTTTCTCCCCCAAAACAGTTAAAATAAGAAAGGGGCCGTGTACGCACCTTTGATAATTGCAGAATGATCAAATACGTGTGAACTTGCGTAGAAATCCTCTACGAAGAATCTGTGGTTTAACAATAACATAGTGTTATTCGGAATGTCGTTTTGTGCTTGGAATCACATACGTGTCAACACACGTATGTTAAAGTGTTAAGAAAGTGCATATGTAAGTACGCGTGCTTTTGAAATCGTTTAAATAAATTCCTATACGATTTTATTTAAATAAACGTAATTATACGCGATTTCGTTTTCGGACTAAAATATAAATTTTATTATTCTAATACGTTCGTATTCTCGTTACGGTTCCAACGCAACTTGAACGGATTAAAACGGAGTTAGAACGAATAAAATATGGTCAAAATACTAAATTAGTATTAAATCCCAAAAAAAATGGTTGGCCCGGACTCGAACCCGCGACCCCCAACTCCAACACACACGCATCTAACTATCTCGCCCGCTAGGGTATCGCATCTATCATTCGAAATTAATTTGTTTTAAACCTACATGGGCCGGTTCCCCTTTGTTATTCCTAGCCGAAGCAAAAACTTCTCAAATGGTCCTCAATTCGAACCCGATCGAGTCCACAATCTTAGGGTTTCTGTTCCTAGCATCCAACCGATCCTAAGGATGCTTTTATTTGAACAATTATTCATTATAACCAATTAATCGAGTGTTAAATCTTGTTCGAACTCGAGTTCTCTAAATCCCGCATCAATTCAGTCGAATTGATGATCAACAGAATCCTAATTCATATGGTTTTCATTAAAAATGATATTTCGAAACCTTCTGATAGATTTAATTTTAATATCAAGCCCTATTAACCCAAAATCCCTAAAACCGTTTGACATAAAAGCCCTAGATCTTGATCATTAACAATTCGTCATTCTAAACTGAAATTAACATGCCAACTAGCATAATCGAAGTCTTCTGAAACTTACCATGTAAATTAATTTGATTATCCAACTTATTTGAATCGAAACCCCCAAAACCTCTTTGCATCATGAACCCTAGAATCGAAGTCTATCAATTCGGTTCTATTATTTACAATTGGTATGGGATTAACCTTAGTCGGCCCTCTCTGAAATTACCTACATAGTTTAATTTGATTCTTAAACATGATTGTATAAAAATCCCCAAAACCGTTTCTACTTAGAACCCTAATTGTCGTTCATGATCAATTCGATATTGGAACCCCGAATTAACATAGGGATTATCTTAGTCGGTTGTTTTAGAAGGTGTATGAATGATTTCTTACTTGATTTAATATCGAATTGTTGAATCTCGACTTTAGGTTGCTTCTTCGGCCGACCTCAATTCAATTCCTCAATCCGATGCTTCTGCGATCGAAGTGATGTATGCTGGATACTCTGAGAATACCGATTGAAGTGTAGGAGCGTTCAATTGTGAATGTCCTAATCGAATTTATCTAATTTGAGCCATAATTGCTACGGTTACAACCTTTAGTCTTCAATCCATGATTAATTCGAAGTTGTAGGGACTTAAAACGCCTGATTGATGATAATAATCATCAGTACACTTAAATGGGAGGTTTAATTTAATAAATTCCAACCGTTACATGAAAATTTCGAATTAATTTTGATTATACCAATCGTATTTTGACTTCTAAAGTCAAAATTGAGCTTTCAACTCAATTATAAATCTAAACTTTGTAATTAAGATATATTGAGACTGATTTCAACAATTTCTAATCCCTTAGTCTTGATTTCTCTCAATTATATAATAATTCGGTTTACAAAATTGAACCGAAAATCCCGAATTGTCACAAATCGGACTTCTTAGAACATCGTTGGGCTTAATTAACCCAATTGGGCTTCTCAAATACAATTGGGCCTATCCTGAATTCATTGGGCCTATCTTAGCCTTGTTGGGCCTACCTTGGGCCTACTTTGGCCTTGTTTGGCCTACTTGGGCCTTAATGGGCCTTCCTTGTTTTCCTTGAGCCTAAATTAATCTTATTGGGCCTACTAGACTTTGTTGGGCCTTCATAGACTTCATTGGGCCTGATTTGTCTTGTTGGGTCTTCCTTGACCTCACTGGATCTTCTTTGGCTTTACTGGGCCTTCATTGGCCTTGTTGGGCTTGTTGGGCCTTCATTGGTCTTATTGGGCCTACGAAGGTTAACAAGGTTAACTTGAAAAGTCGGATTGTCACATGAAGTACCACCAGTGTTTCCACTGACTTCTCCTGATGAGTTGCCAGTATTGTTGATCTCATTACGGAAACGGCTGAACATTTCAGGCAGTGCTTCTTTCATCTGGCTGGTCATCTGACTGCTCAGAAAAGTCACCAATGCAATAGTGGCAGGATCCAACATTGGTGTTGTGCTCGGGCCAGATGTTTGGGTTATCAATGGAGGAGGAGGAGGCAGTGGAGGAGGTGGCGGTGGTGAATCAGGTGGTGATGGTGTCGAAGGTTTAGGGTTTAGGGTTTAGGGTTTAGGGTTTAGGAGTGTGGAGCTTGGTCTTGTGTTGATGTCAACAGGGGAGGTTGTCTTCGTGGCGGCATTCTGATCATAACCAATAAAGTTATTGGTTAGTGCAATGATTGAATAAAGAAGACAATATGCAAGTAAAGTCTTAAGTCCTGTGTTCTCTACATGCAGGGTCCCTAGGTTATAGTCTAGGCCAAACCGTTTAAATAAGTGACCTATATTTCTCTATAACCATGGCTCTGATACCAATCTGTCACACCCCGAGCCGGCGGGGTAGGATCGGGTTTCCCCGTCGGGCGGAAGGTTCCCGGGGCGCGATATCATGAGTGATAATCGTGATGATCAGATTTTTTACATTGCACATGATATAAATGAGAAATGCTAAATATAATAGAATTACAAAGTTAAATTACATCAGTATTGTTTATAATTTAACAATGTAAATCTACTATCAACATCATAAATTTCTATCTTGTATTTACACAAGATATACAAAATAATCTATATAATGATGTCTTCAAAATATGCAGGTCCAAAATACTAAGTCTTCTATAGGAAGTCCTAGTCCATAAGAAATGACTTCTTAATTGACCTGTTCGTCACCTGAGAAGTCATGCAAAAAGATCAAGTCAACACATGGTTGATGAGTTCATATAGTTTAGTAATTGAAAATGATTTGAAAACCTCTTCCGGTAAAGACCCTAGCCTCATTAATTCCACATGTAATATCCACATCGGTATGCTTATATATAGGGCATATGTAAGGTACAAGCCCTAGCCAACATCCCACCACATACTAATTTGCATATGACACTGTTGTTAATGATAATTAAGCATTTTTACCTAACACACCTCTGATTTAGATTATGATTTCCAAAACTTGATCTACCTTTGATTCTCTTGAGTTCATCATAGATATATGATTTCCCAAAAGTCAGTGATAGTAAATATAATGTTAAATATTTAATTAAATAATTAAATAAAACATTTAAATACAACTAAGACACGATGATTGGGCATTATTTGACTCAATCAATTAGACTTAGTTATTGGTGGTTGTCCAAGTTGTAACCTCTCACACGTGACCCATGTCAGGCATAACTCACAAGGAGTACACCTAAATTGAGCGGGATTTTAATGTTTTGCTCGTTACAGCCTGACCCAATGGTCTTTTGCGTCTGAGTGGGACTTTAAGGATATCCTTTGATTCTTGATCTCTTGATTCTCCTTATTTGACTTTGATAATGATACCGTTTGATCGTTCATGTTATTGCCCAATACAGCCTGACCCGAAGGTCTTCTGTATCTGAGAGGGACTCTATATGTGTGTTACACGTGGTCTTGATTCCCTATACAACTGACATCCACCTTAACTTGAATGTTAATGATCTCATTAGATTATAATGATTTCATCGTTATCATGATTCACACACATTTATGATTTCTGATTCCTTGAGTCTCTTGATCTTGATCTTTTGAATTCCCATGATTTACAATGATACATGATTTATGATTATGATTCTTGGTTCTCAGATCACACACTGAGTTAAGATTCCTTTGAATTTGATCCCTTGATTTTGTTCATTTGATTCCATTTTGAGTTTAGATTCTTGAATTTGAGTTCGATGGACTAAAGGTTGATTTAAAGTTTAAATTTAAAGTATTACTCATAAGAGTACTTTAATAAATTTGGATATTTGATCTATTTAATAATTTCCTAGACATGAGTCTAGGAGTATCAACAACATATATATGTAAAACATATAAATAATAAAAGCATTTAAATAAACAGTTTAAATAAAACAGTTTACTCATGCTTCTCAGTCCCGCGTTTTAAAACAAAAATGTTAGAAAAGGGGCAATGAACTCACCTGTGTTGCTGTGCAATTGATTCACAAAAGATAATGCGCTCTCCTTGAATGTTGCTTATGTATCTTTAGCACCTGAGTTGTATTAAGAGATTCGAATACGATAAGTATGTATAATTGACATTAAGTCTAGGGTTTGGTCTCGGTGTGCAACTACGTGTCCTAGATTACTAACGTATTTATATGACTCTATCTAACTAATCTAACCTATTTACCCGTAAGTCACCCATGTTCCAAGATTATTCATCAATAACCCCGAGATAAGTAGGGTTTATTTTAATAACATTACAAGTTTTTTAGTTAAATCGTGTTTAAATTATTTCATCATGGGTTAATTATCTAAAAAGCATCATTTAATATGGCTTAATAAAGTTTATAAGACATTTCTTTTATTAAAAATATAGTTAATTTAATTGAATGAATGTTTAACGTATG
Organism: Mikania micrantha; assembly: GCA_009363875.1. Taxonomy (NCBI): domain Eukaryota; kingdom Viridiplantae; phylum Streptophyta; class Magnoliopsida; order Asterales; family Asteraceae; genus Mikania; species Mikania micrantha. Next base: position 83,924,840 of record CM018697.1, read on the forward strand.
ATGGGCTTAAATTAAGCCCTTTGGGCCAACCTCGGCCCGTCACTTTGACTTTGATCTTTGAACGAGTCCTTGATAGTTCTTTTGAGTAACTTGTCCTATATAGTTAACTAAACCATCTAGATTTGTTAGGTGTCAAGGATTACATTAACACTCAACACCTTAGGTTGTTGTTTTGATTTCCAACATAGTGTCGAAAATCGTTGTTTAGATAACATCATGGTTTAACTGATCCCTTGTTTTTTTTAAAGGATTTCTAACTTTATAGACTAAGTAAATGTTCTAGATCAAACTCCTTGGTTCATTCTCTTGATAACCCTTAGTTTAACCACATGCCATCCTAAGTTGGTTTGCATGAGAATAATCCTAATGTATATTCCCATGCATGCACATGCATGTAGTTGCATGTGTCTACATGGAGGTCCCCATGCATAACCACGCCGCGAATGAGAGAGCTTGTCGGTCGAATGAAGGGTTGCAAAAAGGGTCTTGGGCGAATAGGCCTAAACGAATGAGGGGTTGGACCCGGATGAAACTTGGTCGAATAGGTGTTGGCCGAAAGGAGACTTGGCCGAATAGAGCAGCTGCATGGATTGTTGGCCGAATGAGGCTTGAGCCGAAGGAAATGGCCCGAATGGAAACAGGTCGAATGACCTAGGCCGAAGGAGGCTTGCCGAATGACTTGTGCCGCATGAGGGTCGAATGGGGCTCTGGACGAAGGGCCTGGTTCGGGCGAATGAAGATTGGCCGAAGAACCCTTAGCCATTCGGCCGAAAGTGACTCGAATGTGTGGTTTGTCATTCGGGGGTTTCGAACATTTCATCAACAGCAGCTCTAACTTCGATCTAGGGCTAACCTTTGGTGTACAACAAGTTCCTAACTCTTCTAAGTGCATTTCATGGTGATTTCCCTAGGATTTGAAGGGTGTGTTAATCGGTTTCTTAGAGGGTTCGAAATAGGGTTTTCAAACCCTAAAACCGAGCAAAAATCGTGATGTTACCTCTAATCTGTTGGATAGAACTTTAGATCCACTGTACTTTCGTGTTCTACTAGTGATGGTGGTGATTTTGACACCAAGAACACCCAAAATGGTTGAGATTCAAACAAGAAATCTTAGAGAGAAGAAGTGTTTTCTAGAGAGAGAAAGGGATGAACGAAAATGGTGGTGTTGGGGCTGGTAGGTGGAAGAGAAATGGGGAAGTAAATGCCCCATTCAATTCTTTCAACTACCCGCGTGTCCGGGTCCGATCGGTTTCGCGTGGTTTCGCGTAGAAACGTAAATTTCTCGTCGTTTTCGTTACGAAACGACTCGGTTTTAAAATAGAAATAATAAAATTATTCTAGATTGTGATTCCTAATAAATTAACTAAATATCTTTTAATTATCTAAATTTCAAAATATTTATTTAACGTTTAAATCGAATCGCGCGGTCATCGCGCGTATTTGTTCGAATCGTCACCCGACCAAATACGACGATAACTACACTTTTCAACATCGTTTCCTAATTATTGGATGTCATTCAGAACATTAAACTTTCAGATTTATTCGAAATGATCGTCACCTATACGAATAATCCGTCGGTTTAGCATTCACCTAACGATATCCGTGCTGTTTTATTCAATAAAGCCTCACATACGTTTATACGTAATAAAATCTTAACAAATAATCATATGATGGTTCTGTGTTGCCAGATAATTATCTGACTCAAGAACCATTGTTCTGAACTTGTTTCCCTGAAATGATTATGAATTCACTGTTTTGATAACATGAAATGATACTGAAACTTGACATGGATATGAAATACACTGAATTACATAAAGTTTGTACCTGATTACTGTTCACGTGATGTTTACGATCACTGTTCCGGTGACGGTTCCGGCACTGATGTTACACTGCGTTGGAAGAAGAAGGATACAAAAGACAGCTGGAAAAGAACTACAATAAGAAGGTTTATCCAGTCCTATTCAAGAAGGGATATTATGTTTGAAAAAATAACAAAGCCAGTAGGGCAGAGGAGCAAGGAAAGATGGGACCAAATTGGGAAGTACCTTACATGATTAATTAAGTGCTTGGAAAAGGAACGTATAGTATGGCATTACTAGACGGAAGCAAGGTGACAAGAACTTGGAATGGGGCCCAATTGAAAAAATGTTACATACGAAAAATATGCAAGACATATTAGGCCTATTTTATGCTTTTATGACTTCATATACATGTTAGTCAATGATAAAATACTTGCGCATACTCATGAGTCGCAACATATATCAAATAAAATTGGTCCGCAAAAGACCCTCAAAAGGTCTTAATTCTATATATGTGTGCAATAACGCGCGACAGACCCTGAAAAGGTCTTGACTTCATATACGCGCGCAATGACGTGTACCAAACCCTCAAAAGTTCTTAATTTTATATATGCGTGCAATGGCGTGCGATAGACCCTCAAAAGGTCTTAACTCTATATAAACATACACGCAATGGCGCGCGATAGACCCTCAAAAGGTCTTCACTCTATGTACGCACCCAATAACGCGCGATTGACCCTTAAAAGGTCCTCGCTCCAAAAATGCGCCCAACAATGCGTGGCAGACCCTCAAAAAGTCTTCACTCTAAATATGTGTGCAATAATGTGCGGCAGACCCTCAAAAGGTCTTCACTCTAAATAGGCGTGCAATAATGCGCGGTAGGCCCTCAAAAGGTCTTCACTCTAAATAGGCGTGCAATAATGCGCGGCAGGCCCTCAAAAGGTCTTCACTCTAAATACCCATGCAATAATTCGCGGCAGGCACTCAAAAGGTTTTCACTATAAATACGCGTGCAATAAGGTGCGACAGACCCTCAAAAGGTCTCTTCATTCTAAACATGCGCGCAATGACGTACCACATACCCTCAAAAGGTCTTTTATTTCGAATGTGTGCAAAAGACTAAACTAAAGACCTTCAAAATCTCTTTATATTAAAATGTGTGTAAGACCCTCAAAAGGCCTCTATGTCAAAACTAACGCCCAAAGACGTGCAATGGATCCTCAAAAGGTCTTTACCTTAAATCGGCGTAAAATAATGTGGGAAGGACCCTCAAAAGGTCCTTACCTTAACATTTAAGAGACATATAAAAGACCCTCACAAGGTCTAAAAAAATAGCTTCACAAGGTCTTAAAAATAGATTTAGAATCATATAAAAGTCCCTCACAAGGTTTAAAAGGTCTCAACGCCAAAATAAAAGCGTACAGTAGACCCTCAAGGGGTCTTTATGATTGAATAAATAAGAACGCAAAGGATCCTTAAAAGATCCATGTATCAAAAGTTAAGATTGGATGACAAATACGTTTAAAAATTTTCAGGTATTTGTTAGAAGCTTTCACGTTAGCTGAATAGGTTGTTCGGAGTCATTTCACATCTTTTGATTTCCGTTTTAGGCTGTAGCTTAAATACTTTGGGCGGTGGAGTGCCACAATAGCCAGTTCACAAAGAGACATGTGAGTCCAAAACAAACATTCACGCACTTGCAAATAGAAAATATGAAGCAACTCAAACAAGAAATGATATACCTAAAACAAAACGAAATTCTCGAACAGTAAAGCTAAGCATTAACAAATACTCAGAATAGATCCTAAACCCTAAACAGGAAATCCAAATAACAAAGATAACAGAGGTAGTAAAATCTATTAAGTGTGTCTCTAACAAACACCCTGCGAGAGAGGCATCGCGGCATCAAAAGTGGGCCGAGAGGAGCCAGAGACTAGAAGACAGCCAGACAGAATTCTCGGCAAACCTAGGGGAAGCAGCATGCGATCACCCTCAGCGCCTTCATTGGTACAAAGAAAGGTGACATGTGATACTGAATCCCCAAACCCCCCCCCCCCTAAACGAGTGAAGCACGAAGGATGGACTATGGACAGTTCATATCACATTGACCTTTCATTGCCGATAAAGTGGCACTCAAATTATTGAGCTTGGATTCTTTTTCTTACAGAAGGTCTTGGAGCTTAAAGGAACTTACTCGGTCCGCGCGCAGGTCTGCAACTTGGCAGCGCAAAGAAAGGAGCTCTGATTTATCAGATTCGCTTTCCTGGCGCAACTTGAGAAATGCGGACAAAGTAGTCCTATATTCTTCGCTCAACCTATGAAGTTCCTTTTCAAAAAATTCAGCTCGATAGCCCAGCTCTGGAAGATGTGAAATTAAGGAACCAAGGGACAAAGCCAATTGGTGGCCAAGGTCTCCTAAAGGGAGACCCTAGGCTTTCCTCGCCTCGGCAAGGGGAACCCCCCGAAATAGGAACTCTCGAAAAGATAAGGGGTTGTTCAAAAGTGTCCCCTGCTTGAGATTCCAATCAGGAACAATAGGGGAGCTTGGATTAAAGCCTGCTGCATAGCGGGAAGTGGGCCAGAGCGGAAGTTTAAGAGGAGAAACAACCGGTTGAGAAGATGGAACGAAAAGAGGGGTGTACCCAAAGGGGGAGGCACTGAAGAAGGAGAAGCTCGGGAGGTTGTGGCTATCGAAGAAAATGTAGGAATGGAGGTTATTGCCAATGAGCCAAAGGAAGCAGGGGAAGAAGCAGACAGAAGCGAGGCAGAGGTAGGATGAGTAGAGATGACAGAAGCAATAGGTGGAACGAAGATAATGGGTATGTAGTGTCACACCCCGAGCCGGCGGGGTTGGATCGAAGTCCCCGTCGGGCGGAAGGTTCCCGGGGCGCGATATCGTGAGTGATAATCGGAATGATCAGATTGTTACATTGCACATGATACATAAATGAGAAACTTGCTAAAATAAAATAGAATTACAAAGTTAAATTACATCAGTTAAGTTTATAATTTAATAATGTAAATCTACTATCACATCATAAATCTTCTATCTTGTATCTGCACAAGATATACAAAATAACTGTATAATGATGCTTCAAAATATGCAGGTCCAAAAAGCTAGGTCCTCTATCCGATAACCTAGTCCAAAGAAATAACTCTTCAATTGACCTATTCGTCACCTGAGAAGTCATGCAAAAAAATAAATTCAACACATGGTTGGTGAGTTCATGTAATTTAAAAAAAAAATGATTTTGAATAACCTGAATGACAACCTTAACCTCACCATTAACCACCTATACCATCCAATTTAGTATGCTTATATATAGGGCATATGTAAGGGAACAAGCCCTAGCCAACATCCCACCACATACCAAACCACATGATATATGGTTCCTAGTGATAATTAAGCATCTCATCCTTTACCTTTGATTCTTAGTATTTGATTCATAGAATTTGATTACCCTGAAAAGTTTATCTTGATCACCCCCGAAATGACAACCTTAACCTCATCAACAACCACCTATGCTATCCAATCAGGTATGCTTATATATAGGGCATATGTAAGGGAACAAGCCCTAGCCAACATCCCACCACATACCGGACCACATAACATATTGTTATTGATGATAATTAAGCGTTTCACTCCATTCACCTTCATTTTAGATTTGATTTCCACAAATAGATTTTCCATTATCTTTTGAGTTCACCATGAAGTCATGATTTTCCCAAATCATTTGTAGAAACATGATATTAAATGTTTAATTAAATAAATAAATAAGCATTTAAATACAACTAGGACATGATGATCGGGCCTTATTTGACTCAATCATTTAGACCTAGTTGTTGGTGGTTGTCCAAGTTGTACCCTCTCACACGTGACCCATATCAGGTACGACTCATAAGGAGTCTACCTGAGCGTGCCGGGATTTTAATGATGCCCATATCAGCTTGACCCAATGGTCTACTGTACATGTCGGGACTTTACGGATATCCTTTGATTCTTGAGCTCTTTGATTCTATTGATTTTGATTTCATTTGATAGTTAACGTTATTGCTCATATAGCTTTACTACAAGAGTCTACTATTTATGCCGGGACTTTATGTGTGTTACACGTGGTCTTGATTTCCATACAACTGACATCCACCTTAACTCAAGTATTAATGGTTTCATTAGATCTTAATGATTTCATTATTTCAATGATTCACACACATTTATGATTTCTGATTCCTTGAGTCTCTTGATTTGATCTTTAGAATTCCCATGATTTTCACAATGATAATTGATACACACTGAATTAGATTTCTTTGAGCATGATCTTTAGTTTCCTTGATTTCACTTTGAATTTAGGTTCTTGAATTTGAGCTTGATGGACTAAGGGTTTGTTTAAAGTTTAGAGTTAAAGTATTACTCATAAGAGTAATTTAATCAACTTGATAATTTGATCTGTATAGTAATTACCTAGACAGGAGTCTAGGAGTATCACAAGCATAAATATAGAACATATAATGAATAAAAGCATTTAAGTAAACAATTTAAATAAAACAGTTTACGCATGCTTCTCAGCCCCGCGTTTTAAAACAAAAATGTTAGAAAAGGGGCAATGAACTCTCCTGTGCTGCTATGTATATGATCTAACACAAAATGCGCGCTCGTTCTGGTAGCTTAGGTTTCTTCAGTTCTTGAGGTGTTTTAAGAAGAGTTCGAATACAATAAGTATATGTATACGTCATTGTACCTAAAGTTGGGTCTCGGTGAGTGTAACTAAGTGTCCTAAGTTACTACAGTTCTCCTATAACTTAATCTTCTAATCTAACTTAGCTACCCATTTATGATCCCAATCCCATGTTAATTATAGTAATTTGCTCTTAATTTTTACAAAAATCGAACAGAGTTTCCTTTGTTTTCTGTTCAATCCAGACAATTGATATTGTCTATTTTACAATAATTTCCCAACAAGATAATCAAAGTAAAGCTTTATTTAGAACATTTAATATTTAAGTTAACACATCAATTTAGAAAATCATTCAACTTAATAAATTGTTCTCCAAACATTTCATTTATCAAAATGTCATGACTTGAATTAAAACACATCTAGCTATGATGGGCCCTAATTGAGTTCCATCGGGCCCAATTAGGCCCATTGGTGGTGTTTGTTCTCCTTTTGATCACCATTCAAGTTCTTTACATTATTTGACATAGTTCATTAACTTACATAAATTAATTATCCATGTTGGGCTCTCAATAATTAGGGGGTAGTTTCATCTATCAAAACCCTAATTATCACCCCATGCACACACACACAATATTAATCCATGCATGCTTGTTTTCTTCTTTGTTGTTGATTTTAAGTATTTGTGCACTCATCTTTTCAGCTTATAAACTAAGATGGACCATCCTAGCTCTTAAATTACCACGACTCCATGATACTTGGGTTTGTCAAGGATGAGGGCAGCGAACCTTTTTGGCATCAGCCATAGGTTCGGCCACCTTAGCATTGAACAGCCAAAGGTTCGGCTGGTGTTGAGAATGTGGTTCGACAAGGCTGCTAGGTTCGCCCCATTTCTTTTCTGCATGGGTTCGGCATAAAGTTCGGCTAAGGTAGAGAAAGGTTCGGCCGTAGGGTTAGCATCCCCTAGGTTCGTGGCTCATCATAGGGTTCGTTGGCCTAAAGCTTCGGCTAAAAGATGAGGTTCGGAAATAGTAAGGGTTCGGCTAGTAGGCTGCAGCTCACAGGGTTCGGCTGCAGCTTACAGGGTTCGTTGCAGGGTGGTTCGAGTGTCATAGGTTCGTGGCTCAGAGTATGCTCGACTACAGGGTTCGGCTGGGAAGATACTAGGTTCGGCCCTCACTTTATCAACCAAAAAGGTTCGGCCGAATGCAAATAATCCCGAACCTGTATCATCATCACCTGCTATCGAGCTCCTCCTGTTACAAATGAGTTTTTCTATGTATCCCTGATATATCTATGTGTGTATCTATGTGTTTCATAAGTGAGCACGTCTATTAAAACCTCACAAACACCAAGAACCACTAAACTTTGTTAAACCAAATTCTAACTCAAGATTTACCTCAGATTTCGTGGTTGAAAAGCTAGATCCCTTGTACTTTCAGAATCTACGTAATAAGAGGATCGTTTTGGCACCTAACTTGCTTGAATCCACTGAGAAATCACCACCAAAACGTAGAGAGAAGGAGGAGAAACTTGTTCTAGAGAGAGAGAGGGTTTGGGACGTGAAATGAGAGAAGGAGAGGGGTTGGTGGAGGTTGGTCAACATTAAATGACCTCATTTAATGTTTCCAACATACCCGGTTGTTCGGTCTCGATCATTTTTGCGTACAACTTCGATTTCTCGTGATTTTCGAAATAAAACGACCCGGTTTATAAAATAAGATTTATGAATTTAATTTAAGTGGTTATTCCTAGTAAATTAACTAATATCTTTCGTTTATTTTAAATTTTAAAATATTAATTTACTGTTTAAATCGAAACGCACTGTTGTCGCGCGTATTCGTTCGAATCGTCACTCGTACGAACACGACGATAACTGTACTTTTCAATCTTGTTTTCTAATTATAGAATATCATTCAGAACGTTAAACTTTCAGATATATTCATACAGATCGTCACCTATACGAATAACCCATCGATTTAGCATTCACATAACAATATCCGTGTGTTTTGTTCTGTAAAGCCTCACATACTTTTATACATAATAAATCCTAACAATTAAACCCATGATGGTTCTGTGTTGCCAAATAATTATCTAACTCAAAAACCATTGTTCTGAACCTTGTTTCTGTTAATTGTTTATGAACTTGTTGTTTGATAACTCAAAATGATAATGACAACTAATATGAATATGAAATGTACTGAAATGTATATGGTTCGTACCTGTTTACTGTTCCTGTTATTGTTTAAGATCACTATTCCGGTGACGGTTCCGGCACTGATGTTACATGTAGTGAAGAGAAACGGGAGAAGACAGAGCATGGGTGGTCCAGGGGGAGAGGAAGTAATGGTGACAGGTGATGAGGAGGTTGATTTTGATACTACGGGCTGCCTAATCCCTTTAAGTTTGGGGGTGGGGGTCAAGGAGGATAGGATCCATTTCTACACAAAAATGAGAAAACATCTTGAGTTAATAAAACAAAAATAGAATCTATAAGTGAAGCGGAAATCAGCAGAAACAAGAGTTTTGACCGCAGAATCAACAACTTGTTCTGGGATAGTCACAGCTTGACTCGTGGCAACTAAGATCTGATCCGCCAAAGTTGGAACAAGATCGGATGAGTGCACGGGAGTAAAGGAGGGCTCTATAGCAGCAATAAGTTGATCGGCGTAGCTTTTTGACATGCCAGCTATTAAAGGCATTCCCAACAAACTTGTAGGAGAGGCAGTGATGACCCGAGCATAACCTTGGGAGAGAGGTGGAGTGAGCCGCTGGTGGATGCAGTAGAAGCTTTAGGTGTTTCTGCAATAGAGCAGAAGCCCGAGGATCCAATCTCGGGAGCCTTGGTCAAAGAGGGGGACCCCTCGGAGAAATCAGAAAATGAAAGATACAAATACGAAACAACATTAAGATACGTGTCCATAACTATGAATAAAGGAAGAATGAAATTACCTGTTTAGGGGAGCCTATAGCAGAAGCACCCCCTGCGGTGTTATCCTCTAAGGGAAAAATAAAGTGATGAGCTATGAACTGTTATTAAAGGGACTTCGTGAGGCTTTAATGACCTTTCTTCAAGGACCAGCGATCCACAGCGGGTGTCCGATAAACCCTCACCTGGAGAAAAGAGAACCAGTATACACGTCAGGAGAAAGCATAAGAAGAGAAAGGGTACGAAGAAACAAAAAAGGAGGTACCTCCACTCTTGGTGGTGTACACAGGCTTGGTAGAGGGTGAATCCCAAAAGCAACTAATATCATCTGCGACAAGAGCGTGCTCGGGGATGGGCTGGATATCAGTAAGGTGCTTACAGAGGCATTTATACACAACATGGTTCTTGTAGCTACTCTCTTCGGGAGTCAGGTCAATAATAGGATCTGCAGGAGAGCGCCATTGCATCTTGCCCGGAATTACCTTCTCATCAATATAAAATAATTTGTTCCTCCAATTCTTATCTCTCGAACTCGAAGGGACCTTGAGGATCATCAAATGGCCTCCCCTCTTGTCGAAGGAATACCAATCGTCTTTCTTCATTAACTTAAAGAACACTCGGAAAAAGAGCGGGATTACTTCTCTTGAACGCTGCTCAAAACAAATTTGTAATGATACAGACAAATTAGGCCCAAGGGACTCATCTGAGATATGTGAAGGCCATATCTCTCTAACATGCGCAGACAAAATTTGCTAATAGGAAGCCTAAAATGTGAGAAACGGAAGAAATCTCTGTATAAATAAATTTTGTCGGGAGGGGCGTCAGTGTTGTGAGACCTAGGGTGGGGAGTTCCAGATGCCATTCAGGTGAAATTCGGAATTCCTGGAGAAATTCTTCGAATTCCGATGGCATCCAGTTTATCTCATGACCGGAAACTAAAAGCAAAATTTTGGCAGAGGAGGTCACCGCTTTAGATGATTTCGCCGACTTGGGAGCTATTAGGATCGGGAGAAGATAAGGAGATAAGTTGAAAGGGTTTTTTAGGAATGGTAAATGAAATTTGCCTCACACATACTTATAAAAATACGTTGGGGGAAAGGATAAATTCGATTTTCAAAATTTGGCAATGAAGCAGGGAGAACACAAATGGGGGAGTTTCAAGAGTCGGCATTGATTGATGGGGGACTGTTGACAGATCCCCTACGCCGTCATAATTATAAGAAATTCACGCTTATCCATAAGCGTATACGAATCAAACATGTATAATTTATTTAAAGATAAAAAAAAACTATAAAGATAATCAAAATAGACCGGGCCGTTACCTGGTCTAGGGGGATTTGAAACAAAACAGACACCTAATACTATATAATAAGATGAAACAAAATAACCTAAACTTCCAGAAGAATTTTAAAAATAATAAAAAGTGAGCAGGAAAGAATGCCTAGACCTTGCTTAACCTTTTGGACCGTGAACCTTGATCTGTGTTCAGATTTGGGCCATTTGGCTCTTGAGCCAGAACGAGACCGACGTCTAACCAGGTTAACCAGCAAATCTCAGCTAAGAACCATGTGACAGGTGGCAGACTGACAGCACACGTGTCAAACTCCTCAAGACACGTGTAAATCACTTCATGGCACTTCACCTTAGCCATCACCATAAATCCTCCCATCTCCGCTTCCGATTTATAAACCCAACCAACACCAATATGTTCAGCGCAATCAAATCTCTTCCGACTCAAACTAAACCGGCCGTCTCTACTCTCTTCGCCACCTCCAACAACTTCGCCGGAAAAGCATCTCCGGTCTTCGGAACTGTTAGATTCCAGCAAGCAACCACCGGAAACGAAGAGTCACGTAATATGGAAAAGAAACAAGAAGCTAAGGACACAGGAAAAAAGGGGTAATGATTACGTTATACGTCCATGATCCCTAATTCTGTAAATGTGAACAGTTTTCACTGATTTAAACATAACATGATGTATTTCATCATATAATTTTAAAACCGAAAACCAATTCGTATACATAGTTTCAGTTCGATTCCATGTTTTGAAACCGAAATCGAACAATAAAACCGTAGATGTTCTTAAACCTTTGATTTTTGTGTTATATTTCGGTGATTTGATATACGAATCGGTGTGTTATTTGGAGGAATATATATATAAATGAGGATGTGATGTCATATTCGTTTGGGGAAGGTTACGCCACAAGATCAGACGAGGAAGGTTTTGGAGGAATTTACATAGGCAACCAATCGCGTTGTCGTGATGATGATGAAGATAAGATCGTTCATGGCAATTGTCCTGGTAAATTTGTAAATTAAATTAATTTTTGATTATATATTTGTTGGTTAATTAAAAATTGACATTAATAATAATTAACTGTGGGCTTGAAGAATATGACAAGACACAAGGAAGCGAGGTGAAAGAGAAGGAAAAAGCTCGAAACCAGTCGGCAGTGTAGTTTGAAACTTTTTTTTTTTTTTTTGATGGTTGTAAGTTTAATTATGTTTATAAGTTGGTAATAATATATTGTTACCTAATGTAATTTGGTTTATAAAAGCATGCATATTTAGTTATTTAATTTATGCGTGTTGGTTGATATTTGGATTGGATGTGAGCCTGGATCAGTCTGATAGCTGGAATATTAAGTCATGTGCGCGGGCATCTTTGAGAGATGATCTCATAATTAGTCAAGTCTACAAAACTTTCTTCTGAGTTTCAATGGTGTTCTTTTGTTTGTTATCTTTGAGAGATGGTCTCATAATTGGGTATTAGTGAAGTTTTGTTCTCATCATTGTATAGACGAGTTGTGTATGATATGTTTTTATTTTAACTCATTCTTGTTTCTACTTTAGGTTTTGTATCTAGATCGAGTCTTAATAGAATAAGATTTGTATGTACTTGTTTTTTTGGTTATTAATGACACATTCATGTGAACCTATTAGTTAGTGATTTGTATGTACTTGTTTTTTTGGTTATTAATGACACGTGTGAATATATTAGTTAGTGATTTGTATGTACTTGTTTTTTTGGTTATTAATGACACATTCATGTGAATCTATAAGTTAAGTGAAAGAAATACGTTGGTTTATGCATAGGTGATTTTGTATGCTTTTTTCCCACACCCGTTGGTTTATGCATAGGTGAGTTGTTATTTTTTCACATTTTAGTGATTGGATCTGAAGATGTATTAATCATAAAGAGCTCGATTAACTGGTTTTTATGTTATCATCATGAATTGAGCTCAGCAACGTTGATATACTTTTTCTCCTGCAAAAGGGAAGATGAGTGAACTATGTGTGCTGGAGTTTTTTTTCTCTTTTTTTTTTATAAGGCTAGGTGATTAGGAGAATGAGGGTTGCCCATTATTTGTGATCCCACTATAGCTAGCGTTCCTTCTGAGCCAGGATCAAACTCTTCTTTTGACTAGACTATGAAAAAAGACGGGTTCTATTCTATCTGGTAGAGTCAACAGAATGGAGTTTATTGATAGTTATAACCTATTAAGAAGGTAGGTTCAGTCCAGGAGGCTAGTTTGAAATGAAACCCGGACTCGCTGAGGTTCACACACCGTTCTTTATGAAATTACACAGCAAGCTTCCAGCTTGGTACTAATACCTCTACCGTTTTATGATTACTTTTTTTTTTTATTCAATTAACCATATACATTCATTCGTACCTACGTACATATATGCATATATATGTATGTATACATACGTGTGTGTATGTATGTGTGCGTAATTATGTGGACACATTCTACGTTCTCAGGATCTTACTAAACATCGACCAAGTGTATTTTGTATGGATTAGGATAAACTCCAGGTAACCTTGTTTTTCTTATTTCTCCAACTTATCATTGTTAATGTTGATTGCAAGTAGTTACCCGGTGAAATGACGAAGATGTAAACAGAGTGAAACTGAACCTATAGAGAGCGATTGAATCAATGGAACAAAAACAACATTTGTATTGCAATTAAATTAATCAAACCAAAAATTCAAGTAAGTGGTGTAGTGGTTAGATTGGAGGAGTAACAATCTAAAGGTCTCAAGTTCAATTCTCACTAAGAGCAATTTCCCTTGGAGATCACCGACCCGGTTGCTTGCGGTCATGCTTTACTTGTTCCTTTTACTTAGTCGGGTATTAGGGGTCCGGAGGTTTACCACGCAAGTGGATTGCCATGGTTATAAAAAAAATATACTCGAAACAAAATCAAAACATTTATATTCAAGGAACGTTATTATCATGCGTCCAAATGATATATATTCAAGAGTTATCTCCTATAAGATGGCTCCTTGTTACCGGTGATCTTGTAAATTATTGTCGACTGAATACCACTAATTTCTTGTGGAATCAACACAAATGTATTTATTTTTACCTTCTACTGTGAAGTAATGTAACAGCAGCGCCGGGAACGTCACCGGAACAGTGAAACTCAACAGTAACTTGCACAGTACCTCAGGTACAAACTACGTGAAACTATGTATATACTATTAACATGGTGATGCTTGACACTAAACTATTATGCTATTGTTCTGAAATCTGATTTAAACCTTATGGTTTAACAGTCAGAAACACATTAGACAACACTGAACTGACACACAGATGCTTGATTTAATGCTATTATGTATAAACGTATGTGAGGTTAAACAAAACAAAACCATAACGGTTGTTGTTACGGAATGCTAAACCGACGAATTATTTGTATAGGTGACGATCTGTACGCATAAATCTAAAAGTTTTAACGTTCTGAAATGATGACTGAAAAGTAGAAAACAAGAATCAGAAAGTGAAACCAACGCCGTGTTCGTTCAGGTGACGATTTGAACGAATACGCGCGAAGGTGACACGTTCTGACGAAACGAAAACAAACGACGAAACGAACGAGAATAATGTAAGAAAGTTAAACATTTAATGTTTATTAGGAATCACAATCTTTTAGAAATTTTAAAAATAAAATTATTTAATTTAAAACACATAGCATACGCGAAATGATAACGCGAGCTAACGAAACGCTTAAAATAACCAATTTCGATAAATAATTCAAGAAAAGTTAACTTAAAAGATTTACTAGAAATAACCATCTTCCAAAACACTTAAAAATAAAGTCTTTTTATTTAAATTACAAAACACGCGCGTAACGTGCCGGAAACATGACGAAAACGAGACCCGAGCAACCGAAACGAATCCGAACACCCCCGGGGTATATAAACCCTAAATGACTCCATTATTTCATTTAATTCACTCTTTCTCTCTCTCTAAACCACCTCCACCGTCATTCTCTCTCTCTCTAGAATTCACACCTTCAAATCACCATAACTCTTCCAATTCTTGATGAAATCTTGTGTTTTTGGTGTCCACACGAAGCTCTCAACGTTCCCTACAAGGAAGTACAACCGATCTAAGAAGTTATCCAGCCAAACTCGAGGTATGAAGCTTTGAAGTTCACGAAAACTAGGGTTTTTCCTAAACCTTTGGTCGACCACACCCATTTAGCCGGTTATAAACCCCTCATTTCGAACCACACCCCCATGAGGAACCATTTTCGCATAACACGGTCATGTAAGCCACACTTAGCCGAACCTTGGTCTAACTGGACAAAAGGTGGCGAACCATCTGGGAGCCGAACCCTCGGCCTTCACGAACCTCCCTGTCAACGAACCTAGCTACGAACCCTATTGAGCGAACCATGGCTGGCGAACCTAGCCCCAGCCGTCGAACTTTCATTTGCCGAATCTAGGGCTGTTCAAAAAACTCGCGGCTCGAGGCTCGCTCGAAATTCGCTCGAAAAAAGCTCGGCTCGAAAAAGGCTCGGCTCGAAAAAAGCTCGATAAAAAAGAGCCGAGCCCGAGCCAGGGTTGGCTCGGCTCGGCTCGAGCTCGGCTCGTGGCTCGGCTCGGTTTTTAACACACACACACACATTTATATATATATATATATATATATATATATAATTATATACACACACATATGTTATATTACACACAAATATATAAATATATGTATATAAATATATATACATACATAATATATATATATATATACACATATATAGATATATATTTATACATATTTAATATCTTATACATAAATTTATATAAATATATATATATATGTGTGTATATATATATTATGTATAATATATATGTATGTATATATAAACACACACACATATAATACATACATACATACATACATACATATAGATATATTAAATTTTATATATAATTATGTATATATATAATAGATATTAAATTTTATATATAATTATGTATATATAATAGATTTTATATATATTTAATTTTATATATTAGATTTTATATATATTATATATGTATGTATGTAAAGTGGAGGAGAAGGTAAAAAAAAAAAAACCGAGCTGGCTCGTGGCTCGGCTCGAGGCTCGAGTTTCTTTACGAGCTCGAGCTCGATTTTTTGGCTTGAAAAAATTTTCGAGCTGGCTCGGCTCGAAATGTCTCGAACTCGAGCTCGAGCTCGGCCTGGCTCGGCTCGGCTCGATTACAGCCCTAGCTGAATCCACGCTGTGAACCCTTTCACCGGCGAACCTAATAGCTAGCCGAACCATGCAACATCAGTCGAACCTATGGCCATGGATCAACCACTACTCAACCGAACCTTGCATGGGTCACGAACCATTGGGGAGCCACGAACCCCTGAGGGGCGAACCACCATGTTGCCGAACCTAGGACCATTTATCTCAGAAGGTTCGCTGAAGATAGGGTGGGATTCACCCTTCGACGACCAGCTAACCAACTAAACCATAATTCATTTGGCCCAAATCATTTGTTCAGCCCATGCATCTTACTCGGCCCAACAGTGGGCACTCGGCCCATAATGATCCCAACGGCCGATGGCCTTAATTTGGCCCAACTTTAGCACCTTGGCCCATCCCCTTTTATTCGACCCAAACCCTCTACTCTCGGCCCAATAGCATTACCCGACCCATTATATGGTTAATCCGGCCTAAGACTAGCCCCACATTCGGCCCACATGGTAAATGAGACAACCTAACACACTAACTCAAATTAATTATGATAATATGCATGGGATTTGAATAAGCTATTACAAAGATGATAACAATTGGACTAGGCACATCATGGGGAAAACCTAAAACTCTAATCTTTGAAGTTTTAGGTTATGAATTATAAGAAGGATAATACAAATGAAACAATGATAACGCATGGCTAGGTTACAAGATGTTAAGGGATTACTAACCCTTCATGTAAAAAAAAAAAAAACTAAGTTTTACACTTAGAATATTATTGGTTATGATAACAATGCAAACAAACAGGAATACTAACATTAACCTAAATGGCGCCGAGTGTCACTAAATTCTCT
Source organism: Mikania micrantha (assembly GCA_009363875.1). Classification (NCBI taxonomy): domain Eukaryota; kingdom Viridiplantae; phylum Streptophyta; class Magnoliopsida; order Asterales; family Asteraceae; genus Mikania; species Mikania micrantha. Next base: position 83,941,593 of record CM018697.1, read on the forward strand.
AACGAGTAAATAAGGCCGAATGAAGACCGAGACTCACAAGTGTTAGCCAACTTTAGGGCTAACACGTACACACACACTATTCACTACGACTTATACTTATAAGAGACAACAACAACATGAAATCTATACAGGATCGGGAATACAACAGTAAATACTACAACGAGCGCGCGCATTCTAGCTTAAGTTAAGTCAACCACTTCAAACACACGGTGAGTTCATTTGTCCCTTTTTAAACATATTTGTTTTTACTTCGGGACTGAGAAGCATGTTAAACATTTTAAACAAGTATTGAAATGTTTTGTAAATGCTTTTACACTTTTCTTTTATGATGCTAATACTAATGCTTAAGCTTGTTACTCTTATCCTGAAATCTAAAAGCTAAGACTTCAAACTAGGTGCTAATATTAAATGCTAAATGCTAATACTTGATAGACTCGTTCTAAAGTCTAACACTGCATATACTTACTCTAATTGCTAATACTTCATACCTTTATTTTTAAAAGTTAATATTTTATACTTTTAACCTAAATGCTAACGCGGTTTACATTTATACTTATTTGCTTAAAACTCTCGAAACTTCTAAATGCATAAGAGAGACAAATATTAAAACTAGGAAGGCCTTTGAAAACTACATGTATGTAAACTTGTAAACTTAAACTCAGAAAGACTCACATGCTCAAAAGACTATAAAGACTTATATGCTTGATATGCTTAAAACACTTGAATGCTCGAAAAGCTCGAAATGCTAAAACTACAGGCTGATTGACCGCCGCGTGTTGACTTAAGTGTCAACCCCTACTAGTCATCAATAAAACTATGTGAATGCTCTAAACTTGTATGCTCAAGCTATCGGACATCGTAAGATAGACTGATTGGCCGCCGCGTCTTGACATTGGTCAAGCCTTACTAGTCATCAGTGCTCTTCGTTGTCAGAATCATGTAAGACAGACTGATTGGCCGACGCGTCTTGACAGTGGTCAAGCCATACTAGTCATTCAGTGTTCTTCTTGATTCACCCATGGTTGTAACGAGTGACTAGGATGATTTTGGTCTCTTCTAGTTGACTTTGTGTTATCTTGAAGACTCCTTTATCAAAACATCGATGTCGCAAGTCCTACTTAGTTCCGTTATGGATGGATGCTGAATTCCTTAGGGTGTTCAGCTGTCATATGTGGGTTAGTATGTGGTGGGATGGCGTCTGGGCGGGTTGTAGGCTCGACCCTTTCGTATGCCATATATATAAGCATACCGATCTGGATATTACATGTGATGTTAATGAGGTTAAGGTTGTTACCGAAAGGGTTTGTGAATGCTATTGGGTAGATATCTTAAACTTCTAAACAGGATGCTTAAAACTATGATGGAATTGGAGGGTAGGTAAAACACTTAATTATCATTAACAACAATGTCATATGTGGATTAGTATGTGTTGGGATGGCGTCTGGGCGGGTTGTAGGCTCGACCCTTTCGTATGCCCTATATATAAGCATACTGATCTGGATATTACATGTGATATTAATGAGGTTAAGGTTGTTACCGAAAAAGGTTTACAAAAGCTATTTTTCAAATACTAAACTATATGAACTCACCAACCATTGTGTTGACTTTGTTTTCTTACATGCTTTCTCAGGTGACGTACAAGATTAAGCTAGGGCTCAGGAATGCATACTAGGATGCCCAGTTAGAGGACCTAATATATTTTGAAAAGCACATGTTTTGATGAACGCTGTGAAGCTATTTTGATATCTTGTACCGATACAAGATAGAAAACATTTGATTCTTTTGATAGGGTTTACTTAGTTAAATTATCAAACATTGACATTTGTAATTTAATTTTGTAATCCTAGTTTAATGCTTTATTGTGCTTTAGTTATTCTCAATGTTTGATGCTATGTAAACAATCTGATCATCACGATTATCACTCACGATATCGCGCCCCGAGAACTTTCCGCCCGACGGAAAGTCGATCCGTTCCCGCCGGCTCGGGGTGTGTCAAGTAATGTCTAAGGTTTATTAAGCCCGGCAAAATGGGCGGGTTGGGTAACAGGTTAGAACGGGTGCGGGTTAAAACGTGTTTTAAGCATAATCAATTTGGGTCAAAATGGATTGTTTTAAAAAAACATCGATTTTGTTTAGGTTTTAATGTGTTGAAACCAAACAAATAGTCCAAATTTAAGATAATTTTTAGTGATTTTCTTATCAAGTATGTTATTAATCATTCTTAAATGTTTGAATACATTACATTCACATCGTGTTTAGGTTACTCATGACTCATCTTATCGTGTTTAGGTTACTCATCTTGACACGTATTATGTTAAAGAATTACCCATCTCAACCCATTTCATGTTAGAGTGTTACCTATTTCAACCTATTATACAATAATTTTTCACCCAAACCAACCCATTTGTTTTGATTTGGATGAAGATTGCCACCTCTAAAAAAAATCAATTACATAATTCATTTTTTAAAAGATATTTTATCTTTTAAATAAACTAGTAAATTACATCTTGCCCTACCAAGGGAAATATGTGATTAATTTTAAAATATATATATATATATATATATATATATATATATATATAGGGTGAGGTTATAGTAAAAATGCTTAGATTGGTGAGAAGTGTGAGAAGGATTGTGGGCCATTAGATATATAATTTAATGGTTGAGATCAAAGTTGTATTAAAAAGTTAGTGAAAGGGTATTTTAGTCATAGACACTTTTGTTGACTTTTTATTATGTTTCCCCCATTTTTTTAAACGAGCATAACTTTTATATACAATATTATTTTTTAAAAAAAATTACACCAAAAAAACGAGCATTTTTTTATCTTTAAAACGAGTATAATATTGTTATATAAAAAAATTTAAAAAAAACGTTTCCCTCTACCTATTATATTTGTAATGCGTCATTGTGTCTAATTGCCTATTATTGTGTCTTTTTTGTTTGTGAGTGTTTCTTTTTGTCGTCATAGTGTCTAACTATTTTTTTTATAAATTCATGAGCTTTAAAAATAGTATTGACGAAACAACAAAATCATGTAATTTTTATATATAAATCATAATGATAAAACAAAACAAATTCATTTAATACAACAATGTGTATATTACCAAATAACCTGAACGTAAAACACAATAAGGCGTAGATTACATAATGACCTTAACATAAAACAAAATAATGACTATTACATAATGACCTGAATGTAAGAGACAATAATGCTATATTACACAATCATCTGAAGAGAAAAAACAATGATGAATATATTATATAATGACCTGAACATAACACACAATGTGTATATTACACAATTGCATGAACGTAAAACACAACGACGCGTAGATTACACAATGACCTTAACGTAAAACAAAAATATTGGTTATTGCACAATGACCTGAACATAAGACACAATGATGATATATTACACAATCATCTGAAGACAAAAAACAATGATAAATATATTACACAATGACCTGAACATAACACATAATGATGATTATATTACACAATGACATAAACATATATTAAATGACGGAAATGTATTTTTCAAAAAATAAAAACAATTTATGTTTTTTAAAATTATAAGTTTTATAAACATAAAGGTAAAATAACACAATTATGTACTTTTAATACATAAAACATAAAAAATAAATAAGAACAATTTATTTAATGCATAAAAAACAATAAGAAAATAAGACAATATGATATAAAAAATAAAAAATAAAACAAAATAATAAAAATATTAAACACAATGATATGAAGCATTAAACACAATATTAAACACAATGACCAAAATACCCTTTTAATTAAATTAGAGTAATGTCACTTGTCAAATCTACAATCCTTCTCAACCTTTTCACTAATCTCACCCTTTTTACTTGAACCTAATCCTATATATATAAATCCCTTAAATCTCAATAATAAACAACATTTTAACTGACTTCAAAGTTCAAACAAAAATAAAACCTTTAATGAATGTAAATTCACGTTTTAACATACTTTTACCGAACTTGTTTCAAGTAACCGTCTCTAAAGAGCAAATCTGGTTGAATTTAGAAATTTGATGGAAAAGTTGATGGTGGTAATCAACCATTATATAACATACATTTGAAAGTGGTGTCTACAGTGCTAATTCTATTTTTTTTTTTACCAAAGTCAAAATTAATATTGGTGTCTACAGTGCTAATTGGTTTTTTTACCAAAGTAAAAAAAAACGGCCTAATTACTTTTTTTTTACCAAAGTCAAAATTAATAATGATTAATGTAAATACTAATTATTATAAAATAATTAAATAATAATAATAACAATAATTAATTGACAAACCCTCAAAACTTTTGCAGACGATTTGATTTATTGTTTTAAGATGTATGACGATACAGTGATATTTCCTTCTTTTTTTATAATCCCATTTTTTTGTAACGATATCCGAACAGTGATATTTTTTTTGTAAGGATCCGACGCTGCTACGGTTGTAATTCTTTTTTTAATCTGTTTTGAGTCTTGTATTTCTTATCAATTGCAACGATTAACGACGCGAAGCGTGGGTATATATATATTTTTAATCTGCTTGGAGTCTTGCTTTTATTATCAATTGGCCCGATTAACGCCGCGAAGCATGGGTATAAATTCTTTTTTTTAATATGGTTCGAGTCTTGCAGTTATTATCAATTGGCCCGATTAACGCCGAAAAGCGCGGGTATATTTTTTTTTAAATATGATTCAAGTCTTGCATTTATTATCAATTGGCCCGATTAAAGCCACGAAGCGCGGGTATAAATGTTTTTTAAATATCTTCGTATTTTTTGTTTTGTGTTTATAGATTCGTTTTCATGTTTCCAATGCTCATTTTTACAACGGTAAACATTTATGTTAGAACCAGTGTTGTAAAAATCGCTAATCGCTAGTCGGTCGGTGAGGTAGGGACTAGGGATTAATCGGGATTAATCGGAATTAATCGGATTGGAATTTTATATGTAATTTTCAAAATTATATACATATATACAATTTTTTTATATATAAATTTTTAAATACCTACATATTTTAACCAACTAATTCATGAAAGCCCATACATAATAAAAATTTCAAACCCAAAAAAATATTAAAGCCCATAAATAAGAAACCCAACATAGCCCATAAGCAATAAATCATATCCCGATCGTTCTTCACTTCTTCCTCCCGCATTCCCGTTCTCGGTTAGGGCAAACACAGGCTACGATGATGCTCGATCTTGAGATTGTGTGCAGCGATTGTGAGCAACAGGGGCGAATCGCGATGGAGTCTGCGTGCAGGTGAGTTTTCTTGGTCAATTGTGTGGTCGATCGTCGTTAGTAGGCGTGATTTTGGAGTCTGGATCGTTGTAAACCCCAATTTGTTGTGCTTTGACCGATTTTTTACATTAAAAACGATTAATTTGATCGGCCGACTAGAGCCGATTAGGCCGACTAGGTCCGATTTTGACCGGCTAGGACCGACTACCGATTAATGGAGCGACTAGGCTAAAATTAATCGGCTAAGGGCCGATTACCGATTAATCCCGATTAATCGGCCGCCTAATCGCGATTTTTACAACACTGGTTAGAACTTTATTATCAATTGACCCGATTACCGCCGCGAAGCGCGGGTATAACCCTAGTAATACATACATTTACATGTTGGTGCTACAGTTGTAAACCTATTTTTTTTTTTTTACAATAAAGTCAAAAAAACGGCATATTATAGATTCCTATTATTATATAATGTTAATACTATCTATTTTTTTTTATTTTTTTTTACAATAAAGTCAAAAAAAAACGTTATATTATAGATTACTATTATTATATAATGTTAATACTAATTATTATAAAATGATTAAATAACAATAATAACAATAATTAATTAACAAACCTTCAACGATTTGATTTATTGTTTTAGGATGTATGACGATACAGTGGTATTTCCTTCTTTTTTTGTAATCCCATTTTTTTTGTAACGATATCCGAACAGTGGTAATTTTTTTTTGTAAGGATCCGACGCTGCTACAGTTGTAATTCTTTTTTTTAATCTGTTTCGAGTCTTGTATTTCTTATCAATTGCCCCGATTAACGCCGCGAAGCGTGTGTATATATATTTTTAATCTGCTTGGAGTCTTGCTTTTATTATCAGTTGGCTCGATTAACGCCGCGAAGCGTGTATAAATTCTTTTTTTTTAATCTGGTTCAAGTCTTGCATTTATTATCAATTGGCCCGATTAACGCCGAAAAGCGCGGGTACATTTTTTTTTTAAATATGATTCAAGTCTTGCATTTATTATCAATTGGCCCGATTAAAGCCACGAAACACGGATATAAATGTTTTTTAAATATCTTTGGATTTTTTTATTTGGTGTTTATATATTCGTTTTTATGTTTCCTATGCTCATTTTTACAACGATAAACATTTGTGTCAACTTTATCAATTGACCCGATTACCACCGCGAAGCGCGGGTATAACCCTAGTTTAATAACAAACAAAAAGAAAGCTTATAACTTTGCATCGGGTTTTAACCGTAAGAACTCATGAGAGAGAAGACATGAACCCCACCAATACTTTCAAATTGATTTTGATGATCAAATGAAGTCCCTCCTCTTGTACCTAGGAGGCCTCCTCGAGTAACTAGACTTTGGTTATTTTTTGTTTATTTATTTATTTTTTTTTGGTGGGTGGGTGTGGGGGGGAGGGGGACTGATTAGGGCTAGCGTCTATTACGAGTCACGACGACACATAATTAAGTTATACGAAATGAAAATTCACTACACTTCTATCATCAAAACTTGGAAACAAAAGGTTAAAAAAAAAAAACAAGAGAGATAGATAGTAGTCACAAGCATTAAACAGTCTCTTCCAGGTAGAAGAAATCAAGGATAAGCAGCAGCAGCAGCTAGTAAATACAAGCAAAGATGGTTTTGGTTATAAAACTATCCATCATACTCTCCCTGATTGAACTTATCCTCCGGGTAGAAGCTCGCCACCACTTGGTTCCCACCAAACTTTCGCCCATTTAATCCGGTCCGAGCTTTTGTTGAACTTTCTGTATCAGCGTACTCCAAGAAAACCTACCAAAAAATTAAAAAAAATCAGATCTATCTGGGAGTTTGTTTTTATGGTAATTACAATATAATGAAAATACACCTTTAACGATACGGTCCAAGATGAGAGTTTGTAAAGACATAAGATTAAATTTAAGAACTTTAGATGAGGATGTAGATTTAGCTTAACTTTGTCTCAAGGGCCTCTCTACCACATTGGGGTACGGGTAAGGTATGTCTTCATCTATTCCCCTCCACCTGACCCCACAAAGTGGATTACATTATACGTGTTGTGTTGTCTCAGGGCCTAGATCTTGCCTACATTTTGAGTGGACATTTCGTGTTCTTGTCTTATAATATTTGTCTATGTGTCGCTCTTATGATATTATATCAGATGCAACTTCTCATTTCATCATTTCTTTTGTTATTGATAGCATTTTATCTCTATATATTTAGTTTTTGTTTGTGCATCTGTTGTTTGTTTTGGAGCTGGAGGTATACAGCCTATCTCTCCCTCCCCATACCCTACCAATAACTTCGCTTATTTGCTATGAGGTGGGATTTCCAGAGTACAGTGGTGGTTGTATTATAATGAAAATAAGACAAGAACTAACCTTGCCAACCCCTGCTACCGGCTCACCATTAGGATTTGGGCGCGGGATGACCACATTGACCAAACTACCTGCCAAATTACTTTGAAATTAGAGATTATCATAAACTACATATGCATATCAGATATGAACACAAGGAGGTGTTAAGGGAGGCTTCTGTCTGAATGTTAGGGGAAGATTCTTTATAGCAAAGGGCTGTAAAACAGAAAGATATGAAAACAACAAAAATCAATAGACCGAAAAGTTATTTGCCAAATTAAGAAAAAGATCAAAATAGAAATAATACTATCTTACCAAATTTTCCACATTCTATTTTCATGTCTTCCAATATGTCCTCATAATCTTCATCGTTTACGAGCTCCTCTTCGGTTACCACTTGGGTTAAGGATAAAACCTTGGTAGGTGGTGGGCCAACACCAACTGCCCCAGGTTGTAACATCATTCTCTGCATTATGCAACAATATTAATTATAATAATGCCACTTCAACAAAAAAAAAATTAAAAAAAGGCAACTCAAATGAAAAAAAAATTGGGTCTGTGCAACCCCACCAGTGCAAATAGGCACAGATGCTAGGTAGGTATTCTCACCTGCAATGCAATTTGTTGTTGGGCATGTAAAAGTATGCTTTCCTGCTCAGGCTTTGGTTGGATTTGACCTTGATTAGCCCTTCTAACCGTAAGGGTTTTGTCACCCATCTTAATACCATTAAGAGCTGCACAAGCGATATCTGTGACAGATAAATCTTGATACACACAGAATGCATAACCTTTTGAGTTGCCAGTTTCTCTGTCTTTCACGAGATCAAAACCCCTAAGAGCCCCAAAAGACTCCAGCAGCTCCCTAACCTGAGCCTCTGTGAAATAGTATGGAAGACCACCAACAAATATGCGGTCAGGGCCCTCAAGCCCACCAGCTGAACCAGGTGATAGGCCAACAGCAGCTAGGTTCAGGTTGGAATTAGGTTGGCTTGGACCAAGGGCGGCAGCTAATGATGGATTGTAATCACTAGGTCTACGAACTTTCACAGGTGCTCCCTGAATATTGAAATTTATACAATATATACATCACAGCAAAAATTAATATCAAGAACAATATCATAGAAGCACGTATGTTCAATCATACATGCTAAAAAAAAATCATTGATTTCTAGAAAATGTCAGTTAGAAATACCTCAAATATAATGCCATCCAAAGCCATCGCATTACTGGCCTCCTCGACTGATCTCATCTCCACAAAAGCAAACTTCTTTTCATGATTAATGTACACATTAACCACAGCATCACCTAACCACACACAACTTCTTTAGAAAGCTAGTTAAAGAAGCAGGCTGCTTTAATAAAATTTAAAACCCACATGTAATGTACTAACCTGGACCAGCAGTATTTCCACCAATTGCAGACATAACATGACTAAAGAAGGTTGCCACTGTCTGCAAAGTAATATAATGATCAGAAACATTTGCAACAAAACAGAATGAAGCAGTTAGAGGAAACAACTTTAAAGGTTCTGTAGACTTATGCTTTTCCATCCACAATAAAGTCAAATACTTAAAAAGCAGTTAGGTCAAGAAATTCACGGACCAATGAAATTTATATATAACATCATATAACATGAAGGATTAAAGGGACCTGTTCATTAGCACTTGGAGAAAGTCCACCAACATAAACCCGCCTTGCATGTCTAGTGGCCTGAATTGCAGCATTTGTAAGAATCTCATACTTCAAACAAAAGAAGAAAAGGAAATGAAAGGCATAGGCATATAAAGTTAAAACAAAAATAACAATATCATACAACCTGTTGTGTCATTGCTTGAACAGGCATAACAGGAAGAGCTCCAAACTGCAAATGGACATCAAAATAGAATATGTAAAAAAAATAAGTTGCAGGTATGGATTATCGTAAATAGCTTGATATATTACCTGGCCAGCTGCCATCGGAAACATGCTCTGAAACATTCCAGGAATAGCTGGAGTGGCCCCAGGGACCTGACCTGAAAAATTAAAGAATCACGTCTCTAGAAGAATTATAAATTATTAAGATGCTCAACCACAACTATAAAGAGAAACAATGGCGAGGGTTTGAAAATTTAATTAGTTAAAAAATAATTTATAGACTTGCATGTATCAAGAAATTGAACCTTTTTTTGATCTAAATTCATACAGCAGATGAAAATTCAGTATAACTACCAAAACAAGAAATTCCCAGTTGAAGACGAACAAGACCCATCATAGTATCATACCATTGCACTGATTCTTCCTTGTACAAATAAGCTACAGAAGTCGGCTCATGCCCATTCTCAGCACATAGGGGCTAGTAGCCCAACATTGCCTTCTTAGACATAAAACAAAACACAGAACAAACAAGAAAAACAAACACAAGACAAACCAAAAGCTCTCTCAGTTCAGGATTATATCACTAAGTAAACAATAAAAATTCTGAAACATCCAGTTCACGGATGATGACACTGAAACTCTGTGGGTATGAGTAAAAGAACTAAATATGCTTACCAAAATAACACCATGCATTTTGGTACGACCTTTCCACACTATATCAAAGACAAAAATAAAAGTTATCAAGATATTAAACTCAGTTACAGACGGCGGGACATGTACCTGCAGTAACAGCAGCAGCACCAGCCAAAATTGCAGAAGCTGGAGGAGCCATGTCAAAACCACTAACTCTTTTGCTGCTGCAAACACCAAAGGGTAAGTAAAAACTTTTTCGTATCAATATGTGTGCAAACTACAAGTTCTAGTAAACATACAAACACATACAAGATAGATGACCCACTAGGACTATAAAAGTATAGGTTAATATGACCCGCAGATTTTAGTAATTAGAAGTATTTCACAAGTTCCATATACAGCAATTAGCCAAGGCATTTAACATGTCCCTCCATGACATGATGTGATAAGCAGTATTTATTTTAAAAGCATTTTTGTTTTTTATGAAGATACAACTCAATAATAATATTAAGTTGATGGAAGCTTTTCTGAAGGTAACCTTCAAGGGATGGTGCAGTGATGAAGCTAATTACTCTCTAGTAAAAGTCTAAGGTTTGAATCTTGCTTCCGCTCGTAGAACAAACTCTTGAAGGCCACCTGCCCAGCACATATTGTGATTCACCCAATCCCATTGGTTATTGGAGGAATCCCATGAGTTTTCCAGCAACAGTTTCTAATGGTTACCAAAAAAAATAATTTTGGAAGGTAGATATAGTGCCACAAAAAAAAAAGAGTAACAAATCCAGATTGTAGAATGAGTTTTTATTATTATTAATCCATTAGTTACGACTTACAAATGCTTTCTGCAATTCATAAAACTATAAACAAAAGAGCTCAAGAAATTATATTTAGGATTTAAATTCAAAAAAAATTCTTAACTTCCAAACTTCTATTATGAAGTAAAATTTCTAGATAATTCGATCATGAAGTAAAACGACTATATAATATAAGCAATACACACAGACACCTAATATTCTAATAGATGAAAAAAATAACCTCAACTTCGACAAGGATTTTAAATATAATAAAAAGTGAGCAGCAGCAAGTGTAAGAGAATGCCTAAACCTTACCTTTTGGAGCGTGAACGAGACCGTGACCTTGATCTATGTTCAGATTTGGCTCTTGAGCGAGAACGAGACCGACGTCTACTACGCCTATCCTCTCTAATACTGTCATAGTCTCTCCGCCTGTAAGCAATCACAGAGTTGAAACATTTTTAAGCTGATATATAAAATGTTCTATAGTAAATAAGTATTGAAGAAAGCATACTGATGAAATCTATAAAAAAATGATGCTGTGAAGCCAAAAAAAAAACTAATGAAGGAGTCAAGCCATCTATCACAAGAATGAGTATGACTAATAACTCAAAGAATGTCATGATGAAGCTTCCAAGAATACTCAACTACAAGTTCCAACAAATGAAATTTTGGCGAAATGTATATTAAAAAATACAAGAGGTTAACCATATTACCTGTCATAATCCCGACTCCTATGATAGTCATCTTCATCTCTATCTTTGTCCCTTTCCCTTCTATCACCCCGTTCCCTGTAACGGTCCCTATGCCGATCACGATCTTTTTCTCTATCCTTTTCTCTGTCCCGGTCTCTGCTTTTTTCCCTGTCCCGATCTCTGCTTCTTTCCATGTCCCTGTCTCTGTCCCTATCTCTATCACGCTCCTTATCTCGTCCTCTTTCCCTGTCCTTTGATCTGCTTTTCGACGACTCTCTTTCATGGTCACGAGAACTACGCTGCAGACAGCAATATACATATGCATATATATGAGTATTCTTACATATGATCACAAAAAATAAGATACAATAAAAGCACGCTCCAGGTCTCTAAGCTACTAAGCAATCTTATTTCTTAAAGCCAAGTCCACTCATGATGACACTTTGATCCACATCACTACTAAAATACTTGTAAGACTACATCACAAGATATATTCAAGCATATTGCATTGGCACATGCATTTTAAGTACTCTTCACAATTAAGAATAACATGCTCTACCATATTAGATTTTCAGCATCACCAAGGCTACAAAATACTCGTGTTATTTTCCGTAATTAACGGCTTCAATTAAAGCAGTTGCCGAAACTATCCAAAATACTTGCACAAATCTTTCAGATTTTTTATAAAAATATCTATTCGAAGAATTTTCTATTCATATGATATCTGACGCCTGAACTTATCACCATTCAAAACCCTAAACTAAATTTCAATAAAAAAAATTACCATAAAGTCGCTAAGATATGCCATCATGGTCAACACTTGGATATTTAACTAGTTCATTCTCCTAATTTCAATCTTCAAATTATCACAAACCAACTTACGGAAAATGCCCTAATTATGTTTTCAATTTGTAACTAGAATCCTGAAACACAATCTACTAGTTTAACACAAGCAGTAAATAAACAGAGAAGATTATAAACCTGTGACTTAGAATCGCTAAATTCCTCAACGACGCCGCCGCCGCCGTGGCTGTTTGCTCCAGCCTGAGGCGAAAAGCTTTCGCCGCCAACGTTTTCAAAATCTTCTCCGTTGCCGTCGTACCTTTCTTCGTGATCCGTCATCGTATGGCTTCTTCTTCTGCTTGATTTTCAGATCTCGTCGTTTCGCCCAATTGTCCGTGTGAAGCAGGATACGTTGCCTTTGCGTTGGTTTGAGATTTAGGGCTTGCGAATTGAGGATATCGATTTTACCACAGCATACCTATTATTTATACACTGGGCCTCTACCCAAATGTATTGTGATTATTTTTGCGGGAGTAAATGAAATAAACTAAAAGATTTTTTTTAATGGCGAAGGTATCAATCGTGTGAACTCACTGTTTACAGGTCATGTCATCAAGATCTAGTTACCTGGACCTCTTATGAGCTACCATAACCACTCAGACCCCTATTTCGTTGCTGGAAGGTTTCGAACCCAACACCTCTCATTTGAAAGAATCATGTTTTACCATTGAAGTAATGTCTCATTGGTAAATAAAGTAAAAGATTTCGTATATGTGTCGGTAAAAGTGTAAAACATCAAGTCAAAACGTATTATATTTACATACCTACCATCTGACTAAAATTTCCATCAAAGTGTGAATACAATTTACGTGATGCATACTAACTCAACTCTACAACAACACGTAAATAAAAACAAGCACGTCACAACTTGATACATAAGTTATAAACTAACTATGAATATTATAATAATGAAAAAATTATCAAAAAAATAACCAAAAACATAGAATGAAAAAAACATTTGTTATGGTTTGAGAGGTAAACATGAAAATTTTAGAAACTTAAAAGAGGAAGAATAATCATTTGGTAACGCCCTTTAATGAGTGTATATAATATTTATATAATTTTAGAAAGAGATAGAGGTAAATAAAGTCTATATACAATATCATGTGGGCAAATTAAAAAAAACACATATTTAAATTACATCCCTCCTTGGTAAATTGTGTGTGTGTCTATATATATATAACTAGTAAGTGTCTCGCGTGTTGCGGCGGGAATTCTACAACAATAATTGTCATGCACTCACGCCCCGCTAAAACGGAAACACTGGATTGCGATGTATGATGCAAGGCTAGAGCGCATCGGTTGATGAGAAAATCAAACATAACATTACATATTCATAATTGTTTAACACAACTAATAAACTTTCATGTCTTGAGTACACTCTTCCTATATAATAATTGATTACAAAAAATGTCACATGAAATCCTCTTATTAATCCAAAAATAAATCTTTATTATTAAATTTAAATATAAACTCACAATTAATGTTATTAATAATATACATTGTTTGCATAAATACACTAATTAATACTACTAATCTATATCTATCTATACACTATAATAAAAGACTAAATTTTTGCCACATGTCACCTTCACACACCACTATATGCCACATGTCAACTTCTCACACCACTATTGACATTTGTCAATTTCTTATTAATTCACTTAATTATCTCTCCTATTAAATAACTATATATAATCTCTCTCTTATTAAATAAATTATTTTTTTATTAAATAATTATAATACTAATAACTAATATATTCTTTATCTTTTTATAATAAAACACACTTATAATTTTTATAAAATAAATCAAAATTTTATAAAAACAAAATTTTTTAAAGAAAGAAATATTTTATTTTAAAAAAAAACAAAATTTATGTAAAAAAAAGTTATCTTATAAAATGATTTTTTTAAATATACCATAAAATGAGTTTTTAAACAATGAAATTTTTATAAAAAATGACAATTTTTAATTTATTTAAAACTGAAGTAATAAAAATGATAGAGAAAGCCATCAACAGTTATGTGGACTAAGTTGGCGCATGACCTGGAAGTGGAGCGGATATTGTGGAACTAAATAACCTACCGTTGTATAATTTTGTGATATAAATTGAGGCAATGATCGATCTAGGAACACACACCGATACACCTTGCTTACTTATACTTTTTCTTGTTTACATTCACGATATTCAGAGGCTAGCAACACTTAGCAATCGATCAATTGTGCTCTTTGTTTGTAATTTTGTTTCATTACATTAATAAGAACAAGGCAGAGTGACAATTGTCACCTCTTGAGGTTTTTATGCCGGCAATCCTAAGGGATTAAGCGTTTTTCCTCGTATAAATCTCGTGTGTTTGGCTATTTTTCTGTTTCATATTCTCAAATATCCCTAGGGATCCTCAGGGATATTTTTAGTGAATTTTACTCGCAAACTGTTTTCTTGATTGTAAAACACAAATCCCCACTAAACTAATTCGGTTTTGCTAAAAATTATACTTGTTAATTTTTCCTCGAAACACTTAGTATATAATTAACGTTCACAAAAATGAATAGAAATTATATATATATATATATATATTATTAAATATTAAATACATATATATATGTTCATGAACTTTAATTATATATATATATATATATATTAAGAAGTAGATACATACATATACACACACACACATATAATGATGCATAGTAAAATGAATAGTAATTATTGCATAGGTGTTTGATACATGTAGTGACGTTTTGATAATTTAGACTTGGATAATAGAAGTTTTTTTACTTGAAAATTAGTAAACAGATAAAGGATATTAAATTTAAGAGATTTGTTTACAAATTTGAGTTTTTATTAAATTTGAAATAGTTGTTTAAAGATAATATTAAATTTGAGATATTTGTTTATAGATTTGAGTTTTTATTAAATTTGAGAGAATCATTTAGAGATTGTGGTTTTCGTTTTAATTCAACGATTGGTTGCAGGCAAGAAGGATTTTGAGAGCAATTTTTTCTATTATGTTTGTAACATATTTATGAGGATTTTGTATGGTTTTATATTTGTATAAAAAAAATTGTATAGAGTTCGTGATGAGATATTTGATTCTACTATGTAAATTATGATTATGCAAATGATATATGATACCCGTTTTCGAGAGTGTACTGTAAAATAACCCGCTGACATGCGCAGGTTGAATAAGCCTATATATATAATTAAAGCTCATGAAAATGAATAGTATTTATATATATATACATAATGATGCATACTAAAATGAATTGTTTGATTAATGTAGCGATGTTTTGATAATTTAGACTTGGATCATGAGAAATTTTTTTACTTGAAAAATAGTAAGCAGAGAAGGGGTATTAAATTTGAGAGATTTGTTTAAAGATTAGAGATTTTATTAAATTTGAAAGAGTTGCTTATACATACCCTCACCTGTGTTTACTAATTTTCAAAGTTACAAAAACTTCTTCTAGTCCAAGCCTCAACTTTTAAAACGTCACTACATGGATTAACATATATATACACATACACACACTATTGAATATTATATTATCTATATATATATATATATATATGGTAAGGATCGGTTGTTAACCATACTTAACTGCGGTAACCCATTAACCCTAGCAAAATCAACCCAAATTTTTGAAATTTTTTTCATATCCTTAATTATACGTAAATAAGTGGTTCCTTTTTGTGTTTTTGCTAATTCACAAGTGTTTAGAAATTAAAACAAATGTACGTTTGCGTTACACTACAAGTACATATTTATTGTTACGACACTTACACTGACGTAAGATCCTAAACAGTGATGAATTAGCAAAAACACACAAAAAAAGATCCCCTATTTATATATAATAAAGGTATTGAAAAAAATTCAAATATTTGGGTTAATTTTGACAGGGTTAATGGGTTACTGCAATCAAGGTGGGTTATTATACGATCTCAATCCTATATATATATATATATATATATATATATATATATATAGGGGATGGTTCGTTTGTTAACTCTTCTTTATTGCGATAACCATTTAACTCAAATAGACCAATAATGTTATGCCACCTCATACTCTCTTTTTATATTATTAAGGGGTGTTTATGTCATTTAATCAACTTTGTCCTTTTTGACATATATATCTCTTTATATCTCTTTTTCAGATTCTCTCTCTCATATTTTTTCAAAAACCACCGCCAAGTTCATACCATCACTTTCAAAAACCACCACCAAGTTCATACCACTCAGAAAGTGCTGAAATTTCATATAAGGCTTGATTTTCTTCCGAGCAAGGTTATTTATCCTGCAAATTCACAAAAACAATAATTAGGACTATTTGTGAATGAATTTGCTTGTTGTTAACGTTAAAATCGAGGGAAATTATGTCAAATAATATGTATAGTTTAACGTATATCAGGGTACTACTGTGGAACTTTTCTCAAACATATGATATGTATCACTGTTATCTGTGTGATTTCATGCGAATTTGTTGTGAACTTGCGGATTTCATGGGATTTTTGCATGTAGAGCAGAGCACTATCACAATATCTAAAAGTCCTCATTCCTCGAAACTGTATCTAGTGAGCCCATGTAGGGCCGAACAGGAAACAATGATAGTACTATCGGCTGACAACCCATTTGCTAGGAGCTTGCAACTCCCCTTGCTGTGAGTGTTTGTTACATGTTTTCAGAACCTCTTAATGTTGTGATATACATTAAGATAATGAGGCATAAAGATGTTACCGACGGGTAGTATCTTCATAGAACAGAACGGAGTAGTCCGAAAGGAACTAGATACGGATCCCATGGTTATCTTGAACTCTATATATCGAAAACTTGCATATCATATCATATTGTTTGACTTGAACATTACGAACTCACCAGCTTTGTGCTGACCTTTCCAAACTCAAAACTTTTGCAGGTAGACAGAGACTACAGGTGAGATTGCACCGCATGCATTTGTAATTAAATAACTTAGTTTGTGTAATGAGTTAGTTTGTAAACTGTAATTATGGTTGTGATTACGAAACCCTTGTAATATGTTATCTTTAAGTTAATATGTGTGTTGTGATACCGGATCAAGTAAGTCACACCCAATCTCTGAGACATCACCACTATGCTTCCGTGACCTTCTCAGCGTGACAAATGATAACAAAATATTTGAATTCCAAACAAATGCAAAATCAACCACTTATGTTACGTTAATCAATGAATTTATCGTTTCTTTGTTAATATCGCTAACCAAAGCATCAATATTTACAAGAAAACTAATCTTGTGATGAAAATCAAGAAACCTGTAAAAAACTTAACTCCCAGTATTCCAAACTATGCAATAGCAAAACAAGTTTAAAAAGATCAAACCATGAACACGATTTTTGATCGGAAATTTGTTTGCATGATCTGAGCAGTTTTCCTGTCACCGTCATCATCAATAAGCTCTTATAAGCATAAACCAACAGCGAAAAACCTGATGAACCTTTCGATTCACTCTCCGTCACACTCTCCCACTCCATCACCGATCCACCGCCGGATGATGTTGACGAAGACGACATGCTCTTCCCTCGCCTTAACATTCCCCTCTTCATCTTCTTCATCTCGAACCCAAACCCGGACCCTGATTCGATCTCAGAAACACCAGATCTTGAAGCATTCAATCGGGTCAGGAGCTTATTGTCTTCATGATATCAGAAACCTTAAAAACCCTAGATTCAATGAATATAGGTGACAACCACCGCTTGAGATAGCCACTAGCCGTCGCTTGAGACAGTCGTCGTTGTTTGTCACCCGCCGCTTGAGACAACCACCAGCCACCGCCAGATTTCTCAAATCAAAACATGAACATAGCATACCCAACATCAGATTCATCTTCTTTCACAAGCTAGTTATGAACATCCCATGAAATTTGTATGTTAACTCTGATTGTGATTTCCAAAGTCCCCAATTTTTTCACTACATTCGAAGGAAAATGAGAGAGAAAGAGGGTTTTCAAAAAGTAAGAGAATGAGAGAGAAAGAGGGTTTTTAAAAAGTAATAGGAGTGATGTACTTTTACAGCTTTTTTGTGTAGTTCAAATTACCATTTTAACCTTTTTTATTTCTTTTTTAATTATAAGAAGTAATATTAAATTCTAGTTTTTTATGAACCTTTGGATTAGATTTTTAAATCGTTTAGATCTAGTTAAACGGTTAACGCAATAATGGAGAGTTAGCATCGGATCCTCTCCTGTAACATCAGTGCCGGAAAGGTCATCGGAACAGTAAAATCAACAGTAACTTGTACAGTAACTTAGGTACAAACTATGTGAAGTACTTATATGCTACTAACATTGTGATACTTGACACTAAACTATTATGCAATTGTTCTGAAATCTGATTTAAACCTCATGGTTTAACAGTCAGAAACACATCAGACAACACTGAACTGACACACAGATGCTTGATTTAATGCTATTTTGTATAAACGTATGTGAGGCTAAACAGAACAAAACAATAACAGATGTCGTTGCAGAATGCTAAACTGACGAATTATTTGTATAGGTGACGATCTGTACGAGTAAATCTGAAAGTTTAACGTTCTGAAACGATGACTGAAAAGTAGAAAACAAAAATCAGAAGGTGAAACCAACGTATTGTTCGTTCGGGTGACGATTCGAAGAATACGCACGAAGGTGACACGTTCTAACGAAACGATAACGAAGAACGAAACGAACTATAATAATTTAAGAAAAAAATTAAATATTAAACATTTATTAGGAATCACAATCTTTTGAAACTTTAAAAATAAATTCATTTTAATTAAAATATATAACACG
This sequence comes from Mikania micrantha, assembly GCA_009363875.1. Taxonomy (NCBI): domain Eukaryota; kingdom Viridiplantae; phylum Streptophyta; class Magnoliopsida; order Asterales; family Asteraceae; genus Mikania; species Mikania micrantha. The sequence goes on from CM018697.1 coordinate 83,960,847, forward strand.
AGCGATGTTGACGCGAGTTGACGAAACCCTTCAATTTCGATAAAATAATTCAAAGAAACTTTATATAAAAGATTTACTAGAAATAAGCACCTTCCAAACAATTGAAAATAAAATCTTTTTATTTAGTTTGCAAAACACGCGCGTAACGATTCGGAAACGCAACGGAGACGAAAAACGAGCAACTGAAACGAACCAGAACACCCTCGGGGTATATAAAGCATTAAATGAGGCTTTCTTCCTCATTTCTTTTACCCACTCTCTCTCTAAAACCCTAAATCTGGCGCACCTCTCTCTCTCTAGAAATTTGAAACTTCAAACCTTTGTATCTCACTCAATACTCAACCAAATCCTTCCATCTTTGGACCAAATTGAAGCCCTTGATCTCCTCTACAAGGAAGTACAACAGATCGGAAGTGAAAACACCCAGAAACGAGGTAATCTGAGCCCAAAGTGTGCGAAAATTAGGGTTTTCCCCTCCTTGTTCGAACACCTCTTCTAAACCGGCTTAGATCCTACTAGAACCCATGAACCTTACATGAAACACACTAGGGTGGTGTGAGGCTAAGTACTACCTGGTCATAGGGTTTTGATGCTCAAAGTGAGGGGCTGTGACCGATTGTCTCGACTGGCCGAAGGGCCCTCCACGTAGACTGGCCGAATAGCAGGCCAACTGGGGCGACCGAAGGAAACCAGGGCCGAAGGAGGTCTTCATTCGCCTGATCTTGCTTCTGTCGGCCAAGACTCCTCATCCGGTCAAAGAGTATGAGCCTCATTCGGCCATCCAGCAAGTATGAGCTTCATTCGGCCGAGCCCCACCCCATTTGACCGTCTGCATTCACTCGGCCAACACCTCCACTGTGACACCTCGCAAATTCCAGGTCAGCATTCATTTTATTTTTAATAATAATGTGTATTATTATTTCATACGTGGCACTAAAATAATAGTATTTAGTGTGATACGTGGCACAACAGTTCAAACACATCGATAATTCGAGGAATTATCGCACAACACTCGCACGTGTCTTGAATGACGAACGTTGGTGAACGGATCAAACCACAGAACACTATCACTTCACTTAGGTCTTAGAAGACCTAGAATAGGTAGAAAAATGCTCACATGTCGAGAAACGATGTTCGTAGTCGAAAAATTCGCGAGAATTGCTTCAAGCTATGAAATTGGGCTTATTCGGCCCAACCGAGATCCATCGCGGTACGCGATGGGCACCCAATTGGGCCTTCGCGGTACGCGAATCCTGGGCGGGAGAATTTGAATTCTCTGAAATCCATCGCGGTACGCGACGACCGATCGTCTTCCACCATCGCGATACGCGGCGTGTTTCGGGAACCGAATGAATATTTTAATCATCGCGCTACGCGATGATGCTTTTTGACAGATGTCGCGGTACGCGACGACACCCAGCACGCAAAAATCTTTATAGACCCAATGTTAATCATTCTGTTGACCTCAATACTCAACCTCTCGACTGAAACGACTCATAAGCGGCCATTGAAGACCTGCAACCTCACTATCACCCATTTTCATCCATTTTGAAGCCAATCTTGAGGACATTGAAGGTTTGAGCTCAAGTGAACCTCCATAAACGTCCTACCATCATCTTTCTCTGCATTTGAACGAATCTCAGCCTCCCTAGAGTTGTTCCAGAAGCTGCTCAAGTCTCATTTCTTGGATTTGAAGCTTTGTAAGGTAGTTTTCATGCCTAATCTAGTCTAAAATCACATGAGAACACACATGCAAGGGGAAATACCCACATGTATCACTAGCACCACTTTAATCACGAATTTTTGGGTCTTATGAATCTGATTTTTGATGTTATAGCTACTGATTTGATGATTTAACAATGATCTATGGTGATATCTACTTGATTTTATGGTTATTTGTTGATTTTGTTAACAAATGGGTATTTCTAAAGACATGCATGCATGATCTAGTTGGATTCAAATGATTTTGAGTGTGAATATGTAAATCTTGGTGATATGGGGAGTCATATGGATGATCTATGATGAAATTTGTGGTCATAATTGTTGATTAAGGGCTTATTTCTAATTTTAGAAACTTTAATGGTGATTCTTGATGAAATAGTCTCATGCATGTGTTTGAATCCATGATTTATGCTTAGAATGAAGTTTAGGAAGCTATTATGATGATTCTTGGAACATTTGGATTGTTAAAATTGTCAAAAGAATGACTTTTATGAATGTTACTATAAATAGTAACTTTATTTTGCAAAGTCTATAGATGATAACATGTTTATTGCAACGGATACGATTAAAGGTTTATTAGGACTAAGATAATGATGTTTTGATGATATTGGTTGTTAAACTTGATGAGATATGTTTATTTTTGTAACTTTCTAAATATAGAAACTTTTACGCGCGAAACATGCTAAACCGGCTATGTGTAACTATGTGCTATGTGATAACATGCTCATTTAGGATAAATATGCATGATAGAATAATCGGATTATGATTTCTTGCACATCTTGCCTAATGTGGAAACTTTCCTGAAATAGAAACTTACTACAAATAGTAAGTTTCCTCACGAAAGTGACTTTGGTATCCGTACACATCACACGACACTAAACCACACATCACACGATCACATGATCCAAGAACCGTCACCAACGGGTCGTTAGGTCAAACACGGTCAACACGGTCAAACACGGTCAACACGACCCACATAACAACTTGGAGTTATTAAACACTAACACGGTCCTGTGAGATCCACGTGTACGTAAACACAAACTCATAGTACCTATGTGATATAGGTAACTGCTAGCCGGTGAGCTACTCAATCCTTCGTAGGGTATCTCTACTCAAACTCAGGTGAGTTTACAGCCCACTTTTACTCTTACACTGTTTTACTTAACTTTGGGGTGAGAATACTATGCAACTGTTTTAGATATATGACTGGTATGTTGTGAAAATCATTTTCGAGTGTAACTATTATCGCTTAAAGTCCTCACTTATCCTTACCGTTAGTTGTTACAAACGAGTCGTAATTACGTAGTACTACTGGGTTTGACTAACCCACTCGGCACCAATGTTGACTGGAGGTCATAACGAGTGTAATTTCGATGTTGATGTCGGGTTCAGCGATGACCCGCGGAGGCAAACAGGAACAGTCGAGTTTCGGTAAGATGAACTGACACACTCCACGGATCGTAGATCCACAACTAAACTTAACATACTCAGTATATGTCTGTTTACTTTTCAGTCTGTCTAAACCTGTGAACTCACCAACTTTTTAGTTAACACTTTTCGCATGTATTCTCAGGTAATAAATGGAGCACTCACTAGGATGCGCACAAGGAAGCACTAAGGAGTTTGGCTCGCATATGGACTCGTGTCCTAGGCCTTGTGTGCATTGATTCTTTTGAAAACATTTCTAATTATGTAGTGTTTAAAACAATTTACATTCCGCTGTGTATTTTATATATTCCGCTGCAACTTAATTTTTTTATGGTATTTTAAACATATTCCGCTGCGTATTTATGAAAGTTGTATTATTTTACAAAACTGTTTGATTGTGAACTCATATAGAGTCGTTCTATATGACCAATGAGCTGTGATCCTGACCACGTCACACCCACGTGGACTAACACCACAAGTGGGAATTTGGGGGTGTGACAGACTGGTATCAGAGCCTTGGTTATAGAGAACTAGGTTTGCATGTAGTGAACTTAGACTATAGCCACTGCTCTACATTAGACACTACACTTAGAAATTTCACATTGATGCTACTATTATCTTTGTTAATTATTACTTACTGATTTGAGGATTATAGGATGTCTGACAACAATGAGGATATGAGGCGTAACCCGGGGAAGCGATCCGCGGAGAACGAGCTGACGGACGAGAGCCGACAACGTGTTAGGGACATCATGTCCCAGGCGGATGCAGTAATGGCCGAGCAGGCACGCATTGCTAAGCATGCTAGGTCATGGACCTGGTACCCATTTATGGTATGGGACTGGATTGTTGAGGAGAGGGTGCCTCCTCAGCGTGTTATTACTGATGATGATCGGGCGCACCGACTACTGTAACATCTGTGCCGGAATCGTTACCGGAACAGTAAACTGTACAGTAATTAGTACAGTAACTTAGTTGCAAACTAGGATAAATACTTAGAAGCTATTAACATTCGATGCTAAACGTAAACTATTACACGATGTTTCTGAAATCCTGATTTAATCGTTATGGTTAAACAGTCAGAAACACCTCAGACAATCATGAACAGATGCAAACATGCTTGATTTTGTGTTATTAGATTTAAACGAATGTGAGAATAACCGAAACAAAACTTTAACAGTTGTTGTTACAGAATGCTAAACCGACGAGCTATTCGTATAGGTGACGATCTGTACGAATAAATCTGATGGTTTAACGATCTAAAATGATGACTGAAAAGTAGAAAACAAAATCAGAAAGTGAAACGTACGATCGTGCTCGTACAGTTAGCGCTCTGTACGAAGACGCGCGTAAGTGACATTTTTTGACGAAACGAAAACGAAAACGATTCGAACGAAAATAAGTTAAGGAAATAGAATATTTCCTGTTTTACAATTTTGAAACTCATCAGAAATAAGTTAAAACAAAACTATTTTAAATTAAGGCGCGTAAAGCAAAATACGCGAATAATTAACGAAACGCGTAAAAATAATGAATTACAACAAATAATTCAAGAAAACTTAATAATTAGTATTTATCAGGAATTTCAATCTTCAAAATAATTTAAATTAAAAACTCTTTTATTTAAATTACGTAAAAACGTGCGTTACGATTCGGAAACGCAACGGAGACGAAAACCGAGCAAACGAAACGAACCCGACTACCCCTGGGGTATATAAACCTCAAATGAGGCTTTCAACCTCATTCTTGGCAAACCCTCTCTCTCTCTAACACCAATTCCCGTCACCTCTCTCTCTAAACTTTCTCACCTTCAACCTTCAAGATCTCACTCGTTTGGCGACTAAATCGGGCGTTCTTGGTGTCCACGCGAAGCTCTTGACATCCTCTACGTAGAAGTACAGCAGATCGGGACGTCTACCCACTGAAAAACGAGGTATGAAGCTTTGAAATCTCTAAAAAAATTAGGGTTTTCGTGATTTTGGAGCACCACACACAAACCGGCTAACTATCTTGTCAAGAAACCACACGACCTCGCAACACCATTCTGGCATGACACTACCATCCAAGACCGACTTGCATTAGTTTGAAACAGGATAGAAAGATGAACAGGTTCGTGGGCTCTAGAACTGGCCGAACCTGTTAACCCGCGAGAAGGACCGAACCATTTCCTCCCTGGCCGAACCCCGAAGGGCCGAACCTTCTGCAAAGGCTGAACGAACCATGGGTGCTACGAACCTAGCATCTTCAGCGAATCCTCCCTTTGACAACGAACCTTTAGAGACCAACGAACCCTTGCATGCCAGCTACGAACCCTAGTTTCACGAACCATGCATGCACAACCAGCCGAACCCTACTGGCTTTAAGATGTGGCCGAACCTTCCCCCTATCACGAACCTATGGACTGCTCTGTGGAGGAAACGAACCTTGTAACCTCAAAAAGGTTCGCTGGACTGCAAACCAGCAATAACCGTATGCTCGATTAGGAGGCCAGAAGGGGGTTTGGCCCATGTTAATTCGATGGCCCAAGAACATTTTTATTTCTAATTCTATCTAGGTGCCAAATCCGGCCCACACTTGATCCAACTCAAGTGTTATTCGGATTATTCTTGGACCCAATAAACAATTGATTCGGCCCAAATAGATTGGCCATCCCATTCGGCCCAAGTGATTACCTAGGCCAACCTCATTGTTTTAGCCTACATGATCAATCCGGCCCATCTACAACATAAACCGGCCCAAGGACTTACTAACTCAGCCCAATCATGGTCTAATTGGGCTTAAGGTCAAATAATTGGGCACTAAAACCTATTCGGCCCAATTGAGTAACACAAGCCCGTTGTACTAACCCAAGGGACTTTTGGCCCATGAACTTGTTTATGGCCATGTACATTCGGCTCGTTTGATCAAAGATACGATCTACTACGTTCATAACACCTAAAACATTATGTTTTATTAGATTAATATTACGGTTATTTATTAACCGTGAAACAATCTACTCAAAAAACTTATAAAGTGTTAAAGATTTATAAGTTAAGCTAAAACCTACGTTGGTTATTAGTACACAACAATAAATTCAATGGTGTTACAACATGAACTAGATTCATGTTGAGTTAAATATAAAATCATGATAACATGACAACTTAGGTAATCAAAGTGTGTAAATACTAGTATGGTTATTAACAAGAGACTCGAGGCCGAATAAAGACCGAGACTCAAAGTGTTAGCCAACTTTAGGGCTAACACTAACATCTATACACACATGAATTATTTCAACTTATACTTATAAGATGCAAACAACATGAAATCAATACAGGATCTTGAACACAACAACGCATACTAACAAGAGCGCGTACATCCTAGTTAAGATAAGTCAACCACTTCAAACACCAGGTGAGTTCATTTGTCCCTTTTCAAACTTTTTTTTTTACTTCGGGACTGAGAAGCATGTTAAACAATTATTGAAATGTTTATTAAATGCTTTTACACATATTTACAATGCTTATATTAATGCATGAAATTTAAATGCTTGGGTGGGAAACCAAAGACTAAGGCTATAGTGTAAATAGCTAATGTTATTTACTTTATACTTATTTACATTATACAAACACTTTGTGATCAAACTGGAAACTAGTATTCTTTGAGAAACTATAAACTTGATACTTATTCTATAAACGAGAAGTTTAAATTATATACTTGAGGCTTACAATATAGATTTGAAGCCTAAACCTTATGCTAAATGCTTATGATATAAACCTAACACTTAAACTTTGAGCAAAATACTTATGCTATAAGCTATGCGTTTAAACTACACAATTGAGGTTTAATTTATAAATTATATGTTTAACTACTTACTCAATGTTAAGGCTTTGGAAATACTTATACTAAACACTAATACTTTCTATAATTATTTCAGAAAGTAAATGGTTTACATTTTTAGTAAAGTATTAAATTACTTTACACTTACAACGATTTACTTAAACTTAACTTGAAACATATGTGCTTAGGAATACTTATATACGTGAGATGCTTGAAACACTTGGATGCTTATTACACTTGGAATACTTGAAAACATGTGAATACTTGATACACTTGAAATACTTGAAAACACTTGAATACTTGTTATACTTAGAATACTTGAAACACGTGAATGCTTGATACATTTGAGTTACTTGAATACTTGAATGCACGATATACTTGGGATACATGAACACTTGGGATACTTGATACATTTGGATACTTGAACACTTGGGATACTTGATACATTTGGATACTTGAACACTTGAATGATTGAAACATTGGATGCCTAAACAAAAGACTGATTGACCGCCGCGTGTTGACCTGTGTGTCAACCCCTACTAGTCATCAGTGAAACAATGTGAATGCTTTAGACTTGTATGCATAAACTTTTGGACATTGTAAGACAGACTGTTGGCCGCCGCGTGTTGACCTGTGTGTCAACCCCTACTAGTCATCAGTGTTCTTCTTTGTCAGAGTCATGTAAGACAGACTGATTGGCCGCCTCGTGTTGACCTGTGTGTCAACCCCTACTAGTCATTCAGTGTTCTTCTTGATTCATCCATGGTTATGACAAGTGACTAGAATGATTGAGTTCTTCTAGTTGAATTTGTGTTAGCTTGAAGGTTTCTCTATCAAAACATGTCACGAGTCATAAATAGGATCATTATGGATGGATGCTGAACTCCTTAGGGTTTTCAGCTGTCCATAATGGTGCCTATTAAACTTGATACGTATTCATTGTGGAATCAATATTGTGGAGTGAAACGCTTAATTATCATTAATAACAATATGTTAAACAGCCCGGTATGTGGTGAGACGGTGGCTGGGGCTTGTCCCCTACATATGCCCTATATATAAGCATACTTGGTTGGATAGCATAGGTGGTTGTTAGTGAGGTTAAGGTTGTCATTTCGGGGGAAACAAAGTAAACATTGGCAGGGAAACAAAGTAAACATTGGCAAGGAAACAAACGTTAAGAATCATATGTCATGAGATCAAAGTAGTGGGATGAAATGCTTAATTATAATTAACAACAATATGTTAAGCAACCCGGTATGTGGTGGGACGGTGGCTGGGGCTTGTCCCCTACATATGCCCTATAGATAAGCATACTTGGTTGGATAGCATAGGTGGTTGTTAGTGAGGTTAAGGTTGTCATTTCGGGGGAAACAAAGTAAACATTGGCAAGGAAACAAACGTTAAGAATCTTATGTCATGAGATCAAAGTAGTGGGATGAAATGCTTAATTATCATTAACAACAATATGTTAAGCAGTCCGGTATGTGGTGGGACGGTGGCTGGGGCTTGTCCCCTACATATTCCCTATATATAAGCATACTTGGTTGAATAGCATAGGTGGTTGTTAGTGAGGTTAAGGTTGTCATTCAGGGAATCAAGGTAAACAATTACAGGGCAATTCAAAGAATCAAACATTTGGAATCAAACATTGGGAATCAAACATTGTGGGAATCATACGGGTAGGATGAGACGCTTAATTATCATCAGGAACTGTATATCATGTGGTTCGGTATGTGGTGGGACGGTGGCTGGGGCTTGTCCCCTACATATGCCCTATATATAAGCATATTGAATCAGATGGTATAGGTGGTTAATGGTGAGGTTAAGGTTGTCATTCAAAGGATTTTACAAACTATTTTTACACAAAAACTACATGAACTCACCAACCATTGTGTTGACTTTGTTTTATTACATGCTTTCTCAGGTGACGCACTGGATTAAGCTAAGATTCAGGGTTGCATACTAGGATGACCAGACATAGATCCTAGTTGACTTTTAAAGAAGCATATCCTTTGAGATCAATACGAATCTCTTTTTGATATCTTGTACAAATACAAGATAGATGTATTTGATTCTTTTGGATATGTTTACTTAATTAAATTATCAAGCCTTGATATTTGTAATTTAACTTTGTAATCCTAGTTAATGTTTTATTGTGGTTAATTATTCTTAACATTGATGCTATGTAAACAATCTGATCATCATGATTATCATTCACGATATCGTGCTCCGAGAACCTTCCGCCCGACGGGGACTTCGATCCAACCACGCCGGCTCGGGGTGTGACAACTATCGGCACTGGGAGTGCCATCTGAGCGAGCTTTCGCAGCCCTTGTTTCTAGGACTGCTCGAGAAGCTCGCAGGGCACGCGAGCGAGACGAGGAGATCAGAGCTCTCCAAGAGGAGAACCAACATCTTCGTGGACAGTTGGACCACATGCGGGAGCAGGTGGTATATGAGTTTGCAACACTCCGAAACCGGACAGCACAATTAAAGGAGCGACACGGGGAGGTCGCTACGGTGGTCCAGAACCACGGTGAGCGACTAGTTGCGATGGAGGATGTTGCAGGAGAGAACCAGGCAACACTCTAGAATGCCTGGGCTGACCAACTACTCATGGAATCGGAGGAGGAACCGGACCAAGGACCCCAATTCGAGGCTGAGAACCTCGAAGAAGGAGACTTTGATGAGGATCCAGATGAGGATCCTGAGGAGGATGATGGTGACGGACCTGCTGATAGAGGGGATTCCCACTCTACAGTTGCATCACACTAGACTGATTTATCTACTTTCAGTTAATTTACGTTTTGTATTCCTAGAATGAGCGGGATGTGCTCATCTAAACTTTTGGTAGTAGTACCTCTTTTGGAAATCATTGTACTTCAAAGCTATTATTATTAATGAGAATGATGGTTGCTTTATTTATTGTATTTTGACTATGGTTGATTGCTAACATGACATCTGACATGACAATTGGCTAACACTCTAACTCATGCTAACTAACATTCTAACCTTTCCATATAGAACCATGTCGGGAAGGGGACCCAATGCTCATAACCTCAGACGCAAGGCCGAAGCGACGAGAATCAAAATGATGGTTTAACGTAGAGTCAACAAAGTACTTGCTGAATACGAGGCAAACCGTCTCGCCGGCGAGACTAGTGGCACCAACAACGGTACTAACATCTACCTAACCCGACCAACTTAGCATAGGCGATGTTAACTCTAACACGTGATAATTCATCTCGATACACAGGATCTCATGGGAGTGCAACCAAGGGATGTTCATTCAAGGCTTTCCTGAGCTGTCATCCACACAAATTCCAAGGAAATGAGGGAGCAATGGGACTGCTTCGATGGATAGAGAAACTGGAATCAGTCTTCTCAATGTCTGAATGCTCGGAGGAGAACCGAGTGAAGTATGCCACTGGGACTCTAGAGGGACCGGCCCTCACCTGGTGGAACACACACGTCCAGACCCTTGGACTTGAAACCGCAAACTCCATTTCGTGGGAGAACTTCACTGGGATGCTCCATGAGGAATACTGTCCTCGGGACGAAATCCGGAAGCTTGAGGAAGATTTTTGGGTACATAAGATGGTGGGATCCGAAATCGAGAAATACTGGACTCGGTTTCATGAATTGTGCAAGCTGTGCCCGGCAATGGTGACGCCAGAGTACAAGAAGATTGAGCAATTCATTAGTGGATTGCCGGAACAGATACAAAGCATGGTGACTGCTTCCGATCACACCACCATCCAACCACTGATTCGCTTGGCACACAAGTTGACAGACCAGGCGGTAGCCCAAGGGAAACTGTAACACCCTGCCTCGTTTTACCAGCAATATTGTCCGCTTTGCCAAATTATAGCTCACGGCTTTGGTTTTGGTCGCCCGGGTGAAAACTTCGAAGGGGGTCACCCATCCTGGATTGCTGTCACCTGAACACGCTTAACTATGGAGTTCTCCTCTCATCCACTACCATTAAGCCCCAAAACGCGTTGTTGGTATAAGAGGCGGGTTATTACATATGAACCAAGGATCTCTCCTGTCCACGGCCGATGTGGGATTTGCCTAAGGTGTCACATACACCCCCCTTGGGACTCATCGTCATCGATGAGGTTTGCCCCGCTAGCCTCTCTGGCGTGTAGGATCTGCCTAAGGTGTCCTCCAGACACCCCCCGGGACTCATCGCCCTCCACACTACGGGGGATTGAGAGAAGTAGTGATGGATGAAGCTCACAAGAGCCGATATTCAGTACATCCAGGTTTTGACAAGATGTACCACGACCTGAAGACCACTTACTGGTGGCCTAACATGAAGTCAGAAATCGCGGCTTATGTGAGTAAGTGTCTGACTTGCTCTAAGGTGAAGGTCGAATATCAGAAACCGTCAGGTCTATTCCAACAACCGGAAATTCTGGTATGGAAATGGGAGCAGATTTCCATGGATTTTATCACCAAGCTACCGAAGACGGCAAGTGGTTGCGATACCATCTGGGTTATCGTAGACCGACTCACTAAATCGCCACACTTTCTACCGATTAAGGAAACTGATAAGTTGGAAAAGCTAACCCGAATTTACTTGAAGGAAATCGTTTCCAGACACGGAGTCCCAATCTCTATAATATCTGACCGAGACAACCGTTTCACGGCACATTTTTGGAAGTCCTTACACAAGGCACTCGGGACAAGGTTGGATATGACCACTGTTTATCACCCACAAACGGATGGTCAGAGTGAAAGAACCATCTAGACCTTGGAGGACATGCTTCAGGCATGCGTAATCTACTTCGGCAACAGCTGGGAGACTCACCTACCCTTGGTGGAATTCTCCTACAATAACAGCTATCACACCAGCATTGGAGCTGTACCTTTTGAGGCACTTTACGGACGTAAGTGCAGATCACCACTCTGCTGGGCAGAAGTTGGTGAAAGCCAACTAACCGGACCTGAGCTAGTGCATGAAACAACTGAAAAGATCGTGCAAATACGTAACAAAATGGCAGCAGCTCGGGATCGACAAAAGAGCTATGCCGATAAAAGGCGCAAACCCTTGGAATTCAAAGTGGGAGATCGGGTACTTCTTAAGGTCTCGCCTTGGAAGGGAGTAATCCGATTTGGGAAATGGGGAAAGTTAAACCCTCGTTACATCGGACCATTCGAGATTACAAAACGAATAGGCCCTGTGGCCTACGAGCTACAGCTACCCTAAGAATTGAGTAGCGTGCATAACGTATTCCACGTATCAATCCTCAAGAAATGCTTATCAGATGAAACGCTCGCAATTCCTTTAGAGGAAATGCTTATCGGGACGAAATTCCTATTAACTAGGGGATGATGTGACCCCTCGCAAATTCCAGGTTAGCATTCATTTTATTTTTAATAATAATGTGTATTATTATTTCATACGTGGCACTAGAATTATAGTATTTAGTGTGACACGTGGCACAACAGTTCAAACACATCGATAATTCGAGGAATTATCGCACAACACTCGCACATGTCTTGAATAACAAACGTTGGTGAACGGATCAAACCACAGAACACTATCACTTCACTTTGGTCTTAGAAGACCTAGAATAGGTAGAACAAAGCTCACATGTCAAGAAACGATGTTCGTAGTCGAAAAATTCGCGAGAATCGCTTCAAGCTATGAAATTGGGCTTATTGGGCCCAACCAAGATCCATCGTAGTACCCGATGGGCACCCAATTGGGCCTTCGCGGTACGCGAAGGCTGGGCGGGAGAATTTGAATTCTCCGAAATCCATCGCGGTACGCGACGACCGATCATCTTCCACCATCGCGATACGCGGCGTGTTTCGGGAACCGAATGAATATTTTAATCGTCACGCTACGCGACGATGCTTTTTGACAGATGTCGCGGTACGCGACGACACCCAGCATAGAAAAATCTTTATAAACCCAATGTTAATCATTCTGTCGACCTCAATACTCAACCTCTCGACTGAAACGACTCATAAGCGGCCATTGACGACCTGCAACCTCACTATCACCCATTTTCATCCATTTTGAAGCCAATCTTGAGGACATTGAAGGTTTGAGCTCAAGTGAACCTCCATAAACGTCCTACCATCATCTTTCTCTGCATTTGAACGAATCTCAGCCTCCCTAGAGTTGTTCCAGAAGTTGCTCAAGTCTCATTTCGTGGATTTGAAGCTTTGTAAGGTAGTTTTCATGCCTAATCTAGTCAAAAATCACATGAGAACACACATGCAAGGGGAAATACCCACATGCATCACTAGCACCACTTTAATCACGAATTTTGGGTCTTATGAATCTTATTTTTGATGTTATAGCTACTGATTTGATGATTTAACAATGATCTATGGTGATATCTACTTGATTTTATGGTTATTTGATGATTATGTTAAGAAATGGGTATTTCTAAAGACATGCATGCATGATCTAGTTGGATTCAAATGATTTTGAGTGTGAATATGTAAATCTTGGTGATATGGGGAGTCATATGGATGATCTATGATGAAATTTGGGGTCATTATTGTTGATTTAGGGCTTATTGCTAATTTTAGAAACTTTAATGGTGATTCTTGATGAAATAGTCTCATGCATGTGTTTGAATCCATGATTTATGCTTAGAATGAAGTTTAGGAAGCTATTATGATGATTCTTGGAACATTTGGATTGTTAAAATTGTCAAAAGAATGACTTTTATGAATGTTACTATAAATAGTAACTTTATTTTGCAAAGTCTATAGATGATAACATGTTTATTGCAACGGATACGATTAAAGGTTTATTAGGACTAAGATAATGATGTTTTGATGATATTGGTTGTTAAACTTGATGAGATATGTTTATTTTTGTAACTTTCTAAATATAGAAACTTTTACGCGCGAAACATGCTAAACCGGCTATGTGTAACTATGTGCTATGTGATAACATGCTCATTTAGGATAAATATGCATGATAGAATAATCGGATTATGATTTCTTGCACATCTTGCCTAATGTGGAAACTTTCCTGAAATAGAAACTTACTACAAATAGTAAGTTTCCTCACGAAAGTGACTTTGGTATCCGTACACATCACACGACACTAAACCACACATCACACGATCACATGATCCAAGAACCGTCACCAACGGGTCGTTAGGTCAAACACGGTCAACACGGTCAAACACGGTCAACACGACCCACATAACAACTTGGAGTTAATAAACACTAACACGGTCCTGTGAGATCCACGTGTACGTAAACACAAACTCATAGTACCTATGTGATATAGGTAACTGCTAGCCGGTGAGCTACTCAATCCTTCGTAGGGTATCTCTACTCAAACTCAGGTGAGTTTACAGCCCACTTTTACTCTTACACTGTTTTACTTAACTTTGGGGTGAGAATACTATGCAACTGTTTTAGATATATGACTGGTATGTTGTGAAAATCATTTTCGAGTGTAACTATTATCGCTTAAAGTCCTCACTTATCCTTACCGTTAGTTGTTACAAACGAGTCGTAATTACGTAGTACTACTGGGTTTGACTAACCCCACTCGGCACCAATGTTGACTGGAGGTCATAACGAGTGTAATTTCGATGTTGATGTCTGGTTCATCGATGACCCGCGGAGGCAAACGGGAACAGTCGAGTTTCGGTAAGATGAACTGACACACTCCACGGATCGTAGATCCACAACTAAACTTAACATACTCAGTATATGTCTGTTTACTTTTCAGTCTGTCTAAACCTGTGAACTCACCAACTTTTTAGTTAACACTTTTCGCATGTATTCTCAGGTAATAAATGGAGCACTCACTAGGATGCGCACAAGGAAGCACTAAGGAGTTTGGCTCGCATATGGACTCGTGTCCTAGGCCTTGTGTGCATTGATTCTTTTGAAAACATTTCTAATTATGTAGTGTTTAAAACAATTTACATTCCGCTGTGTATTTTATATATTCCGCTGCAACTTAATTTTTTTATGGTATTTTAAACATATTCCGCTGCGTATTTATGAAAGTTGTATTATTTGACAAAACTGTTTGATTGTGAACTCATATAGAGTCGTTCTTTATGACCAATGAGCTGTGATCCTGGCCACGTCACACCCACGTGCACTGACACCACAAGTGGGCATTTTGGGGGTGTGACATCCACTATTTCGGCCCAGTGTTTCAGGCCAAATATCAATAGGCAGAGGCCCATGTGGCTGTTTGGCCCAGAAGCCGTTCCGGCCTAGCTCCATGTGGTCAGCCAAGATGAGTAACAAGCCCAACAGCAAGGCCCACTGATTTGGCCCAAGGCCTGTGGTTGCGGCCCAATCTCAGTCCTTTGGCCCATTAGAATTACTGCACAATTCATACGGCCCAAGGCCCATTGGTTTGGCCTACACATTCGACCCACATTGGCCCATTCAGCCCAATAACAATTTATTTGGCCCACTCCACTCATACGGCCCACTTGGATTTAATGGGAAGCAAACACTTGAAACCATTTAGACTGAATATAACATGCATGGGAGTGGGTAACCTCATACTACAAAGGTGATAACAATGTGGTTAAGTAAGACATGTAAAACCTTAAACATTACTTTCCAAGAAGGTTAGCAAGAGATTTTAAGAATAATAAGGGATAAGGATTCTAATTCTCAACTTAAAACCTAAGTGGCATTTAGAAACTAATCAAGGCAAAGGGGTTACAAATCATCACGGGGCTATAATGAATTAAACATAAAACAAGTAACACTACATATCAATATTAACTATGGTTAAGACAAAGTGTAAATCTTCCAACTATAAACCTAAGTTTATACTTAGGTTGATTTCGCAAACTTATGGTCAACACACACTTAACCAACATGTTATAATAATGTATTCTAACACTAACTTAATTGAGTTAAGAAGACTGGAAACCTATAACAAATACACGAGGCCGAATGATAACCGCGACTCACGAGTGTTAGCCAATTTTAGGGCTAACACATACTGTGAGACCCCGTATTTTCCAGGTCAGCTTTATATTTATTTAAATGTTTATTTAAATGCTTATTGTACACGTGGCACTAGAATTATTTTAATTTAGTGTGACACGTGGCATGACAGTACGAACACCGACACACAACAAGATAATTCGTAGAATTATCGGCAAACAACACACACGTGTCAAAACACACGAACGTTGGTGAACGTCAAGCACATTGTGTAGCACTACACTCGAACCCTCACGAAACGCTCACACATTGAACTTGGAAGTTCAAACAAAGCCAAACGATGGTTCGTAGACGTGAAAACGACGACGAACGTATCAAAACCCATTGAAACAGGCTTATTGGGCTCTCCAGGGCCCCATCGCGGTACGCGATGGCCCTACAAGGAAAACTGTCGCGATACGCGACAGACATCGCGAAGAGTTGACTCCCGGATTTCTTCGCGTAGCGCGAAGCACTTTTTGAACCTTCACCGCGGTACGCGAAGCCGCCCAGTCGACAAAATCTTTATAAATCCAAGACAATGATGCCTATACTATCTTTACTAATCATATCTCCGGCTTCACACGAAATCTGTCGGCCAACTTCGTTTTCCCCATCAATTTTCAGCCATTTTCCACCATTGTTGAGCCTCTTGAAGCTCAAGACTTGAACTTTTGAAGACCCAAGGAGACCAAGGAGGACTTCCAAGCACCACCACCCACTTGCACATGCTGGTTTATTGGACAAACATTAAGTGTTGAACTCGTATTAAGCCCTCACAAAGTCTTACCGTTAATGTACGAACAACGTGGTAGATTTGGATGGATCCATTAGGGAATGACTAACCCCACGGGGCACTATGTTGACTGGATGTCATAACCCGTGCAAACTCTGACCTAACTTGCTATGCATACGAGGCATAGCGGAGGCAAGGACAAACAAGTCTAGTTCGGTAGTGATGCACTGACACTTTGGGCCTAGGGCTAGGTACTAACATTTGATAAACAGCATGACACCCTTTCTTACTATATGTATATCAAAACCTGTGAACTCACCAACCTTTGTGTTGACACTTTTTCTAACTTGTATTCTCAGGTAACTAGCAAGGCTAGCATGAGGACAGGAATGGACATCTTAAGGACGAGCATTAGGGACTTACATGCATTCTGTCACAACTTTTCAAAAACAATTTATCTTTCATTCTGTTTATGACAATGTTGTAATAAACTTATATTTCCGCTGCATGTATCAAACATATTTATTTTCCGCTGCTATGATTTGAAACTATTATTCCACTGCAAACTATTTTATTAAGTGTATGTGTCAAACTTTGGAATTGTAAACGCATATAGAGTTGTTCTATATGACCTTGAGCTGTGATTCTGGACACGTCACGCCCACGTGGACTGACACCACGAGTGGGAATTTGGGGGTGTGACAGACTGGTATCAGAGCCTTGGTTATATAGAACTAGGTTTGCATGTAGTAAACTTAGACTATAGCCATTGCTCAACTATAGACACTACACGTAGAACTTGCACATCGATGATATTATTGCTTATATTGAACTGTTACTTACTAACATGGAACTTACAGGATGGCCAACAACGAAGACACAAGCAGGAACTCGGGCAGGCGTCCGGCGACAGATGACCTGACGATAGAGAGCCGCCGACGCGTTCACGACATTGTGGCGCAGGTAGACGCCGAGATGGACAGGCGAGCTAGCGACGCAGCACGAGCCCGACACTGGGGATGGCTACCCATGATGATACAGGAGTGGATTACCGAGGAGAGGGTACCTCCATACCGTTTCCCAGGCGATACCACTCCAGGTCGTCGATTACCACCACTCGGGGTACCACTAGAGCAGGCCTTCGCGGCCCACGTTGCTTGCACTCGACGAGAGATTTGGAGGAGTGGCGAGCTGTCCGATGAGGTTCGAGTTCTTCGTGAGAAGAACGATCGCCTGGAAAGGCGAAACGATCGACTGGAGGAGCGAAATAGTCGACTGGAGGAGCAGGTGGAGACCCTTCGTCTCCAGGTATCCCAGCTGATGAGTCAGCATGGGCAGATGGTGGACATCATGCAGGAGCATGATGGACTTATTACGGAGAACCGAGTCGCCAACGAGGAGACTCCGGCGATGGTACACGCTAGTGACGCCATGCTCAATGCATGGGCCGCACAGTTTATAGAAGAACCTCCACAGGAGGATGGTCCTGAATTCGAGGTCAATGACCTCGGAGAAGAGGATTTTGATGAGGATCCCAACGAGGATCCTAAGGAGGACGATGATGACGGAGACGCTACTAGTGACATTTCACATGTCTCCATGGACTCGGACTAGTGGATTACTTTATCCTGTATTTTTATTATTTTGGCCTAGACGAGCGGGATGTGCTCGAAGAACTTGTATTGTATTTCCTTTTGAAATTATTGTACTTCAAAATTTGGTATTAATGAGAATTATGCTTTGCTATTATCTATTGTATTATTATGACTGTTACTGACACGACTTCTGACCTGACATCTGACTTGACTCATAACATGACATTTGCTAACACTCTAACTCATGCTAACTAACATCCTAACCTTTCCATATAGCAACATGTCTGGAAGAGGATCCAACGCTCTCAAACTCAAACGCAAGGCCGAAAAGGCAAGGATCGACATGATGGTCGAACGTAAGTTCAACAAGGTGCTCGTAGAGTACGAGGCGAACCGACGCGCCAGCGAGACTAGTGGCACTAACAATGGTATTAACTTTTGCCTACGTGACTAACATAGTATAGGCAGCATAGACACTAACACGTTACATTGAACTCCGATGCACAGGATCTCATGGGGGCGTAGCAAAGGGATGCTCATTCAAAGCTTTCCTGAGCTGCCACCCACACAAGTTCCAAGGAACTGAGGGAGCAGTGGGACTGCTTCGCTGGATCGAGAAGCTGGAGTCAGTCTTCTCTATGTCTGAGTGCTCGGAGGAAAACCGAGTGAAATATGCTATGGGAACTCTGGATGGACCGGCCCTCACATGGTGGAACACCCATGTCCAGACTCTTGGGCTAGAAACCGCCAACTCTATTCCCTGAGAGAATTTCACAAGGATGCTTCATGAGGAGTACTGCCCTCGTGACGAAATCCGAAAACTTGAAGAGGAATTCTGGATGCACAAAATGGTGGGATCGGAAATCGAGAAGTACTGTACTCGGTTTCACGAATTATGCAAGCTGTGCCCGGCTATGGTGACGCCGGAGTACAAAAAGATCAAGCAGTTCATCAGTGGACTGCCCGAACAAATCCAAAGCATGGTGACCGCTTCTGACCACACCACCATCCAACCACTGATTCGCTTGGCTCATAAACTGACTGACCAAGCGGTAGCACAAGGCAAGCTACCCAAACGAGGCGAGCATGTAAAACCTCAAGAGAGCCAAAAAAGGAAGTGGGAACCGAGTCAGCACCAATCTCATCAATCCCAACAACAACAGCGGTCTGCACCGGCAAGAGCCTTTACTGCAACCCAACCTGACGACAAGGGGAAGGGTGTGTACCAAGGGAAATATCCCTTAAGCAACCGTTGTTCTTACCATCATTTTGGGCAATGCGAGCGGTATCGTTGCCTGAAATGTGGACGGCATGGCCACATGGCCAAGGATTGTAGATCAAAGTTTCCTGTCAACAACAACAACCCCAACCACAACCAGAACCGCAACAACAACAATCAAAACACTCCCAGAGGGTGTTATGAATGTGGCAAGCCGGGCCACATGAGGAGGGATTGCCCTCAGCTGAAGAAGGCCGGAGGAGGAGCGGCCAAGGGTCGAGCTTTTGTGATTGGCTCGGGGGAGGCCAAGGATGACCCGAACATCGTGACCGGTACGTTTCTTTTAAATAATGTCTACGCTAGTATATTATTTGATACCGGTGCCGATAGGAGCTTTATATCTAGTGAGTTTAGTAAATTGCTAGACATTACCCCGACACCACTAGACTATAAATATACCGTAGAGTTAGCCGACGGCAAGCTGATTGAAACACAACACGTCTTTCGAGGATGCGTCATGGTGTTGGCGGATCACGAACTCGAAATTGACTTGATGCCGGTGACTCTCGGAAGCTTTGATGTAGTCGTTGGAATGGATTGGTTATCCGCTAACCAAGCCGAGATTGTATGCAACGAGAAGATCGTACGAGTGACGTTGCAGAACGGTGAACAGATCTCGATTCAGGGAGAAAGACGGGGAGTATCTCTGAACATCATGTCATGCATGAAGGCGAACAAGTATCTACAAAAGGGATACACTGCCATACTAGCCCTCATCGCAGAGCAATCGAAGAAGGAAAGGAAGATTGAGGACATCGCTGTAGTCCGCGATTTTCCCGAAGTGTTTCCCGAGGATCTACCTGGACTACCCCCGAAACGACAAGTCGAGTTCCAGATAGACCTTACACCTGGAGCAGCACCAATTGCTAAAGTTCCGTACCGACTCGCACCAACTGAGATGCAAGAACTGTCTAACCAGTTGCAGGAACTGTTAGACAAGGGGTTTATCAGACCGAGCTTCTCACCTTGGGGAGCACCGGTCTTGTTTGTAAAGAAGAAACACTGATCATTCCGTATGTGTATCGACTACAGAGAACTGAACAAGGTGACGATCAAGAATCGATATCCATTACCATCAACTAAGGATACAGGAGAACGATATTCCTAAGACTGCCTTCAGAACCCGATACGGACACTACGAATTTCTGGTTATGCCCTTCTGACTAACCAACGCACCCGCAGTATTCATGGACCTCATGAATAGAGTGTGCAAACCTTATCTCGATAAATTCGTAATAGTGTTCATTGACGACATTCTGATTTATTCAAAGAATCGAGAAGATCATGCTGAACATCTAAGGCTAGTCTTGGAATTATTGAAGGAAGAACAGCTGTACGCGAAGTTTTCAAAGTGCGACTTTTGGATTCGCGAAGTCCAATTTCTTGGACACGTGGTTAATGAGCAAGGAATACACGTAGACCCAGCCAAGATTGAAGCCATCAAGAACTGGGAAGCACCCAAAACTCCGACTGAGGTGCGACAATTCCTAGGTCTGGCCGGGTACTACCGGAGATTTATTGAAGGATTCTCAAAGATTGCTCAATCACTGACATCCCTGACCCATAAAGACAAGAAGTTTGACTGGGGAGACAAACAGGAAACTGCTTTCAATTTGTTGAAGCAGAAACTATGTACTGCACCTATCCTATCCTTACCGGAAGGATGCGATGATTTCGTTGTGTATTGTGACGCCTCAAAACAAGGACTTGGTTGCGTGCTTATGCAACGCGAGAAGGTGATAGCATACGCTTCACGACAACTGAAGGTGCATGAGAAGAACTACACGACTCATGACCTTGAGTTGGGAGCCGTAGTGTTTGCCTTGAAGATCTGGCGACACTACTTATATGGCACAAAATGCACTATCTTTACCGATCATAAGAGCCTACAACACATCTTCAACGAGAAAGAATTGAACATGAGACAACGAAGATGGGTTGAACTCATCGGCGATTATGATTGCGCCATCAAGTATCATCCCGGTAAAGCCAATGTAGTGGCCGACGCGTTGAGCCGGAAAGAGACAACAAAACGCGTGCATGCCCTACAACTCACAATTCATTCAGAGCTACCAAATCAGATCCGACTCGCACAACAAGAAGCTCTGAAAACAGAGAACCTCCCTCTCGAAGCCATGCGTGGTATGGATAAACAACTAAGGGTAAAGGACGACGGAGCGTATTACCTAGCGAATCGAATCTGGATTCCACACTACGGGGGATTGAGAGAGGTAGTGATGGATGAAGCCCACAAGAGCCGGTATTCCGTACATCCGGGCTCTGACAAAATGTATCATGACTTGAAAACAACCTACTGGTGGCCAAACATGAAAGCTGAGATAGCAACTTACGTGAGTAAGTGTTTAACATGCTCAAAGGTCAAGGTTGAGTATCAGAAGCCATCAGGGTTACTCCAACAACCGGAACTACCAATGTGGAAATGGGAGCAAATTTCCATGGACTTCATAACCAAACTGCCTAGGACGGCGAGTGGTTGCGATACCATCTGGGTTATCGTAGACCGACTAACGAAGTCTGCATATTTTCTACCTATCAAAGAGACTGACAAGCTAGACAAACTCACTCGTATCTATATAAAGGAAGTGGTCACTCGACATGGAGTACCAATCTCGATAATCTCCGATCGCGACAGTCGCTTTACGTCGCATTTCTGGAAGTCTTTGCATAAGGCTTTGGGCACGAGATTGGACATGAGTACCGCTTACCACCTGCAGACGGACGGACAGAGTGAGCGAACCATACAGACACTAGAAGACATGCTTCGGGCATGTGTTATTGACTTTGGAAGTAGTTGGGAAACTCATCTACCATTAGTTGAGTTTTCATATAATAACAGCTACCACACTAGCATCCAAGCTGCACCATTCGAGGCACTTTACGGACGTAAGTGTCGATCACCTATTTGCTGGGCGGAAGTTGGAGATAGCCAACTGACCGGTCCAGAACTGGTGCACGAAACGACTGAAAAGATCGTGCAAATACGCAAACGGATGGCAGCAGCTTGGGACAGACAGAAAAGCTATGCTGATAAACGACGCAAACCGTTGGAGTTCCAAGTAGGGGACAGAGTGTTACTCAAGGTCTCGCCTTGGAAGGGAGTCATGCGGTTTGGCAAACGAGGAAAGTTGAACCCACGTTACATTGGACCTTTCGAGATCATCAAACGAATAGGCCCTGTGGCCTACGAATTCCAGACGAACTGAGCAGCGTGCACAATGTATTTCATATATCGAATCTCAAGAAGTGTTTGTCTGACGAAACACTTGTTATTTCTCTCAAAGAGATACAAATCGACGAACAATTAAACTTTGTTGAGGAACCGGTGGAGATTATGGACCGGGAAACCAAGAAGCTCAAACTTAGCAAGATCCCGATTGTAAAAGTGCGATGGAATTCGCGACGAGGACCAGAATTCACGTGGGAACGTGAAGACCAGATGAAACAAAAGTACCCACACCTGTTCGCGGAACAGACAAACACTGACAACACGAGTTGAATTTCGGGACGAAATTCTTTCTAACAAGGGGAGGATGTGACACCCCGTATTTTCCAGGTCAGCTTTATATTTATTTAAATGTTTATTTAAATGCTTATTGTACACGTGGCACTAGAATTAGTTTAATTTAGTGTGACACGTGGCACGACAGTACGAACACCGACACACAACAAGATAATTCGTAGAATTATCGGCAAACAACACACACGTGTCAAAACACACGAACGTTGGTGAACGTCAAGCACATTGTGTAGCACTACACTCGAACCCTCACGAAACGCTCACACATTGAACTTGGAAGTTCAAACAAAGCCAAACGATGGTTCGTAGACGTGAAAACGACGACGAACGGATCAAAACCCATTGAAACAGGCTTATTGGGCTCTCCAGGGGCCCATCGCGGTACGCGATGGCCCTACAAGGAAAACTATCGCGATACGCGACAGACATCGCGAAGGGTTGACTCCCGGATTTCTTCGCATAGCGCGAAGCACTTTTTGAACCTTCACCGCGGTACGCGAAGCCGCCCAGTCGACAAAATCTTTATAAATCGAAGACAATGATGCCTCTACTATCTTTACTCATCATATCTCCGGCTTCACACGAAATCTGTCGACCAACTTCGTCTTCCCCATCAATTTTCAGCCATTTTCCACCATTGTTGAGCCTCTTGAAGCTCAAGACTTGAACTTTTGAAGACCCAAGGAGACCAAGGAGGACTTCCAAGCACCACCACCCACTTGTACATGCTGTGGAGCTGCTTTCTAACCTTCCAGGAGCACTCAAGAGCTGTCAAGAGTCTATCTCGAACTTCTAGAGCTTCCTAAGGTAGTTTCTATGGCTAAAACACTCTTTTGCACATCAATACACACACATGCATGGGTGAAACCCACATGCAAGCACTCATGGTCCACATGCACAAGATTAGGATCTGGGTTTGATGATTTAGATGTATTTCTTGATGATCTATGATGATATTCTAGTGATTGATGATGACCTATAATGTAGGATGTTGTTAAAGGCATGACTTGTATATGTAATGTTGAAATATTGCCATGCATGCATGATCCACGATTGTTGGAATGATTTTGATTATATAAATATGTTTTATGATGATATTAGAAGTGTTAGTCATGGCTAGATTTGATTGAAATGGTTAAAAGGTTGATATTTGATAAACTTTCTGTTATTAGAAACTTTATGTTGACAAGATGATATTTTGGATGAGATAATGAGCATGCATGTATGTAGGATTGCTCTTAGGATGATAATATGATGATTGAAATACTTGGAATGTGATTTTAATAATGTTATGGTCATTTTTGGGCATAGTTACTATATTTAGTAACTTTTTGAGCCAAAGTATTGATAGATAATGGTTTGGACTATGTTAACATGTTTATATGATGTTAAATGATTTATTAGGATGGTTTATGACTTAAAAATGGTTTAGAAATGTTTAAATGGTCACTTGATGCAAAAACAACAAGGTTACTATTTATAGTAACTTTATTTTTACAAAAACCGACTTAGGAATATGTTGAATGATTCGAGCATGCTAAATGGCTTATTATGTTATAATAAGATGAATAGATGCCAAGTTAGATGGTTTCCGATGTCACGTATGCTAAAAATGGAAACTTTTATGTGCTCACCTGTTATAAACGACTTATGTGACTTTGTATGATGATGTGTTATGTGTTAACATGATCACGTAGGACTAACGAGCATGCTAGAACTTTAAAACTGTTATGCTTTGTGAACTTTCCAAAAATGGAAACTTACTATAAATAGTAAGTTGTCCATAGACGCGACTTGCGCGTTTAGCACACGACGAGCACTTACACGATTGCTACACGATTCACAAACCGTCACACGGTTCACCAACGGGTCGTTGACTTGACACGGTCAACTCTGGTCAAACACAGTCAAATACAGTCAATGTGGACCAACACAGTCAAACACGGTCAATGTGGACCAACACGAGCAAACACGGTCATTGTGGACCAACACGGACAAACATGAACAACCAAGGGTTGTTGGATACAAACACGAGCACTAACACAAACACTAGCACGGTCACATACACGAACTCACGTACGGTGTACGATATAGGTTGCCGGTGACCGACACGTGCTACTACATCAGGAGCTTACGCTTGATTTGCATTTTCATCACTAAGGTGAGTTTACGGCCCCTCTTTACTCTTTTTCAAACGCTTTTAAATAGAGGGAGAATACTAGTTACATCGAGTCAAACATTTATTTTTGTACAAACATATTTGGTGTATGCTGGTTTATTGGACAAACATTAAGTGTTGAACTCGTATTAAGCCCTCACAAAGTCTTACCGTTAATGTACGAACAACGTGGTAGATTTGGATGGATCCATTAGGGAATGACTAACCCCACGGGGCACTATGTTGACTGGATGTCATAACCCGTGCAAACTCTGACCTAACTTTCTATGCATACGAGGCATAGCGGAGGCAAGGACAAACAAGTCTAGTTCGGTAGTGATGCACTGACACTTTGAGCCTAGGGCTCGGTACTAACATTTGATAAACAGCATGACACCCTTTCTTACTATATGTATATCAAAACCTGTGAACTCACCAACCTTTGTGTTGACACTTTTTCTAACTTGTATTCTCAGGTAACTAGCAAGGCTAGCATGAGGACATGAATGCACATCTTAAGGACGAGCATTAGGGACTTACATGCATTCTGTCACAACTTTTCAAAAACAATTTATCTTTCATTCTGTTTATGACAATGTTGTAATAAACTTATATTTCCGCTGCATGTATCAAACATATTTATTTTCTGCTGCTATGATTTGAAACTATTATTCCGCTGCAAACTATTTTATTAAGTGTATGTGTCAAACTTTGGAATTGTAAACGCATATAGAGTTGTTCTATATGACCTTGAGCTGTGATTCTGGACACGTCACGCCCACGTGTACTGACACCATGAGTGGGAATTTGGGGGTGTGACACATACACGCACACAAATCACTACAACTTCTACTTATAATTTACAACAATATGAAATCAATACAGGATCGTGAACATAACAACAAAAACAACAACGAGCGCGCGCATTCTTGTTTTTACTTAGTCAACCACTTCAACAACAAGGTGAGTTAATTTGTCCCTTTTCAAACATATTTGTTTTACTTCGGGACTGAGAAGCATGTTTACACATTTTAGAATAACTGTTTAATGTTCTTAAACGCTTTTAAACTTATTCATAATGCAAACACGTTCATACTACAGTGCTAATGCTTTATTCTAATACTTTATACTTCTAATCTAAATGCTACATGGGAATGCTACATGATAAGTCTATATGCTAATACTATATTCTAATGCTATATGCTCATGCTACATGCTAATGCTATATGCTCATGCTACATGCAAATACTATATACTAATGCTACATGCTAAGTCTAAATGCTAATGCTTTGAACACTTACGCTAAAAGCTAATACTTGATACACTCGTTCTAAAGGCTAATACTATATACATTTACTCTAAATACTAATACCTTATACTCTTATTTTTAAAAGTTAATATCTTATACTTTTAATCTTAATGCTAATGTTGCTTACACTTATACCTATTTACTTAAAACTCGCGAAGCTTTTAAATGCATAAGAAAGACAACACTAAAACTAGGAATGCTTTTGAAAATTGTACTTATGGAAGCTTGAAAACTTAAACTCAGAAAGACTCACATGCTCAAAAGGATATAAAGACTTATATGCTTGAAATGCTATAAACACTTGTACACTTGATATACTTGGAATGCTAAGACAACAGGCTGATTGACCGCCGCGTGTTGACCTATGTGTCAACCCCTACTAGTCATCAGTAAAACTATGTGAATGCTATAACTTGTATGCTTAAGCTATCGGACATCGTAAGACAGACTGATTGGCCGCCGCGTCTTGACATTGGTCAAGCCCTACTAGTCATCAGTGCTCTTCGTTGTCAGAATCATGTAAGACAGACTGATTGGCCACCGCGTCTTGACATTGGTCAAGCCCTACTAGTCATTTAGTGTTCTTCTTGATTCACCCATGGTTGTGATGTGTGACTAGGATGATTTTGGTCTCTTCTAGTTGACTTTGTGTTATCTTGAAGACTCCTTTATCAAAACACCGATGTCGCGAGTTCTACTTAGTTCCGTTATGGATGGATACGTAATTCCTTAGGGTGTTCAGCTGTCCATAACGGTAACTCTCAAAACTTGATACTCAAATGCTACTCTGTGTGTGTTGAAACACATAAATCAGGATACTCAAAACTATGATGGGGTTGGATGGTAGGTAAGACTCTTAATTATCATTAACAACAGTGTCATATGCGGATTAGTATGTGGTGGGATGGCGTCTGGGCAAGTTGTAGGCTCGACCCTTTCGTATGCCCTATATATAGGCATACCGATCTGGATATTGCATGTGATGTTAATGAGGTTAAGGTTGTTACCGAAGGGATTTGTGAAACTATTGGGTGAATGTCTTAAACTTCTAAACAGAATACTTGAAACTATTGAGTGAATGTCTTAAACTTCTAAACAGAATACTTGAAACTATTGAGTTAATGTCTTAAACTTCTAAACAGGATACTTGAATCTATGGGAGAATTTAATGATTGGTAAAGCACTTAATTATCATTAACAACAATTTCATATGTGGATTAGTATGTGGTGGGATGGCGTCTGCGCGGGTTGTAGGCTAGACCCTTTCGTATACCCTATATATAAGCATACCGACCTGGTTATTACATGTGATGTGAATGAGGCTAAGGTTGTTACCGAAAAGGTTTGCAAAAGCTATTTTTCAAATACTAAACTATATGAACTCACCAACCATCGTGTTGACTTTGTTTTTCTTACATGCTTTCTCTGGTGACGTACAGGATTAAGCTAGGGCTCAGGAATGCATACTAGGATGCCCAGTTAAAGGATCTAGTAGATTTTGGAAAAACACATCTTTTGATGAGAGCTATGAATCTATTTTGATATCTGGCACAGTTACAAGATAGCAAACATTGATTCTTTTGATAGGTTTACTTAGTTAAATTATCAAACATTGATATTTGTAATTTAACTTTGTAAACCTAGTTTAATGCTATATTGTGCTTAGTTATTCTCAATGTTGATGCTATGTAAACAATCTGATCATTTCGATTATCACTCATGATATCGCGCCCCGAGAACCTTCCGCCCGATGGGAAACACGATCTGTTCCCGCCGGCTCGGGGTGTGACAGATTGGTATCAGAGCTCAAGGTTATAAAGAATAATAGGCCATTTACTTGAACGGTTTGGCCTAGACTATAACTTAGGGACCCTCATGTAGAGAACATAGGATTTAAGTTGTATTGTGTCTTCTCCATTCGATCATTGCACTAACCAATATCCTTTTGGTTATAATCAAAATGCCGCCCTGAAGACAACCGACTCCGCAAACTTCAGAACCTCACTCATCGACACCTACACCACCTGATTCACCACCGCCACCTCCTCCTCCTCCACTAAACCCTCCTCCGAACCCGTATGCAACTCTAGTTCTGGATCCTGCTACTGTTGCCTTAGCAACATTACTGAGTAGTCAGCTGACTAACCAGCTGAAGGATATTCTTCCGGAGATGATCAATAGAATTCAAAACCACTAACTCTAGGCATACTACGGGGGAAGCTAGTAGAAACACCGACACTACTTCATACTATTCCTACAAATCATTCCTAGGATGCAAACCGCCAAGCTTTAGCGGCGTTGAAGGAGCTGTTGGACTGATCCAATGGCTAGAGAAGATGGAAACTACAATGGACATCTGCAGTTGTCCAGAACACCATAAGATTCGCTACGCCACTGGATCTTTCAGTAAGCGTGCCTTAACATGGTGGAACTCTCAGATACAAGCTCGAGGAAGAGAAGAAGCACTAGCGATGTCATGGGCAAACTTCAAAATCCTGTTAAGGAATGAATTCTGTCCCAAGCACGAACTTCAGAAGCTAGAGGTGGAACTGTCAAATCATGTGATGAAGGGAGCAGATCACATGACATTCACTACTCGTTATCATGAATTGATAGCCTTGGTGCCTGAGATGGTGCCAACTCTAGAAAAGCGGATTGACCGATATGTAGGAGGATTACCATCCTGCATTCAGGGCATTGTACTTGCTGCAAACCCTACTACTCTAGAGTCAGCCATTTCTCTGTCCGCTAAACTCACTGACGTAATGGTGAAGTCAGGAGTTTTGAAGAACGACTCAAGCAAGGCTAAAGAGGAACAACCGAAGAAGAAGCAGAAGGTCACTCAAGAAAAATAGGATTTTTTTTTCACTCTTTCTCCTATTAAAAACGTGTTTTGACTCCTCTTTCTCCTATCAAAAACATGTTTTGAATTAAGAAAAATAAGATTTTTTAATATATTAAAAATATATTAATATCAAAAACACACTTAAAAAAAACAAATTAATATAAAATATTGAATTTTCAAAAAGAAAAAATTTAAAGAAACAAAATTTGAAAAAACCATATATAGTGTTTAAAAAAAATACTATAATTATTTTATATTAAATTTTTTTTCTTATATTGTTTAAATTTTTATTTATAATTATTTATTATATTTTTTATTCATTTCGTATAATACACAGGGTATCGACCTAGTATAATAATATATATAATATAATAATAAATGGGGCCCATTTGTATAATAATAATAATCAATGTTGCAAAAGTCGCTAGACGCTCTTAAGTCGGAACAACTCATTGTAGCGAGTAATTGGAGAGTACTCGGCCCTAGTTGGGAAGCACTCGGGTAATACTCAGAAGTACTCGGCCTCTGAATAACTCTTTGGAGCGAGTACTCGAAGAGTACTCGTCCTTGAAGGCCGACTTTTGCAACAGTGATAATAATTATATTATACTATTTATTTTTCATGTGTTTTAATTATATATATATATATAGTAATTATATATAGTAATTGGCTAATGAGTAGTATGTTTTGTTCTTTTATGCTTCGTGACCACCGCTTTATCTTTTTAAAAGAGAGATATGATGTATGAGATGTCGTACCTATAATCTTTAGGCGCAAAATAGAAGAGCCATGAGGTACAATTGTTTATTGCTTTGAACGTGAGAGATTATGTACAAATTTTAAGGTCTTCATCAGGTTGCTACTTTTTCTAGAAATGAATCTTCATGAATGTTTGTTTTGTTTTCTAACTTCTAAGCCTTTTCTTTTCTATTGGTTGTTTCACCTATATGAAGTGGAACCTAATCTATGGTTTCTTTGTTTGGATTTCAAAAATGATTATTTAGCTAACTTATCACATAAATAATAGGAATCACATAACTCAAAGGAATCAAAAAATAATGCAAATAAAGTTCTAATTAGAATAAAAAAAAACATGAATCACATAACCAATTGTCTATATTTAAAAAATAACAATGTGTTTTTTTCATTATTAAATCAATATGTTTTACATATAATTTTTTGTAAATAACTAGTTGCAATGTACATAAATATTGTTTTTGAATTAAATATTACAGGTAAACTAAAACAGCGATCAACTTGTTTTATAGGATACTACCAATAGTGTCATCAAAGATGCCTTGGATTATTGTCACCACATTTTCAGAATATTTTAATTAGATAATTATTTAATTTTGTCGATGACAATAGTCCATTCATGCTATTAGTTATTATTTTTTTAATGGTTTAGAACACGTAAATCGAAGACATGATTTCAACTGTTTATACGAACTTTATACTCTGAGACATTCGTTTGAGTCCACATGTTAAGAAACCTCACCACTGTATGATATGCCATTATTTATTTCACGTTAAACCCATAAATATCGTTTGATGCTTTTAGTAGGTTTTAATTGACATATGTGTTGCCCCTAAAGAATACATGTGAACTGTTTATTTAAAATCCACTCACTCATGTGTCATTCCTACAATAATATGCCTAACTCCAAATCCTTAGGCTTTTGCAAACCCTATTATGACGTCGTAAAATTATATCTTGATTAGACATACGATCACATGTAAAATTAAGGGTCATGTTTACAATATGATACTATAGTTAGAGTGTCCGGTGTGTTGGGTGAGTGGGCGTGAATGGGGCGTGGAACACCACCCCCTTCGGGGCGTGGGGGGCTGGGCGTGAGTGGGGCGACTAAAATGACCGTTGGAAGCTTGAAATTAGACCGTTGCCAACATTAACAAAAAAACAAAAAATTTACCTATTTAAACCACATTCAACACAAAAAATCTCTGTCGCACCCGGCCGGTAGGGGCAAGACGAAAGATTGGTAAAACACTTAATTAAGTAGGACTAATATAACTTCATCATCAACTAGTACAAAATAGTCTTAACAATTGTCTTAAAACCAAAAGTGGGCATGAACAACCCAATATCATAATGTCTATAATAACAAAACAGATGAAGTTTAAATATAGTTCCTAGGCAGCGAAAATAATAAAGCAAGTCTCTAACATAGACTCCAAAGTGTTAGGCACCAAAAGCTTCCCGTCTACCTCTCCTTCTTAGTTTAACGTCCTGAAATACATGCTTAAAAGAGTTTGGGTCAGCATAAAGCTGGTGAGCTCGAGCAGTTAAAAACATTTAATAAGTAAACAGTTTGTATTCTTTGTAATAAACAAAGATAACAATAGTTTGTTCGTGTACAATGTTCAAGTCGCACAGCCGATCCTGCACCACCCATATGATCTCGCAACAAGACCATATGTCGGCGTTCCGTCCCTGCGTAGTTCATTTCCCATTAATGAACTAATACAAATAGTTAGTAATTATGCCACAACGATTTGCCAATCTCAGTGGGGAGACCACTGTGTGTGAGGGTTTCTCAGATAGCGCTACCCATAATACTAATGGCCCCAACTAGGGTTAATGGTGTGCTCTAAAGAAGGGACAACAATATGGGAAGTAACAAGTCTCAAACATTAGTACACATAAAAAGTTTTAGTAGCATGTATTCCATCCCAAAACATAGTAAAGAAGGGAAAGGTTTGCATGAAAACTCACCGAGGTTAAGGTTTGCAAACCGAGTAGTGAGTTGAATATTCCAAGTGTTTGCCTTTTCTGGATAGGTGTATACCTATGTTTAAACGTGTTGCTAAGATTAGACTTAGTTGCTAGTATCATTGTGCTCTATGCATAGTGTCATATTTTACTCAGGCCTAGTTTAGATGTTTTGTAAGTTATAACATTTACGTAACATCTTGTATGTATGTAATTAGATTTTTAACATGATTATTGTATACAAATACTAATAATTAAATAAACTAGATAGGTTAACAATCGAACTTTAAGTTATTTTTTACATTAAAGTTACCATTGGGCCTATTGGGCCCGTCAAGACATTTAAAGCCCAATAATACGTTTATAAATCATAATTTGTCCAAATAAGTATATACTTGTTCAAATATTCAAAATAGACTATTTATTAATAAAATCTTTTGATTAGAAATACCTCATTTTACTTGGTTGCTAATTGGGCCGGTAACGCCCATAACGCGGTTTTTATCCATTTTAAATATATAGTTTAAGCCCATAAGTTTTAGAAATTATATTTTCATTATATATAAAATATATTAAGTATAATATTCTGGTCTAAATAGTTATGGGCTTGCATATATATATAAACCCGTTTTTAGGCATTTCGCGTGTCGGTTATGCACGTAGTTTCGCTTTTAAATAGTCTTTCGTCTTTCCTATCATCCCAAATATTTTTATAACATTATTATATATATTTTTACTTGTATATATTCTGTAATATTTCAAAAATAAGTTATAGTCCAAGACTATGCGATTTAATAATTCAAATGAGTCGGTTTCGTAACTAGTTTTGCGTAAAATACATTGTTGGTCATTTTAATCACCATAACTCATCAAAATATGATATTATATATTATTTATCATAAATAAACTTACAAAATTTCCAGAATTTAAATATGCGCAATGTAACATCACTGTACTTCCGGTTGTCCGTACATCCGTACGATTGTACTGTTACAACCTGAGATTTTGTAATTATTAATGTTGATACATTATTTGATGATTATCACTGTTACTTGTATACATGTTCAGTACATATTATACGCGTAAACCATGGGAAGTTTAGTTGTAACTGAACTAAACAGATACAGTTGAGTTTGTCAGAGTTATATTGTTGATGATTATGGATTTGGTTTGGAAATGGAAAGGAGATTTAAGTTGGTTGTTGTTTGGTTACTAAACATAGTCAAGGACACATGGTCATGGTTTATCGAAATAGCGGTGGGACGGTGGCTAGGGCAGTTGCAACTGACCCTTACATATGCCCTATACATATGCATATTTCGGTCTATCATGGATGTGTCAGTGACTAAGGTTTAGTGGGTTTTGGATTGGGGTTGATAATATTAAAGTTAATAAATAATGGAAGTCTTAATAAGAACAAGTCCGCGATGGTGAGGTTACGAATATACTATAAACACGAATATTAATTCGGAAATGTTAACTTAATAAATGTATTCGCGTGGGTGACGATTCACACGAATGTAATTATTAAGAATGATATTCTGAAATGATATTCCATAAATAGTAAATCGAATCGAAATACGGTACGAGCGTTGGATTCGCAAAGGTGACGATCTTTACGAATACGTACGCGAGTAACGCGTTTCGACGAGATAATTAAATAATATCTAATGATATTAAATATGAAAACGTTTATTAGGAATCACAACTTAAAACGAAAACGAACAAATCGTTTATTTAAATAATTGATTAATAAAAATAAACGGAGACTTGTATTTAAACGATTTTATTTAAAAACCATTTTAAAACGAAACATGATCATTTAAATGTTTTAAATATGTTAAACGAGAAAACCGAGAAATTCATAAATTTTACGCGATAAAAACGAGACCGAGCACGCGAGGATCGACGGGCTATAAAAGCCCATTTCTTTCTTTTCTTCTTTTTTACAAGAGTCTCTCTCTCTAACTTCACAAAAAATGCCACCACTTTCTCTCTCTACCTTCTCTCTACGATATCTCCTTCGATACCCAACGGATTCACGAGATCTTGGCGCCTACGCGTTCGTGTGATCAAGAGGAACAAGAAGATCCAAAGAAACCATACATTCGAATCACGAATCGAGGTAAATCTAAGTTCTTATTTTCGGTTTGGTTAGAAATGAGATGTGTATATGATTTGCAACTTATGATCGAGATTAGGGTTTCATTTGATGATAAATCGATTTATTGTTGAGACATGGGAAGCCATAGATGACCTTAAACTTGTAGAATGCGATGAAGATGATGATGAACAGGACTGGGTCACGACAGCAGGTGTTGGCCGAACCTTTTGGTCCTCACGAACCTCCCATGGGCGGGAACATAGGTTTTAGCCGAACCCTTGAGGGCTAGGCGAACCTAGCTTGCTGGCGAACCCTGGCATGCCACGAACCCTGAGCCCATGAGCCCCGAACCCTGCATGTGGTGCAGCGAACCTTCGGACAAGATGGGACGAACTTTGCATTGGTGAGCCGAACCTTTGTGTTGTGACCCCATCGAACCCTAGGGAAACCTTAGCCGAACCTTAGCCTAGGCGAAACCTTAGCCGAACCATGGGAGTCACGAACCTGTCTCATCACGAACCTATGCACAGGTGACGAACCTTAGGCTCACGAACCAGGAGGCTGCGAACCCTCACATGGTGGCCGAACCTTGGATGTTAGCCGAAGTTATTATGGGCCGAACCTTTGACCAATCTTTGGCCGAACCATTTACTAGGCTGGGCCGAACCTATGGTTTATGCCAAAAGGTTCGCTGCCCTATGGGGCTAATTAAACATAAGTGAACAAAAACTAGTGTTAAGAGGAAGGTTAAATACTAAGATGAATTAATGATAACCAGGCATGCATGAAAGATAATGGTTACCATCTTTTTATTTAAATACATATATTAAATTATGAGGTTTCTTATGGAATGTGAGTTTTGGTGTAAGTAACTTGAAAATGGGTTAATTAAGCAAAAAGGGATTCTAATTAGACAATGGGGGTGGAGTTAATTGACCATGCATGTATGTGTTAGTTCATATATAATTGAGGTCAACACATTGGAATGTATGTACAAGTAATAAAGGGAACACACATAAGATAACATAAAGAGTTATTGTTATTAAATGATCTAAACCGACAAGTAAAATTCATGCTAAGAATGATTTATTTTAAAATCCTTAGCGGGGTATTAAGTTAGGTAAAATAAACTAAGTTAGTAAAACACTACTGAGTTTAAAGTAAGCCTAAAGGGACACAAAATCTAATTGGAAATGCTTATGATTATAAACACAAACACATTTATAATTACAGGTTGATTGAGTTGGTCTGATTCTCATACGCGAGCGCGCATTTTACGAACACACTGATTCTAAGGATTCAGGTGAGTTCTCATAACCTCCCTTTCTTTAAACTTTTTTGTTTTAAAACTCTGAGGCGAAACATGTATACCAAATTCAAATATTATTTTGATAACACAAGGATAATACCTGTTTATCAACATGATATTTATATTATGGAATTACATTGATTATTAAAACTCCGTATGACATTGCTGATGACCTCGGTTATACGCAATGATCACATGTATTGTCACGCGGGTTACCACATCCGTGTAAAGATTGTTATTGACTTTGGTCAATAACAAAGATTTCATGTATAGCCACTTGGATTATCATAACTCCGTGAAACAATGCCTTTGACCTTGGTTAATTGCATTGGTTTCATGTATTCCCACGTGGATAGCTTCCACTCCATGGATCATGTTTTTAACTTATGTTAATTACATAACGACCATGTATAGTCACATATATTATTTGAGAATATTGACGTTGAGATTGATTGAATGGTTATGTGGTTGTTTATCTATTATTGACTATGATTATCTATGATTGACTATGACTGATTGGATATGTGATTATGTGTTTGTGTATGTGTTTGATTGTTGAGTTTGGAGATGTGTTGGATTATCTCATGCAGGTTGTAAGCCCCAAAACCCACACACGCGTGACACGTGTCTTAAAACAACATTTCATATTAGGTCCCAGATTTTTAAACTTTAAAACCACGTACAAACTAGTTTATCACAAAACATCAACATCCAACCAATTAAAAGTTTAAGTATGTGACTTTCAAAAGACTCCATTAATACATAAACACATTTACAAAATAATGGTTTAGTCCATCAAGTGTGTTCGATCACGAGTCCATAAAATATATCCGATCACGTCCGCTTTCATCCTCTATTTTCACCTACAAAACACCACATTTAAGTCACCGTTAGTTCGTTAGAACTAAGTAAACACCCCCATATCTTCCCCAAGATCAAACAACCCTTATGGTGAAGTATAACAACAAACCGGGGTCAAAAAGCCATTTTTCAGCATTTTGGGCGCACTGGTAGGCGCACTACAGAACATTTTGGGCGCACTGGGCGCCTGCCAGGAGCACTAGGCGCCCAGCTTCAGCTCAAACACGTTTTTTTTTGCACTTTTTGACACCCGAAACCTTCCCCGATCGTTTCCAATCACTCCTTTACTCCAAATGCATCCCAAAACACCATAACAACATAATAATCAAGTCCCAAACATACTTTGGTGACTTAACAAAACACAACAACAAAACGATTTTACTAACGGGTCGTTTTCACCCAAAACACCAAAGAAATCTTTTACACCAAGATTTCTCAAGTTGAACAATCACACCACTTGTGATTTGCCCAACTTGAATTCACCAATTTAGGACATTCACACACCTTGTGAATAATCCAATTTCATGATCACACCACTTGTGATTCATGACACCAATTCAATTAAATTTCAATTATAAGTCCACACACCTTGTGAACTTATTTCCATACGTTCATCATGCATACAAATAGACACCAACTTCAATCATAATGAACAATTAAACACCAAATCAACAATAAATTAAGCAATACCCCACCTATTGCGTATTATTGTCAAACAACAAGTAATCTAACACCAAATCACCAATTCACCAAAAGTCAAAATTTCTACTTTAAGCATTCATATATGCCTAACACCCTTGCATACGTTAAGTAGAAGGGTTGGGTGACTTATCTTGATCCAATAAGCTATCCTCTATAATAATTTCCTTCCCGGGTCGTTTGGTTCCACCCACACCTTCACTATCAATTCCTATTATCACAACGAATAGGTTTAATATAAAGTTTGACTACAACTAGTCAAAATACACCCATTCACCCCAATGTCACCATTTTCAATCTAGTTTGCTTCCAATTGACCCTTAACCATATCAATTCACCCTTGTTGATGTTATACACCCACATACTTCATATCACCATTAGTTTTATCTAATTTTAAGTTAAATGCCTTTCTTGGCATTTCATCAAACACCTTTTGTGCAGGAATTTATCCTTCACATTTCAATCTCATCCAAACCACATAAATTTCCCACATTTTTGTTTCTATTCTTACATGATCAAGGATTATCCAAATTCACCAATGTACAAAAATAAACAACTTGTGAGATCACCAACCCTACCATAGTCAAAGACTATCTCTAACCCCCCTCTAGTTCATATACTCATGAACCATAATAACCCCATATTGCATTCTTCACCAAAATGCAAGAAGAAGAGCAAAATATAGTTTCTTGGATGATTGTTATGATCATTAACAACATCTATCACCATAAAAACATCAAATTTCAGATTTTTACCCATCAACCCACACCCCCAATGGTGACCCATGAAAACCCCATCAAGAACACCCAAAAATCATACCTAAATGTAGCTTGATACAAGAACTCCAATTTCAACTTGCATTCAAGATCAGACTATGAATCATGCACCAATTTTGAAGGATTTCCAGAATTTGAGCTTTCTCCTTGTCTCCCTCCCCTCTCTTTCACGTCTCCAGCCACACACACACACACATAAAATGTGAAATGTTGACCAAGTCAACATTAAACCCCTCTTTTAAGCCAAGTTTTACCTAATGTCAATTCTAGCCCCTCAATTACTAGTTAAATATAACTAGTTTATTTATAACTTAGTTAAGTTAGTTAACACCACCATTTAGTCGTAATAAAAAAATATTTATAAAAACACCCATCATTAAAATAAAACATAATTATACACCAATTACATTTTACTTATAATAATCCCCCAAAATGGGTTGTTACACAGGTACTCTTGTGGATTTCCTCAGAAAGACCATAAGTTCTTATACTTATTTTATCTAAACTTTTTATAAAATCTTTTCAAAATACAAACTTTTATACTCATCTTATAAAACATTTTTAAAGTATAAAAACTTATGATTACTCACCAACTACTTAGTAGTTGACACTTGATTTTCCTACATGTTTCAGGTAATGAAGGAAAGTAGGTTGAGGATGAAGAACTCAAACTTTTGGACGTCATCATAGAGGATCTTGGACTTAGCTAATTAACTGAAATTCTGGCGAATTGAATTTAGTTAGATAGCTAATTCTTTTTGTAATTGATGTAACAAATTCATGTTAGACATGATTTTTTGTGTACTTATTTTGGTTGATTAAATGATATATGATGATTTGATTTAGATGCCCACGAGCTTTTGAAGAATCTACACATCCCTCGTGGCATCCCGACGTTTCCGCCATCGGTCGGGGTGTTACAGATTGGTATCAGAGCCTGGGTTATAGGGAATTAGGTTACTAGAAATGGTTAACCTAGTCTATAACCGTAGGATACCTTAGTATGAAGTAATTTCATACACTAGTTAGTATATTCAGGATTTCATGCTTATGTGTTTATTACATGTTAACTGAACTCCTGTTATATATTTGAATTATATATGCTGCTTACTAATTAATTGCTTACTTGTGCCCTAATGACTCGATAAGGACATACTCGTGGTGTATTGTAAAGGTGGTGGGACGGTGGTTTGGGCGGTTGTGACCTACCCTTATCATATGACCTATATATATACCATTTACAGTACATCGGGTGGATGTCAGTATTGAGGAATAAGGGAACTACCCGTTTGGGACACTTATCTGCTTAAGAACTTAACTGCTTAGGAAATTATCTGCTTTAGGAATTATCTGTTAGATCTCTTGATCTCCAGACAAGGACACACTCGTGGTATACTACAAAGGTGGTGGGACGGTGTAAGGGAGGTTGCGATCTACCCTTGCATATGCCCTATACATATACCATTTGTAGTATATTGGGGGTCTGTCAATGTCAGGAACTTAGGATATTATTAGGAATTATTGTAAAGTTGAGATTGATGGGATATGGATGTTGATGGTATGTTTGTTGGATTGGTTTGGATTGACTCATGGATGATCACACTTGATGAACACTTATAAACTCATTTATAAACATGCTTATTGGACACGTAGGGTGCATAGGATCAACAAATTATACGAACGATTAGTAATGGATTGTAAGACTTGGGTGATGATATAGACACTTGGGGGATAATATAAACACATAGTGATGATACTAACACTTAGTGATGGTATGGACACTTGATGAGAATAAATAATAGGGAAGATATGAACACTTAGTGACAATAATAGCACTTAGTGATGATATGAACCCTTATTGATAATTTTGGACATTGGGATTTGGTATGAAACTTAGTGAACTTAGACATTAGGGGAACTTTAATGTCAGGTGAACTTAGACATTAGGTGAACTTAGAAATAGGTAAACCTACATGTCAGGTGAACTTAGACATTAGGCGAACCTAATTGTCCAAGGGAACTAGAGACCACTTTACTCAAAATTATCCTATCTAGGATAAGGTTTGTGAAGTGAGACTATGGTAAGATACATGATACACCCTAAATGCTAACAAGGGCATAATCGTGGTGCAATGGAACGGTGGTGGGACGGTGTAGGGGAGATTGCGATCTAACTCTGCATATGCCCTATATATAAGCTTGTTGCATTGCATCGGGAGGTTGTCAGTGTTGGTATAGGGTGGAAAATGTATGAAACTTAGGAATAGTTAACTAGTATTAGTTATGACCAACTAGGACACTTAGTATAATTCTAGGAAATTTAAAATTTTTTTTTATGAGTTTAATGACAGACGGGAGAAAAATATAGTTCCTATATGTAATCTTAACTGTCTAATGAACTCATTTGACCATTGTTTGTATGACTTACGTTGTAAACGGTAGTAACATGTTTCTAATTTCCTCAGAAACATGCCGCCACGCCGTCACAACGGAGACGATACGAACTCAGAGGATGCTAACGGTAATGCCAACTCAGGCATAC
Source organism: Mikania micrantha (assembly GCA_009363875.1). Taxonomy (NCBI): domain Eukaryota; kingdom Viridiplantae; phylum Streptophyta; class Magnoliopsida; order Asterales; family Asteraceae; genus Mikania; species Mikania micrantha. Next base: position 84,001,251 of record CM018697.1, read on the forward strand.
AAGAGTTAGCAAACCTTATTTCTGGATTGGTGACTCCACTGACTCAAGCCAATCAAAACATCAACCAAAACCGAGGTGGTGCAAACCCTCCAACTTGCACATTCAAACACTTCAACTCCTGTAATCCACAGAAGTTTACGGGTTCTGAGTCAGCCACTGGTCTGCTGCAGTGGTTTGAGAGCATGGAGAACACTTTCATTAACAACGATTTCCCGGAGAATCTGAAAGTTCGCTATGCCACCAGTGTTTTCCGAAAGAGAGGACTAACATGGTGGAATGGGGAGAAACGAACTAGGGGAGTTGATGCTGCATTAGCGCTAACATGGAAAGAGGTCAAGGACCTGATGACCACTGAATTTTGTCCTCGCAGTGAGATGAGGAAGCTTGAGACTGAGTTCTGGGAACTCAAGCAGGACAGCGGGGAGAATGTAATCTACAATACTCAGTTCCATGAGTATAGCCTGCTGATGCCTCATCTTGTGACACCTTTGGAGAGAGCCATAGAGAAGTATATCGGCGGGTTTCCGGTGTAGATTCAGGATACTGTATACGGAAGCAACCCCAAAACCCTTAAGGCTGCTATTCGTTTATCTGCCACACTGACTGATAACCATGTCAAAGCTGGAACACTCACAAGGAAAGGGACGAAGAAAACTGAGGGGAAATCTACTGCAAAAGAAACAAAGACTGAAGTTAAGTCTGAAGCTGCTAGTTCTTCTAAAAGCAGCAACAAAAAGAGAAAGACCAGGAATTTCATGGTCACTGCTCCTGCTGCAAAGACTGCGCAGCAATCATCAAACAACACCACTGCCAGAAATTACACTGGTTGATTGAATGATATATGATGATTTGATTTAGATGCCCACTAGCTTTTGAACAATCTACACATCCCTCGTGGCATCCCGACGTTTCCGCCATCGGTCGGGGTGTTACATGCAAAAATAAACGTTTTAGTAGTTTTAAACACATCGGTTCGGTAATACAACGGTTTTAAGCTTAAACCATGTTAAGGATGTCTTATAAAACATATTTAAATTATTTTTAACATAATTTAAGATGTTTTTAACTTCTGGAATGTTTGAAGTCATGCATGTACGGTTTGTGTCGGTTTTTGAGATTTTAACGCGTTATGTCCGTTTTTAAAGTACAAGACGTTGCATGCATTATGCTACTTTTTATTTTCAGATACTTTTACTCATTTTAACTTATATTACATGTGTTTTATATGTTATAAGTGTTCATGTGCTAATACAAGTGTTAAATGCAAACTATGCAAGTAAAACATAACTAAACTAGTTGAATGAATACCCTTAACGATGTTGCGTTGCCTTGACTGTTGCTCAACAAATATTACGTGTGAGGCTGCTGTATCCAGGGGGTTTTTAGGGCTGTAAATATGGTTAGCAAAAGTGTATTGGCTTTAGATGAAGTGAAGGTGCAAAGGTGAAGGTATTAGTGCTCAAAAATTAAGTTTAGGCACATGCAACCTTCATGCATGTGTGTTTTTCGACCAAGCTTTTATACAAACGAATTTTGTTAGTTAAAACATTTACTTTTACTGCCCAAATAAGTTCTTGGTCATGGTCAATAAGAAGTAGTGATAAAAATACATAGTTGTTGTTTTTAGAACTCGAAAACCCATCTTTTTGTACATGCAACCTTGTTGCATGTAGGAGTTTTGACCATGGCTTAAAAACCACTAAATTTTGGATGTTAAATGGTCTTTATTTTCTGTTTAAAAATAGGTCTTGGTCATAGATTTGAAAGAGTATATGATAGTGTGCAAAAACATTAATAAAAGTGAGTTTTTGATTTTAGAATGTAGGATTTGTACCTAGTTCTTGAAGGGATAATGAAGAGAGATGGATTATGAGATGATAGGACCTTCAAATTATAACAAATAATCTTCTATGAGGATTTGTTGCAAAGATTTGAGTTCAAAAGTTCAAGAATCAAGGAAGAAGGAAGATGCAAGTCTTTGCATGTAGTGTTGCTGCACTTGTTCCACGTTTTCAAGGGCTTTAAGCTTCGTTCTGGGTCTTAAAAGCTCCTGGGATTTTTACCAAACAAAGTAAATTGAAGTCCAAGAAGATCAAAAAAATAATGAGGTGATTTGGAATTCATTTGGTACCTTAACCGTGATAAAGAAGTGAAGATAGCCAAGCTGGTCGGTTTCTGCGCACCTGAGTTTTGAAGGCTGTTTGGAGGTCTAAACCTTGATGAAAATGAGTGATACCACTTGCGATTTTTCTGGAGGAAGCTGAAGTTGATTATGGAAAAATAATGGAGTGATTTCGTGAAGTATTGAACAAGTTATAGCTGTTGGAAGTTGACAGTTGAATGCTGTCAAAAAGTAGAAACGTAAAGGGGCATAGGGAAGAGAAAGAGAAAGAGAAAGAGAAAGAGAAAGAAGGAGTGTGTGGATTGGGCATGGGGGTGGTGTGTTTGAAATTGGTTCTTTGTTTGTAAGTGTGCATGGCATATTTTGCAAGCATGTGTGTGTTATATGTATGTATACATGTATGTGTATACATATGATTGCAACTATGTATGTATAGATTTCATACTCATTCCTGCATGTGTGTATCATGTATATATATTTGTGTTTTATAATTGTTTGATTTGTTTTGTATACATATGCACATGTATTTGTTTACATGCGTATGAACAAGTGTATGTATGCGTGTATTTTATATATATATAAATGTTGCTTGTCTATACATATATATAGGCGTCCATATACATATATATAAATGTTGCATGTCCATATATATATATATATATTCGTATATTGCTCATTGATGTGTTGCAAAACACATCTGTTTTTCTATTTGTTCTTATTGAGTTTTTGTACAGTTTATTGGTTTTTAGAGTCGATTTATGCTGGTTCTTCACAATTCTATAATTTGATGCTTGCAGGTAACAAACATGCGTATTTGGTGTTAAAGATCAAGAAATAGAGCTCCTGGTTGGAAAAGAACGGACCCGAAGATAAAAGAATTTAAAGCTGGAAAAAGACCTTGTCGCGTATCGCGACAACAACCTGAAACCCTGTCGCGTAGCGCGACAGGTGGAAATTACAAAACTGCCATTCATTAATCATTGCGGGTTGACCCGATTGTTTTGTCGGGTAGCGATGTCCCTCGCGTAGCGCGAGGGATTTCTTGGTCATTGTCGCGGTACGCGACGGGTTCAAAAGCGCAGAAAGTCGATTTCTTTTCATTAAAACGGCTGGAGACGGGATTTTTAGGGTTACACTCGGCATCAGACGATAGAGAGACGGCCAGAGGCGATTGGAAGCGATTGGGAGGCTCTTGAAGCGAGAGATCGAAGGATTGAAGCCCCGGGATTGTGTTTTCGGGTGTTAACCATTCGGTTTACTCATTCTTTGTTTCATTCCTAATTACTATGTGTTTCAAGCTTTGTAAACTTGTTATGATTTCTGTTTTGACAATGTTTATTGGCTAAACTCTTAGAACTATCTAGGTTAGATGATTATGCATGTTTGATTTTGGTTTATTTCGGTGTTGGAACATGTTGATGTGATGGATTTATGATTTAAAGATTTGGTTTTGAATATTGGATGTGTATGTATGTCTTTGGTTGTTGAATGATTAATATTATGTTCCTCATGTGTCTTGGTGATTGTCTGTCACATAATAGGTGCATGCTAGAATCAATGACTGTGTGTTTTTGATTAGTAGATGAATTGCTTAGGCCGAGTGATTCATAGGAATGTTTTATCAAGATTTAAACAGTTAAGATATGCAACTTGCTTCAACAGCCGTGAGGTGAGAAGTTGTCGATAAGTCTTGGTTGTTAGCTTGTTAGGTTAGAGGCTTCGTGAGAAGATCTACCTGGTTTGTCTATCAAATCTTGTTTATTGAGTCCAATAGGAAAACCCAAGTTATCCCTAACATTTAAGTGAACTGTGACTTTCGCGCCGTGAGGTAGAGTGTTTTTACAGTTATTTCTTAGGTGTTTTGAGATTATTGTACTGTGAGGTAGATAATCTAGTGGATATTTCATAAATAGTTGGATGACCTGTGAGGGAAATCCATGTATCCGGTAGTTCAACGGCTTTTAGGATCCTTAGTTGACTATCCTTGAGAAGGGTCGAGGGTGCTCTAGGTTTCCTTTGATGTTTAATATTATAAGATCCCGGTATCACATTAGTTCCATCCCGATAGAACTTTGTCAAGCATGTATATGATTCAAGCCTAGGTAGTGTTTCTTTTCTTCTCTGATCTAGTCTTTGGTTGCTCGTTTGTTTTTATTCTAAGTGTTTTATTTAAGATATTCTTAGTTTTGATAGTAAAACCCCCTTCCTTATTAATAGTTTGTTTAAGTAAATTTTGTATAGATAAGTCTATGGAGTCTAGTTAGTACAGTCTGTAGAAGTCTGTGGGTTCGATATCCGGACTTACTTTTGTTTTGCTACATACGATAGGTACACTTGCCTGTCGGTAGCTTAGGTTTTAGAGAGTCTAGATTTATTACTTTGTGTCTAGTTTAAAGTCGGTTTTTAGTTAGTTTTATAGCTAAGCTCCGTCGACATCACTCATAATTAATTATGTGTATAAAATAAATTAGTTGTTTTACATGAATGACTCCGTGTATATACTTTTATGTGTATGATTGTAGTAATTTATATATACACGTTCTTGTATAACATAATTATGTTGGCATTGTATTTACTAATTGTCGTAATTAAATTGTTAAGGGGTTTGGGCCGAGTAAAGTGATTTTCAATTACCGTCTAATGTCGATTCGAATCCCTTTCGTGTTTGGTTCTAAGTTCGTTATTCAAAATAACATATTCCTTTAATTGATCCATAGAATATCGAATATATTTCTAACTTAGAAATTAACTTACGAAATATTCTAGACGATTTAATATATAATAAAAGTTCAAATTGGACCTGAATTTTCGAGGTTGTTACAATCTCCCACTCTCAAAATTTCAAATTACTTCTACCTTCTTAAAAAAAAAATACTTTCCATGGATCCCAACCAAACACCAAACCAATACTACAACCCAAGCACCCCACCTAACCGAAACCCGAACACCCCACCTCCGAATTGGTTCTTTAACCGTTCTCCGATGAATCCTTTTTTTGATTCAAATTGTTATCGATCGCATTTTGAATCGAGTCCACAACAAGGGTTTTACACCTTCGCTGAATATGGTTCGGGTCAACAAACGCACGGGTTTGCTCAACTATATCAGGATGAAGTTGTACCCGAGACTCAACCCTCTACCGATGCCGGTCCAAGCACGCAACCAACACAAAGCCGTAAACAAAAAAACAAGTTGGGGATACCTAACCCGTTGTGGTAGCTCCAACCTATCACACCCCGAGCCGGCGGGCTGGATCGACTTTCCCGCCGGGCGGAAGGTTCCCGAGGCGCGATATCGTTGTGATAATCAAAATGATCAGATTGTTTGTGTCACACCCCCAATTTCAACTAACGGAATTACCCCGTTTGGGAGCATGACAAACCAGGATCTCAGATCATTAGACATAGCGAAGACCTCTATATGAATTTCAAAACATACGTTGGTCTTTAAAACATAATATTCAGAGTTTACAAAAAGTTGCGGAAGCGTTTCAAATCAAAACCAATAAACTGTTGATAAGTAAAACATTACAAATCAAAATACTGAAATATTCAAATTCAAATGTTCAAAGTGTTTATAATGCATGAGACTCTATCTTCCTAGTCCATGCCAGCTGTTACGCGCGCCTTAGCGTCCTGAGAAAACATGCAATTCAAGTCAACACAAAGGTTGGTGCATAACACAGGTTTTAAGTAATCATAGTGTTCAAAACATCAGTTTGAATAATAAGTTGTAGATAACATAATCACAAATGCACAGTCATGATAGCTAGTCATATAAACTATTTACATACGTGTTCGACACCGAAGCTGACTAGTTGCCATGCTATAGCATGTTTTCGCCTTGCCACTATTGTCTATCACAACAATAGTAAAAATTGTGTTTGGTCAGTCAAACACCTGCGTAGATCCCATCTACCAGGTGAGGTTTGTCAAACCTAATAGATCTATTTCTAACTACCACGCTTTGCATTACAGCAAACTAAACGGTTCGAGGTGTGTAAGGACTTTCAAGTTGATATGTTGTCACATAATGTAAACAGATAACTCATGCAAGTGATATGTATCTAAAAATAGTTTGTTGCACATGTTTTCTCCCCCAAAACAGTTTAAAATAAGAAAGGGGCCGTGTACGCACCTTTGATAATAGTAGAATGATCAAATACGTGTGAACTTGCGTAGAAATCCTCTACGAAGAATCTGTGATTTAAACAATAACCTAAAGTTATTCGGATTGTCGTTTTGTGCTTGAAATCACATACGTATCAACATACGTATGTTAGAGTGTGAGAATTGTGCATACGGAAGTACACGTGTCATTGAAATCGTTTAAATAAAATCACATTTGATTTTATTTAATTAAACGTAGTTATACGCGATTTCGTGTTCGGATTAAAATATGAATTTTATCATTTCAACACGTTCATATTCTCGTTACGGTTCCAACGCAACTTGAACGAGTCAAAACGGAGTTATAACGGACGAAATATGATCAAAATATCAAAATAACCTTAAAAGCCCAAAAATTGGTTGGGCCGGGACTCGAACCCGCGACCCTCAACTCCCACACCCACGCATCTAACCATCTCATCTAATGACACATTTGTTACAAGCTTCAATTCCAAATTGTTTTATGCAATACTGAACCGGTTTCCCCCTTTTCATTATAGCCGAAGCTTAAACCCTTCAATTGATCGTGAATTCGAACCCGATAATCCTCAAAACCAAAGGGCTTTTCATCCCTAACCATAAACGAACTCATCTGAATGTTTTAATTGAACTATAATTATCGATTTCTCAAAAACCCCAATTCATTTTTCGCTAATAAATCCTAGAACTTAACATCTTCCAATTCGATAATATATTACGAAATTGATATGGGTATCATCTCAATCGCACCCTTCTGAATCCATATGTATGATTTAATTTCATTTCCAACCCGTTTAAGCAAGAAACCCCCAATTCGATATTAAGCAAGAACCCTAGAACTTAAAATTACACAATCCGATGTCTTTAGTTGAAATTAACCGATGTTTTTCCATGTATACATCAGACCGAACCTTTCTGTGCAATTCAATTTGATTTTTAACCACCCTAGGATCGAAACCCCCAAAATACTTTTGATATGAACCCTAGTTAATCGAATTCTAACAAATTGATGTTATCAATTGAAATTGATTTAGGAAAAACCTTAATCGACTAATTCTGAAACTACCCATGTGGATTGATTTGAATATTAAACTCATTTGGGTTGAAATCCCCAAAACCGATCATATAAGAACCCTAATTACTCGAGCTCTATCAAATCGATGTTATCAGTTGAAATTGCTCAAGGATAAACCTTTGTCGGCACTTTTAGATGCTATAGAATCGAAAACTTACTTGCTTTGATGCCGAATCGATGTAGTTTGATTATACCCTTGAGTCTCGGCCGCCCCCAAATCGAAATCCTCTATCCTGAGTTGTTGAGATCGAATTGTGGTTTGAAGGATGTTCTAACAATGCCGAATGATCTTTAGACATCCTCAATTCAACTGATTGCCATCGTATTATACCCAATTGATCTCAACCGATTTCGGTTACTAACCCCAAGTCATTATTTCACTTAATTTCGATCATTATGTGATCATCAACGGTTGGTAACTGTTATACATCATCAATGTGTATTGATTGCATGATTAAATTGGTTAATTGTAACAGATTGAGAGGAATTCCGAATTTCCTTAACAAATTAACCGAATTTTGACTTGTAGAAGTCAAAATTGCCACTAAAAATCAATTACAAGTTTAATCTTGAATAATTTAACACTTAGGACTTTATTTTTCTTAATTCCTAACTCCTATAATTTATTCCGGCTCGACAACATATCATTTCGATCAATAAAGTCACTTTAAAAATTCCAATTTATCACTAATTGGGCCAAATTGGACTACTACTGGCCAAATTAATCCAATTGGGCTTTTCAAATACAATTGGGCCTCACTGGGCCTTCCTGAGCCTACCTTGGCCTTCCCTAGGCCTACTTTGTTTACATTGGGCCTTAATGGGCCTACTTTAACCTTGTTTGATCTAATTGGGCCTTCCTTGTTTTCCTTGAGCCTAAATTAATCTTATTGGGCCTACTAGACTTTGTTGGGCCTTCATAGACTCCATTGGGCCTTACCGGGCCTTCCTTGACTTTGTTGGGCCTTTATTGGCCTTGTTGGGCCTTCATTGGCCTTATTGGGCCTTGATTGGCCTTATTGGGCCTTGATTGACCTTGTTGGGCCTGTGATAGCACCAACTCCCGTTAACAAGGTTAGTGTGAAAAGTCGAATTGTCACATCATCCCCTTGTTGAAGGAATTTTCGTCCCGAAAATTAGCAAGTGTTAAGAGTAGTTAGGAAACTACTTACGAATTTAAATCGTACGTGTTAGTGTGATTTGATCATTCTGTGTGCTTGTGTGTACTCACACACAAAGTCTAATGCTTGCAACATCACAACTCAATTATGATCGTTCAATGTAACTGTTTTGCGTGTACACTAGTTATTTCACCTAACTGTGACTATTTGTGTGTGATCATACTGTGTTGTGTAACCTCACACATAGTGAGTGTCTGAAACTGTTTGTACTATGTAACCCCGCACATAGCAAAATGTATGTACTATGCAACCCCGCACATAGTAGAATGTGTGTAACCAATCATGTATGTACTACCATAACATGTAACATATGAAATGTAGCACATAAAACATATAGAATATAATGTAGCACAAATATTTGTAACAAAATCAATTGAATAAATAAAACGTTTGTGCTTACAGTTTGAAATTTGCAGTGTTGATGTGTGAAGCATCACGTCATCCCCTTGTTGAAGGAAATTTCGTCCCGAAATTTAACGTGCGCTCTCAGTGTTAGCAGTAACTGTCTTGAATAAATGAGGATATTTCTTCATCATTTGATCTTCCCGTTCCCATGTGAATTCAGGACCCCGTCTTGAATTCCATCGAACTTTAACTATCGGAATCTTGCTTTGCTTCAGTTGTTTGACCTCTCGGTCCATGATTTCTGCCGGTTCTTCAATGAATCGCAGTTGTTCATCTACTTGTATTTCTTCCAACGGTACAATCAATGTCTCATCAGAAAGACATTTCTTTAAGTTCGACACATGAAACACATCATGAACTCCACTGAGTTCATCCGGTAGTTTGAGTTGGTACGCAACCGGACCAATCCTTTTCAGAATCTCAAAAGGTCCTACGTAACGTGGACTAAGCTTGCCGCGCTTGCCGAATCGTATCACACCTTTCCAAGGTGATACCTTTAGAAGAACTCGGTCACCTACTTGAAATTCCAACGGCTTGCGGCGTTTGTCTGCATAACTCTTCTGTCGATCCCGAGCCGCTGCCATACGATTTCGGATTTGAACTATCTTCTCTGTTGTTTCGTGCACCAGTTCAGGACCTGTAATCTGACTGTCACCAATTTCAGCCCAGCAAACTGGTGAACGACATTTGCGACCATACAAAGCTTCAAACGGTGCTGCTTGAATGCTTGTATGATAGCTATTGTTGTAAGAGAATTCCACCAACGGTAAATGATTCTCCCAGCTATCACCAAAGTCAATTACACACGCTCGTAACATATCTTCGAGCGTTTGAATCGTTCGTTCACTTTGACCATCGGTCTGCGGATGATAAGCGGTACTCATATCCAAGCGAGTCCCTAATGACTTATGAAGAGATTTCCAGAAATTGGAAGTAAACCGGGCATCCCGATCTGATATGATAGAGATTGGCACGCCATGTCGTGCTACTACTTCCTTGATGTAAATGCGAGTCAGTTTCTCCATCTTATCAGTTTCTTTGATTGCTAAGAAGTGTGCAGATTTCGTTAATCGATCGACAATTACCCATATCGTATCACAACCACTCGGTGTACGGGGTAACTTAGTAATGAAATCCATTGAAATCTGTTCCCACTTCCACATCGGTATCTCTGGTTGTTGCAGTAAACCAGATGGTTTCTGATATTCAACTTTGACTTTCGAACAAGTCAAACATTTGCTAACGTACCTAGCAATATCAGCCTTCATATGAGGCCACCAATACAGTGCCTTCAAGTCATGGTACATCTTGTCTGATCCCGGATGGACTGAATATCTGGACTTGTGCGCTTCGTCCATCACGAGTTCCCTTAAACCTCCATACAAAGGTATCCACATTCGGTTAATGAAATAACGAATTCCATCAGCATTCGTATTCAACTGTTCTTCCATTCCCCGTAAAGATTCCTGTACCAAGTTTTCCTTTTTCAAGGCCTCGATCTGAGCACTGCGTACCTTATCAGGTAAGTCAGTATGTATTGTCATCATAAGTGCACGAACCCGTCTTGTTGAAGTATCCTTTCTGCTTAAAGCATCGGCCACCACATTAGCCTTTCCCGGATGATACTTAATCGCACACTCATAATCGTTCAACAATTCAACCCATCGTCGTTGCCTCATGTTAAGCTCCTTCTGATCAAAGATATGTTGCAAACTCTTATGATCAGTATAAATAGTACACTTAGTTCCATACAAGTAATGCCTCCAAATCTTTAAAGCAAAAACCACTGCTCCTAACTCCAAGTCATGAGTAGTGTAATTCTTTTCGTGTGTTCGTAGTTGTCTGGAAGCATAAGCGATCACTTTATCCCGTTGCATCAACACACATCCCAAACCCTGTCCAGATGCGTCACAATACACCGCAAAGTCTTCCGTTCCTTCCGGTAAGGACAGAATCGGTGCACTGCAGAGCTTCTGTTTCAATAACTGGAATGCAGCTTCCTGTTTATCCGTCCAGTTATACTTTGTTCCCTTGTGCGTCAGAGCTGTAAGTGGTTGAGCGATCTTTGAGAAACCTTCAATGAATCGTCGATAATAACCCGCCAAACCAAGGAATTGTCGTACCTCGGTAGGGGTCTTTGGCGCTTCCCAATTCTTAATCGCTTCAATCTTTGCTGGATCAACATGTATACCCTTTTCATTAACTATATGACCCAAGAACTGTACTTCTCGCATCCAGAAATCACATTTCGAGAACTTAGCGTACAGTTGTTCCTGTTTCAATAACTCTAGTAGCAATCGAAGATGTTCAGCATGTTCCTCCTCAGACTTTGAATAGATGAGAATATCATCAATGAAAACAATGACAAACTTATCCAGATAAGGTTTACAAACACGATTCATGAGATCCATGAATACAGCTGGAGCGTTTGTCAACCCAAATGGCATGACCAAGAACTCATAATGGCCATATCTTGTCCTGAATGCTGTCTTCGGAATATCCTCCTCCTGAACTCTTAGTTGATGATAACCCGACCTGAGATCAATCTTCGAGTAGTAACTCGAACCTTGCAACTGATCGAACAGATCGTCAATCCTGGGTAACGGATACCGGTTCTTGATAGTAACCTTATTCAATTCCCGGTAATCGATACACATACGAAAAGTCCCGTCCTTCTTCTTTACAAACAAAACTGGAGCTCCCCACGGTGAAAAACTAGGTCGTATAAAACCCTTATCCAACAACTCTTGCAATTGTGTGGATAACTCTTGCATCTCTGACGGTGCAAGTCGATAAGGCGCCCTAGCTATCGGTGCTGCGTCTGGTGTAAGATCGATTCGGAATTCCACCTGTCTCACAGGCGGTAATCCCGGCAAGTCTTCTGGAAATACCTCCGGAAATTCACAAACTACAGGTATATCTTCAAGCTTCCTCTCAGCTACCGGCTTTTCAGTTATAAGTGCTATAACTGCCGTATGACCCTTACGTAGACACTTGTGTGCTTTCATACAAGATATGAGACGCAGTGGCGTACTGATCTTTTCACCTTGTACATACAATGTCTCTCCCTGCGGAAGAGGTATGCGAACAATCTTTTCATGGCATACAATTTCAGCCTGGTTCTTGGACAACCAGTCCATGCCAATGACTACATCAAAACTGCCTAAGGCAATAGGCATCAGATCAATCTCTAATGTCTGACCCATCAAATCAAGGATACATCCCTTATAAATGTTTTCTACTACAATCAACTTACTATCAGCTAATTCCACAGTGTAGGGATTATCTAAGGCAGTGGGACTAACATTTAGCAACTTAGCAAGTGAACTAGATACAAAGCTCCGATCGGCACCGGTGTCAAATAACATAGAGGCATAGTGATTATTTAAGAGGAACGTACCCGTAACAATGTTGGGATCCTCCCGCGCTTGACGTCCTCCGATCACAAACGCCCTGCCTCTAGCACCGTTGTTGTTGTTGTTATTGTTGTTGTTATTGTTGGTGCCATTTCCATTACCGTTGCCACCTCCATTACCATTACCATTGTTGCCCCCGCCTTTCTTAAGTTGTGGGCAATCTTTCTTGAAATGCCCCATCTTGCCGCACTCGAAACAACCCTTCTGTGCGTTGTTCTGATTGTTATTATGGTTGTTATTGTTGTTCTGCAGCTCTCCGCGACAATCCTTAGCCGCATGCCCAATCTTGCCACACCTCTGGCACTTAGCTCTGTCACACTGGTTACCCGCATGATGGTAACCACACTTGTTGCACTTGGGGTGCTTACCAATATAGCCCCCCGATGATGATGATTGCTGACCACTGCTGGAGTTATGATAGGACTTGTTTGAGTCCTGCTTCCTGTTCTGCTGTTGGTTGTTACCCTTGAAGTTGTTATCCCACTTTCTCTTCTGATCTCCTACCTTGGTAGCAGATGTTCGCTTAGGCAGGGTCCCTTGCAACACTGCCTAATCAGTAAGCTGATGTGCTAGACGAACAGCTTGTTGGATAGTGGTGGGATTTGCTGAAGTCACCAACCCTTGAATCTGAGGCACTAGTCCTCCAATGTACCTTTCAATCCACTTACTGGCTGGAGTAGCCATGTGTGGTAGCAGTCTGGCCAGTTCGTGCGACCTGGTCGTGTACTCCTCAATATTTGACCCCTCCATCTTGAGGTGCCAATACTCTTCTTCCAACTTCTGCATTTCACTACGAGGACAATACTCCTCTTGTAGTAAAGTTTTGAAGTTGTTCCAAGTCAATGCATTTGCTTCTCCCAACCCCAGGCTCTGAACATTGGAGTTCCACCAAGTCAGGGCTGGACCCTCCAACGTTCCAGTAGCAAATTTCACTTTGCTGTCATCCGGGCAGTTGCACATTTCGAACACAGACTCGGCCTTTTCAATCCATCGGAGAAGTCCTATAGCCCCCTCCGATCCCTTGAAATTGTGTGGCTTGCAGTCCAAAAACATTTTAAACGTGCACGCCTGTGGATTAAGCAATCCCCCAGCTGGACCATGTGGCCCCGTGTTGTGTGCCCGTGCGTATTGTGCTATTGCCTCTGCAACCCTGCTGTTGATTAACTCGTTGAGCTCAGCAACAGTCATATGAACATTTCCCTCAGCCATTTCCTTCCTATTTTACAAGAAATGTTAGCGCGTAATCAAAATCCAATTTGACATGTATAAGTAAAACAACAAACACAACAGGTAATGTAAATCAACACAACTGTTGAAAGTCAATAATAATAATTCTTTCATAGATAGAAACTTTCTTTGAGTACAATACTTTTGAAGTGAAATACAAGTTTTCAAACCACTAATGTAGGAACACAACCCGTTCCTAATAAGCTTAAACAAAACAAGAAAGAAAAGGAAAATCAATCGTCCTCAACGGTGGATTCAGGATCGGACTCAGCAACTGGTGCTAGTTCCTCCTCCTCATCCTCATCCTCATCCTGTTCCTCATTCTCAACTACCACTAAATCCTCCAAAGCTTCAATCCTGCCCTCCAAGATCTCGGCTCGGTTCTCTGACTCCTCTAGACGACCAATCATGTTCACCATCTCATCCCGCATATCATGAACTAGATGGGCAAGTTCATCCTGCCTCTCAATGGCATCCCATAACTCCTGAGATCTCTGTATAAGCTTGTCTTCTGTCTCATCCAAGTCCTCGCGCAACTTGGCGATCTCCTCCGCGTCCGTCCTTCGCCTCTTAGGCTCAGGAGCATCTAGTGCGGGTGGTGGATGCGTAGATGGTCCTGCAGCATAGAGTCCCTGAGTATTCACCCATGGTGCCTCCTCCGGATCCTCATCCGGGTCCTCAACTGGATCCTCATCTGGATCCTCCTCTGGATCCTCGTCTGGATCCTCCTCTGGATCCTCCTCGGGATCCTCGTCTGGGTCTGAGTCATCTCCCCCATATGGTGGAGGTGATGGAATAGGTGGTGGTGGTGATGATGGTGGTGCCGGAACTATCGGCTCCTCGTCCTCGGAATCATCAATGATAACATAAGGAACTGATGATGAAGCCATGTCTGTTACAAAATAACATATGTAAGTGCAGTGCCATGGAATACGTAAGCAAGTCAATTACATAATGTCATATGTAATTTCTAAGCGGTATGTGTAAACATGTGTGTCTAATGTCTAACAGTCATAGTCTAGGCCTACAAATGCAAACCTAGTTCGCTATAACCAATGTCTCTGATACCAATCTGTCACACCCCCAATTTCAACTAACGGAATTACACCGTTTGGGAGCATGACAAACCAGGATCTCAGATCATTAGACATAGCGAAGACCTCTATATGAATTTCAAAACATACGTTGGTCTTTAAAACATAATATTCAGAGTTTACAAAAAGTTGCGGAAGCGTTTCAAATCAAAACCAATAAACTGTTGATAAGTAAAACATTACAAATCAAAATACTGAAATATTCAAATTCAAATGTTCAAAGTGTTTATAATGCATGAGACTCTATCTTCCTAGTCCATGCCAGCTGTTACGCGCGCCTTAGCGTCCTGAGAAAACATGCAATTCAAGTCAACACAAAGGTTGGTGCATAACACAGGTTTTAAGTAATCATAGTGTTCAAAACATCAGTTTGAATAATAAGTTGTAGATAACATAATCACAAATGCACAGTCATGATAGCTAGTCATATAAACTATTTACATACGTGTTCGACACCGAAGCTGACTAGTTGCCATGCTATAGCATGTTTTCGCCTTGCCACTATTGTCTATCACAACAATAGTAAAAATTGTGTTTGGTCAGTCAAACACCTGCGTAGATCCCATCTACCAGGTGAGGTTTGTCAAACCTAATAGATCTATTTCTAACTACCACGCTTTGCATTACAGCAAACTAAACGGTTCGAGGTGTGTAAGGACTTTCAAGTTGATATGTTGTCACATAATGTAAACAGATAACTCATGCAAGTGATATGTATCTAAAAATAGTTTGTTGCACATGTTTTCTCCCCCAAAACAGTTTAAAATAAGAAAGGGGCCGTGTACGCACCTTTGATAATAGTAGAATGATCAAATACGTGTGAACTTGCGTAGAAATCCTCTACGAAGAATCTGTGATTTAAACAATAACCTAAAGTTATTCGGATTGTCGTTTTGTGCTTGAAATCACATACGTATCAACATACGTATGTTAGAGTGTGAGAATTGTGCATACGGAAGTACACGTGTCATTGAAATCGTTTAAATAAAATCACATTTGATTTTATTTAATTAAACGTAGTTATACGCGATTTCGTGTTCGGATTAAAATATGAATTTTATCATTTCAACACGTTCATATTCTCGTTACGGTTCCAACGCAACTTGAACGAGTCAAAACGGAGTTATAACGGACGAAATATGATCAAAATATCAAAATAACCTTAAAAGCCCAAAAATTGGTTGGGCCGGGACTCGAACCCGCGACCCTCAACTCCCACACCCACGCATCTAACCATCTCATCTGATGACACATTTGTTACAAGCTTCAATTCCAAATTGTTTTATGCAATACTGAACCGGTTTCCCCCTTTTCATTATAGCCGAAGCTTAAACCCTTCAATTGATCGTGAATTCGAACCCGATAATCCTCAAAACCAAAGGGCTTTTCATCCCTAACCATAAACGAACTCATCTGAATGTTTTAATTGAACTATAATTATCGATTTCTCAAAAACCCCAATTCATTTTTCGCTAATAAATCCTAGAACTTAACATCTTCCAATTCGATAATATATTACGAAATTGATATGGGTATCATCTCAATCGCACCCTTCTGAATCCATATGTATGATTTAATTTCATTTCCAACCCGTTTAAGCAAGAAACCCCCAATTCGATATTAAGCAAGAACCCTAGAACTTAAAATTACACAATCCGATGTCTTTAGTTGAAATTAACCGATGTTTTTCCATGTATACATCAGACCGAACCTTTCTGTGCAATTCAATTTGATTTTTAACCACCCTAGGATCGAAACCCCCAAAATACTTTTGATATGAACCCTAGTTAATCGAATTCTAACAAATTGATGTTATCAATTGAAATTGATTTAGGAAAAACCTTAATCGACTAATTCTGAAACTACCCATGTGGATTGATTTGAATATTAAACTCATTTGGGTTGAAATCCCCAAAACCGATCATATAAGAACCCTAATTACTCGAGCTCTATCAAATCGATGTTATCAGTTGAAATTGCTCAAGGATAAACCTTTGTCGGCACTTTTAGATGCTATAGAATCGAAAACTTACTTGCTTTGATGCCGAATCGATGTAGTTTGATTATACCCTTGAGTCTCGGCCGCCCCCAAATCGAAATCCTCTATCCTGAGTTGTTGAGATCGAATTGTGGTTTGAAGGATGTTCTAACAATGCCGAATGATCTTTAGACATCCTCAATTCAACTGATTGCCATCGTATTATACCCAATTGATCTCAACCGATTTCGGTTACTAACCCCAAGTCATTATTTCACTTAATTTCGATCATTATGTGATCATCAACGGTTGGTAACTGTTATACATCATCAATGTGTATTGATTGCATGATTAAATTGGTTAATTGTAACAGATTGAGAGGAATTCCGAATTTCCTTAACAAATTAACCGAATTTTGACTTGTAGAAGTCAAAATTGCCACTAAAAATCAATTACAAGTTTAATCTTGAATAATTTAACACTTAGGACTTTATTTTTCTTAATTCCTAACTCCTATAATTTATTCCGGCTCGACAACATATCATTTCGATCAATAAAGTCACTTTAAAAATTCCAATTTATCACTAATTGGGCCAAATTGGACTACTACTGGCCAAATTAATCCAATTGGGCTTTTCAAATACAATTGGGCCTCACTGGGCCTTCCTGAGCCTACCTTGGCCTTCCCTAGGCCTACTTTGTTTACATTGGGCCTTAATGGGCCTACTTTAACCTTGTTTGATCTAATTGGGCCTTCCTTGTTTTCCTTGAGCCTAAATTAATCTTATTGGGCCTACTAGACTTTGTTGGGCCTTCATAGACTCCATTGGGCCTTACCAGGCCTTCCTTGACTTTGTTGGGCCTTTATTGGCCTTGTTGGGCCTTCATTGGCCTTATTGGGCCTTGATTGGCCTTATTGGGCCTTGATTGACCTTGTTGGGCCTGTGATAGCACCAACTCCCGTTAACAAGGTTAGTGTGAAAAGTCGAATTGTCACAGTTTGCATAGCACATGATATATAAATGAGAAATGCGAAAATGACATCAATACAGAATTACAAAGTTAAATTACATAGTCATGTCCATAATTTAACTAAGTAATTCTACCAAAAGAATCATTGTGGTTTCTATCTTGTGTCTGTACAAGATATACAAAAGATGATTCACGGTTTTGTCATTCAAAATATGTCAATACAAAATGTCGCTAGGTCTTCTAAAAGTCCACTAGCTATGTTCTTGATTTCTGATGACTATACATGTTCGTCACCTGAGAAGACATGCATTTAAACAAAGTCAACACTAGGTTGGTGAGTTCATAAATTTGATATTAGAAAGCTTTGAAATGTTCACATGCACAATCACAATGTCATACTTGTGTGTTGTAAGTTGCTTGATTCACCCATTCACACAATGGCCTTTCCATAGTTATATTTACAAGTGATATCTCATCCAATTTAATGGGCCAAATGGGATCATGGCAGGTCATATGAGCTATAGTTGTCATGTGGGCCAAGCTGTTCATATGGGTCGGACCAAATGGTCATGAGTTAAATGTGTGGGCCATAGGTTGAATAATGGTGATTGGGCCGAAGTAGGGAACCTGGGCCGAATGATATCCAAGTTACATGGTCAAGGCCCATTTGAATGAAAGTGTCTTATATCAGTTGTCTAGCCTTCATCCGAATAGCCTTTGGCTTGGCCGAATGGTAGCACTTCTGATCGAATAGGGATGTGGTGGCCGAACCAGGTGCTTAGCCGAATGGGGTGTGTGGGCCTAGCCGAATGAAGCATGGTTTGTCCGAGTAAGGTTGGCTGACTAAAGTGGTGGTTTGGGCGAATGGCTTGATGCTTCGGCCGAATGGGTTAGCATAGGCCGCATGGAGCACAGCAGGTCGAATGACTCCTTCTTCGGCCGAAGGTGGTTGAGGACCGAATGAGCAGCTGTCTAGGTCGAGCGAATGAGGCATAGGACATAAAGAATGAACCCTTCATTCGCCCCTTTCCTTCGGCCCTAGGCCATTCGGCCGGGCTGTGGGCTTGCTTCGGCCGGCCGCCGCCCGGGTGGGTTCCCACGATTAAGTCGTGATGATCGATGATGTCCCATGGTAGTGGTATGTAAAGAGGGGTTCTCAATAGTGCAGGGTTCGAAGGGAATGGTCTTGAACCGGTTGGATGTGGTGGTTCAAACAAAGGGTGAAAACCCTAATTTTCGGAACTTTGTGGCTCAGATTACCTTCGATTAACAGCTGTTAGGACAGATCCTTTGTACTTTCGTGTAGAGGAGATCAAGATCTTCGTTTAGGCTCAAGAATGGATTGATTTCATCAAGAAATGGGGAAGTTATTGTGATTTGAAGCTCACACTTTCTGGAGAGAGAAAGTTTCGGAAAAATTGATTTTAGAGAGAGATTGGGAGTGGGAAATGAGGAAGAAAGAACTCATTCAAGGTATTTATTCTCCGGGGTGGTTCGGGTTCGTTTCGGTTGCTCGTTTTTCGTCTCCGTTGCGTTTCCGGAACGTTACACACGCTATTTACGTGCTTTAATTAAAAGAGTTTCTTTAATCACTTTTTGACGAGTTTCAAAATTGTAAAACGTAAAATATTACATTTTCTTAAATTATTTTGTTCGTATCGTTTATCGTTTTAGTTTCATCAGATTGCGTCGCCTTCGTGCGTATTCGTTCGAATCGTCACCCGAACGAACACGACGATGGTTTTGCTTTCTGACCTTTTGTTTTCTACTTTTCAGTCATTATTTCAGAACATTAAACTCACAGATATGTTTGTGTGAATCGTCACCCACGCAAACACACTGTCAGTTCGTTATTCTGAAATAACACTGCAATTGTGTTTGAATTGTGTTTTCTCACTGACGGACTCAACTAAACTTCCTGTTTTCACGTTGTTTTCATACTGAATCATCGACCATCTAATTCCTGTCATCTATGGATATCAGATCGCAACCGACATGTTCTTGTTATTCACTTATACACTGTTGTTTTTTTTTTTGATTCGTTGTATTAATTGTACTTAGGTTTTCACCTAAATACATACAACTATTGTTTATCGTGAGTTGTTGTACTTACGGTATTTAAGTTTTCACATAAGTATGTACAACTATTTCTTGTATTTTTAATTCTGTTATCACAAACACTGTTCATGCAATTGTATTTACACACAGTAAATATTGAAAGTACACATACCGTACGAACTTGCCGGACGATCAGGTACTGAATGTCAAACAACCCGTCTCGAAAAATGGACACCGAAGGAGGAGTTTGCACTTTCAAAAGCTTGGGTCAATGTGTCGGGACATTAACCGAAAGGTTAAAAGGTTTAACGAGATTTATTCCCAAAAATGGCAAACTCGTCAGAGCGGCCAAAGCGATGCAATGATCGAGAGTGAAGCTGTCGATCAATTTAGGCAAGAGTTTAACGCCCCCTTCACGCTTAAACGGAGTTGGGAGATTATGACGAAATGTTCTAACTGGGTTAGAATTCCGACTGTTTAACCCTTGGCCTCAAAACGATCAAAAGCATCGTCTACCGATAGCCCCGGCTCGTTGGATGCTCGAGTTCAAATAAATATAAACGAGCTCGATGAAGAAGACGACGAGATAGAGGATTTGACCCGTCCGATTGGGAGAGATTGTGCAAAGGCCGACCGATCAAGGGCGAGACGAGGCTTTTCATTTCAAACGATCCCGGATTATAACCAAGGAATGGAAAACTTATCTTAACGAATCGGTGATTTTAACGAATTAAAACGGGAATGTCAATGGTTGGTAGAGTTATAACTTATATTCACCAACACCGACCACTTAACCGGGGTCGACCGTGAAATTGTCGAGCGGGAGAAGGAAAAAATTCGAAATAAAAAATAGATATAATTAGCTTTTTTTTTATTAATTTGTAATGTTTATTTATAATTTTATGTAATTTTTTAATTTATGATTAATTATATCTACTTATTTAATTTAAAAAACGTGGAGTGGTTGGACCAAGTGGCATTTCCACCACTTTTGTGGTGTGGGTGGTTGTGGTGGGTGCCTACGTGGCGCATATGTGGAGTGGTTGGACCAAGGGGCATACCCCATGGTCTTGTGAAGAAAATTTTAAAAACCTTGCTTAAATGATTTATTATGTGTAGAGTTGTCCAAAAAGCTCGAACGTCGGATTTGGGTTGTAGCTCGTTCGGAAAAATCTCGGATAAAGCTCGGCTTAGATAAAACTCGTTTGTAACTGAGCTAGCTCGTTTTGTAACCGAGCCTAGTCTGAGCCACGGCTGGCTTGGCTCGTAGCTCGCTCGTTGCTCGGCTCGTGGCTCGGCTCGTTTGTTCAACATGCTATACTAAAATATAAAAGTATATGATTACTTTCAATAATAAATATACTTTGGTGTTATTTTGTAATTATGTTAAATAAATAAAAAGAAAAAAATAAAAGAAAAGATGACGTAAATACGAAATAAAACTCAATATTTACGTGCTCCACTAATTTATAATTCCTAAATCATATTCTTAATTCCTAATCCACATATTCACGCCTCTTCTCTTATGTAAAAACCGAGCCGAGTTGAGGTGAATGCAATTCAAATATTAAATTTCTAATGTAAAAACCAAGTAAAAAAAATCGAGCGGAGTTGAGATGAATGCAATTAAAATATTAAATTTCTTATGTAAAAACTGAACCGAGCCGAGCCAGCTCGGTTAAAAACGAGCCGAGTCCGAGTCGAGATTTCAGGCTCGGTTTACAATCCGAGCTGAGCCGAGCCTGGTTAGGTTTAAATCCAAGCCGAGTCTGAGCTGACCCCTGGCTCGGTTTGGTTTGGCTCGTGGACACCCTAATTATGTGGTGGTTCCTTTAAAAAGTCTATTTTGCCTAAGAAGGCTAAAACATTTGAAAACCGACTCAAACAAACTTCGAACGAACTCATTTTTGCGTAATTGGAACCGGCTTGTCATCCAAACCATAGTACTAAAACCTAAACTTTAAAACCAAACATTAAAGCCTAAAGATGAAACTTAAAAGTTAAAAATCAAACTCTAAAATCTAAACTTTATAGCTAAACGTTAAATCTAACTTAAAAGCTAATATTATTTAGTTCGACGACACGGTTCCAATGTTATCGAAATGAGTTTTGGAGGCTTGATAATCCATTTTAGCCTTCTTAAGCAAAATAAGCTTTTTATTTTATCATACCCCTATATACATACATATATATAATATATGTATATATACACACATAAATATATATATCACATTAGAAGATGTTGTAGTGAGAAAAGAAAAATGATGATACATTTGGTGTTATTTATGACAAATTTACTAAAATAACATGTCCAAATTGAAGATACTCTTAGTATTTAATTGTTGTTAATAATGAACTTCAAGTGCTACTTACTCATGCATTGATTGATAGTTGAGTTGTGGAGGCTTCAATGTGAAAAGCAGATGAAGATGTTGTTGGAAATAACCCGTCATGTGGCCTAGAGATCATTTGATTAACTTTTCTTGAATAATATAACTAGTCCCTAAACTTATATTAAGGTTATTTGATGTACATAACCGTAACTATAAATATGGTTAGTTTCCCTTTAGATGTCATATAACATTTGAGAGAATGAAGAACACCATGAATATCATTCAATTTCTCTCTAAGATCATTCATCGATCATTGACATCATAACGGGGACAATCTTCAATCACATACAAAGTCATGATTCCTACAAGTAAGTTTCATAATTTTGATTATTGATTATGATTGAATTGATTAACGATCCGCTCACGATGTTGAAATAATCAACATGTGGTATCAGAGACATGAATGATAATACCAATTCAATCATCATGACGTTTTGTTGCTTTATAATCGACGAAGTAATTTCTAGAAATGAGAAGTTTATTTGCGTTATTAAAATCAGACGCTAAAAAAGTAAATTTAACCAACTTGATTTGAAGAATTGGTTTGGGAAATAAGTCAAATTGATTACTTCGCAAATGGATAAGAATTTGGAAACAGAAATCAATTTTGTTCTTTTACAATTAAATATGAATACAACTGAATATTTGCACACATATTTTGAATTACGATTGATTCATCTAGGAATATATGAAAGCACTGGAATTGATGTTATGCAAAAATAATAAAATTGAGTTTTTAATTTCCATTAATTGTATAACTTTTTGCATTTCATAATAACTAGTAATTTGACCCGCAGCGCGTTGCGGCGGCGTCGATACACATAGTAATTCAATTTTATACTATCAAATGAAAACATATTATATTTGATTAAAGTTGTATTCTAACAGTCTAGTAACAAAAAGTAAAAGTTTATGAGTTAAACACAAAAGTTTTGATATTAAGTATAGGAATAAACTTTAAGTTTTAAAAATTTAAAGAGGTTAAATGACATTTTATCAAGTTTAGGAATTGAAATGATAAAATTGTTTAACTAAAAAAAAAGAAAAGCATGTAACAAAAAAGTATATATGACAGTAAAAAAACAAAAAAAATGTGCTCTCAAGATTTGACCTCGAACACTCTTTGAAAAAGGGTGAAGTCTTAAACCATCCGACCACAATCTATGATAACTTTTTGAAAAGAAAGTATATAAATAGAAACATAATTGTTGTCTGTCTAGCACCATCTCATTCCCATTACAGACCGTGCAATCTCCAAAACCTAAAATCAGCTGCAATCCTATGTAAATTGGAATTTTAGTAGCAAAATTCATTATAAACAAAAACCCCATACAATTTTATAAAACCCCTAAAAATCTCTCCTCTTGATTTCTATATTCGGTGAGATATGTGCCTACGTTTCGGTGCTTAAGTACATCATCTAAAATATGATTACGTTGCAAGAGTTTATGGTTCTTCATGTAATTGAAGAGAAAGGGTATATGAATCCTAGCAAGGGAAGGGGTTTTGAAAAGGATATTCAGATTTATAAAGAATTTACTAGTATGATTTGTTTTTTTTTCTTCCTACATACCTAATAAATGATGAACTCTATTCAATAGTAACCAAAAAGCAAGTATATAGGTGCCAATATTGTGATGCCATTATTTGCTTCATACATATAATAAATGAAATCCCAAACAACAGTAATCAAAAGAAAATGAAACACCACACATTCCAGCACATGCTTTTCAAGAAAAACATATTCAGTTACCAATATGGTAAATACAACCTAATTTCCAATTCATGATTTAGGAACAATTTATTCCTTGGCTTTCTCAGACTGCCTACAACATTCTCATATTTATGCCAATTATTATTTGATCAGGTAGATATACATCCATGACAAACCATATATATATATATATCCCTTTTTAGCATCAAAATTGCCTAAAGATTATCATCTTACCTCCACAATGAAAGGGCAAGGTGATGTTGTTTACCAATTGTTTGTGGTTGCACCATCATCAATGACCTTGCTCTCCCTTCTATTCCAATTTCCAACAACATTGCATTCTTCAAATCATAACTACGATATTCTCTATGTTATCAATACGTTATGTCATCATATTTATGCATTCAAACATATGAATCATTCCTACAATATCCTGATGAAGCAGAAGAAACAAATGATTCTTTGAACCCAACAAACATTACACTTTCTTTATCAGTCAAACAAAAACATATAGTGGTATTACAAATTCTTTTTTGTCCACAACCGGATAAGTAATTTAACAAAAGTATGTTTCATGAGGAGAAAATCAAACGAACATGTGCAGTATTACACTATTACAACCCAAACTTGTAAAGATTTGTCCTTCCTACCACTATAAAGATTTTTGGATCCACATGGAAGACAATATCAGTTTCATCCTTAACATATAAACCCAATTGATAAGCATGTTCATATATAGAAAAAAAGTTTTAGCACCCTCAAGTGCCCTTCTAAAGTAACTGTTGAAACTATCATCGCAATTCACAAACGTTGAATGCAAAATTTGGGGCTCTTTGTATTTGATGTCAGTTTTAGTGTTCTCCATAATTTTTCTTTGGCCAATATTTATCTCTTATAAATGAAAAAAAGTCCTAACCTTAATTTAAACAAACCATAAAACTTGAATAAGATTTGTTACCTGACGAACACGAGACCCAACTATTGGGGTTTCAAATCGCCAAAAAAAAAGCAAAAAAAAGTGCTAAATTTTTTGACTTGTAAAACATCCTTTTAAAGCATAAAACCACCGTTGAGGGCAAATCCGTCCACCAGTCACCGGAATTTATAACGGAATCCAACAACACAACAAACACGTCAATCTTCCGAAGAAAAAAGATTTGGAATTCTTCTTCTGAAACGAAGACGTTTTGTCAGCAAATGAAGAGATAAGGTCAGTTGCGACGGTGGTTAGGGTTTTCAACAACTCGAATACATAGCTTTGTAGATGCACCGACGCCATAAACGTGTCTAAGATTGGCAACCGGGTCCTGCGTTAGGATGAAAAATCACTGCCAACACCATTTTGCAAGCTCCGTCGTGACTGAAAAGTTAGAATTAATGACTTTTTTTGTTGGAATTGTTGAAAGAGAGTTAATTGGTTTGTGTTGAATTTGATGTGTTGAAGATGAGATTATTACCTCATAGATAAATGAGGAGAAGCTAAGAAAGAAAGAAAAAGGAAACCTGAAACGAAATCTTGGAAGATGAAACCAAAGAAAAAGATAGGAGAGTTGCACCATATGCAAAAATATATGTACCAAATGAACAGTAATTTCCTCTCACAATCAAAACAAACTTGGTTTTTAATATATATAATTAAAAACTGGAATTCAATGATGCCATGTGAATGTTTTTGCAAATCAATTCTACGTAAGCCGTCAAGAAATGTTTCTGAATTTAATGATTAAAACTAGCAATTCATTTTATATAACTACTAACATCTAGAAATAAAACTCATCATAATTTGTGAATTGGTAAATTTTCTAGATGTTAATACAAGAATGGTTTCTATAACAATCATAAAACAAGATATCACAAAACTAATGATTTTAATAAGTTCTAGAAACCCTATACAAAAATCATTTTAGTGCCTGAAGAATCTCTAACTTGATTTTGAGACTATAGTTGCATTGAAATATATTATAAACCTCTTGTTTATAATAGACATGTGATTTCCTAAATTAAAACGTGCCAAGATTTCCAATCTTGTCGTGGGTCGATTAACTAGCCATTGCAATTTATTGTTAATCGAAATCGTTGTTTCTCAATTACATAAATGACTTAAGGGCTTACACATGCAAATTATAAATTAATTTAAAGAATCAATCAGCATATAATTTATGATTGCTTTTGAAACTTATAAGCAATACCCATCTTATGGAATTCTTTTACACAATTTTTTCTTGGTGCACACAAACTTAACTTAAGGTGCATGAATAAACCTGTTTCGGGTAAAAATTAACAAGAATAATTTTTAGCAAAACCGAATTAGTTTAGTGGGGGTTTGTGTTTTACAATCAAGAAAACAGTTTATAAGTAAAATTCAATAAAAATATCCCTGAGGATCCCTAGGGATATTTAAGAATATGAAACAGAAAAACAGCCAAACACACGAGATTTATACGAGGAAAAGCCCTTAATCCCTTAGGATTGCCGGCATAAAAACCTTGGGAGGTGTCAATCATCACTTTGCCTTGTTCTTATTAATACAAAAAATAACATTACAATACAAGAGCACAATTGATCGATCACTAAGTGTCAAGAACTCTGAATCTTCTCGAATGTAAGCAAAAAATAAGCAGTAGTAAGCTAAGTGAGATTGGTGTGTGTTCCTAGATCGATAATTGCCTCAATTTATAACATAAAAAGATTACAACAGTTGTTCAATGTTGTTCCACATTATGCGCTCCATTTCCAGATCATGCGCCCATTATTCCACATGACTGTTGATGGGTTCTTCACATTGACCATGTTTTTCTCTGTATTCCGGCAAAATAGGAAGAATGGTTTCTACTAACCAGTTGACTGAATTTAAACTTTAGCAGCACATGTTAAAATAAATAATAATAATTAACATAACATCATTATTTATTACGTCGTTAGTCAACAGAAAATTATGATCTCAAATATTCCTACTTATCCCGAAATATTCTGTATCCTGAATTATAAAACCAAATTTTTTCAGGTATAACAATTGCCCCCAAATTCTTATCACCGTGATAGCTTGTGGTAAGAATTTGAAAATAACCGTTTAATTTGGCTCTTGATTTAAAATTTGAATTTTAAATTGTGATGTGAACGTTGACATGACAGTTATTGATTGTGGCGGTTTCCCACATATTCCCAGCCGTTTGCACAGGATATAATGATCATCTTGCCTTATTTAGATGCCATCATCTTCAACCGGATCTTGCGGTAAGTCCTTCTTCTTCTTTCTCTTCAATTTTTAATTTTTCTTCATCGAAAATGTCTGGATCGTCTTCTTCCTCTGATTTCAATTCTGATGATTTCACCGATCAAAACATTTTAACCTTCAATCGTCAAAACATAATTGTTTTTAATGAAGATCGAATTGAACTGTTACCTCTTTCAAAAACCTTCCCTGATGAAACCATCTTTCATAATTTTTTTGAAAAACTTAAAGCCGATCATGTTTCTCCCACTTGGGTATGTTTTCCGGAGTATCCCTTCACCTTGGGTCTGAAATTCCCTTTCCTCGATCTCATTTCTGATTTTTTCTTGATTACCAAGCTCTGTTTTCCCCAACTGATGCCTAAGTGATGGCGTCTTCTTTATACCCTTGATCAACTAAACCAACATTTTGGTTTAGAGATCGGTGTTCCCGAAATAGCTTTGATGTACCAACTTAGAACTCATGGGTCATCCCGTTTTGTTCTTCAAAGAAGAAGTGGGGCTCCTATTTTGATTCCAGGAATCACTCTGAATGAGGATGAATGGAGGAATAGGTTCTTTTTTGTGAAAAGAAGGTCTATTCCTAATGGGGAACTTCTTCCTCTCAAGTGGGTGGAAAAAGGTAGGATCCTTAGGATTTTTTAGATTAATTTCGACTTGTTATTGTATTATTTTACTTATTCTATTTTTGTTATGTGCAGCTTCCAAGTTTGAGTCAATTGTGGTAGAAGAAGAAGAAAGCAGGAACAAGATTCGTTCCTTGTTGTTAATCGACGAACAGTACAGAAAATTTGGTGCTAATCTTGAAGCAGCTACTCCAATGGCCTTAGGTATCAATGATAACATTTTTGAATATTCCAAAATATTCTTATTTATTTCTATGTATCCTTAATCCTGATTTGTTTTGCAGAATCGACC
Organism: Mikania micrantha; assembly: GCA_009363875.1. Classification (NCBI taxonomy): domain Eukaryota; kingdom Viridiplantae; phylum Streptophyta; class Magnoliopsida; order Asterales; family Asteraceae; genus Mikania; species Mikania micrantha. The sequence goes on from CM018697.1 coordinate 84,029,183, forward strand.
TTTGACCTTGAAGACCTCAATGCTTTCTTCGCTGTGAAAAAAGAGAAGACAAGTCCTGTTGCCCCCAAATCACGTGCCATGACTACTCGCTCCTCCAAAACGGCCAAGAAACGAAAAGAGGTAGACACTGTCGACCTCGAAGAGCCTTCTGAACTATCTGTTCCTGACCTCCTGAACAAGGTATTTTAATCATTTTGTTTTAAACATAATATCCCTACATATTCTGAATGATCCTTATTTTGCAGGTATCAACCAAATATGCTTCTGTGAAGGAGCAGTTTGACAAACAGGTTGAGGACCTTAAAGATCAAAAGAAGATCTTCATTGCTAAATCCGGCCATTACGAAAAGGAGCTTGCCAAGGTTAAGAAACAAATGAAAGACATGGAGGCCTCCTATAAGCTCCAATTCAAAGATCATATTGAAGGGGCCAAAAAATCTGCCGCTATAGCTGTGCTAAGGGCCAAAATCCAGATGGCGAACCAGGCTAAAACCGAAGGTACGGAGTCATGGGCCAAGGATATGTGAGAATGGGGCAAGATATTGGCGAATCTGGCTGGCGACAAGGCAGAGGCTTCCGTGGAGGTGACCAAGGCTGGCGAGGCAGGGGAGACGAGTAAGGTTGGTGAGGGCGAGGCGACAGGTGCGGAGGCTGGAGTTGGTGAACAGGAGGTGATGATAGGCGATGATGACAATGGTGCCAAGGTCTGAGCCCATCTTTTTAATGTTTGTGGTTCTTAGTTTATGATGATGTAACTCTTTTAAACAATAGTTCTTTAGGAAAGTCCCCAAGTTTAGGGGCAGACAATATAAAAATCAAGGTGGAGGGACCATGATTTTCATGGTGAAGCCGTGATTTTTACTTAAGTTTTGTTTACATATCAAGTGGAGGGACCATGATTTTCATGGCGAAGCTTGATATGTTTATCTTTTAACTGTTTTTGGGTTCTTAATATGACAGTTAGTATTTTGGGTAATATTTATGCGTTTTATATAGAGGTTTATTTTTAGATATCCTTATATATCCTAAAGTATTCTGAATACTACTATTTTGTTTTTGAAAAGTATTCCTAAATATTCCCAGATATTTGTACTAGATAACTTGTACTTATGTAAAAACATTAATAAAGACCAATATTTCAAACAGTTTGATTCGGTTGTTCATTATTCGAATTTCTTCTTCAAATGATTTTTTCTTATAATATTTATGTATAATTTTCCTCGGGCATATATAGGAATAATTGAGAATAATCTAATATATTCTCAAATTATTCAGAATCAGATTTGACTGGAATATGAAATATTGTATTCATTTTTGGATAGGTTACTTATTTCAAGGTTTAAAAATTCTTAAATACTGTTATGAATTTTAATAATTCTTCAAGTATAAATGTTTTCGAGGACATTTTAGGTATTAGTTATTTCTTTATTGAAATATTCTTACTTATCCCTAAACATCCTTGATTATCTTTGATATGCAGTATTTAGATTTCTTTAGTATTTTTTATGAGTATAATAAGGTTTATTCAAGCATATATCATTTGAACTACCGATTACAAGCAATTTAAATCATTGAACATATCAAGGTTGTATCCAGCTATAGTTTATTAATTATAATCATTGTTAGGATATCTTTGAATATCCCTTAATATTCTCAATGATATCTCCTAACTAATTTAGGAGACTAAATCCTCTCATAAAGATTTGACTTTGGCTACATATAAACTTCTATCAAGGAATTTCATAATATTTTTTTTTCTTAAGTTTATATTGAAGAATCATTTAGAATAGTTTAAACTATACTTATCCTATTTCGGCTAAGGTTTTAACTACTTGAATGATTGAATATATATGTAATTTAGACATATTTTTAAATGTTATCATTTGTCTAAAATTATATTAGCACATTAAGTAACTAATAGTTTGGTTTAACACAGAAGTATTCATAAAATACAACATATCCCTAGGTAGAAATAAGTACAATGCATACATAGAAATTAATTAGGAATAAAGAATAGTTGAGAAACAAATACCAATTTCTAGAGGTATTAGGTTTAGTTCGAAATCTTTTTTGTTCCTGTTAACATATCAAAAGAATTTCATACCTGAATATCCCCAAGTATGTTGCGATATTCCTAGGTATCCTTGAAAGTCGGTTCTGCATAAATAGAAAAACAAGAAAACTTGGGACAAGCCCAAGATACTGGCGACAAGGCCTATTAAACTGGCGACTAAGGCCGAAATACTGGCGACTATGGCCTGAATACTGGCAACTAAGGTCGGAATACTGGCGACTAAGGCCGGAATACGGGTGACAAGGCCGAAAGATACTGGCGACTAAGGCCGGGATACTGGCGACTAAGGCCGGGATACTGGCGACTAGGCCGGAATTCTGGCGACTAAGGCCCGGTTGTGTAGCATATGAATGCTATAATTCGGAGGATCCCTAGTAATAGCCTTTGAAAATGAAATTGTCAGCCACTCATGCGTGTACTGGTCCCAAAATCTCCAACTATACCGGGATATTTCGGAGGATCCTTAGTTATAGCCATTGATAATGAAATTGTCAGCCACTCATGCCTGTACTGGTCCCATTATCACAGACTATAATAGGATAAACGTGCGCAACTGGCGAGAGTATGAACCCTAAGTCTTCATGAGAGACAAAAGTCTCTTGAGTTTTGATTTCAAATCAAAACTTTGCAGCTAGACATAAAGTCTGTGCGGGGGTCTTCTACAGTTTTGATTTCAGGCCAAAACTTTGTAGCTAGACATAAAGTCTGCGCGGGGTCTTCATCAAGTTCTGATTTCAGGTCAGAACTTGGGTTAAGACATAAAGTCTCATCTCTTCTCCTGCTATACCTACAAAACAATAAGGTTTTTGCATAGCTAGGAATCAGGATACCTGATGCCCCTCAGATGCTTAAGTCAGTAGCATGATAATTAGGAATATACGGGAATATATAGGAATATATTAGAATAAATTGAAATATTTGGAAATATAAATACAGAATATAATGTGATAATTTCTTTACAGTTTGATACAATAAGCTTCATATAAAGTATAACTTAAGATGAATGGCATTCCAAGATTTTGAAAGAGGTTCTCCTTCCAAGTTGGTTAACTTATATGCCCCTTTTCCAGCTTCGGATTCGATCTTATAAGGTCCTTTCCATTTTGGAGCAAGTTTTCCATCAGCTGGATTAGTGGTATTTTGAAATGTCTTTCTTATAACCAAATCTCCAACTTGGAATCTTCGTATCCTAATATTCTTATTATAGGATTTGGCTATCTTTTGTTGATATGTTGCCATCCTTATTCTTGCAATATCCCTAAGTTCATCAATAGTATCTAGATCCTCATATAGTATTTCCTCGTTGGATTATAGATTTTGTAAACTTGATCTTGCAGTTGGGACAACCATTTCAGTTGGGAGAACGACTTCAGAACCATATAGTAAAGAAAATGGTATTTGACCAGTTGCATTCCTTGTGGTTGTTCTATCAGCCCATAGAACAAATGGAAGTTCTTCAGCCCACTTTCGTTTCTTGGATCCCAACTTTTTCTTAAGGTTGTTGATGATGATCTTGTTGCTTGATTCTGCCTGGCCATTAGCTTGAGGATGAACAGGTGTAGAGGTTATCATCTTTATGCCCCAGCTTTCACAAAAGTTTGTAGTCCTTTTACCTATAAACTGAGTTCCATTATCACAAGTGATTTCTACGGGTATCCTAAATCTAGTCAGGATATTTCTCTTTATGAATGAGATTACTTCTTTTTCTCTAACTTGCACAAAGGCTTCAGCCTCAATCCATTTTGAGAAGTGAGCTGTCATAGCAAGCATAAACACATTTCCTCCAGGTGCTTTGGGGAACTTTCCTACTATATCCATTCCCCATTTCATGAAAGGCCATGATGAGACTATTGGATGTAGAGGTTCAGCTGGTTGATGGAGTATATTGCTGTTATACCTGAAAAAATTTACCTTATAATTCAGAATAATTCGGGATACGGAATATTTCGGGATAATTAGGAATATTTGCGTATATAAATTTATATGATCTGATGACCTGAATAATAAATAATGATAGTTTATAATTTATTATTATTACTTTGTTATTCAACACGTGCTACTAACGTTTGAAATGAGTCAACAGATTATAAGCAACAAATATGGCTATTTATCCGAAAGAACGTGGAGTGCATGGAGAAAATGATAACGTCTACTAATAGTCTGTTGACGCATGATTGGTGACAGGACCAAATAACAACGAACAACCTTAGACCATCGTTGTATCGTTTTTATTATAAATTGAGGCAATATCGATCTAGGAACACACACAGCTCACTGAACTTACTTGTGTTTATTTCTTGTTCACAATTATAGCATTCAGAATTTTTGAACATATAGTGATCGATCAATTGCGCTCTTGTATTGTAATCTTATATTTTGTATTAATAAGAACAAGGCAGAGTGACGATTGTCACCTCCCGAGGTTTTTATGCCGGCATTCCTAAAGGATTAAGGGCTTTTCCTCGTATAAATCTCATGTGTAAGCTGTTTATTTCATATTATATTCTAAAATATCCCTAGGGATCCTTAGGGATATTCTTGTTGAAATTTACTTACAAACTGTTTTCTTGATTATAAAACACAATTCCCCACTTAACTAATTCGGTTTTGCTGGGCAAACTTGTGTTTTTTATAACAAAAACCTTGTTTAAAGGTGTTTTCAGAAGAAACATAGTGAAAAATGGCTTCACAACCGAGATTAACTTCTTTATTACATGTTGTTTCTGCTACTACTACTAATTTGTCCTCGTAGATTCCTGTTTTTTCCAAGAAGTCTGATAATCCTAGCAATCTTGGAAAGCACATTTGTAGCCGAGAGTATTCCATCAACAAGGATGACCACTTCTGCTCTCATACTTGTTTCTAAAAATGATATTTTAAGTATGTTTCAGCAGGTTCAGCAGCAAATGTTGGATCAACAAAGAATGAATCAAAGGCTTCTTTGGGAAATGGAAACTTTGAGAGTTGAAAAGAATAAGCAGATCGAAACTTCAACTCCATTGGCTCCAAGGATCCTGGATTTCGGGACGTTAAGAATCCGGATTAACTCCACAAGTGGCTAAGGAAATCCAGAAACTCAGGGATATGATCTCTAGTGTTCCCGGAGTGGTCAAGCCAATCCTTGAGGTTCCTGTCACAACCCACAGGATATCTAGATTTGCTCCACCAATATGTGATGCCGAGATCCCGAAAAGATTTCAAACTCCGACTATGAAACTATATGATAGAACCACCGATCCTGAAGAACATGTGGCGCAATCTAGGGAAAGGATGGAAACTAACCCTATACCCCCACATTTGAAGGAAGCATGCTTATGCAAGGGATTTGGTTCAACATTGACAGGGGTAGCCCTGAAATGGCTGCTTAATGTTCCTCCTTATTCAATAACTTCATTTGCTCATCTAATTAATCTATTTAACAGTCAATTTTCTTGTAGCAGGACCTTTGAGAGGCTGACTAGTGATCTCTATAGGGTAACCCAGGGATCCGATGAATCCCTCAGGAGTTATGTCAACAAGTTTGGCAGAGAATCCCTAGATATCCCTAACCTTGACATCACTACGGCAGTTCAAGCATTCAAGAAGGGTTTACAAAGAGACTCACCTTTTTATGATGACTTAGTCATGAATCCTTGCAGGAACATGGACGAAGTTCGAAACCGTGCATTGAGGTTTATTAGATTGGAGGACGATAAGGAAATCCAGAAGAGGATCACCACAACACCTCCCAATGATCAAGGCAAAAGAAAACTGGATTCACCAACCAGCAAGTCATTCAAAACCAAACCATACTACAAGGCTGATAACCACAAGATCAACTCGGTGGACGAAGATGAGGATGATGAAGAATATCCCAGGATATCTGACTATTGTTTTTCTGTTGATATTCCTGAATTAATGTGTGCTATGCAGGACTTAGGTGAAAAAGCTAGGTGGCCACCGAAGGAAAAGAAGTTCGCAACCAGGGACAAATCCAAGTGGTGTGCCTTTCACGAAGACTTCGGCCACATAACCGATGATTGCATTGCACTAAGGAAAGAAATAAGCTACCTACTAAGCAAAGGTCATCTTAAAGAACTACTGGGGAAAAAGAAAGAAAGGAGACAGGATTCCCACGGATTCCCAAAGAGAGCTGCATCCCGACCTAAGGATGCAAAGGTAATCAACTTTATTTCTGGTGGTTCTGACATTTGTGGTACCTCTTATTATGCAGCTAGGAAACACGCTAAAGAAGCCAAGATGGAAAATGGAGAGAGACCCACAAAGACATCAATACTTACCACTGAAACAGTAGTGTGCTTTGAAGAACAAGATCGCGAGAATATCCTGGATCCTCATCATGATGGGTTAGTAATTACATTATATGTTGCTAACCACTATGTCCGCAGGATACTTATAGATGGAGGAAGCTCAGTCAACATCATCCAACTGGAAACACTTAAGAGGATGAATATCCCTGAATCAGAGATAACTACCAAATCTCTGATTCTGGTTGGATTCAGTGGTGAAGCTAAAGCCACTGTTGGAGAAATCAAGCTACCGATATACATCGAGGGGGTAAACTCTATGCAACGATTTTGTATAATAGATTCCCTATCTTGTTATAATATTATACTAGGTAGACCTTGGATACATGACATGAAAGCAGTCCTTTCGACCTATCATCAATGTGTCAAGCTGCAAACACCATGGGGAGTAGTGAAGATCAACAGTGATCAGCAAGAAGCCAAGGAGTGCTATTCATCTTCGATGAAGGGAACTACAAAACCCACATTAGCGTAGCAATCAAAGTGCGACCTTGGGGATACTCAGGAATATAGGGAAAAGGAAGTAAAGGAAGTACCTTTAAATCCCGATGATCCTGAGGTCAAGGTCCTTATAGGGACAAATAACCCTGAGGATATTGAAGAGAAACTGATTTCTTTTCTGAAATCAAGAGTATCCACGTTCGCATGGAAACATGAGGATATGACAGGAATATCCTCAGATGTGATTACACATAAGTTAGGGGTAGATAGGAATATTAAACCTGTCCACCAAAAGAGAAGGAAATTTGCACCTGAAAGAAATCTAATCATTCAAGAGGATGTAGAAAAACTCCTCGAAGCAAAAATGATTAGAGAGGTGAAATTTCCAAAGTGGCTAGCTAATGTAGTCGTGGTTCAAAAGAAGAATGGAAAGTGGAGATTTTGTGTGGATTACACAGACCTCAACAAGGCTTGTCCCAAAGACTCCTTTCCATTGCCACATATAGACTCCATGGTAGATGCAACAGCAGGACATGAGATGCTGACTTTCATGGATGCATCGGCAGCCTTTCAACAAATTCAAATGGAACCTTCGGACCAAGAAGACACAACATTCATGACGCCAACAGGGAGATATTGCTATACGGCAATGCCATTTGGCTTGAAGAATGCTGGAGCCACATACCAAAGACTTGTCAACATGATGTTTAAAGAGAAACTAGGGGACACTATGAAAGTGTACATTGACGATATGGTGGTCAAATCGAAGATAACTGAGAATCATCTTAGGGATCTTTATGAATCCTTCGATATCCTGGACCGCTACAATATGAAACTTAATCCATCTAAGTGTCATTTTGGGGTGAGATCAGGAAAGTTCTTGGGATATATGATCACTAAAAGAGGAATAGAGGCTAGCTCGGAACAAATTCAAGCAATCCTAAACCTCAATTCCCCAAAGAATATAAAAGAAGTGCAAAGATTAACTGGAAGAACAGCTGCACTAAATAGATTCATCTCGAGATCTTCTGAAAAATTTAAAGGATTCTACGATATCCTTAAAAAGAATAAGAAGTTCCAATGGGATGAAGAGCATGAGAAGGAACTTCAGGATCTAAAGGAATATTTATCCTCACCGCTGTTGCTCATGAGACCAGAAGATGGTGAACCACTATCACTGTACTTAGCAGTATCCCGAACCACTGTAAGTGTTGTGTTAGTTAAGGATCATCAGGGATATATCAACACCCTGTGTACTATGTATGTAAAAGCCTAGTAGATGCTGAGACTAGATATTCTCACTTAGAAAAGCTAATTCTGGCTTTGGTTATGGCTTCAACTAAGCTTAGGCATTACTTTGAGACACATAGAATACACATTAAGACAAATTATCCTATCAAATCTGTATTGAGAAAACCTGAGCTATCAGGAAGGATGGCAAAATGGTCAGTTAAACTCAGTACCTATGATTTGATCTATGAACCAAGAACAACAATTAAGTCACAAGCATTAGCAGACTTTGTGGCTGATTTTAGTAGTGATCTACAACCAGAAGTGGATCTAGAAATCAAACTCTTAGATGAAGACACTGGTGAGTGGACTTTGTTCACAGATGGATCTTCAAATGTAAGAGGAACAGGACTAGGCATCATATTAAAATCGCCACAGGGGGGCATTATACCCCAATCGATTAGTTGTGAATTTCAAGCAACCAACAATGAAGCAGAATATGAAGCCCTAATAGCAGGACTTCAATTGGCTAGGGATATGAACATCAGAAACATACATGTTTCATCGATTCCCTACTGATAGCCAATCAATTTAATGGTTCTTACATGACTAAAGGGGATAAATTGGCGAAATACTTAGAGATAGTTAAGGATATTTCAGGATATTTTTACAACTTTGATATCACTCAAGTGCCGAGGGATGAGAACGCCGAAGCAGATGCACTATCAAACTTAGCATCATCCCTAAGTATCCGTGAGGATATTAATATTCCCATCCTTCATATTTTAAGACTAGCAATAGATATGCAGAATATAGATCAGGATAGTGAACCCGAGAATACCGAAGTTCATCACTCAGAAGCACATGAAATATCCTGGACTATCCCCATTAAGAACTACCTTCAAACAGGAAAGATACCTGATGAAGAACCAAATCTTAGAGCTTTTAAAGCAAAAGTATCTAGATACACAATCATATGAGATATCTTATATAGGAAATCAGTATCAGGCCCATACTTGAGATGTTTGGAGAAACCCGAAAGTCTGGAAGTAATGAAAGATATCCATGAAGGAGATTGTGGAAATCACACTGGGGGTAGATCATTATTCTCAAAGATCCTGAGAACGTGATACTTTTGGCCAACCATGAGAAGAGATACAATGTCTTATTCCCAGAAGTGTGATGCTTGTCAAAGACATAGCAACATACTTCATCAACCAGCTGAACCTCTACATCCAATACTCTCATCATGGCCATTCATGAAATGGGGAATGGATATAGTAGGAAAGTTACCCAAAGCACCCGGAGGAAAGGTGTTTATGCTGGCTATGACAGATTACTTATCAAAATGGATTGAGGTTGAAGCCTTTGTGCAAGTTAGAGAAAAAGAAGTAATCTCATTCATAAAAAGAAATATCCTGACTAGATTTGGGATACCCGCTGAAATCACCTGTGACAATGGATCTCAGTTCATAGGCAAAAGGACTACAAACTTTTGTGAAAGCTGGGTCATAAAAATGATCACCTCTACACCTGTTCATCCTCAAGCTAATGGTCAAGCAGAATCAAGCAACAAGATTATAATCAACAACCTTAAGAAAAATTTGGGATCTAAGAAAGGAAAGTGGGCTGAAGAACTCCCATTTGTTCTATGGACTGATAGAACAACCATAAAGAATGCAACTGGTCAAACACCATTCTCTTTAGTGTATGGTTCTGAAGCTGTTCTCCCAACTGAAATGGTTGTCCCTACTGCAAGATCAAGTCTACAAAATCTAGAATCCAACAAGGAAATACTATCTGAGGATCTAGATACTATCGATGAACTTAGGGATATTGCAAGAATAAGGATGGCAACATATCAACAAAAGATAGCTAAATCATATAATAAGAATATTAGGATACGAAGATTTCAAGTTGGTGATTTGGTTTTAAGGAAGGCATTTCAGAATACCACCAATCCAGCTGATGGAAAACTTGCTCCGAAATGGGAAGGACCCTATAAGATAGAATCCGAAGCTGGAAAAGGGGCATACAAGTTAATCAAAATGGAAGGAGAAACTCTTCCTAGATCTTGAAATGCCATCCATCTTAAACTATATTTTATTTGAAACCTATTGTATCAAATCCTAAAATGTTATCACATTATAATCTGAACATTATATATTCTAATATATTCTTATATATGCCTATCTATTCTTGTGTATTCCTAATTATCATGCTACTAATCAGGCATATGAGGGGCATCAGGAATCCTGATTCCCAGCTATGCAAAGATCTTACTGTTTTGTAGGTATAGCAGGAGAAGAGACGAGACTTTATGTCTTAACCCAAGTTCTGACCTGAAATCAGAACTTGATGAAGACCCGCACTGACTTTATGTCTAGTTGCAAAGTTTTGACCTGAAATCAAAACTGTAGAAGACCCCTGCAGGAGAAGAGATGAGGCTTTATGTCTTAACCCAAGTTCTGACCTGAAATCAAAACTTGATGAAGACCCTGCACTGACTTTATGTCTAGCTGCAAAGTTTTGACCTGAAATCAAAACTCAAGAGACTTTTGTCTCTCATGAAGACTTAGGGTTCATACCCTCGCCAGTTGCGCACGTTTATCCTATTATAGTCTGAGATAATAGGACCAGTACACGTATGAGTGGCTGACAATTTCATTATCAAGGGCTATAACTAAGGATCCTCCGAAATATCTCGGGATAGTTGGAGATTTTGGGACCAGTACACGCATGAGTGGCTGACAATTTCATTTTCAAAAACTATTACCAGGGATCATCCGTATTCCAGCCTTGTCGCCAGTATTCCGGCCTTAGTCGCCAGTATTCCGGCCTTAGTCGCCAGTATTTTTCGGCCTTGTCTCCAGTATTCCAGCCATTATTTTTCGGCCTTGTCGCCAGTATTCCATCCTTAGTCGCCAGCATTCCGGCCTTAGTCGCCAGTTTAATCGGCCTTGTCGCCAGTATCTTGGGCTTGTCCCAAGTTTTCTTGTTTTTCTGTTTATGCAGGACAGACTTTCAAGGATACTTAGGAATATCGCAACATACTTGGAGATATTCAGGTATGAAATTCTTTTTGATGTTCTGACAGGAACAAAGAAGATTTCAAACTAAACCTACTATCTCGGAAAATTGGTATTTGTTTCTTAACTATTCTTTATTCCTAATTATTTTTTATATATTCTCATGCCTGATAATATGCATATGTCTAAGTTATTTATAATCACCCAATTACGTCATGTACTAAGGTAACTCTAAACAAATGATAACACTTAAACATATGTCTAAGTTATCTATAATCACTCAAGTAGTTAAAACCTTAGTCGAATAATGATAAGTCTAATCCAAATTATCCCTAATGATTCCTAAGTATATCTAGTAAAGATTAAAACTTAAGTAAAAGTATTATAAAAATTCATCAATTAAAATATTGAGATTATTTTGAACATGTTAAGGCGTATACATCTTCGAAACCTCATAAAAATGGCGTAAGGGTTAATCTCATGAACAAAGTATTACTAAAAATACTTAAGGATACTTGAAAAAACATAAGAACAGTTGAAAAATTAAATTCGTAAGTATCCGATACATTATCAATACATACCCAGTCGTATCTTATAATACTTATAAAGATATTAAAGAAATCAATCCTTTATATAAATACTAAATTTTGAATATAGAAGGATATTCCAACAGATAAACAAATAAATGTTCTCGAAAATGTTTAAATCTAAAAAATTATTAAATAATTAAAAACTTTGAAATAAATGACATCTCCAATGCTGAATACAATATTTGGTATTTAGGTTAAATCTAATTCATAACATTTTAAGAATATGACAAATTATTCTCAAATATTCCTAAATACGCCTAAGAAAACGTATACATGAATAGTCTAAGCAAGAAGTCACTTGGGAAAGATAAGTGTTATAAAATATGTCAAGTGAAACTACACCAGACATTAGTATTAACTTAAGTACAAGTTTTATAACTTAATAATATCTGGGTATATCTAGGAATACCTTTCAGTAACAAAATAACAACATTCAGGATACTTCAGAATATTTAAGAATAAACTACTATATGAAATACTGAAATGTAACCCAACATACTGAATGTCATATCCACAACCAAAAACAGTTAAAAAGTTGACATATCAAGCTTCGCCATGAAACTTGTGGTCCCTCCACTTGATATGTCAAACAAAAGTTAAAAGAAATCAAAGCTTCGCCATGAAAATCATGGTCCCTCCACTTTGATTTCTTATATTGTCTGCCCCTATACTAGGAGACTTTCCTAAAAACTATTGTTTATCAACATTACATCACCAGAAATTAAGAACCACAAATATTAAAAAAGATGGGCTCAGACCTTTGCATCATTGTCATCATCGCCCATCATCACCTCCTGCTCAACCGCTCCAGCCACCATTCCTGTCACCTCCACATCACCTGCCTTGCTGGTCTCACTTACCTCGCCAGCCTTGTCCACCTCCACAGAAGCTTTAGCCTTGTCACCTGCCAGGGTCGCCAATATCTTGCCCCATTCATTCATATTCTTGGCCAGCGAATCCACTCCTTCAGCCTTGGCCTGGTTCACCAATTGAATTTTGGCCCTTAACACAGCAATGGCGGCAGACTTTTTGGCTCCTTCAATATGTTCTTTGAACTGGAGCTTGTGAGCGGACTCCATGTCCTTCATCTGTTTCTTGACCTTGGCAAGCTCCTTCTCATAGTGACCGGCTTTGGCTGTGAAGATTTTCTTCTGATCTTCGAGGTCCTCCATCTGCTTGTCAGTTTGTTCTTTCTCAGAGATATACTTAGCAGAGACCTACAAAAATAGGAATCATTCAGAATATGTAGGGATATTATGCTAATAGACAGGGTAATTATCATACATTCTTCAGGAGATTAGGAATCGACAGGTCAGATGTCTCCTCGAGATCCACAGTATCTTCCCCTTTGCATTTCTTGGTTGTCTTTAAAGAGCGGGTAGTCATGGCACGCGACTTGGGGGCAGCGGGACTGGTTTTCTCCTTTTTTACGGTAAAAAAGGTGTCAAGGTCTTCGAGATTGAACGTCGATTCTGAAAAATAAATTAGAATAATTAGAAATAAATAAGAATATTTCAGGATACTAAAACATGTTAATAAATATACCTGAGGCCATTGGAGTAGCTGCTTCTAGATTAGCACCAAACTTTCTGTATTGCTCGTCAATCTGCAACAAGGAACGAATCTTGTTCCTACTTTCTTCTTCTTCTTCTGATACAAGTGATTCAAACATAGGAGCTGCAAAAAATAAAATCGTAATAAGTAAAATTTAAAAACAAATCTTAATTAACGAAGAAAATCCTAAAAACATCCTACCCTTTTCCACCCGTTTGAAAGGAAGAACTTCCCCATGAGGAATAGAGCTTCTTTTCACAAAAAAGAATTTATTTCTCCACTCATCCTCATTCATAGTGATCCCTGGAACTAAGACAGGAGCCCCACTCCGTCTCTGAAGAACGAACCGGGATGACCCATGGGTTCTGAGTTGATACATCAGGGATATTTCAGGAATACCAATCTCTAAACCAAAGTGATGGTTTAGATGGTCAAGGGTGTAAAGAAGGCGCCATCCCATAGGCATAAGTTGGGGAAAACAGAGTTTGGTGGTTAAGAAAAAATCGAAGACAATATCAGGGAAAGGAAATTTCAAACCCAAGGTAAATGGATATTCCGGAAAACATATCCAAGTGGGAGAAATGTGGTCAGCTTTGAGAATTTCAGAAAAATGATGAAAAACAGTTTCATCAGGAAAGGTTTTTGAGAATCGCAGTAGTTCAGTTCTATCATCGTTAAAAACATTTCTATTTTGACGATTCAGGGTCAGAATATTTTGATCGAAATCGTTTGACTTGAAATCGGAAGAAGAAGAAGATGATCCAGACATTTCAAGAAAAGAGAAATTAAAAATTGAATGAGAGAATGAAAGAAACTTACAGCAAGATCCTGTAGAATATGATGGCATTAAATGAAGGAGGTGTGATCATTATATCCTGCGCAAACGGCAGGAATATGTGGGAAACCGTCATAATAATAACCATCCTGACAATAGTCAAATCACATTTAAAATTCAAAATTTGAATCAACAGCCAAAACAAACGGTTAATTTCAAATTCTTACCACCAATTCAAGAGGTAATAAGAATTTGGGGGCAATTGTTATACCTGAAAAAATTTACCTTATAATTCAGAATAATTCGGGATACGGAATATCTCGGTTTAATTAGGAATATTTGCGTATATAAATTTATATGATCTGATGACCTGAATAATAAATAATGATAGTTTATAATTTATTATTATTACTTTGTTATTCAACACGTGCTACTAACGTTTGAAATGAGTCAACAGATTATAAGCAACAAATATGCCTATTTATCCGGAAGAACGTGGAGTGCATGGAGAAAATGATAACGTCTACTAATAGTCGGTTGACGCATGATTGGTGACAGGACCGAATAACAAGGAACAACCTTTGACCATCGTTGTATCGTTTTTATTATAAATTGAGGCAATTTCGATCTAGGAACACACACAGCTCACTGAACTTACTTCTGTATATTTCTTGTTCACAATTATAGCATTCAGAATTCTTGAACACATAGTGATCGATCAATTGCGCTCTTGTATTGTAATCTTATATTTTGTATTAATAAGAACAAGGCAGAGTGACAATTGTCACCTCCCGAGGTTTTTATGCCGGCAATCCTAAGGGATTAAGGGCTTTTCCTCGTATAAATCTCGTGTGTAAGCTGTTTATTTCATATTATATTCTAAAATATCCCAAGGGATCCTTAGGGATATTCTTGTTGAAATTTACTTACAAACTGTTTTCTTGATTATAAAACACAATTCCCCACTAAACTAATTCGGTTTTGCTAAAAGTTATACTTGTTAATTTTTACCCGAAACAATTGCTGTGTCTTTGACACGCATTACACTTCTGGGAATAAGACATTGCATCTCTTCTCATGGTTGGCCAAAAGTATCCAGTTCTCAGGATCTTTGAGAATAATGCCCCCAATGTGATTTCCACAATCTCCTTCGTGGATATCTTTCATTACTTCCAAACTTTCGGGTTTCTCCAAACACCTTAAGTATGCGCCTACTACTGACTTTCTATATAAGATATCTCGTATGATTGTGTACCTAGATACTTTTGCTTTAAAAGCTCTAGGATTTGTTTCTGCATCAGGTATATTTCCTGTTTGAAGGTAGTTCTTAATAGGGATAGTCCAGGATATTTCATGTGCTTCTGAATGATGAACCTCAGGATTTTCAGGTTCAATATTATGTTCTATGTCCTACATATCTATCGCTGGTCTTAAAATATGTAGGATAGGAATATGAATATCCTTAGGGATTCTTAGGGATGATGCTAAGTTTGCCAGTGCATCTGCTTCAGCATTCTCATCCCTCGGCACTTGAGTGATATCAAAGTTGTAAAAATATCCTGCAATATCCTTAACTATCTCTAAGTATTTCGCCAATTTATCTCCCTTAGTCGTGTAAGAACCGTTAAATTGATTGGCTATTAGTAGGGAATCGACAAATACATGAAGGTTTCTAATGTTTATATCCCTAGCCAATTGAAGTCCTGCTATTAGGGCTTCGTATTCTGCTTCATTGTTAGTTGCTAGAAATTCACAACTAATCGATTAGGGTATTATGTCCTACTGTGGCGATTTTAGTATGATGCCTAGTCATGTTCCTCTCACATTTGAAGATCCATCTGTGAATAAAGTCCATTCACCAATATCTTTATCTAAGAGTTTGATTTCTAGATCCACTTCTGGTTGTAGATCACTACTAAAATCAGCCACAAAGTCTGCTAATGCTTGTGACTTAATTGTTGTCCTTGGTTCATAGATTAAATCATACATACTGAGTTTTACTAATCATTTTGCCATCCTTCCTGATAGCTCAGGTTTTCTCAATACATATTTAATAGGATAATTTGTCTTAATGTGTATACTATGTGTCTCGAAGTAATGCCTAAGCTTGGTTGATGCCATGACCAAAGCTAGAATTAGCTTTTCTAAGTGAGAATATCTAGTCTCAGCATCTACTAGGCTTTTACTCACATAGTACATAGGATGTTGTGATCCCTGATGATCCTTAACTAACACAGCACTTACAGTAGTTCGAAATACTGCTAAGTACATTGATAGTGGTTCACTATTTTCTGGTCTCATGAGCAACGGCGGTGAGGATAAATATTCCTTTAGATCCTGAAGTGCCTTCTCATGCTCTTCATCCCATTGGAACTTCTTATTCTTTTTAAGGATATCCTAGAATCCCTTAAATTTTTCAGAGGACCTTGAGATGAATTTGTTGAGTGCAGCTATTCTTCCTGTTAGTCTTTGCACTTCTTTTATGTTCTTTGGGGATTTGAGGTTTAGGATTGCTTGAATTTGTTCTGGGCTGGCCTCTATTGCTCTTTTAGTGACACCATATATCCCAAGAACTTCCCTGATCTCACCCCAAAATGACACTTAGATGGCTTAAGCTTCATATTGTAGTGGTCCAGGATATCAAAGGATTCCTGAAGATCCTTAAGGTGATTCTCAGTTATCTTCGATTTGACCACCATGTCATCAATATACACTTCCATAGTATCCCCTAGTTTCTCTTTGAACATCATGTTGACAAGTCTTTGGTACGTGGCTCCAACATTCTTCAAGCCAAATGGCATTGCTGTATAGCAATATATCCCTGTTGGCGTCATGAAGGCCGTATCTTCTTGGTCTGAAGGTTCCATTTGAATTTGTTAAAAGCATGCTCATGCATCCATGAAAGTTAACATTTCATGTCCTGCTGTTGCATCTACCATGGAATCTATATGTGGTAATGGAAAGGGGTCTTTAGGACAAGCCTTGTTGAGATCTGTGTAGTCTACACATACTCTCCACTATCCATTTTTCTTTTGAACCACGACTACATTGGCTAGCCACTTTGGAAATTTCACCTCTCTAATCATTTTCGCTTTGAGGAGTTTCTCTACTTCCTCTTGTATGATTAGATTTCTTTCCGGTGCAAACTTCCTTCTTTTTTGGTGGACAGGTTTAATATTCCTATCTATCCCTAATTTATGTGTAATCACATATGAGGATATTCCTGTCATATCCTCATGTTTCCATGCGAATGTGGAAACTCTTGATTTCAGAAAAGATATCAGTTTCCCTTCAATATCCTCAGGGATATTTGTCCCTATAAGGACCTTGATTTCAGGATCATCAGGGTTTAAGGGTACTTCCTTTACTTCTTTCTCCCTATATTCCTGAGTATCCCCAAGGTCGCACTTTGATTGCTAAGCTGATGAAGGTCTAGTTGTTCCCTTCATCGAAGATGAATAGCACTCCTTGGCTTCCTGCTGATCATTGTTGATCTTCATGACTCCCCATGGTGTTGGCAGCTTGACACACTGATGATAGGTCGAGGGGACAGCTTTCATGTCATGTATCCAAGGTCTACCTAATATAATATTATAACAGGATAGGAATCTATAATACAAAAACGTTGCATAGAGTTTACTCCTAGATGTATACCGGTAGTTTGATCTCTCCAACGGTGGCTTTAGCTTCACCACTGAATCCAACCAAGATCAGTGATTTGGTAGTTATCTCTGATTCAGGGATATTCATCCTCTTGAGTGTTTCCAATTGGATGATGTTGAATGAGCTTCCTCTATCTATGAGTATCCTGCGTACATAATGGTTAGCAACATATAATGTAATGACTAACCCATCATGGTGAGGATCCAGGATATTCTCGCGATCTTGCTCTTCAAAGGTTACCATTGTTTCAGTGGTAAGTGTTGATGTCTTTGTGGGTCTCTCTCCATTCTCCATCTTGGCTTCTTTAGCATGTTTCCTAGCTGCAGAATAAGAGGTACCACATATGTCAGAACCACTGGAAATAAAGTTTATTACCTTTGCATCCTTAGGTGGGAATGCAGCTCTTTTTGGGAATCCGTTGGAATCCTGTGTTCTTTCTTTCTTTTTCCCCCAGTAGTTCCTTAAGATGACATTTGCTTAGTAGGTAGCTTATTTCCTTCCTTAGTGCAATGCAATCATTGGTTATGTGGTCGAAGTCTTCGTGAAAGGCACACCACTTGGATTTGTCCCTTGTTGCAAACTTATTTTTCTTCAGTGGACACCTGGCTTTTTCACCTAAGTCCTGCATAGCACACATTAATTTAGGAATATCAATAGAAAAACAATAGTCAGATATCCTGGGATATTCTTCATTATCCTCATCCTCATTCACAGAGTTGATCTTATGGTTATCAGCCTTGTAGTATGGTTTGGATTTGAATGACTTGTTGGTAGGTGAATCCAATTTTCTTTTGCCTTGATCATTGGGAGGCGTTGTGGTGATCCTCTTCTGGATTTCTTTATCATCCTCCAATCTAATAAACCTCAATGCACGGTTTCGATCTTCGTCCATGTTCCTGCAAGGATTCATAACCAAGTCATCATAAAATGGTGAGTTTCTTTGTAACCCCATCATACATACTTGAACAGCCGTAGTGATGTCAAGATTAGGGATATCCAGGGATTCTCTGCCAAACTTGTTGACATAGCTCCTGAGGGATTCGTCGGATCCCTGGGTTATCCTGTAAAGATCACTAGTCAACCTTTCAAATGTCCTGCTACAAGAAAATTGATTGTTAAATAGATTAATCAAATGAGCAAATGAAGTTATTGAATAGGGAGGAACATTAAGCAGCCACTTCAGGGCTGCCCCTGTCAATGTTGAACCAAATCCCTTGCATAAGCATGCTTCTTTCAAATGTGGGGGTATAGGGTTAGTTTCCATCCTTTCCCTATATTGTTCCACATGTTCTTCAGGGTCGGTGGTTCCATCATACAACTTCATTGTTGGAGTTTGGAATCTCTTTGGGATCTTAGCATCACATATTGGTGGAGAAAATCTAGAAATCCTGTGGGTTGTGACAGGAACCTCAGGAATAGGCTTCACCACTCCGGGAACTCTCGAGATCATATCCCTGAATTTCTGAATTTCCTTAGCCACTTGGGATGTTAAAAGTATTGCTGGTAATGGGAGTTAGACAAGAAGTTCCCGGGATATTGGTATTATCCCGAGATATCCTTAACCCTTGGGATCCTAAAGGATCCTCGAGACTAGTCTGCATGGGGATGAAGTCTCCAAAATGATTCTCAAACATCCATGATGTCCCGAAATCCAGGATCCTTGGAGCCATCGTTGTTGAAGTTTCGATCTGCTTATTCTTTTCAGCCCTCAAAGTTTCCATTTCTCTAAGGAGCCTTTGATTCATTCTTTGTTGATCCAACATTTGCTGTTGAACCTGTTGAAACATACTTAAAATATCATTGTTAGAAACAAGTATAGGAGCAGAAGTGGTCATTCTTGCCGATGGAACACTTTCGGCTACAAATGTGGTCTTCTTCCCAAGATTGCTAGGATTATCGGACTTCTTGGAAAAAACAGGAATCTACGAGGACACATTAGTAGTAGTAGTAGCAGAAACAATAGGTAATGAAGAAGTTGATCTCGGTTGTGAAGCCATTTTTCAATATGTTTCTTCTGAAAACACCTTTAAACAAGGTTTTTGTTATTAAAACACAAGTTTGCCCCATGGTGGGTTAAAAATTGTTTCGGGTAAAAATTAACTAGTATAATTTTTAGCAAAACCGAATTAGTTTAGTGGGGGTTTGTGTTTTACAATCAAGAAAACAGTTTATAAGTAAAATTCAATAAAAATATCCTTGAGGATCCCTAGGGATATTTAAGAATATGAAATAGAAATGTACCCGTGACCACATTCGGGTCTTGTCGAGCCGCAGCAGCTCCGATCTGAAAGGCTCTACCTCTTGCAACTTGAGCCCTTTGCTGATTCTTCTTGGAACAATCCCGAGAAAAGTGTCCAGGCTCGCCACAGTTCTAGCAACACCTGTTATCAGCAGCAACAGCAGTAGTAGCTGCATTGTTGTTTCTGTTTGGAGCCCCCGTTCTCCTGCAATTGTTGGAATGAGCCAGCAGCGTACTTCACCTTGTACTGCTCAGGATAGTTACTGATCTCCATAGTTGTCTCCATCTTTTTGATCCATTGGATCAATCCGACGGCTCCTTCACTGCCACTGAAACTCGGTGGCTTGCATCCTACAAAGTTCTTGTAGGAGTAGTCTTGATGATGGCGGTTATTACCGCTGCCTTCTCCAGATGAGTTGGCGATGTTACTGTTGTTGCTGTTAATTCTGTTCATCATCTCCGGGATTACATCCCTCAGTTGACTGGTCAACAGAGTGGCCAGTGCTATGGTAGCAGATCCAACTGATGAACAGGTGGTGGCGGTGGAGGAGGTGGAGGTGTAGGAGAGTCAGGTGGTGTCGGTGTCGAGGAGTGCGGTGCTGAATCATGGGGTGGTGGCGGCAGTAATGCTGGTTGTCTTCTTGGCGGCATTCTGATCATAACCGAAAGAAAAATCGGTTAGTGCAGTGGTCAAATGCAGAAGACATATGCAAATAGAATCTTATGTCATATGATCTCTACATGAGGGTCCCTATGTTATAGTCTAGGCCAAACCGCTTAAGTAATATGACCTATAATTCTCTATAACCAAGGCTCTGATACCAATCTGTCACACCCCGAGCCGGCGGGCTGGATCGACTTTCCCGCCGGGCGGAAGGTTCCCGGGGCGCGATATCGTTTGATAATCGAAATGATCAGATTGTTTACATAGCACATGATAAATAAATGAGAAATGCTAACATGACAATGAAATAGAAATTACAAAGTTAAATTACATTGCTTCCTCATAATTTAACTAAGTAAATCTAATCCAAAGAATCAATGAGTTTCTATCTTGTAACTGTACAAGATATACAAAAGATGATTCATTGTTTTGTCATCCAAAAGGATGCAACACAAAATGAAGCTAGGTCTTCTAAAAGTCCACTAGCTTAGTTCTTGGATGTAGGCAACTACACATGTTCGTCACCTGAGAAAACATGCATTTCAACAAAGTCAACACTAGGTTGGTGAGTTCATAAGTTTGATATTTGAAAGCCTTGAAATTATCACATGCACAATCACAATGTCATACTTGTTGTTTGTAAGTTGCTTGATTCACCCGTTCACACAATGGCCTTTCCATAGTTATAATTACAAGTGATATCTCATCCTATTAGCTATGCTTATATATAGGGCATATGTAAGGGAACCAAGCCCTAGCCAACATCCCACCACATATCTAATAGTGCTTAATGCCACTTGTAATACAACTATGGATATCCATCTCATTTCCCCCATTCGTCTTTGTTCATCACCCGTTGTATCATATGTAGAATAATATAGTAAGAGGATTTTAATTATCACACAGAAATGTTGATAAACCCTCAATGTATTAAGGAAATTAGATTAATTTAATCTGATCCTTGTTATTATTCTATTCTTGAGGGGTTAACTGTTAATCACTGTTGATAATAAAAGTGTTAGTTAACCATTTGATATTTGTTCTCAATTTGTAGTGCATATAGCCTAAAAGGAATCCATTGCAATCCTCACGTAATCAGATTACAATGCATCCGATTTACCTCTATCACCATGTGTAACCATAAACCTCATCGAAACGGTTACTAGTGTTATGACTTGAGAGAATAAATTCTTCATTCTACTAGTCAACATGTAACGATGGATTAATTACAATTATAACTGTAGATTTATATCACCATGGGTTACTTACCAGACCCTGACTTGAGTCGCCCTGTCACCGGTCATATGTTACCGGCCAATGATTGAGTATGATCAACATCCTTGCCCTACAAGCTAGAGGTTTGTCAAACCTATGGTACCACTATGCTATCGTCGGTTTAGTCACATCAACTTAACTGGTCAGCGATTTATGAAGGGACTTACAATGATCAAACTTGAGTACATGGCACATGATTGAAATGATATAATGCAGACAGTTCAATAGTAATCAATTCTATTGCGTGTTCATCAATGTTGTTTGTTCTCAATGTTGTATGTTCTAGTTGTTGTTAACAAGGTTAAATAAGATCTTGTCTTATTAAATTATGTTAGTTATTTTGTGAATGATATTGTTATCATGAAGTTACATTATCATGATTATCATTCCTTGTTGTTCCATATAATCACCATGTTGTCACTAAGTTGTGGCAAGAACCAGTCTTACTACACTTAGTCGACTCAGGTGGAGGATGATTCTTGTTCCATGTTCTCTTGTAATATGTGTTGAGTTTTAAGCTAAGTGTTATAAGCACTTGTCTTATTTCACTTAGTTAACTCTAGTGTTGAATGATGTTATGAAGATGTGTTATCTTCATGTCATTCATGTGTTTTGTTCTTGTCATCATGTTCATCTGTGATTATCTCAATGTTCGTACTTGTAAGAATAACTAAGTGTTGTAAGATGTAATCATACAACTATGTTATTCCATTGTGTTGATGAGTTATGAAATTATATAATCACATTCATCTGGTTGTTCCAGTCATATCATGATCATACAAGCATTCATACAATGATAAATGATAATAAGTCATACAATATTATCTAATCAAAGTATAAACAATATGTTAAACTAAAAATTTTAAATAAATAGAAGATTTAGCATGTTTCTCAGCCCCGAGAGTTTAAAATCAGTTAAGATTAGAAAAGGGGCGTATAAACTCACCTTGTTGTTGTTGTGGTTGACTAAGTCTAAAACAATAATGCACGCGCTCTTGATTGTACTTGTTGTTGTATTCACGATCCTGTATTGATTTCACGTTGTCGTAACTTGTAAGTATAAGTTGTATGTACTTGAGTGGGTGTAGGTGTTAGCCCTAGAGTTAGCTAACACACGTAAGTCTTGGTCATCATTCGGCCCTTGTTCAATTTTCATAGTTATACTAATACTCAATCAAATTAGATTAAGCTTAGTATATCTTGTTCCTTGTCTATGTTTTACTTTGGTTTGACCTTGTCGTGTTGAGTCACCTTGCCCATCATTATTGTTTATAAACATTGAATTGGACTTTAGATTATATTTTATTAATCCTTAACCCAATTGAATTAAAGTTAACACACTTTGTTATTGACCTTATATCCAACTTTATTTTAACTTGTCATGATATGTCACCATTTATATAAAACATAGTGTTTTAGATTTTATGAGATCCTTAACCTCATAATCCACCACCTTTGTAATTCAAATGAGATTAGTATATCCAAATTCATGTATAGTTCCTTGTGATTTATTCAAGCGTGTATTTCCCATTTTAGTATAGTGGGCCGAATAATATGTAAGTGGGCCAAAGTACTGATATTGGGCGCAACAGCAGGGCTTGGGCCGATTGCTTTACATGGGCCGAATGCTTCCCAGGGCCAATCTGTTGGGCCAAACCGAAAGGGATGATGTTGGGCCAGGTTGCTAATATTGGGCAGGAATAGCAGGCCTTGGGCCGAACAGGTGGGCTGGGTGATGAGGTTGGGTTAGTGCCTTGGGCCGAATGACTCTCCTTGGCGACTGTTGTGAGCTCCGGCCGAATAGAGGGGTCGAATAACACCAGGTGGCCGAATGGAGGTTGTATGTCGAATGGGTATTGAGTGGCCGAATGAACCTGTATCGAAGGGGTAATTCCGAGAGAATGAGGGTGGCGAAAGAGACACAACTGTATGGGCCATTCGGCTGAATCCCCCTTCGGTCGAACCACTGGGTTCATTCGGCTGGTTGGTTCCAGCTTTCTTCATTCGCCCGACCCAAAGCCCAAGTGCCTCATGCCATGAGGTCGAGTCTCAGCCAAGAACCATGGTGTTTTCAAGTGAGGGGGTGTGTTTCCGGACTAGTTTCAGGGAATAAGGGACGAAGAACAATGATTTAAACCGGTTAGGGTTGGTGTTCAAACAAAGGGTACCTAACACCCTAATTTTTTGTGATGTTCAAGCCTCATTACCTCGATTTCAGATGGTTTTGGCTCTATATCGGTTGTACTTTCGTGTAGAGAAGGTTGAGATTTTCGTTTAAGTTCAAGAATGGCTTGATTTCATCAAAAAATGGGTGAGATATTTGGATTTGAAGTTCAAATTTTGTAGTGAGAGAGAGAAACCAGGAGAGATGTTTTAGAGAGAGAAAGAAGAGTGTTAAATGTGGTAGATGAACTCCTTTAGGGTATTTATACCCCGAGTGAGTTCGGGTTCGTTTCGTTTGCTCGGTTTGCGTTTTCGTTGCGTTTACGGAACGTAACACGTATTTTTACGCGTTTTAATTATAAAGAGTTTGTTTAATTAATTTTAATGAGTTTCAAAATTGTAAAATGTAAAATATTGAATTTTATTAAATTAGTCTCGTTTGTGTCGTATTTCGTTTTCGTTTTGTCAGATCACGCCACCATCGCGCGTATTCGTTCGAATCGTCACCCGAACGAACACGACGATGGTTTTGCTTTCTGATATTTGTTTTCTACTTTCCAGTCATCATTTCAGAATGTTAAACTCACAGACATGTTTGTGTGAATCGTCACCCACGCAAACACACTGTCAGTTCGTTATTCTAAAATGACACTGCAATTATGCCTTTAATTGTATTTCCTCACTAACGGACTCAACTAAACATCCTGTTTTCACATTGTTTTCGTACTGATTTGTCGGCCATCTGATTTCTGTCATCTATGGATATCAGATCGCAACCGACTTGTTCTTGTTATTTCCTTGAACATCTTTGTTGTCACACCCCCACCTCCTGTTACACCAGACGACGTCATTTTTAAAGGTAGCGGAAGCATAGCGGCGAAGTCTCGAAGGTGAGGGGTGACTTACTTGATCCGGTATCATAACACACATAGTTAAGAAAAGCACTAATTACAAATCACGACAAATATTTATTACATGTCCTGAATATCCGTTTACAACTTAAGTTCCTTCTATTGCATCCCAAGTCCTAACTACATGGTGCGTGCACAGGTGTTTCCTCACCGTTGGTACTGATTACCTGTAAAAGATTTAAAGTTTAAAAATATCAGTATAAAACTGGTGAGTTCATAAATAAGACTCGATACAATATGATATGATAGTAAAGTCAATGGTACACATTAACATAAGTGAATAATCATGTGACCCGTATCCAGATCCTTTCTGACAGTCCAGTCTAGAAAATAACCGAAGTTAAAATCCGTGCCTCTAACTCAATGTCTCACTACATCAAGTCGATACCAGGAATGGTGACAAGCATTCACACAAGGGTAGACGCTATCTATCCATGAATGGGTTGTCAGTCCGATAGTACTATCTTTGTCCACACATTCGGCCCCACATGGGTTAACCAGATACAGTTGGTTTTGAGGACTTTTGTTGTACACAGAAAATAGTCATAATCCCATGACACCCACATGCAAGCCGGTATTGCAATTGTTACTAAACATATCACACGTTTGATAAAGATTTCATAATAGTCACCCCGATGTTAAGAAAACAGTAAAAGAAAAGGGGTTGTATGAAACTCACCTGAAGTTTATGAAAAGATAAAATCACACGAACGGTGGCTAAAAATGCTAATCTGCATTAGTTTATTTATAATTAATTATTTGTGTTTTAACTTGCTGATTAGATCTGTTTGAACGTTCAATGTCACCGACATTGTAATGAAAAGTCATCGAACTAACATTAGATGTTTAATTAATTATTTAGTCTAATATCATACAATGTACTATAATGTAGGTACCTATACTCGTTTAGGTACCTTGTGTTAAGTTGATGACTCATTGGATTAGCCGGAATAATCTCCGACTAATTAGTTAGGTAATGCTGTTGATTATATTACTTAAACAGTCCCTAGATGAAATCTCGGCTTAGGAATGATTAATTCTTGTCACTAATTATCCATGTATCACAAAACATAACAATATGACATTTGAATAGGTTAAACAATCATGTTTAACATATTAATCCGACTGTTATCATAAAACCAGACAGTTATTCCAATTGGTAGGGTAATAACTGTGATTAGTTTGAAACACTTGGGATTAACCTTGCATTTCAAAGATTAACCAAAATAATCACTTACATTGTCATAATCCAATGGTTTAAACCATTAGAAGTATTGTTATGGTTTGGTGAAAACCGGGCATTATAACGGATCAAAACAGGCATTTACCCGTTAACAAGACAAGTTATCCGTCAAAAATCATTCCTAGCTATCATCTAAGCAATAATCAACAACCCTAACTATATCATTACGTTCAAAAACACGATCTAATCAATGAAGATCAAGTCAGAAGATTAAAAAGGATAGTTACCCAAATCAGACGATTCTACGGACAAAATCACGATCAGGACGTGTATACACGTTCACCGGTTCGAGCTGGACGTTCTGGTGGTGTCAAATATGAGTTTTGGTGGGAGATTGGTCAAGATCTTGAGTTACAGAGGGTTTAAAGTCGAGAGGAAAGAAAATAGAATTTTCTGCATGCTTCTGCGATATAACAAGCTGGTTCAACAGACCGACCTACTCGTCGCGTAACGCGACAAGTGGCCCACATGTCGTCGCGTACCGCGAGGGATTCCGGATAAAATTTGATATCGTGACTTGTCGCGTACCGCGACAAGACTCCAAGGAGTCGTCGCGTACCGCGAGGGATTCAATTTCAAGATTTTTCTTCGTTTCGCGATTCCGGACAATCCGTAACTCGGTTTCACGCACGGTTTTCTCCCATGTTCCCAATTTCTCGCACACTTTAAACCTGTAATGATTAAAATCATCAATTTAACACAGATTCCTAGAACGACCAAACGTGCTCGTGTTATTGATGACGTAATGTTTACCTGCAATTGTCACATTTGTTCTCTTGATTTGTTGTATTTACTGTACTTACGTTTTCACCTAAATACAACAACTATTGTCTATCGTGATCGTTGTACTTACAGTATTTAATTTACACATAAATACGTACAACTGTTTCTTGTATTTTGAATTCTGTTAATACAAACACTGTTCATGTACATGTATTTACACATAGTAATTAGTGAATGTACACATACCGTACGGACTTCCCAGACGATCTGGTACTGGATGTCACAGTCTCCTCTTGTTAAAGAAATTTCGTCCCAAAATTTAAGCATCAAAGTCGGGCTCTAATTCTCGAACAGGTGGGGATACTTTGTCTTCATGTTGTCCTCGCGCTCCCAGGTAAATTCTGGTCCACGCTTGGAGTTCCATCGAACCTTAACAATAGGGATATGACTTCGTTTCAGTCTCTTGACTTCACGTTCCATAATCTCTACAGGTTCTTCAATGAAATGTAATTGCTCGTCAACTTGTATTTCCTCCAATGGTATGATCAATGACTCATCAGCGAGACATCTCTTGAGATTTGATACGTGAAACACATCATGTACTCTGCTGAGTTCATCAGGGAGTTTGAGTCTGTATGCCACATGGCCTATGCGTTGAGTTATCTCAAACGGTCCGACATACCTTGGTGCTAACTTGCCTTTAGCCCCAAAACGAACTACGCCTTTCCATGGGGACACTTTCAACATAACTCGGTCACCCACTTCGAATTCCAAAGGCTTTCGCCGTTTGTGTGCGTAACTCTTTTGGCGGCTACGTGTTGCTTGTAATCGTTGTTGTATCTGGGCAATCTTATCAGTGGTCACCTGAATAAGTTCGGGCCCAGTGATTCTGTTGTCTCCCACTTCGGTCCAACAAATTGGAGACCGACACCTTCTACCATATAGTGATTCAAACGGAGCACATCCAATGCTGCTGTGGTAGCTATTGTTGTAGGAGAACTCAATGAGTGGTAAATGTGTATCCCAACTTCCACCGAAGTCTAGGATGCATGTCCTCAACATATCCCCTAGGGTTTGAATGGTTCGCTCGCTCTGTCCATCCGTTTGTGGATGATAAGCGGTGCTCAAGTTAACACTTGTCCCTAAGGATTGTGGCAATGATTGCCAGAACAGTGATGTAAATCGACTGTCCCGGTCTGAAATAATAAACAATGGCACACCGTGCCGTACTACTATTTCATCAACGTAAAGTCTTGCTAGCTTTTCCATCTTGTAAGTTTCTCTGATCGGCAAGAAATGTGCGGACTTGGTCAATCTGTCAATGATGACCCAAATCGAATCGTGTCCGCTGGAAGTGCGGGGTAACTTGGTAATGAAATCCATAGCTATTTGTTCCCACTTCCATTGTGGTATCTCTGGTTGTTCCAGCAAACCCGAGGGTTTCTGGTGTTTTGCTTTGACCTTGGCACATGTGATGCATTTGCCAACATAAGTGGCAACATCTTTCTTCATTCCCGGCCACCAATAAAACGACCTAAGATCTTGGTACATCTTATCGGCACCAGGATGAACGGAATAACGTGTCTTGTGTGCCTCGTCAAGTATGAGTTTCTGAAGTTCATCTACTGTCGGGATCCAAACACGATCCAGATAATAGATAACTCCATCCTGTCTTGTCTCAAAGTGTTTCTCGGCTCCACAATCGAGCTCTTGTTTCAAATTGTCCCATGTCACTGCTTCTTGTTGCGCTTGTATGATTTGATCTTTCAAACTTGTCTGCACGGTCATTCCCATTGCTCGAACGCGCAAGGGTTTGACTCTTTCCTTCCAACTCAAAGCATCTGCAACAACATTTGCTTTGCCCGGATGGTATTTGATCACACAATCATAATCATTTAGGAGCTCAACCCAACGTCTCTGTCTCATGTTAAGCTCCTTCTGATCAAATATGTGTTGTAGGCTCTTGTGATTTGTGAAGATAGTGCATTTGGTACCATACAGGTAGTGTCTCAAATCTTTAAAGCAAAGACAACAGCTCCCAGTTCTAAGTCATGTGTCGTGTAGTTCCTCTCGTGTATCTTCAACTGTCTTGAGGCATAAGCAATGACTTTGTCTCGTTGCATTAAAACACATCCAAGTCCCTGATGGGAAGCGTCACAATACACCACAAAGTCATCATTGCCTTCTGGGAGTGTTAAGATAGGAGCATTGCAAAATCTTTGTTTCAATGTCTGGAATGCCTATTCTTGTTTCTGGGTCCACACAAAAGGTTCACTCTTCTGTGTGAGTTTGGTGAGAGGCAAGGCTATCTTAGAGAAATTTGAAATAAATCTCCTGTAATAACCTACCAATCCCAAGAATGATCTGATTTCCGTCGGCTTTGTAGGCACATCCCAGTTCTTGATTGCTTCAATCTTGGCAGGATCCACATGAATACTATTACTGTTAATCACGTGACCCAAGAACTGAATTTCTCTTAACCAAAATTCACACTTGGAGAACTTGGCATAGAGTCGTTCCTCCTTCAGGAGTTCCAAGACCGTTCTGAGATGTTGTTCATGTTCTTTCTCGTTCCTTGAATAAATCAGTATATCATCAATAAAGACGATAACAAACTGATCTAAGTACGGCTTGCACACCCGATTCATTAAATCCATGAACACAGCCGGTGCGTTCGTCAATCCGAAGGCATCACCATGAATTCGTAGTGACCGTATCGGGTACGAAAGGCCGTATTTGGTATGTCTTCCTCTTGAATCCGGAGCTGGTGATAACCTGAACGCAGGTCTATCTTTGAGAAGTATTGAGCTCCCTGTAACTAATCAAACAAGTCATCAATCCTCGGTAACGGGTACCGATTCTTGATGGTGAGTTTGTTGAGCTCTCTGTAATCAATGCACATTCTGAACGATCCATCCTTCTTCTTAAAAAAGAGAACCGGAGCTCCCGACGGGGAAAAGCTCAGTCGGATGAATCCCTTGTTGAGTAACTCTTGTAATTGATTAGACAGCTCCTGATTTCTGATGGTGCAAGTCTATAAGGAGACTTAGCAACAGGAGTCGCTCCCGGAATCAAATCAATTCGAAACTGTACCGCCCTTTCGGGTGGCAGTCCCGGTAAGTCATCCGGAAACACGTCCGCATAGTCTTTCGCCACTGGTACGTCTTGAATCTTGATTGTTTTCTTGTCTTTCTCTACCACGTGAGCTAGAAATGCAATGCATTGTTTTCTGAGGTACTTGCGAGCCTTCATGCACGATATTATCTTGACACTGCGTTTCGCTTGATCTCCATGAATTTCCAAGATCTGATCGTTCTCCACGGGAATACGTAATAACTTTTCGGAACAGACGAACTCAACTTTGTTAAGAGATAGCCAATCCATTCCGACAATGATATCGAAACTGCCCAGCTCCATCAATATCAAATCGATGGAAAATGTGTGATAACCAAGTGTTAGTTGGCAGTTCCTAAGTACTGTGTCAACTGTAATCTGTTTGCCGTTAGCTATCTCAATAGTATAAGGGGAGTCTAATGATTCCTCAACATGATTAAGATGGCTAGCAAAATCGGATGAGATAAAACTCTGATCCGCACCAGTGTCAAATAATATGGATGCATAAAAGTCAGATAGGAGAAATGTACCCGTGACCACATTCGGGTCTTGTCGAGCCACAGCAGCTCCGATCTGAAAGGCTCTACCTCTTGCAACTTGAGCCCTTTGCTGATTCTTCTTGGGACAATCCCGAGAAAAGTGTCCAGGCTCGCCATAGTTGTAGCAGTAACTGCATTGTTGTTTCTGTTTGGAGCCCCCGTTCTCCTGCAATTGTTGGCCCAGTGACCAAACTTCCCACACTTTGTGCATTGCCTGCATTGGGTGTTTGGTGCATGATGATACTGACATGTGTTACACAAAGGTGTTGTACCAGTGTAGGGCCGCTTGATTTGTAGAGGTGGCGGTTGGTTGATCATCGGGGTTTGAGTGGTCGCTGCAAAATTCTTGACTACCTTTTGTTTCTTTGCCGGCTGTTTATTCGGCTTCCTTGAACTCCCTGCTTTTGCTGAGTCAGATTCTTTCTTGAGTGCTCCAAAGGCAACCATCACGTCTGTCATTGTTGATGACAAAGTAACAGCCATTTCTAGGGTTGTTGGATGAACAACAAGAATAAAACCTTGCATACAAGCCAGTAATCCCCTGATATACCGCTCAATTCTCTTCTCCAGTGTTGGCACAATATCCGGTGCCAATGATGCTAGCTCGTGAAATCTCGTGGTGTAGGCCAGATGCCCAGCACCAATCATAACAAGATTGAGTAACTCAGTCTCAACCTTTTTGAGTTCATTCCTTGGGCAAAACTCTGCCCGCAGTATGGCCTTGAAGTCATCCCAAGGCATTGACAGAGCCTCATCCCTGCCTCTAGTTTGAACTTGAGCGTTCCACCAAGTTAACGCTCGTTTTTGGAATGAGCCAGCAGCGTACTCCACCTTGTACTGCTCAGGATAGTTACTGATCTCCATAGTTGTCTCCATCTTTTCGATCCATTGGACCAATCCGACGGCTCCTTCACTGCCACTGAAACTCGGTGGCTTGCATCCTACAAAGTTTTTGTAGGAGCAGTCTTGATGATGGCGGTTATTACCGTTGCCTTCTCCAGATAAGTTGGCGATGTTACTGTTGTTGCTG
The DNA here is from genome assembly GCA_009363875.1 of Mikania micrantha. Classification (NCBI taxonomy): domain Eukaryota; kingdom Viridiplantae; phylum Streptophyta; class Magnoliopsida; order Asterales; family Asteraceae; genus Mikania; species Mikania micrantha. The sequence goes on from CM018697.1 coordinate 84,060,747, forward strand.
TTAATTCTGTTCATCATCTCCGGGATTACATCCCTCAGTTGAGTGGTCAACAGAGTGGCCAGTGCTATGGTAGCAGGATCCAACTGATGAACAGGTGGTGGCGAAGGAGGAGGTGGAGGTGTAGGAGAGTCTGGTGGTGTCGTTGTCGAGGAGTGCGGTGCTGAATCATGTGGTGGTGGCGGCAGTAATGCTGGTTGTCTTCTTGGCGGCATTCTGATCATAACCGAAAGAAAAATCGGTTAGTGCAGTGTTCAGATGCAGAAGACATATGCAAATAGAATCTTATGTCATATGATCTCTACATGAGGGTCCCTAGGTTATAGTCTAGGCCAAACCGTTTAAGTAATATGACCTATATTTCTCTATAACCATGGCTCTGATACCAATCTGTCACACCCCGAGCCGGCGGGCTGGATCGACTTTCCCGCCGGGCGGAAGGTTCCCGGGGCGCGATATCGTTTGATAATCGAAATGATCAGATTGTTTACATAGCACATGATAAATAAATGAGAAATGCTAACATGACAATGAAATAGAATTACAAAGTTAAATTACATTGTTTCCTCATAATTTAACTAAGTAAATCTAATCCAAAGAATCAATGAGTTTCTATGTTGTAACTGTACAAGATATACAAAAGATGATTCACTGTTTTGTCATCCAAAAGTATGCAACACAAAATGAAGCTAGGTCTTCTAAAAGTCCACTAGCTTAGTTCTTGGATGTAGGCAACTACACCTGTTCGTCACCTGAGAAAACATGCATTTAAACAAAGTCAATACTAAGTTGGTGAGTTCATAAGTTTGATATTTGAAAGCCTTGAAATTATCACTGCACAATCACAATGTCATACTTGTTGTTTGTAAGTTTCTTGATTCACCCGTTCACACAATGGCCTTTCCATAGTTATAATTACAAGTGATATCTCATTATATTAGCTATGCTTATATATAAGGCATATGTAAGGGAACCAAACCCTAGCCAACATCCCACCACATATCTAAAAGAGCTTAATGCCACTTGTAATACAACTATGGATATCCATCTCATTTCCCCCATTCGTCTGTGTTCATCACCCGTTGTATCATATGTAGAATAATATAGTAAGAGGATTTTAATTATCACACTGAAGTGTTGATAAACCCTCAATGTATTAAGGAAATTAGATTAATTTAATCTGATCCTTGTTATTATTCTATTCTTAAGGGGTTTACTGTTAATCACTGTTGATAATAAAAGTGTTAGTTAACCATTTGATATTTGTTCTCAACTTGTAGTGCATAGAGCCTAAAAGGAATCCATTGCAATCCTCACGTAATCATATTACAATGCATCCGATTTACCTCTATCACCATGTGTAACCATAAACCTCATCGAAACGGTTACTAGTGTTATGACTTGAGAGAATAAATTCTTCATTCTACTAGTCAACATGTAACGATGGATTAATTACAAATATAACTGTAGATTTATATCACCATGTGTTACTTACCAGACCCTGACTTGAGTCGCCCTGTCACCGGTCATATGTTACCGGCCAATGATTGAGTATGATCAACATCCTTGCCCTACAAGCTAGAGGTTTGTCAAACCTATGGTACCACTATGCTATCGTCGGTTTAGTCACATCAAATTAACTGGACAGCGATTTATGAAGGGACTTACAATGATCAAACTTGAGTACATGGCACATGATTGAAATGATATAATGCAGACAGTTCAATAGTAATCAATTGTATTGCGTGTTCATCAATGTTGTTTGTTCTCAATGTTGTTTGTTCTCAATGTTGTATGTTATAGTTGTTGTTAACAAGGTTAAATAAGATCTTGTCTTATTAAATTATATTAATTGTTGTGTGAATGATGTTGTTATCATGAAGTTACATTATCATGATTATCATTCCTTGTTGTTCCATATAATCACCATGTTGTCACTAAGCTGTGCCAAGAACCAGTCTTACTACACTTAGTCGACTCAGGTGGTGGATGATTCTTGTTCCATGTTTTCTTGTAATATGTGTTGAGTTTTAAGCTAAGTGTTATAAGCACTTGTGTGACAATTGCAGTTGAGAATTATGTCATCAATGATATGACAACATGTGATCGTTGTAGAAATCCACGTTGATTTGATGATTGTAATTATTACAGGTTGATAGGATGTGAGAAATTATGTTAGTAGATCGCAAAGAAACATCCATCACCTAATGCTTATTCAAATAGGCGACCAACCGATTTCATGTATAGAATCATAACTCAAAAATAAAGAGAATGAGTATAAGCGAAATCATGAAACGAGACTCCGATTTCAAGATACACTGAGTCAAATATAATGTTAAATAAGAGATCAGATATTTTGAACTCTTCAGGTCTTGAAATTATAACCATTGGAAAGAGCTCGAAAAATCGTGAACGTGGGCGAAAACCGCACTTAAAACGGAGTTCGTATGCTCAAGTAATCGCGAAAACAAGAAAATCAAAAAATTGGACAAAATCCCGTGGAGAGGTACGCATCAGGCCACACGCCGAGCCGGGGCAATGCGCCCGGGAGTGATTTGAGGCGATGGAGCTAATTAAATGATTATAACACTTGGGAAGCTTCATTTTTTTCTTCTGCTTGACTTTACTTCACTTTTGGACGACCAAATCTTCATTTCTAGCCTCCAAACTTCATTTCAAAGGTGTCTAAACATCTAGATCGCACCAAAAATCATATTTGCAAGTTCCGATCGTTGTTTTAACCACAGAAATCCGTCAGATTAGGTAATGGTTCATTTTAACCTTCTAGTTTGATTATGATTGATTAGATCTTGATTTTGAACATAATGAGATAGTTAGGGTTGTTGATTAATGCCTAGATGATGGCTAGGATTGATTATAAACGAAGAACACGATGTTTTAACGGTTAAATCCTTGTTTTGATCCGTTATATTGCCCGGTTTGCATGAAATCATACCCATGATTATAATGGTTTAAACCATTTGATTATGACAATGTAGGTGATTAGTTTGATTAATCTTTGAAATGCAAGGTTGAATCCAAGTGTTTCAAACTAATCACAACCATTAACATACTAATTGGAATGATTATCTGATGTTTATGATAACAGTCAAATTAGTATGTTAAACATGGTTATTACACTTATACTAATGCTACATTGTGATATTTCATGATATTTTGGTAATCAATAACAAGGATTAATCATTCCTAAGCCATTAAACCATCTAGAAACTGTTTTAGCATTATAATCAACAACATTAACTATTTGGTTAATCCTAGATTATTCTGATTAATCAAGAGTGTCATCAACCTTGTATTAGGAATCTAATTCAATGTAGGTTCCTACATTATCATACATTGTATGATATAACATTAAATTAACTAACTATATAACTAATCTCAGTTTGATGACTTCCAAAGCAATGTCTTTGACATTGAACGTTCAAAAAGATCTAATCAGTAAATTAAAACCTAAATAACTCATTAAATATAAATAAATGCAGAATCACCTCTTTATTCTCAGTTTGGGAAATATTCTGCTACCTCTATATTATCAGGTGAGTTTCGTACAACCCCTTTTCTTTTTACTTTTTTATAAACGTCGGGGTAGCGCTGTAAACTTTTCAGAAGTATATGATATGTATCACTGTTATCTGCGTGATTTCATGTGAATGTTGAGAACTTGTGGATTTCATGGGATTTTACCTGTAGAACAGAACTTTATCACAGAACTTGAAAGTCCTCACTACAGAACTGTATCTAGTGAACCCGTGTGGGGCCGAACAGAAAACATTGATAGTACTATTGGCTGACAACCCATTTGCAGGTAGCTTGCAACTCCCCTTGGTGTAAATATTTGTTATCTGTTTCCAGAACTTCTTAATGTGTTGTGATAGACATTAAGACAGTGAGGCACCAAGATATTTACCGACGGGTAGTATCTTTATAGAACAAGAACAGAACGTCCGAAAGGAACTAGATACGGGTCCCATGGTTATCTTGAACAGAACATTTTGAGAACTTATAATTACATATCATATCATATTGTGGAACTTGAACTGTATGATCTCACCAGCTTTGTGCTGACGTTTCAAATTTAAATCTTTTTGCAGGAAGACAGTGACCACTCGGTGAGGCAGCACTTTAAGCATTTGTAATTAAATAAATGTAATAAACTTAGATTATATAAAGTAATGTTGGTTGTGATTGCGACATCTTTGTAATGTATTTCTATTAAGTTAATCTGTGTGCTTGTGATATCGGATCAAGTAAGTTACCCCTCATCTCTGAGACATCACCACTATGCTTCCGCCACCGTTTCAATGACATCATAAACAGGTGACGAGAGGTGGGGGTGTGACAGGGTGGTATCAGAGCCACAGGTTATAGAGAATTAGGTTGACTTAGAAACCTAGACTATAACCATAGGCTCGTATAGTGACACAGAGAGCACCGAACATAACTAATGAACAAAACTTGTTTTAAATTAAGCCTGGATAATCAGGTGGTACGAATTCCGGTTATGAGTGGCCAGCATAACTGAAATTTGCAACAGTGTGCGTTCTAGTTTGATTTAATTCAAGCAGAACATTAATAATTATAAAGTAGAATAGTGTTTTGAGATAGGAAGAAGCCTCATATCATGTTCATATTAAATATTGTTGTTCAATATTTATTACATGATATTGATCAGAGATTTTTATACGTGATAATTGATGATACGCCTAGCTCTAGGTTGAGCTCGGATCCTGATTCATCGGAAGCATCGTCGGCTACTTTCCAGTCTGTACCACAGGTACCAGCTACGTTAACATTACATGCACTATTTGTTACACTCAAACATTACCAAGCACCGAGTGTGAATGCTTCTTTAGGGAGAATCCTCCCACTAGGTGAAGCTACGGGCACAGCTTCAGCAGGTTACCCAGGATCTATAGGGTACGCGACATGAGCTACTACAGTCCTGTATTACTCTAGAGAACAACCCTACTACCGTATTAGAGATACTTACGTCTCACTTGACTCTAAGGAAGTAGGTGAATACTCTAGATATTGTATCATCTCTGAATACCTTGTGTGGCATCTCCTCTAATATTTATATGAGAACATTTCTGTGCAAGAACATATTGGTGTCCTGACGGATAACATATCAAAATCCTGTGTGGTAACATATCAAAATCCTGTGTGGTAACATATCAAAATCCTGTGTGGTAACATATCAAAGACCTGTGTGGCGACATATCAAGATCATGCTTGAGAACATATTAATTTTTATAGTATGGCAATGTATCAAAGTACTTTGTGAGAACAAATCGGTGTCCTGTATAATAATATATCAAAAACATGTGTAATAATATATCTATATTACAATGCGGTGAGCTGTGTAATATTTTAACATGTTTTTGAGTTTACAGGACTGAGTATAACTACGAACATTTGTGTGATGTTTGTGTACTGAGAACATGACTGAACTAATGTGATTGAACAAGGGTTATTTATTTATTATTCTTGAACTGACCTGAGTATGTCTGCATGTGAGCAGAACGATGGCTCCAAAACGAGGTCGACCAGCCAAGAAAGCTGGCAGGAAAAATGCTAACCCTGAACCGGAACAAGTTTCGCCTATGAACGTAGAATCGAATCCAGATCCACGTGTTAATCCGGAAGTGAACATGGTTCCACCCTGAAATCTGGAGACAAATACTGTTCCACCAGTGAACCCAGAAGTGAACACTGTTCCACCTGCTGGTGCAAGTGGATTTGAATCAAATGAAGCATTGATAGCACGAATTGTACGTGAACAGCTATCAGCTTGTGGTGTATTAACACAACACCAACCTCATATCACTACAGGTTCTGGTGGGAATCATGATCATGTGGAACATAACGCTACTGGTGGACACATACAAACTCATCAGACCACCGGTACAACTACAACTACTCCTGATCGACCACAACAGGGATGTACTTATAAGTATTTTGCTTCCTGCAACCCTCCTACTTTCACGGGCAAGGAAGGAGCGGCTGGTCTTTTGAGGTGGATTGAGGAGATGGAAACCAAACTTAAAATCAGTCAGTGTTTGAAGGAGCATAAGGTGTCTTATGATGCCTGTTCTCTGAAAGAATCAGCTTTAACCTGGTGGAATAACCAGGCTAAAATTCTGGGCTTAGCTACAGTTGACTCTATGGGCGGGAACGAATTTAAAACTCTGATTAGATCAGAGTACTGCCCAATCACTGAAATTCAAAAGCTCCAGGAGGAATTCTGGAATCATTCTATGATCGGTGCTAATTGTTTAGCTTATACCGATCGATTTCATGAACTTACTTGCTTACTTCCCGATATGTTTCCTACGGAAGCAGCTTTGGTCAAGAAGTACATTAAGGGTTTGATTCCCCATATTCGGCGAATGGTGACTGCAGCTGAACCTACAACTCTGAAACATACAATTCTTTTGACCACTAAGCTTACCAATGAGGAGGTAAGCAGTGGTACTCTGTCCTTGAAAACTCAGACGCGGTGAGCCGTAGTGATATCGGTACCTCAAATGTTTCAAAAGGTACTAAACGAAAGTGGTTCGGCAAAACTAAGGCATAAGCTCTGGCTGAGACTAGCCAGGGCAAACCAATTGTGAAGAACTATGGTGCAACTGTTTCTCAGAGGAAAACTTATACGGGGCAGGCGCCCAAATGCAATAAGTGTCCATTCCATCACACAGGACCGTGTCCTGTTTGCCTGAACTGTGATCGAGTGGGACACTATGCTAAATATTGCAACTTTCCTACTCAATCACCCAACCAAGCACCACGACAAACCACTCAAAACAACCGGTCATGCTTCAAGTGTGGAAGTCCTGACCATCTTATGAGGATCTGCCCGAACAACAACACCAATCAAGGGAATGAAGCTAGGGGAGAGCTTTTCAGATTGGTGCAACTGAGGCAAGGCATGATGCAAATATTGTCACTGGTACGTTTCTTCTTAATAACCTTTACGCATCAGTTCTGTTTGATACAGGGGAAGATAAGAGTTTTATCTCTCCTGAATTTGCATCATTACTTTCTTTGCCTACGGTAGATCTAGAAACTCCTTATGTCATTGAACTTGCTAATGGTAAGTTAATCAAAACTAACAATGTAATTCAAGGATGTTCCTTGAATTTGAATGATCATCTTTTCAATATCAATTTACTTTCCTATTGAGCTTGGGAGCTTTGATGTCGTTGTTGGCATGGATTGGCTTTCTGATAACCAAGCGGAAGTGGTCTGTCAAAACAAGATGATCCGTATTCCATTATCTAATGGTAATACACTGATAGTTCAAGGAGAACAAGCTGGTAGGAAACTTGGTATCATTTCTTATAGGCGAGCTCAGAAATATTAAGGAAAGGATGTTATGCTTTCCTGGCACACGTGACTGAGCACAAGTCTCCACTTAAACAAATCAAAGACATTCCAGTAGTCAAAGATTTTCCTGAAGTATTTCCTGAGGACATATCAGGATTACCCCCAGTGAGACACGTCGAATTTCATATGGACTTAATTCTAGGTGCAGCACCTGTTGCTAAAGCTCCATACCGGCTTGCGCCATCAGAAATGCAAGAACTTTCAGGTCAATTACAGGAACTTCTAGATAAAGGTTTTATTAGACCTAGTTTCTCACCCTGGGGAGCACCAATTCTATTTGTTAAAAAGAAGGATGGTTCATTCAGGATGTGTATTGACTACCGAGAACTCAATAAACTGACAATCAAGAACCGTTATCCACTACCTCGTATCGATGATCTGTTTGATCAAATGCAAGGTGCTACTTACTTTTCAAAAAATCGATTTAAGATCTGGATATCATCAGTTCCGTATTCATGATGATGATGTTCCCAAAACTGCTTTTAGAACCCAATACGGACACTACGAATTTTTAGTAATGCTTAACCAATGCACCTGCAGTTCATGGATCTGATGAATCGAGTATGTAGACCTTATCTGGATAAATTTGTGATTGTGTTTATTGATGATATTCTCATTTATTCTCGGAATCAACAAGAACATGCTCAACACTTGAAACTAATCTTAGAACTTCTAGCACGTGAACAGCTATATGCCAAATTCTCCAAGTGTGAGTTCTGGTTATGGGAAGTTCAAATTCTTGGGCATGTAGTGAATGAGAACGGTATTCAAGTAGATCCCAGTAAGATCAAGGTCGTGAAACAATGGGAGACACCACGAACCCCAACTGAAATACGTCAATTCATGGGGCTGGCAGGTTATTATCGCAGATTTATTAAGAACTTTTCAAAGATAGCCTTGCCATTGACCACATTGACACAAAAAAATCAACCGTTTATATGGAGTTCCCAACAGGAGGAGGCATTTCAACTGTTGAAACACAAACTCTGTAATGCACCTATCTTGGCATTACCAGAAGGTACTGATAATTTCACAGTGTACTGTGATGCTTCTCGTCAAGGTCTTGGGTGTGTTTTAATGCAGACCGACAAGGTAATTGCTTACGCTTCTCGACAACTGAAAATACATCAGAAGAACTATACCACTCATGATCTAGAACTTGGTGCAGTGGTGTTTGCACTCAAAATTTGGAGACATTATCTATACGGAACCAAGTGTATTGTATACACCGATCATAAAAGTCTTCAACGCATTCTAGATCAGAAAATGTTGAACATGCGACAGAGGTGGTGTGTTGAACTTTTAAATGACTATGACTGTGAAATTCATTATCACCCAGGTAAAGCAAATGTCGTAACTGATGCCTTGAGTCGCAAGGAACGAGTCAAACCTTTACATGTGCAAGCGTTAAGAATGACTATTCAAACCAGTCTAATTCCTCAAATTAAAGAAGCTCAGCAACAAGCTTTATAAGCAATGAACTATTCTGCTGAGGGACTGAGGGGATTAGACAAGAAACTCGAAATGAAAGCTGACGAAGTGTTGTATTTCAAAAGCCGAATTTGGGTTTCTTTATTCGGTAACTCTAGAACAATTATCTTGGATGAGGCGCACAAATCCAGGTATTCTATTCATCCAGGTGCTGATAAAAAGTATAAAGATCTTAAAGATGTTTACTGGTGGTCTGGAATGAAGAAACACATAGCCGAATACGTGGATCGATGTCTAACATGTCTCAAGTTAAGGTTGAACATCAACGACCTTCTGGGTTATTGGAACAACCTGAGATTCCCATGTGGAAATGGAATCAGATTTCTATGGATTTCATCACTAAATTACCCAGAACATCACGTAATCATGACTCTATATGGGTTATTGTTGATCGCCTTACTAAATCTGCGCATTTCTTACCCATCCGAGAAGATTTTTCTATGGATCGACTCACTAAACTCTATATTAATGAGATTGTATCTCGACATGGAGTACCGATCTCTATCATTTCTGACAGAGACAGTCGATTTATGTCATGATTTTGGCAAACTCTTCAGAATGCTCTGGGTACACAAATCAACATGAGCACAGCTTATCATCCACAAACCGACTGGCAGACTGAACGAACAAATCAAACTCTTGAAGACATGCTCAGAAGCTATGTGATTGATTTTGGAGGTAGCTGGGACATTCATCTTCCACTTGTTGAATTTTCATACAATAACAGCTACCATACCAGTATTCAATGCGCTCCATTCGAAGCATTTTATGGACGCAAGTGTAGATCACCTATCTGTTGGTCAGAGGTAGGTGAGAGTCAAATCATAGGCCCAGAATTCATTCAGGAAACAACCGATAAGATCGCACTCATTCAAGAACGAATTAAAGCTGCTCGTGATTATCAAAAGAGTTATGTTGATAATCGTCGTAGACCGTTGGAATTCCAAATAGGTGATCGAGTAATGTTGAAAGTTTCACCTTGGAAAGGTATTTTCAGATTTGGAAAAAGAGGTAAGCTTTCACCAAGATTAGTAGGGCCATTCAAAATTCTTGAACGAATTGGACCAGTAGCCTACAGGCTTGAATTACCTCTTGAACTCAGTAACATTCACGATGTTTTTCATGTATCCAATCTGAAGAAGTGCCTAACTGATGAATCATTAATTGTACCTCTAGAAGAGATTCATATTGATGAAAAACTTCAGTTCATTGAAGAACCAGTAGAGGTAATGGATCGGGAAATAAAAGTGCTGAAACGTAGTCGCATACCAATCGTTAAAGTTCGATGGAACTCGCAGCGTGGACCCGAGTATACGTGGGAACGTGAAGATCAAATGAAATAAAAGTACCCACATCTATTCTCGTAAACAACTGAGATCATGTAAGTCTTCTCTAAACTTCAGGATGAAATTTCTCTAACATGAGGAGACTGTGACAATTGCAGTTGAGAATTACGTCATCAACGATATGACCACATGTGATCGTTGAAGAAATCCACGTTGATTTGATGATTGTAATTATTACAGGTTGATAGGATGTGAGAAATGATGTTAGTAGATCACAAAGAAACATCCATCACCTAATGCTTATTCAAATAGGCGACCAACCAATTTCATGTGTAGAATCATAACTCAAAAATAAAGAGAATGACTGTAAGCGAAATCATGAAACGAGACTCCGATTTCAAGATACACTGAGTCGAATATAATGTTAAATAAGAGATCATATATTTTGAACTCTTCAGGTCTTGAAATTATAACCATTGGAAAGAGCTCGAAAAATCGTGAATGTGGGCAAAAACCGCACGTAAAACGGAGTTCGTATGCTCAAGTTATCGCGAAAACAAGAAAATCAAAAATTTGGACAAAATCCCGTGGGGAGGTACACCCCAGGCCACACGCTGAGCCGGGGCGATGCGCCCGAGAGTGATTTGAGGCAGTGGAGCTGATTAAATGATCATAACACTTGGGAAGCTTCATTTTTTTCTTCTGCTCGACTTTACTTCACTTTTGGACGACCAAATCTTCATTTCTAGCCTCCAAACTTCATTTCAAAGGTGTCTAAACATCTAGGTCGCACCAAAAATCATATTTGCAAGTTCTGATCGTTGTTTTAACCACAGAAATCCATCAGATTAGGTAATGGTTCATTTTAACCTTCTAGTTTGATTATGATTGATTAGATCTTGATTTTGAACGTAATGAGATAGTGATTATTGCCTAGATGATGGCTAGGATTGATTATAAACGAAGAACACGATGTTTTAACGGTTAAATCCTTGTTTTGATCCGTTATATTGCCCGGTTTGCATGAAATCATACCCATGATTATAATGGTTTAAACCATTTGATTATGACAATGTAGGTGATTAGTTTGATTAATCTTTGAAATGCAAGGTTGAATCCAAGTGTTTCAAAATAATCACAACCATTAACATACTAATTGGAATGATTATCTGATGTTTATGATAACAGTCAGATTACTATGTTAAACATGGTTATTACACCTATTCTAATGCTACATTGTGATATTTCATGATATTTTGGTAATCAATAACAAGGATTAATCATTCCTAAGCCATTAAACCATCTAGAAACTGTTTTAGCATTATAATCAACAACATTAACTATTTGGTTAATCCTAGATTATTCTGATTAATCAAGAGTGTCATCAACCTTGTATTAGGAATCTAATTCAATGTACGTTCCTACATTATCATACATTGTATGATATAACATTAAATTAACTAACTATATAACTAATCTCAGTTTGATGACTTCCAAAGCAATGTCTTTGACATTGAACGTTCAAAAAGATCTAATCAGTAAATTAAAACCTAAATAACTCATTAAATATAAATAAATGCAGAATCACCTCTTTATTCTCAGTTTGGGAGATATTCTGCTACCTCTATATTATCAGGTGAGTTTCGTACAACCCCTTTTCTTTTTACTCTTTTATAAACATCGGGGTAGCGCTGTAAAACTTTTCAGAACTATATGATATGTATCACTGTTATCTGCGTGATTTCATGTGAATGTGGAGAACTTATGGATTTCATGGGATTTTGCCTGTAGAACAGAACTTTATCACAGAACTTGAAAGTCCTCATTACTGAACTGTATCTAGTGAACCCGTGTGGGGCCGAACAGAAAACATTGATAGTACTATTGGCTGACAACCCATTTGCCGGGAGCTTGCAACTCCCCTTAGTGTAAATGTTTGTTATCTGTTTCCAGAACTTCTTAATGTGTTGTGATAGACATTAAGACAATGAGGCACCAAGATATTTACCGACGAGTAGTATCTTTATAGAACAAGAACAGAACGTCCGAAAGGAACTAGATACGGGTCCCATGGTTATCTTGAATAGAACATTTTGAGAACTTATAATTACATATCATATCATATTGTGGAACTTGAACTGTATGATCTCACCAGCTTTGTGCTGACGTTTCAAATTTAAATCTTTTTGCAGGAAGACAGTGACCACTCGGTGAGGCAGCATTTTAAGCATTTGTAATTAAATAAATGTAATAAACTTAGATTATATAAAGTAATGTTGGTTGTGATTGCGACATCTTTGTACTGTATTTCTTTTAAGTTAATCTGTGTGCTTGTGATATCGGATCAAGTAAGTCAACCCTCATCTCTGAGACATCACCACTATGCTTCCGCTACCGTTTCAATGACATCATAAACAGGTGACGAGAGGTGGGGGTGTGACAACTTGTCTTATTTCACTTAGTTAACTCTAGTGTTGAATGATGTTATGAAGATGTGTTATCTTCATATCATTCATGTGTTTTGTTCTAGTCATCATGTTCATCTGTGATTATCTCAATGTTCGTACTTGTAAGAATAACTAAGTGTTGTAAGATGTAATCATACAACTATGTTATTCCATTGTGTTGATGAGTTATGAAATTATATTATCATATTCATCTGGTTGTTCCTGTCATATCATGATCATACAAGCATGCATACAATGATAAATGATAATAAGTCATACAATATTATCTAATCAAGGTATAAACAATATGTTAAACTAAAACTTTTAAATAAATAAAAGATTTAGCATGTTTCTCAGCCCCGAGAGTTTAAAATCAGTTAAGATTAGAAAAGGGGCGTATGAACTCACCTTGTTGTTGTTGTGGTTGACTAAGTCTAAAACAATAATGCACGCGCTCTTGATTGTACTTGTTGTTGTATTCACGATCCTGTATTGATTTCACGTTGTCGTAACTTGTAAGTATAAGTTGTATGTACTTGAGTGGGTAACACACGTAAGTCTCGGTCATCATTCGGCCCGTGTTAAATTTTCTTAGTTATACTAATACTCAATCAAATTAGATTAAGCTTAGTATATCTTGTTACTTGTTTTATGTTTTACTTTGGTTTGACCTTGTCGTGTTGAGTCACCTTGCCCATCATTATTGTTTATAAACATAGAATTGGACTTTAGATTATAATTTATTAATCCTTAACCCAATTGAATTAAAGTTAACACACTTTGTTATTGACCTTATATCCAACTTTATTTTAACTTGTCATGATATGTCACCATTTTGATAAAACATAGTGTTTTAGATTTTATGAGATCCTTAACCTCATAATCCACCACCTTTGTAATACAAATGAGATTAGTATATCCAAATTCATGTATAGTTCCTTGTGATTTATTCAAGCGTGTATTTCCCATTTTAGTATAATGGGCCGAATAATATGTAGGTGGGCCAAAGTACTGATATTGATTTGCATGGGCCGAATGCTTCCCTAGGCCAATCTGTTGGGCCAAACCGAAAGGGATGTTGTTGGGCCAGGTTGCTAATATTGGGCAGGAATAGCAGGCCTTGGGCCGAACCGGTGGGCTGGGTGATGAGGTTGGGTTAGTGCTTTGGGCCGAATGACTCTCCTTGGCGACTGTTGTGAGCTCCAGCCGAATAGAGGGGTCGAATAACACCAGGTGGCCGAATGGAGGTTGTATGTCAAATGGGCATTGAGTGGCCGAATGAAACTGTATCGAAGGGGTAATGCCGAGAGAATGAGGGTGGCGAAAGAGACACAACTGTATGGGCCATTCGGCTGAATCCCCCTTCGGCCGAACCACTGGGTTCATTCGGCTGGTTGGTTGCAGCTCTCTTCATTCGCCCGACCAAAAGCACAAGTGCCTCATGCCATGAGGTCGAGTCTCAGCCAAGAACCATGGTGTTTTCAAGTGAGGGGTTTTGTTTCCGGACTAGTTTCAGGGCATAAGGGTCGAAGAACAATGATTTAAACCGGTTAGGGTTGGTGTTCAAACAAAGGGTATCGAAAACCCTAATTTTTTGTTCAAGCCTCATTACCTCGATTTCATATGGTTTTGGCTCTAGATCGGTTGTACTTTCGTGTAGATGAGGTTGAGATCTTCGTTTAGGTTCAAGAATGGCTTGATTTCATCAAGAAATGGGTGAGATATTTGGATTTGAAGTTCAAATTTTGTAGTGAGAGAGAGAAATCGGGAAAGAGGTTTTAGAGAGAGAAAGAAGAGTGTTAAATGTGGTAGATGAACTCATTTAGGGTATTTATACCCCGAGTGAGTTCGGGTTCGTTTCGTTTGCTCGGTTTGCGTTTTCGTTGCGTTTCCGGAACGTAACACGTATTTTTACGCGTTTTAATTATAAAGAGTTTGTTTAATTAATTTTTATGAGTTTCAAAATTGTAAAATATAAAATATTGAATTTTCTTAAATTATTCTCGTTCGTGTCGTATTTCGTTTTCGTTTCGTCCGATCACGCCACCATCGCGCGCATTCGTTCGAATCGTCACCCGAACAAACACGACGATGGTTTTGCTTACTGATATTTGTTTTCTATTTTCCAGTCATCATTTCAGAACATTAAACTCACAGATATGTTTGTGTGAATCGTCACCCACGCAAACACACTGTCAGTTCACTATTCTAAAACGACACTGCAGTTATGCCTTTTAATTGTATTTCCTCACTAACGGACTCAACTAAACATCATGTTTTCACATTGTTTTCGTACTGATTTTTCGGCCATCTGATTTCTGTCATCTATGGATATCAGATCGCAACCGACTTGTTCTTGTTATTTACTTAAACATCGTTGTTTCTCTTGATTCGTTGTATTTACTGTACTTAGGTTTTCACCTAAATACAACAACTATTGTTTATCGTGATCGTTGTACTTACAGTATTTAAGTTTACACATAAATACGTACAATTTTTTCTTGTATTTTGAATTCTGTTAATACAAACACTGTTCATGTACATGTATTTACACATAGTAATTAGTGAAAGTACACATACCGTACGGACTTACCGGACGATCTGGTACTGGATGTCACAATAATTGCCTCAATTTATAACATAAAAAGATTACAACGGTAGTTCAATGTTGTTCCACATTATGTGCTCCTAATGTGTTAGTTTAACACATCCGTTTTTGTACATATTCGAGTCCGTTTTCGTTAGTTTTGTAAATATTTTGAGTCGTTAGTATTTCCTTTTTACATCTTAGTGTTTTTGTGCAGGAATGTGTCCTGGAGGAGCGGAATCGAGGGCAAACGGGAATCGGAATCGAGTACGGTTGATCGAGCGAAGAAAACGAAGGATTTAGCCCTAGCCTAGGCTAATGCTTGGTCCTAGGCGATGCGCCTGGGAACATTCTCTGATCCCATTGAATCAGCGCGCATCGACTAGTCAGGATGACCAGCCGCAGGCGATGCGCCTGCCAGGCTCAGCCGCCCGACTCTTTTGTCTTTCGCGCACCGCCTAGCCACACGCAGCCCCGCTAGGCGGTGCGCCCCAGATCATTTTTCAGCCTAAAACACTAATTTCATGCCTTCTATAAATGGGACGCTTCCAGGCCGATTGGAGGGTCTTCTTCTGCTATTTTGGAACCCTAATCAAGCCTAGGAGCTGCTGGAGCTTAACCAAGGATGATTTGGCTTGATTAGGGCTTGTTGGAGTGAAGAAGGAAGCATGTTTGAGTATTTTTCTTTATCTTTTCATGTTCTTAGTTTAAATCAATAGTTTTTCATGTGTTTAGACTTTTATCACATCTGTTTTGGTACTGTTATCATGTTTGTTGGCTAGATCTTGGATTATACTTAGGTTTGGGATGATAAAGTTGTGATCTTGATGATGTTTGGACTTGATTTATGATTTTGGATGTTATATGCTTTGTATTCAGCTATAAAGTTATGGTCTTTGATGGTTTTTGCATATGTTGAATGATTATACTTAATGAATGTTTGATCCATGTGTGTCTAGGAAGGTCTTTCCACACATAGATGCATGTTAGGCCTATTACTTTGTGTTTTAGGTTAGTTTATGGGTTGTTGATCACATTCTATAGGATTAGATTTCATTAAGTGTTGTTATTTACATGTGTGACCTAACCTAGAAATCAGGGAGGTGATAGGTGTAACATCAGTGCCGGAACCGTCACCGGAACAGTGATCGTAAACAGTATGTGAACAGTAATCAGGTACGAATTCTACGTAATTCAGTGTATTTCATATTCATTGCCAAACATTGTTATCATTTCATGTTATCATAACGCAAATTCACAGTCATTTCAGAGAAATCAATTCAGAACAATGGTTCTTGAGTCAGATAATTATCTGGCAACACAGAATCATCATGTGATTTATTTGTTAGGATCTTATTATGTATAAACGTATGTGAGGCCTTACAGGACAAAACAACACGAATATCGTTAAGTGAATGCTAAACCGACAGATTATTCGTATAGGTGACGATCTATACGAATAAATCTAAAAGTTTAACGTTCTGAATGATATTCGATAATTAGAAAACAATATTGAAAAGTGTAGTTATCGTCGTATTTGATTCGAACAAATACGCGCGATGACCGCGCGATTCGATTTAAACGCTAAATAAATATTTTTGTAAAGTAAATAATTAAAAGATATTTAGTTAATTTATTAGGAATCACAACCTAAAATAATTTTATGACTTCTATTTTAAAACCGAGTCGTTTCGTTACGAAAACGACGCGAAAACTACGTTTTTACGCGAAACCACGCGAAACCGAACGAACCCGAATAAACCCGGGTATGTTCACCTCATTTAATGAGGCATTAATGGTGTCACCAAACCCCACCAACCAGAAATTTATCCCATTTTCGTTCATCATCTTCTTCCTCTAACTTCTCACTAGAACCCCACTCTCTCTCTAAGATTTCACCACCATTTCTCCACGAAATCAAGGGTTCTTGGTGTCTAAACGACCACCATCACTTGTAGATCATAGAAGTACAAAGGATCTGTGATTTTGTCCAGCCAATTTGAGGTAAAAACCATGTTTTGTTGCGATTTTAGGGTTTTGAACACCCTTTTGATCGGCCACCCTTTCAACCGGTTACACACCATTCTAACCCTTAGGATTCACACTATACCGCTTTAACACAAAGTAGGAACAAGTCTCATCTCGAAACCAGTTGATTAGCTTGAAAATTTATGATCAGTCATGTTGGAAGTCGGCTTAGCCGAATGAGGAATGCACAGGCCCACGAATGGCTAGCTCTAACCCTATTCGCCGAATGGATCTTCAAACTCATTCGCCGAATGGCAAAGTCTCCCTTTCGTCCCTGCCTCATTCGATCAGGCCATCATTCGACACTTCCCCGACAGCTCATCATTCGACCACACCTCATTCGACCGACATTCCTTTCTTCGGCCAACCCAATCACGAATGACCCACATTCGGTCGAATGACTTAGGGGGTGTTTGTTTTTTTAAAAAAAGCTCTTCTAACCTCTTCTAACCTCTTATGTCTGCGCCACGCAGACGCGGGAAGAGGTTAGGGGTTCGCAGATCGTTTGTTTTCTCGCAGACGTTTCATTAAAAAACGTCTGCACGGCCTCTTCTTGGCGCAGACGTGGACCAAGCTCTTCTTGAGGTCTTCCAACCTCTTCCAACCTCTTCTAATCCACTCCTCCATTTTCAGCCTTCGACCGACCGAACTCCTCCACCGCCATAGTCGCCGCCGCCGCCGCCCTGCTCCACCGCCCTACTCGCCGTCACAGCCGCCCTGCTCCACCGATCGCGACTGGTAAGTCCTCCACTGCGGTCGTTCGATCGAGGGTTTTAGAACGAGGGTTCGATCGAGGGTTTCTACACCGCGGTCGTTCGATCGAGGGTTTCTACTCGTCACAGACCTACTACATCATCTAGGTCGTTCGATCGATGAGCGAAAATGAGCGGTGATGAGGTCGACGGTGCCGTAGGGTCGTTCGATCGGAGGTGAGCGTCGGTCGGTGGATCGAGGGTTTTAGAACGAGGGTTCGATCGAGGGTTTCTCGCCGCCGCCTTAGGGTCGTTCAATCGGAGGTGAGCGGCGGTAGGTGGAGGGGCTGAGGTCGACGGTGGGGTTGGGACGGTGGGGTTGGTGGTTGATCGGAGATGGTGGATCAGAGGGGAGGAGTTCGACGAGTTCGACGGTGGGGTTGGGAGGGGGGGTTGGGAAGAGGTTTTAAGTTGATCAGAAAACAAACACCCCGAAAAGCTCTTCTTGCAGGGGTTTGGTCCACCTCTTCTGCAAAAGATGTCTGCAGATGTGGTCCGCAGACCGCAAACGTTTTGCCTCTGAAAAAACAAACACCACCTTAGGATAGCCATACTCAACCCATTCGCCATTTTCTCATTCGAACCTTATGGCCGAATATAACCCTCCTCATTCGAACCAACAGGTCATTCGAACTCCCAAGCTCTATTCGCCTTAGTCCTCATTCGGTGGGTTTCATTCGATCATAACCATTCGCTGGATTCCAACTCGTAGGCATTCATTAGACCGTATAACACATTTGATTCAAAAGATCACCCAACCGGTTCATGAAAACATTAGATTGGACGAATTAGGTTGGTTTATCTTAGCATGCAAGGTGAGTGTGTGTGTGCATGGGGTGCATGAAGGGGTACGGGGACCCATGCATGAAGAAAAGTATTAGGGTCTCTAGTTCATTCAAACAAATAAAAGAGGGATCATTAAGATGCATTACTCAAGTCCAACGCATCGGGATTTCATTGTAATGTCATAATGGATCAAAAACAATAACTTAAGGTTCAAGTGTTTATTTAAATATTAACACTTAAACCCTAGGATGTTCTATAAAACATATAACTAACTTAGATGATTTACATGAATTATCTAGGCTTAGTAAATCAACGCATTGATAAAGAATCGTTGAACACTTAAAGTCGATTAAATGGGCCGAGAATGGCCCAATGGGCTTAATCTAAGCCCGTCATCATGTTAATTACACTTTTCTTAAGTAAATTATGCTTTTCATAAAGGAAATAAAATTATAAATTTTAGTAAAATAATTAAATGATTTTCTTAATTAAATGTTTAACTTAAAATGAATGGAATTGAAAAGGTTTTACTTAAAGTCTCTAGTTGATTAATATGGGGTTAAGGTTACTACTGGGTAATAAGATAGTCTAAGTTGGATAGAATCCTAGAAACATATTAGTAACCTAGGACACTTAGTTGCACACCGAGACCAAAGCCTTAGATACAACGTCTATTATACATACTTATCGTATGCGAATTCTTTTAAAACAACTCAGGAACCGAAGATACTTAAGCTACAAACAACGATCGCGCATTTTGTGGTAATTCAGTACAAAGCAACACAGGTGAGTTCATTGCCCCTTTTCTAACATTTTGTTTTAAACGCGGGGCTGAGAAGCATGCGTAAACTGTTATATTTAACTGTTTATTTAAATGCTTTTATTTATTATATGTTTTACATATATATGTTTGTTAATACCCTAGACTCCTGTCTAGGAAATTATTAAACAGATCAAGTTATCAAATGAATTTAAGTACTATTAGGAGTAATACCTTAAATTTAAACTCTAAATCAACCCTTAGTCCATCAAGTTCAAATTCAAGAATCTAAATTCAAAGTGAAATCATATGAACAAATCAAGAGATCATATTCAAGGGAATCATAACTCAGTGTGTGATCTGAGACCCAAGAATCATAATCAAATCATCTATTATTGGAAATCATGGGAATTCAAAAGATCAAGATCAAGAGACTCAAGAAATCAAATATCATAAATGTGTGTGAATCATGTCAATAATGAAATCATTATGATCTAATGAAATCATTAATGCTCAAGTCAAGGTGGATGTCAGTTGTATATGGAATCAAGACCACGTGTAACACACATATAAAGTCCCACTCAGATGCAGAAGACCTTCGGGTCAGGCTGTAACGGGCAATAACATGAACAATCAAATGGAATCATTATCAAAGTCAAAATCATGAGAATCAAGAGATCAAGAATCACAGGATATCCTTAAAGTCCCACTCAGATGCAGAAGACCATTGGGTCAGGCTGTAACGGGCAAAACATTAAAGTCCCACTCAGATGCAGAAGACCATTGGGTCAAGCTGTAACGGGCAAATCATTAAAATCCCGCTCAGTTCAGGTGTACTCCTTGTGAGTTATGCCTGACATGGGTCACGTGTGAGAGGTTACAACTTGGACAACCACCTACAACTAAGTCTAATTGATTGAGTTAAATAAGGCCCAATCATCATGTCTTAGTTGCATTTAAATGTTTTATTTAATTATTTAATTAAATATTTGGCATTTTACTAATATCACTGACTTTTGGGAAATCATACATCTATAAGGAATTCAAGAGGATCAAAGGCAAATCAGATTTCAATATCATGATCTAAATCAGAGGTGATGGGTAAAAATGCTTAATTATCATTAACAACAGTGTCATATACATGTTAGTATGTGGTGGGATAGAGTATGGGCTTGACCCTTTCGTGATTCCCTATATATAAGCATACTGATGTGGATATTACATGTGGAGTTAGTGAGGTTAGGGTCTTTACCAAAAGAAGTTTTCAAATCATTTTCAAATCATAAAACTATATGAACTCACCAACCATGTGTTGACTTTATTTTTGCATGACTTCTCAGGTGACGAACAGGTCAACTAAGGAGTTATTTTCTTTGGGACTAGGACTTCAGATAGAAGACTTAGTATTTTGGACCTGCATATTTTTGAAGACATCATTATATGAATTTTTTTGTATATCTTGTGTAAATACAAGATAGAAAATTTATGATGTTGATGGTAGATTTACATTGTTAAATTATAAACAATACTGATGTAATTTAACTTTGTAATTCTATTATATTTAGCCTTTCTCAGTTATATCATGTGCAATGTAAACAATCTGATCATCACGATTATCACTCACGATATCACGCCTCGGGAACCTTCCGCCCGACGGGACAACCGATCCTATCCCGCCGGCTCGGGGTGTGACAATAGGTTAGATTGTTGGTCTCTTTCACTTTGGATATCTGAGTTAAACGACCCGGGAGGGCGTTGTCTTAGATCTACTTAGTGTTAGTGTCAATCCATGTCAAAGTTGTCACCTTTATAGCTCTCTAGTGTCTTAGGATACAAACGGGTGGAGAAATCCGGGAGGTGATTCACCCGTTGGAGTGCAATTGCATATCGGGAAAATCCGAAAGGTGACCCGGTAGACTAGTGCATACATTAGAGTCTTAGGATTTCCATTGGAGTTGCCTGGTATCTGATCTGGGTCCCATTAGGTTATCCTTAGTCTGTTCCTTAAGATCCTAGTCTTCATCCTTCATAAATCAGTCCAAGTCAGCATTTGTCACACTTTTGATTCCCAACCTAGATATACCAGTTTTCCTCACTACAGTTATATTTCATTTACAGTTCCGGTTTTAGTTACTGTTTAGAGTTTAGTTTGTGGTTTAGTTGTTTAATCAGTCTCTGTCTAATTGGATTATTAGAGTTGCACCAAACCCCCTCTTTTACTTTATTGTGTCATATTCTAGGTTAGTTTGTTATACTAGTGTCCATTGGTTCGATATCCGGACTTCCACCAGCTATTCTGTCACCGATAGGTACGCTTGCCAACGTAGCGGTCTAGTTTAGGATTTCCGATTATTACTAGGTGTTTAGGTTAAGTATAGGTCTAGGATTAGTTATTGTGTCTTTAGCTTAGGTTAGACAGCTTTAATTTAGTTTTGTTTTTAGTATACTAACCGCATACATCAAGTTTTTGGCGCCGTTGCCGGGGATACAAGGCAATAGCAAAGATTACTTAGATTGTGGCATTTACTTTCTTATTTTCATATTTCCCCTAGCTTAATTTTCCTTTTTAGGTTTAGTTCCAAAAAACTTGATGTATGAGAATAAATCCGAGTCTTATGGCGCCTTCATTTCACCAAATAAGCTGAGCAAAAAGAAAAATAAAAGAAAAGAAGTTGGACTAAAATCTTATGTGTCACACGCCGGGTTGCAGCCTGGTTGAAACACCACTAAGTTAAGTTCAATGGATTGGGAAAATAAATAAATAAATAAAAGAAAAATGCTCACGCTTTCATCTGCTTCTATTGTAAAAATTTGATTTAAGAAATTTCTTGTTTTGTTTATATGTGAGGGTAACTTGAAAGCTGGAATCCAGGATTGATTTGGTTTTAAATTTCCTAAGTGTGGGTCTAACGAGATCAAATGTAGAACATTAACGTAACAAAACCATGATTAAAGGACTTGATTAATCAGTATGGGTTTAATAGGATAACAATACTTGCAATCTTTTCCAAAGCATTGGATTTTGAATTAATGAGTTTAATTGTGTAAAAACCTTTTTACCTAGCTATGATCCCAAATTTTTGCATAAGCCTTTTTCTGGGACGAAAAAGAGATAAGTGTGGGGATGTGATGTGTTGTGAAACACATCTGCTTTTCCATTTGTTTTTGTTAAGTTTCAGTACAGTTTTATTTAGTTTTGGAGTCGATTTAAGCTGGTTCTTCACATTTCTATAATTTGATGCTTGCAGGTAATAAACATGTAATTTTGGCACAAAAGATCAAGAAAACGAGCTCCCGATTGGACGAGAACAGACCTGAAAACAAAGGAAAGAAAAAGTTGGATTCTGGAGCCTGTCGCGTATCGCGACAACCACATGGAACCCTGTCGCGTAGCGCGACAGGTGGAAAATGACCAGAATGCCCTTGTTTAATAATTACGGGTTGACCCGATTATTTTGTCTAGTAGTGTGTTGCCTCGCGTAGCGCGAAGGGTATCAAGGAACCTGTCGAGTAGATTTCAGAAAACGTGGTTGGATGTTCAAAACGGCTGGAGGCTTGAGAGTTAGGTTACAACACGACTTAGAGACGACTTGGGAGGCGACGAGAAGGCTGGAATAGGCGATCAAGGTCAAGAATCATCACCGAGAAGCCCGAGGATTGCAAATCGAAGGGTGTAATCGCACTTGGTTCTTATTCTTGTATTGTTTTCCATTCGTATGATGTTTGTTACTGGTTTTTACATTAGTTCTTGCTGTTTATTTAGTATGATTTGTGGCTAGACCATTAACACTACCTAGGGTTTTATGATTATGCATGTCTAATGTTTATAACGACTGATTGTGGAACAAATGTTGGATTTTAATGACATAAAGATTAGGTTTTAATTCTTGGATGTTTATGAATGTTTGTTTTGTTTATTGGTTTGATCTATCAATTCATCATGTGGTTTGACGAATGTCTTTCGTATAATAGGTACATGTTAGATCAATTACTTTGTGTTTTTGATTAGTAAATGGGTTGCTAGACATAGTGATTCATAGGAATGTTAATTAGGTCATAAACGAACTAAATGTTTAACCAAATTCAAAAGCCGTGAGGTGAGAGTTTGTTAGTGTGTCTTGAATGTTTAGTAACTAGTTAAAGTCTTTGTGAAAAGACTAAGATTAGGTTAATTGAACATATTTTTGCATACTAAATCCAAGTCGATTCTCCTTATTATCCCGTACACATGTTTGTGTATTGAGACTTTCATCTCCGTGAGGTAAATGGTCTTTAGGATATGTCATTGATGGGTTGGTTAACTTGTGAGAGTAACTAACTTAAGCTTGTAATTAAAAGACTCGTAGACATCTTAGTTGAAATCTTTGAGAAAGGTTGAAGATACTCTAAATTTTTTATTAGTTTATAATCAAAGATCTCGGTTTCACAATAGTTCCATAATCAATCTAAAAGGCATTGGACAAATATAGAGTAAGCCCTAGGTAGTCATCTCATCATTTGTGACTTCTTGTTTCATTTCTCTTACTTAGTCTTAATCCAGTTTTTAGGTTATTAATTTAGTTTAATTAATTAGTAAAAAAAACCCCTTTAAAACAATTCTTTTTAATCAAGTAAATTTGTATAGATAAGTTCTTGAGTCTTTTTTGAATTTTCTATAGAAGTCTGTGGGTTCGATATCCAGACTTACTTTTCTTTACTATTTTTGATATGTTCACTTGCCTGTTAGTAGTTTAGTTTAGAGAGTCTAGAGTATTACTTAGTGTCTAGGATAGTTGTAATTTTTATTATTTTTAATTAAACTACTTTGCACACATCACAACACCAAGTATTCAAACATCAATGGGTCAACCACCCAGTTTTAGTTAAATAACCAAATTAAACTCATCCACACGTGGATTATAACCCAAAGCCACACTAAGGTGGACTTACATGCCAAACCCAATGCCATTCCAAGATGGACTTACATGACACACCCAAAGCCATTCCAAGATGGATTTATAGGTTCTTTCATACAAATGTGAAACATCACCAAATGCCATAATTCATGGTCTTATTCCACACGAATGTGGATCAAACCCAATTTCTTGTGTCACTTATTATCAACCCATGATGAAACTATATTAAGTTATGTTATTCTAACATAACATTCATTAACCACAACAAGACTCATACAAATTAGTCAACATTCAACATAACACACCAACACTAATATGACTTATGGTTGCATATTTAGTGAGTAGGTTACTCACCTTAACCCGTAGGATTACCGCCAAAATCATCTTGTTCTTCCCAAGCCTTTGAATTGTTCCTTGACTTTCACCACCAATACCTAGTTGTATTACACATATACAACTACAGTCAATACACATAACTCGTTTGTACATTCAACATATTTGACTTGTTTTCACCATAAGTTAGTATGTAGTAAAGGTTATGCAATAATTCGCCATTTCATTCATGTCAACCTCAAATTTGAAGCATTTCATCAAACAACTTGTGTGCATAACTTAATCAACTATTCCTCTTTGATGTTTAGACACTCTTTAATCCCACTTGTGATTCTCAAATCACTAAAATCTCCATTTTCATCAAAGATAGTTAAAGTACTACCCAAACACATCCAAAACCATAATTTAAACACCTTTTTCCACACATAATCATATTCACATGGGTTTTCAACAAAACCCATATAACCTCCCAACACCCATATCACACCTCTATGATTCTACATATCAAAATCATGTTGTTGAGTGTTTAAATCATGTTCACATACTTAGTTTTATAGTTTCTAACATACACCAACACCAAATTTCGAGTTTAACTAGAAACCCACATAAAATCAACTTCATCTAATCATCATATTACAAGAAATCACTTACCCAATGATTAGAATGCAAGGAAGATGATGGATTTAGCTTCAATTCTGAGTTTCTAGTCATGAATCAAGAAAAATTGGGAGAAAATCAATTTGGCTAGGGTTTTCTTCCTCCTCTCTTTTCCTACGTCGACTCCCATCTCCACCAAAATGATTTTGACCATCTTTGACCCCCAACTTCATATTTAACCCCTATTTATTTAAGTTTCATCAATTGGCAAGTTTGAACCTTCAAGTTTCTATCACATTTTGACTACACTAACTATCAAATCTTTGTTAGTTTGCTTGATTATTGTCATAACCAATCTTTATTAATATTACATTTCTAAACATTATAATTTTGCGACATAAATTGTTTATTTCATTATTTCGTGATTTGAGTCGTTACACTTATTACTAACTTATTATTTTGGCATTCATAATAGGTTTATAATTTGCTATCTCATTTAATTTCTTTAACTTGATTTTCTTATAATTGAATTTTTAGCATGAGCTTTTAACTATTAATTAAAAATACCTCAAGATGAGTGGGAGTATTTATGTATGCTCATTAACGAAAGCCTATAAGTTATTGGCTATTATGCAATGTTTTGAAAACCGAACCGGACCGGTCGAACCGGGAACCGGTGGGTGAACTGGTCCGGTTAGGGGTTCTGGGCCATTTTGGGTGAACTGTCCGGTTGAACCTGTTTTTTTTATAATTTTTTTATTTTATTTATTATATATATATATATAAAATGTTTATAAAATATCATGTTCTTAAAATCCGGTTCGACCGGTTGAACCTCTGACCAGTAAGGAGACCGATCCGACGTCCGGTCCGGTTTCGAAAACATTGCTATTATGGTTTTAGTCTTTGTAAACTCTAAAGACGATAAGAAATCAACATGGGAATACGATCTCATTTTAGAAAACGGTCTTATATTTCGAAGGAGTCATAAGCAAAATTTAAAAGACGACATTAACCAATATGGTTGAATTTGTAGCATGATATTATGTTATTTGCCAAATAATGCTACTAAAAAGGTTACTTAATTGATTCGAATTATAAACTCCATCTCAAGGCTGTTAAAGTTCATATCGACAAAATTATCTTTTGTGCGAGAAATATTAAAGACAAAATACTTGTATCGAGTACATACATACATCCAAAAGTTAGCCAATCCTCTTACGAAAGGTATATCACCCAACTTTCAAATAACACGTCGTCAACACGGGTATGTGATAATGGCTACTTACTTTTAAAGCTCATTGATGTATCATATAACTATCATATAATGGGTACCATAATATATGCATATGACTATACTCTTAATTTGTTGATAAAATATTTGTCTATAAAATATTTGTCTATATATAATAATACTTGTGCACCTTATGAAATATAGATAAATTTGTACAAATCAATATTGTACATTAAGGGTTTATTTTAGTCATTTTGGTTTTAAGAATAATTGTTTTATTTTGAGACTATTGCATGACTAATGGGGTCTTGTGTCGACTTCAATTCAAAGACAGTATTTTTCTGCTAAGGAAATTTATGAGTATTTAACTTTCCCAACCTTAATAAATACTCATCACAAATGATCTATTGGCCAAGTGGGAGAATGTTGGAAATAACCCGTCATGTGGCCTAGAGATCATTTGATTAACTTTTCCTAAATGACATAACTAGTCCCTAAACTTATATTAAGGTTATTTGATGGACATAACCATAACCATAACCATAAATAGGGTTAGTTTCCCTTTAGATGTCATATAACATTTGAGAGAATGAAGAACACCATGAACATCATTCAATTTCTCTCTAAGATCATTCATCGATCATTGACATCATAACGGGAACAATCTTCAATCACATACAAAGTCAAGATTCCTACAAGTTTCATAATTTTGATTATTGATTATGATTGAATTGATTAACGATCCGCTCACGATGTTGAAATAATCAACATATGTTGGCATTTCTCAACAGATTGAGTTTACAATTAAAGACATCTTAAGAGTACAACGCTTCTTCATCACCACTATCATCTTCTAGTCCGGCCACGGTAGCGGCTTGTCGCTCCAACGACATACCACAATCAAAGCGACAAGGAAACAACTTATGGGCCACCGACATCAATAGTTTCCGGTTTGATCAGTCAAATATGTTATTCATGTTCGGTCTTAAAAACATTGCTATTAGTCTAACAACATGACATAAATTTAAACATACATAATTATCAAACATATATCAACTCTTTGAAATAATAATAGTTTGTGTTATTTTGGGAGTGATATATGTTTTTACGGCATTTTATCTTTTAATTTATTTGGTTCTACAATTTTCAACATTGTATGCTTATTTATAGTTCGTTTTCCTTCAGAGTGACAATTGCATTTGCATATCTGTTTGATTTAGTGTTTTAGGAGAAACTAACAGTTGTTGTGATTGTTTTTGGTTTACGTTTTGATTTTTTTGATGTTACCACCACCTTGTGATCAAGTCCATATCAGCAGATTTAACAATTTTTTGGGCAAACTCTTAATTGTTTAGCATTGCGAGAATAAGTTTTATTTTGTTTTTAATTTTTTACCATAATTTTTAAAAACTTATATATATATTACGCTTTAAGGTTCTACAATTTAGTGATGATATTATCTTTTTTAAGTTTTGATACTTAAGTTTGAGTTTTTTATAATGTTAAACTTTTTATATTGTAACACGTGCACGAATAAACTTAATAAAATAAACATTTTTTAAAAAAATAGATGATAAAATAATAATTAACAGAAATAAGTCAATAACAAAAGATATATACCAGGATTTCAACTTGTTTGCCGTTCAAAAAAAAAAAAAAGGGGATTTCAACTTGTTTCCCAAGAAACAAATTGTCAAGTTTGTCGTGCTTATTCCGTGCAACCGCCTTAAGCGGAAATTCCTATAAACGCGTCATCAACTCATCTATTAACCGTCGGATGAGAGTCCTATCTTCAAATCTCATCCGTCCATGAGTACCGTTTTCTTTATAAATACCCAGATTACGAGATCGTTCGCTTTCGTCTCGCGAAAAAAATGAGTGGATATCAACATGTCATCGTCTTCATTCTGGAAGAAGTTTCACATCTGATGCTCTTCTTTTCATCATCGGTTCAATCAACCTGTTCTTCAGACAGATCTGTTGATGATCTTCGTTCAGATGCAGTAGCCTTGTATCTCCATGGATAGAGGGGTCTTTATGCGGGAAGCCGATGGTTTTGAGGCGATTTACGTTTTATCGGCAGTAGTTGGTTTATTCTGAGGGGGTCTGTTTATCAGCAGATCAGATCCTCGATTTTTCTGCAGTTGATTGCCGCGTGAAGGTACGATTGACTCTATTTTGCTATATGTTAACGATATTTGTTTTTCTTTCGGTTCATATTGGCAAAAAAACGTGTATGAGATGGTTGTTTGTTAGCGGAAACATTGATTGATTCCCTGAAGGATGGTTAGTAGTCACCGTTATCGTATAATTGTTTATTGTTCGTGAGTTTTATTTTTTTACACATCCGATATGCGTATCTAGGGGTTTTGCTTCAAAAAATGTTTTAGTAATCGATTGATCTTTGTCTTTATATGATGGCAGGTTTTCTGGCATCCGGTGAAATCCTCTGCTAGCCAGTTTTGATGTATGACTGCAATCCCCTCTATCCTGTCGATCTATAATCAGAGTCTTCGCTACTGGTCGAATTTGACCTCCATGTTGATATATTGATATCCAGGTTTGTTATTTGTATGTAGCGTATGTAATTGGAAGCAACGGATCTTGTTTTTGTAGGAGCCCTGTATGTCATATTATGCCTTGTTATCTGACCTTTGCCATGTAGGGTGCGCTCGCATGGCAGGTCGCCTATCTTAATAAAAGAACTTGTTTTTGTTTTGGGGAGAGGTCGCACGGGGTTTGCCCGGGATCTCTCCTCTGGTGTGTGCGCCTGCTTGTGTTTTTGTTTGTGCCTGGAATCTTGGGTCATTAGATCTCTTTACAGTCTAAAACTCGAAATCGTGGCAACATCGACAACAATTATTCGACGATCACCATCAAAATTAACAAGATCAATATGATTATCGCTTGAAGGTACTATCTAACTGCATAAAACTTTCCGATTATTTTTAATTTATTCTTTAATGAATATCGCTTTAATATGAATATAGTGCGCCGATTATCACTTGAATGTTTTCTCTAACTAATTATCATGGTATTGTACTACACACACATATATACAAACACATCACAATTTGTGTCCATATGATATATATCGGTAAACAGACAAATTATTTGAGGTCATATTTTTACTGTTTTTCTATCATATATCTCGCTTTCACATGAATGTAGTGCGCTGATCATCGCTTGAAGGTACTTGTAAACTTATCGTTATGGTCTTGTACTATATATCACTTAGAACCGGTTAGCCTATGCAATTTTTAATCAACATTTCTGTAAATATTCTTTTATAAAATAATCTAGGTTTCACGTGAACATTGGACATCAAATTACGAGAACATAAAGCTAGATCCTATTGCAATCAGTTGAAACGATGATTATCTAAAAGGAATCCTTAGAATACAATATGCATCTGGTGGTGGAATAGCTAATTTTGAGTTATCTTTATCAATGTCTATGTTTTCCAACAGTTAAAAGCTGTAAAGATGAGGTACATCTCTCCGGATTGGTTCACAAAGGACCAAAAGTTCAATAGTTATGATAATTTAGAGCTTGTATGATGCGGTAAAGAATATTCAAATCATTAACTTACAAAATGGAATCCAGAATTCGACGAATAACAATTCTTCCAATAAAAGTGGTTCTACCCCATGTCGTATTCTTATGCTTTGATCTACATCTTGGGTTCTCTCTTTAAGTAATCACGTTTCTTGGCTATTTTATTACTTAGAATTTTGATTTCTGCTTCCAAACAATGGTAATTATTGCATTATTATATTTTTATTATTTTGATAAAATAAATCTTGAATTTAAGCAACAATCCAACTATTGATGATTTGTATAAGAGGCCAAACTTCAGTGTAGCGGATTCTTTTGAGTCTTAGTGGTTTCCAAACAGAACTTTTTTGTGAGTGCATTTAACTACATAATTTGTTTATGATCTTTCTTGTCGGAGTTTAAATGAATTTTGAACCGAGGGATCTTATCAATCTTGTAGCAGTTGTACTTGGTTTTCAACATTATTTGAAACTTGATATACTTTTGAGAGTTGGTGTTCATGAAGATGGTTTTTGATTCCGTGAGGGGCTGCTGCTGCTGTTCTGGCGGATGTGTCTGTTGTTTGCTTGAATTGCTGCTTTTCAATAAATTATCTATGGCTATGCTCTCTCTTGGTACCTGATCATCTTTGCTATGACCGATGTCCCAAGTTTCTGGAATTATGGTTGCACTTGAATCACAGGTCGTGAAGGCTTTGTCTTG
This sequence comes from Mikania micrantha, assembly GCA_009363875.1. Classification (NCBI taxonomy): domain Eukaryota; kingdom Viridiplantae; phylum Streptophyta; class Magnoliopsida; order Asterales; family Asteraceae; genus Mikania; species Mikania micrantha. Next base: position 84,091,607 of record CM018697.1, read on the forward strand.
GTTTGAACTCGTGGTTTCCTGTCAACGTTTTGTCCAGGTAAAGAGCAATTCAAGCTCATTCTTATAACTGGGACGTTTATTTGTCTGATGTTATTAAGCTGGTCTTAGATTTACAACATTTGATACACGGATCAAGCTGTTTTGTCTGATATTTTTGTTGCAGGTCGCATAGTGACTGCTCTGGACGTTGTTTGTGTTTGTGTTCTGGTGTGTGGAGCCTCTTTACGGTCCAAATTACACGATATTAACAACAATTACTTGACAAACACCATCAAATAACTATTTTGTAATAACTTGAAGCTACATTCGTGTACATTATTTGTTGGTAGATCTTGTTGCTGCTCAGATGGTTTTGCAGTCATGAGTTGGTCGTCGTAAGGCCACTTTTTTTGTTGTGGTTAATTTTCATCAGTTTCTCTGTGTTGGTGCCTATTAGTCCTTGTTTACAACTGAACTTGTCGCAAGGAGGTTGCACTTGAATGGCAGGTTTCTGATACTTTCATGAGATTTTGTCTTGGTTTGAGCCCTTGTTTCTCGTTATCCAGGTACAAGCAATTGAATATCATTTTGACAATTTATTTTTGAAATACTGATGCATGAATTTGGTTGTTACTATGATAAAATTGTTAACGTAGCGCTTTTTCTTTCACGCTATATTTGGTTAAGTTCGTTAATGTCGATTACAATATGGTGCTAATTACAGAATGCTTCGACGATTGACAGTAAAGAAATTTGTTTTTGTTTATTTTGAATGTTGTACATGGGCCTTTATGTTTAAGTGATTGTTTCCAAAAAACAAATAATTAATAAATAAATTATATGTATTTTAAGTACCTTGTAGGTAGGTAATAAGAGTCGTAATGGTTGTAGCCCTTTTGATAATTATTTATATTAATTTAAAATTATTTTAATTTATAGTAATTTATTTAATACAATCTCTCCGAATATTGTAAAATGTTTAATCATATAATAATGCTAATGTATTACTGTTACAAAAATATTGATAGTATTGTTTTGTAAATTTATATTCAACATGAAAATTGTGATTTATATATATAATACATATGGTTGGTTAGATTTGTCAAGCTTGGTATGTAAAGTCTGATCAAGTGTAATTACTAAATGTGCTAGCTCTGATATACTAAAACTTAATTTGTCTGATATTAACCTCGTAAAGATTTATCATGAGATGTTATAAGTTTAAATCTTACATAACGCAAATTTGTATTATGCCTGGCAAAAAGGGTTGGGTTGTGAAACGGGTCAGAACGAGTTTTAAGCATAATATGTTCAGGTCTTAAAAAACATCAATTTAATTCAACTTAAGATGTGGTATAGGCATGGTTGTAAAAATCCCCGACTAGGCCGATTAATCGGCCGATTAATCGCTAGTCCCCTAAGGCCGACTAGGCCCGACTATCCGACTAGGCCGATTAGTTGGCCGATTAATCCCGATTAATCCTTAGTCCCCACCCCACCGCCCGACTAGCGTCTAGCGATTTCTACAACATTGGTTATAGGTAAATAAATAGTCCATTTGGATAATTTTTAGTGATTTTTTTATCAAATATGTTATTAATCATTCTTAAATGTTTGAATCCAATGTATTTATGTAGTTTTTTGGTTACCCATCTTGACCCGTATTGTGTTTAAGTGTTATCCATCCATCTCAACTTATTAAATATTATGATGTTACCTATTTCTACTTATTATACAACAATTGTTTACTCAAACCAACACATATTCTTTGATATTGGTAAAAATTGCTACCTCTAATTTAATTTGCATGTACTTGAGCTTGGATTCCCTGTTTCTTCTAGATCTGTGAGCTCTGAAATGGTAAGAGCCCTTGGGTCAATTCCTGAGAGGTTGGTGGTTCGAATCCACCCAGATCTTTTGCGATTCAAAGTGCTTGACCAAGTTAATTTCTTGGTAGTTGAGTAATTATGAATTTTAAGCATATTAATTAATAATAATAATTGGCTATCCCACTTTGCAACGTGTTTCGCGTGATCTTCCACGTTGTACTTTATTCATTTATTATTTTTTAATGATTTTTTCAGATATTTTTTTTGAGTAAGGCCCTACTGTATTTTTAGGGTATCTTTTAAACCAGTTTTTTAAGAGTAATGTTTGTTTATATCTCTTACTAGATTATTACCCCGTATATTACACGTATTTAACATAAAATATAAACCAGTTAATAACAAAAATTTAGAAATTATGAAAATATTTTAATATAAAAGGATTAATCGTATTAATAAATACTTTAAGTAATAAAACAATAATTAAAATTTTTAGTAACAATGGTACCCGAGTTTCTTAATTTGTAATAATTGAAAATTTTAAAGTAACTAACATCAAAAATTTTAATTGTTTTTTTTGTCAAAAAGTATTTGTTGCAAAATTAAGATGGTAATGTATAACACTTGTTGGAAATATTAATAAATATAAATGATCAAAAGTATAATTTTTTCCACAAAATAAGAAGATAAGGTACAATTTTTTTTTAATTACGTAATAATATGAAAATATCATTAAACATAAAGGGCCAAAAGTGTAATTTTCACTATTACTTTTATAAATTTAAGTTTTCAAAGTACTTACTTTTAGGCATTTCTTGTTAAGAACGTCATTTGTTTATTGTCATATGAAATCTCTATTCTAACCTTGTGGAGATAACCTAGTAGTAAGGGTGTTAGACCTCAACCTTGAGGTCATGTGTTCTAGTCATGGGGGTTGCATTTTCTCCACAAGGCCACCGACCCGAGTGCTTGCACCCGTGGTTTACCCGTTCCCTCAGGTTAGTCGGGTGTTGGAGGGACCCGTGTTTTACCACATAAGTGGGTTCCCCGGTCATAAAAAAAGAAAACAAAGAAATCTCTATTCTATAATTTATTTCATTCTTTTAAAAAAATTGGTTTTTGAGAAAATTTGTCTTTTAGAAAAGAAAATTCTAAAAATAACGATTTAAATTTTTTTGTCATTCAAAAAATTTGATTTTTAGAAAGCTTTCATGTTTATAACTTTTTCAAGTATGTTCTTTAATGAAAAATTTTTGATTTTTATATTATTTAAAAATTATTTTTAATATTAAAAAAGTATATAATATCATTAGGATTATAATTAGTTAATTGGATAGATAATTATGAAATTATTTAATATGAAAGAGAATTAAGTAGGATCATAAACATTTAACATGTGCCTTTATTAGTGTGAAATCATGACAAGCGACCAAAAATATTTTTGTTATTTATAATTATTATAAGATGTCAAACACTACAAAATGAGAATACGCAGGTTATATTTGCTAGTTTTTTTATTATTTTCAAGTAAAACATTTTTGTAATGTATATTGTTGGCCGGTTCCTTTCACATTTATTTTAAAATTTAATATTATCATACTTGCATATGAAAAATGTTGATATATTAAAGTTGGTTATATGCGTAAAAATATATGCTTTAAATCAAAGGCACTACAATCTAGCGGTATTTTGGTGGTGTGATAAGACTAAATAACTAAATGGTCTTAACTTGTTCACGGACGGTTCATGATCGTTAACCAAACAAAAGATCTTGTTAGTGTTGTTTGTTAAGAAATTTAACTTGTTCAAGAATGGAACGAATACATATTATTTAAATAATAAAAATCAACGTTCTTATTCTCAAGCATTTGAGATAATCATTTATATAAATACATGTAAAGTTCAATATTATGACATTAAACTAAACATAACTTAAATATTATTATATTAAACTAAAAAAAATTAAGAAATATACAACATATTAAATGAATAAATATAATAAATGAACATGACTGAACATAAACAAACGTGTTACCGAATGTTCACGAACACAAATGAAAGAACACGATATCTGTTCTTGTTCGTGCTCGTTCATTTATTAAACGAATTAACATAAACAAACTCCATGCCAAACGATTCAATTATGTATGCCATGTTGTGTATTAGATGTGATGTATCATTTAATTTGAGTATAACAAGTAGATACCAGCAAAATCCTGGTGAAAGTCATTGGCTGCTGTGAGTAACATATTAAAGTGCTTAAGAAGAACTAAAGATATGCTTTTGATCTATGGTGGAAAAGAAGAAAAGCTAATTGTAAGGTGTTACACACATGCTAGCTTCCAAACAGATCAAGATGATTCTCGATCATAATCAAGGTATGTGTTTACCCTCAATGGTGGAGCTATCACCTAGAGGAACTCAAAACAAAATGTTGTTGCTCAATCCATGACAGAGTCTGAATACATTGTTGCTTCGGAAGCTGCAAAAGAAGCTGCTTGGATGAAGAAATTCATGATTGATCTCGGTGTGGTTTCTAATATTAGGAAACCAATACAGATACTAGTGACAACACTGGTTCCATAGCTCGAGCAAAGGAACCAACGTCACATCATAGGTCAAAGCACATACTCAGACAGTTTCACTACATAAGGAAAGTAGTGGAAAGAGGAGACATCAAGATAGATAAAATTAACACAAATCAAAATCTAGCAGATCCCTTTACTAAGCATATGCCTCTGTCTAAACACGTGGAGTATGTTGAAAAGATAGGTCTTAGGTTTGCTAGTGATTGGATTTTATCTGTATTTAATATTTGGGTACTTTCGAAATAAAGTTACATTTGATATTTATTTTGATTTAATGGTTATATGCATAATAAATAATGTTTCTTTATTCGATATTTTGTACGTTTTAGTATCCTGGAATATATTATTCTAAATGTTCATAATCGATCAGATTCATGGAAATCAATCTGAATTAAGACTACTTGAATGCTTGGTTAGTTTATAAGATAAAAACTCAAAGGGTTGAAGGCCAAGATTCATAGACATGCATTAGATAATGATTTCGGACGTAACTCGTTTCAAAACGTTCTTCATGGATCATTGTCATAAGAAGTTTTGAATATGGTATGATCTATATATATCCTTAAACCTAAAGTGCATACTAGAACTCACATTAGTCTAAGGTCGTTCTTTGATCTTATCTAACCTGTTGGATATTGAATGTCTGATTAACGATAAGTTCAACGTTACTATAATATGTATGATGCATAGAGTTACACTTTGAAAGACAACGACTTGATGTTTAATTGTTAAACATCATATACGATCACGATCTATCGGTTTTAAGGATTTGGTAATATTATTATTTATGAAATAATTAAATCGGTGGGAATTAATTATAGAGATAATCAATTCAATAAACAAATAAAGTTTTGAACTTTATTAAAGGGTTAGTTATTAATTAAATGTATAATGTTTAATTAGTTAAACATTAACTATTTAATAAAAGATAACTAATTAATTGTTAATTAGTTAAAAGGAGATTGTATTAATTAAAATGTTTAATTACTATAGGGTTTAAAAGGTATTATTTAAAAGGGTTTAAGTGTAAATAATCTTTTAATAAATAAAGGTTATTTTCGTCACAATATGTGGATCTTGAATTTGAAAGAATCATACCCTAATTCCTCCTCTTTTGCTCTCCTTGTTGTCGTCGCCCATCACAACCCAAGGCTTGGGTTTTGTGGCTTCACCAAGCCACCTTCACCGTGGGATCATCCAAGTTGCAGCCAGGAGTAGACAGCCACACCAAGTGGGCAGCGTTAGAAACCAAGCAGCCGTGCCAAGGACTGCATCTGGGACACAAAAAAGCCTCGGCTGGGCCGAACAAGGCTGCTACTGTTCTGCGTCCAGGCCATAGGGGCCGCGTGCCAGGGCTGCACTCTAGGTCGTGCTCAGGCCGCACCAGGGCCGCGCCGAGCCTCACCAGGGCTGCACAAGGGCTTTTCCGCTGTGTCAGATCTGATCTGTCAGTTTAATCTGGTTTTATAAAAACTGATTTAGTCAATTAATGTGATTAATTGAAAATTATTAAATGAAAAATAACCTAGAATTCCCAACAGTGGCATCAGAGCGGTTTTTACAAACGTTTAAATGCAACTAATAATCGATCTTTGTTCGTTGTTTTGTCAAAACTTTTGTTTGACAAAAAGATCGAATCTTTGAATGTGATGATTGTGATTGTGATTGTGATTATGATTCGAGCCTTAGGATCCGACCCATGTGATGGTATCTTTAGTTTTGTTTGATTGGTTGGTTTTTGAAATCTTGTATTTCTACGAGTATTTGGACCCGATGTAATAGATTAGGTTTCAATTTTTGTAATGTAATTTGTACTTTACAAATGTAATCAAACACTGGATACAAAACGGAAGATAGAGACAATCAGGGAGCATGAATATGGAGATCTTGGATCAAGTAGAAGACAAGATTCAAGGCGTTGAATTGTAAACCTTAGAATTGTTCGGTTTATGTTTGATGATTCGAACTAAACCGAACAAATGAGACTTTGGCTCTTTTCATAATTACACTTTGTTGTTTATGGTTGTTTAATATTTAGGAAATATAAAACTAGTAAAAACAAATATTTTTCACAATCATTGCAAAACAATAAAGTAATACAAAAGGAGTTTTGTAGTTACTTTAAAAGGGTTTTACAATAAAATGTTTATTTTATAAAATTAGAAATTGTTAGTTTAAAATGATTTGCAATAATTACCGACTTACTTTAAATAAGATATTTAAAACTAATCAAGTCGAGAGTTGAAAGGAGTTTCAAACTATCGCAAATCAAGAACAAAATATGATTTTGTTAAAATGAAATTGCACGATTTTGTGTCATGCTTCAAATCATTCAATAGTTTTAAACTGAAACAATAAAATCAATATGATTGATTAGATTTACAAATTCACGATAATGATCAATTTAGTTTTAATAAGGTATTGAAACAAATTAGGTCAAATTGAAATAGGATTTCAATTAGATCGCGAATGAATAAAATAGAGATTTTATAAAATGCACAACTATCCCCATTTAAAATTAGTTTTCCATAATGTTTTTTAAAACATAAAAGTGATTAATTAAAATAATTGAATTACTCATTGGTCAAGGTGTTTATATTCTAAATATATAAACCTAGAGTTAGTGCTTACCCTGCTATAGGTTTATATACTAGAAAAGGATAAGCATTTTGATTTTAAATGTCACCTTAGATTTGAGACACTTTATCAATTTGACCTAAAATCTAGTGTTAGTGCTTACTCTGTACTAGGTCTATGGTTTTATTGAAAAAGGAATGATCGTGATTCCTAATACACTTAGGGCAGTCATTCAGTCAAAAATCGTAAGGAGTATACTTGAAGAGTCAAGTTGGCATAGTTGGGGTAAATGTACTAAGTTAGAAATTAGTGTTCTAACAAACCCCAAAACTTGAGGATTATGATTGTCATAATTGGTTATCGTAACCCTCCTGTATTATTGTGAACAGTAACTAGAGAGCTTAGCCAATTCATTGCTCATTAAATAAATAGGACCTCACAATTTTAAATTAATTTTGCTAATGAGTCATAATTAATTAGGGATTATATAAAGCATTAAAAACTAAAACCTTTCTTTTGAATTTTATAGATGTCTTTTATTGATGCAACTAAACCTCATAGGATAAGTCTTTTTCGAAATCAATTCAATGGGAGTAATTTTTCAACTTGGATGCATCACCTTAGAGAAGTCCTAAGAATATAAGTGTAACACCCCGACCGATGGCAGAAACGTCGGGATGCCACGAGGATGTGTAGATTGTTCAAAAGCTTGTGGGCATCTAAATCAAGTCATCATATATCATTTAATCAACCAAAATAATTACACAAAAATCATGTCTATCATGAATTAGTTACATCAAATACAAAAGAGATTTAGCTATCTAACTAAATTCTATTCGCCAGAAATTTAGTTATTTAGCTAAGTCCAAGGTCCTATATGATGATGTCCAAAAGTGTGAGTTCTTCTTCCTCAACCTACTTAGCTTCATTACCTGAAACATGTGAAAATCAAGTGTCAACTACAAAGTAGTTGGTGAGTAATCATAAGTTTTATATTTAAAACAAATGTTTTTCATAAGGGTTTCAAGAGTTTATATTTTCTTGATAACATCCGCATGAACACCTGTGAGATAATCCAACACAATATCCAGTTACACAGTCAAACACATAATCCAAACACATAACCACACGCAACTAGGGTGTTGGTCTCGGTGTGCAACTAAGTGTCCTAGGTTACTAGTGTGTTTCTAGAAATCCTTCTATCTAAGCTAACTTATTACCCGTTAATAACCCGTATCCCACGATTATTCATAACAAGTCTTTAATTAACATCTTTAAGTTATTCCATTTTTTTTATTAAAGGTTTAGAAAACATCATTTATTGTAATTTAATAAAGTTTATAAATCATTTCTTTCATTAAAAACATAACTTATTTCAATGAAAGATAGCTTACATGATTAGACTTAGGTTATCTCATTCGATTAACTCTAAGCCCTCGTTGATATGTTTTCGTTTTCCCATGGTTCTATGATCGTTCATGCGTATAACCCATACTAAATAGTTCCATTGAACAAATTCAATGTAGTTATATGCTTGCACTAGGTGTTAGCCACATAGTTGCATCCAAACTTAGTTCATATGTTTGATCCTTAATGGATTTTCGAAAGTGTTAGACTTCATAATATCCACCATTCATGTTGAGATGTCAACATAAGTTTAGAAAACTCTTGCTCTTGAAAACTCTAGTTCATGTTTTTCCTCAAATGAACCCATACATCTTGGGCTAAACCCACATGCAATCACCCATAATTAAATCCCATCATTACCCATGAGTTCTTAGCATTAAACCCTAATAGATTTCCTTCTCATGTTGTAACCCAATTATCATGCCCATGCAACCAACCTACGTATACCACATGCATACCATTCACTCCCAATTTCCATGCATAGCCCAATCCGGTTCATCCATGTGAATGGTCGTGCTTCATTCGACTGGAGGTGTCCATGTGAACGAACCATAATCGAACAAGGTGGCCATGCTTGGTGGGGGTTCATCCGAAGAAAGGCAGCCGTATGGGGCTTGGCCGCATGAGGGAGTGGCCGATTGAACGAAGCCGAGCAAATGGGACCTTGGTCCGGTCGAATGACAGCTGACTGAATGGGGTCCGAATGGGTGCTTAGTCGAATGGGCTAGTAGCGAAGGAGATCGAGCAAATGAATCCTGGCCGACCAAATGAGGGGTGACCGAATGGGACCTCTTAGTTGTGGGTTATTCTGCGAATGGGTAGGCCATTCGGCCAAGCCGTGTTCAGCTATTCGGCCGATCGAATAACCCAGGTGCAGCCATGGTTTCTCAAGGTAAATGACAGGGTTTAAACCAAGACTTGTTCCTAACATGTTCTAGAGGTGTCGTGAGTGATTTCCCTAAAGATTTGAGGTGTTTTGGCCGGTCAAATAGTGAGATCGAGTTAGGGTTTTGAAAACCCTAAAATCGCTACAAAAATCGTGGTTTTACCTCGAATCAGACGGTGTGAAGCTTGGATTTCTTGTACTTTTGTGATCTATGTGTTGTGGTGGTCGTTTAGACACCAAAATGGGTCGATTTGGTTAAGAAACAAGGATTCTAGGGCTTGAACTTTTAGAGAGAGAAAGTAGAGAGAGAAAGGGCCAAAATCTAGTGAGAGAGAGGGGGTGTTGGCTGGTTGGTGGGCGTGGGTTTGGCATTAAAAGCCATCTTAAATGGCTTGGTTTTACCCGGGTATGTTCGGGTTCATTCGGTTTCGCACGGTTTCGCGTAAAACGTCGGTTTTTCCTTCGTTTTCGTAACGAAACGACTCGGTTTTAAAATAGAATCTATAAAATTATTTTAGGTTGTGATTCCTAATAAATTAACTAATATCTTTTATCTATTTTAAATTTTCAAAAATATTTAATTCACGGTTTAATATCGAATCGTACGGTCGTCGCGCGTATTCGTTCGAATCGTCACCCGTACGAACACGGCGATAACTATACTTTTCAACATGGTTTTCTAATTCTTGGACATCATTCAGAACGTTAAACTTTTGGATATATTCGTACATATCGTCACCTATACAAATAATCCGTCGGTTTAGCATTCACGTAACGACATCTGTTGTTTTTTTGTTCTGTAAAGCCTCACATACGTTTATACGTAATAAAATCCTAACACATAATCACATGATAGTTCTGTAACGCCAGATAATAATCTGACTGATGAACCATAGTGTTAGGAGCCAAAATATCCTCATTCGGGATATTCCAGGATCAGGGATATTTCAGGATCAAGGATATTTTTATTACTGACAATTATCTCTTTTGTTTAACATCTATTGCGAGATTTCAGGAATTAGCAGGTTGAATATTGACTGGTCCTATTATTAAGGAAACGTGTGACAAATTACTTTGACTTCAATGAAGAATTTGAGAAGCAAGTGATTTGAAGAAGTCGTCCATGATGGGAAAATGCCGGAAATATAGGAACCACCTTGTGAACGTTACTAAACGTCTTTTATAGATTTGTAGTATAAATATTGAGGCAATGAATCGATATAGGACACTGGTTACTCAAAAAAAACACACAACATTCACTGATCAAGCATCATAGTGTCGATTACATTGTGCTCTTTGTATTGTATTATTTCAGTTTGATTGTTAATAAGAATAGGCAGAGTGACATTCGTCACCTCCCGAGGTTTTTATGTCGGCAATCCTAAGGGATTAAGGGCTTTTCCTCGTATAAATCTCGTGTGTATTGCTATTTTTCTGTTTGGTATATTCAAATATCCTCAGGGATATTCAGGGATATCCTGAACATATCCTCAGTATATTCAACATATTTGTTTGTTAAACACAACACCTCACTTTTCTAATTCGGTTTTGTCAAAAGTTAAGCTTGTTAATTTTTACCCGAAACAATTTGGCGCCCACCGTGGGGCAAACTTGTGTCTTTTACAATTAAAACCTTGTTTAAAGGCGTTTTCAAGAAGAATATATCAAAATGGCTTCACAACCGAGATCTACTTCTTCATTACCTATTATCTCTGCTACTACTACTAATGTTTCTTCGCAGATTCCTGTTTTTGCAAAGAAACCAGATAATTCTGGAAAGAAGACCGCTTTCATTGCTGATAGTTCTCCATCTACAAATTAAGATGACCACTTCTGCTCCTGTACTTATCTCTAACAATGATATTCTGAGTATGTTTCAGCAGGTACAACAACAGATGATGGATCAACAACGAATGAATCAAAAACTTCTCAGAGAAATGGAGAACTCGAAGGCTGAAAAGAACAAACAGCCAGAAGCTACTACTCCAATAGCTCCAAGGATCCTTGATTTTGGAACATCAGGGATATCCGGAAACCACTCTGGATACTTTATCCCTATGCAGACCAGTATCGGAACTTCTTCAGGATCCCAAAACCTGGGGATATCTCGGGATGATATCCTTATCCCTAGAACATCACTTCCTATGCCATATACCGGTAACACTTATAATTATTCTCCATTTGAAACTACTAGCCTTGGATCTTTGCAGGATTCAGGAATATCTCCTCAAGTAGCCAAGGAGATCCAGAAACTTCGGGATATGATCTCTACTATACCAGGAATAGTCAAGCCTATCCCGGAAGTACCAGCAACTACTCACAGGATATCCAGATTCGCTCCACCTATATGTGATGCTGAGATCCCGAAAAGATTTCAAACTCCTACCATGAAACTATACGATGGAACAACTGATCCAGAAGAACATGTAGCCCAGTATAGAGAAAGAATGGAGACTAATCCTATTCCTCCACATTTGAAAGAAGCTTGCTTATGCAAGGGATTCAGTTCAACGTTAACAGGAGCAACCTTAAAATGGCTACTCAACGTTCCTCCTTATTCAATTACTTCTTTTGCTCATTTGATTAATTTATTTAACAGTCAATTTTCGTGTAGCAGGACATTTGAAAGATTAACCAGTGATCTTTACAGGATAACCCAAGGATCGGATGAAAATCTAAGGAGCTATGTCAACAAGTTTGGCAGAGAATCCTTGGATATCCCTAATCTTGATATCACTACGGCAGTCCAAGCCTTCAAGATGGGATTACAGAAAAACTCACCTTTTTATGATGATTTGGTTATGAATCCTTGCAGGAATATGGACGAAGTCCGGAATCGTGCACTGATATTCATAAGATTGGAAGATGATAAAGAAATCCATAAAAGGATTACCATGACTCCTCCCAATGATCAAGGCAAAAGGAAGTTCGATTCGCCCACCAACAAGTCGTTCAAATCCAAGCCATATTACAAGTCTGACAACCATAAAATCAACTCTGTAGATGATGACGAGGATGATGAAGATTATCCCAGGATATCTGAGTACTGTTTTTCTGTAGATATCCCTGAACTAATGTGTGCTATGCAGGATCTAGGTGAAAAGGCTAGATGGCCCCCTAAGGATAAAAGGTTCGCGCAAAGGACAAGTCCAAATGGTGCGCATTTCACGAAGATTTTGGACATGTGACCGAAGATTGCATTGCTTTGAGAAAGGAAATAAGCTATCTGCTTAGCAAATGCCATCTCAAAGAACTTCTCGGTAAAAAGAAGGAAAGAAGACAGGATCCTGATGGATTCCCAAAGAGAGCTGCATCCCCACCTAAGGATGCTAAGGTAATAAACTTTATCTCTGGTGGATCTGACATATGTGGTACTTCTTATTCTGCAGCCAGAAGACATGCTAAAGAGGCTAAGATGGAGAATGGAGAAAGACCCACAAAGACTTCAACAATAACCAAGGATACTATTATATCCTTCGAAGAACAAGACCGGGAAAACATCATAGATCCTCACCACGACGGGTTAGTAATCACTCTATATGTTGCTAATCATTATGTACGCAGGATACTCATTGATGGAGGCAGTTCAGTAAACATCATCCAATTAGAGACTCTCAAGAGGATGAATATCCCTGAATCAGAGATAACTACCAAGTCTTTGGTATTAGTTGGATTCAGTGGAGAAGCTAAAGCTACCATCGGTGAAATTAAATTACCTGTGTATATCGAAGGGGTAAATTCTATACAACGCTTTTGTATTATAGACTCTCTATCCTGTTATAATATTATATTAGGTAGACCTTGGATACATGATATGAAGGCAGTCCCTTCAACATATCATCAATGCGTCAAACTACCAACACCATGGGGAGTCGTAAAGATTGATAGCGACCAACAGGAAGCTAAAGAATGTTATTCGTCCTCGATGAAGGCGACAACGAAACCACCTTCAACATAGCAATCAAAGAATAACCTTGGGGATAATCAGGGATCCCGTGAAAAAGAAGTAAAAGAAATATTACTAAATCCTGAGGATCCCGAGACCAAAGTTCTCATAGGAATTAATATCCCCAAAGATATTGAGGAGAAACTGATTTCTTTTCTGAAATCAAGGATTTCTACCTTTGCTTGGAGACATGAAGATATGACAGGGATATCCTCAGACGTAATTACACATAAGTTAGGAATAGATAGAAGCTACAAGCCTATCCACCAAAAAAGGAGAAAATTTGCTCCCGAAAGGAATATAATCATCCAAGAATAAGTAGAGAAACTTCTTAAAGCCAAGATGATTAGGGAAGTAAAATTTCCAAGGTGGCTAGCTAATGTAGTGGTGGTTCAAAAGAAGAATGGAAAGTGGAGAGTTTGTGTAGATTACACAGATCTAAACAAAGCTTGTCCTAAAGACCCCTTTCCATTACCACACATAGATTCAATGGTAGATGCTGTCACACCCCGAGCCGGCGGGATAGGATCGGTTGTCCCGTCGGGCGGAAGGTTCCCGGGGCGCGATATCATGAGTGATAATCGTGATGATCAGATTGTTAACATTACACATGATATAACTGAGAAATGCTAAATATAATAGAATTACAAAGTTAAATTACATCAGTATTGTTTATAATTTAACAATGTAAATCTACCATTAACATCATATATTTCTATCTTGTATTTACACAAGATATACAAAATAATTTGTATAATGATGTCTTCAAAAGTATGCAGGTCCAAAATGCTAAGTCTTCTATCTGAAGTCCTAGTGCAAAAGGAATAACTCCTTAGTTGACCTGTTCGTCACCTGAGAAGTCATGCAAAAATCAAGTCAACACATGGTTGGTGAGTTCATATAGTTTTATGATTTGAAAATGATTTGAAAATGATTTGAAAACCTCTTTTGGTAAAGACCCTAACCTCATTAACTCCACATGTAATATCCACATCGGTATGCTTATATATAGGGAATCACGAAAGGGTCAAGCCCAGACGCTATCCCACCACATACTAATATGTATATGACACTGTTGTTAATGACAATTAAACATTTTTACCTAACACTTTTGATTTAGATCATGATATTGAAATCTGATTTGCCTTTGATCCTCTTGAATTCCTTATAGATGTATGATTTCCCAAAAGTCAGTGATAATAGTAAAATGCCAAATATTTAATTAAATAATTAAATAAAACATTTAAATGCAACTAAGACATGATGATTGGGCCTTATTTAACTCAATCAATTAGACTTAGTTGTAGGTGGTTGTCCAAGTTGTAACCTCTCACACGTGACCCATGTCAGGCATAACTCACAAGGAGTACACCTGAACTGAGCGGGATTTTAATGTTTTGCCCGTTACAGCCTGACCCAATGGTCTTCTGCATCTGAGTGGGACTTTAATGTTTTGCCCGTTACAGCCTGACCCAATGGTCTTCTGCATCTGAGTGGGACTTTAAGGATATCCTATGATTCTTGATCTCTTGATTCTCTTGATTCTCTTGATTTTGACTTTGATATTGATTCCATTTGATCGTTCATGTTATTGCCCGTATAGTCTGACTACAAGAGTCTTCTATACCTGAAAGGGACTTTATATGTGTGTTACACGTGGTCTTGATTCCATATACAACTGACATCCACCATAACTTGATCATTAATGATTTCATTAGATCATAATGATTTCATTATTAACATGATTCACACACATTTATGATATTTGATCCCTGAGTCTCTTGATATTGATCTTTTGACTTTCCAATGATTCACAATGATAATTGAATTGATTATGATTCTTTGTGCTCAGATCCCACACTGAGTTATGATTCCTTTGAATATGATCTTTTGATTTTGTTCAATTGATTTCACTTTGAATTTAGATTCTTGAATTTGGGCTTGATGGACTAAGGGTTGATTTAGAGTTTAAATTTAAGGTATTACTCATGAGAGTACTTAAATTTATTTGATAACTTGATCTGTTTAATAATTTCCTAGACAGGAGTCTAGTAGTATCAACAAACATATATATGTAAAACATATAACAGATAAAAGTATTTAAATAAACAGTTTAATAAAACAGTTTACGCATGCTTCTCAGCCCCGCGTTTAAAACAAAAATGTTAGAAAAGGGGCAATGAACTCACCTGTGTTGCTTTGTACTGAATCACAAAAGATAATGCGCGCTCCTTGAATGTTGCTTATGTGTCTTTAGCACCTGAGTTGTTTTAAGAGATTTCGAATACGATGAGTATTTATAGTAAACGTTAGGTCTAGGGTTTGGTCTTGGTGTGCAACTAAGTGTCCTAGATTTACTAATGTGTTTCTAAGACTTCTTCTAACTTTAGTCTAATTCATTACCCGTTATAAGCCCTTATCCCATATCCCCGATTATTCCTTTAAAGATTTTTAGTAGAACCTTTTCAATTTAATATCTTTACTTTAAACATAATTATTTTTAAAGAAAACAAGTTCCTTTGCATGATGGGCTTAATCTAAGCCCATTGGGCCACCCTTGGGCCCAGTAGTAGACTCTGATCTTTAAACGATTCCCTTGATAGTTCTTTGATAAACTAAGCCTAGACGATTAAATTTAATCATCTAAGCTAGTTACTTGTCCTTATTAGACTCCCTAGGTTTAGGTGTTAATAATTAAATCAACCCGTTAAAACCTGAGGGTATTGTTTCTATAAATCATGATTTCTTGATGGATTTTCAAGTGTGATAGCTATATGGACTTCAACTCATTCGTTTAACTTATGAAATGATTTATGAAAGCCTTTGTTGGTGAAAACCCTAATGTAGTTCCCATGCACTCACATACGCCCATGCATGCATCTTATACCCCAACCCATGCGTGAGTAATTCAATCAGAATCAATTTGATTGAACATCCATGGGCCGAATAAGAGCTGGACCGAAGTAGTTTGGGCGAATGAGACCTAGTGCGAATGTGGTTGGCCGAATAGGGATAGGGTCGAATAGGGATTAGTGAATGGAGATTGGTTCGAATGACTTGGCCGATCGAATGAGAGCTCGAATGAAGGCTGGGCTCGAATAGCTCTAATCGAATGAATCCTAACCGAATGTGACTTGTTTGGTCGAATGACAAGCTGGCCCGAATGTGTAAAGTCGAATGAAGGTTCATTCGTGATATGCATGGTCGAATAAGTGTTGGTCGAATGAGGACTAGAGGCGACTGACAAGGCCGATTGAGAGCTGAACGAATGAAGGTCCATTCGGAGATAGTTTGGTCGAATGAGCCACTTGATGATCGAATGAAGACTGGCCGAAAGGCCTTAGCCATTCGCCGAATGTCTCGGCTCATTCTTTGAGCTGTTCTTGGCCATTCGGCCGATCGAACAAACCAAGGCAACCAAAGAGATCCGAGCTAATCGACCGGATGTTGTCCTACTCTTGTTCCTACATGATCCTAAGGTGTTGTGGAGTGTTTCCTAAGGTTCGAAATGTGCTAGAACCGGTTGAAATGAAAGGCTCAAAATTAGGGTTTTCAAAACCCTTAAACCGCAATAAAATGGATCATTACCTCAAATTTACTGGATAAAACTTTAGATCCCTTGTACTTTCACGATCTACAAGTGATGATGGTGATTTAGACACCAAAATCAAACGATTTCATCAAGAATTGAGGAAGAAATCCTAGAGAGAAGTGGGTTTTCTTGTAAAACTTTTAGAGAGAGAGTGAGATGAACGAGGGAGGGGATTATGAGCTGGTTGGTGGTGGTGGTTGTGGCATTAAAGCCACAATAAATGTGGGGGAAATACCCGGGTTCGTTCGGGTTCGCGTGGTTTCGCGTAGAAACGTCGTTTTCGTTCCGAAACGGCTCGGTTTTAAAATAGAATCATAAAATTTATTTTAGGTTGTGATTCCTAATAAATTAACTAGATATCTTTTAATTATTAAATTTACAAAATATTTGTTTAACGTTTAAATCGAATCGCGCGGTCATCGCGCGTATTTGTTCGAATCGTCACCCGATCAAACACGACGATAACTACACTTTTCAATATTGTTTTCTAATTATTGAACATCATTCAGAACGTTAAACTTTCAGATTGATTCGTACCGATCGTCACCTATACGAATAATCTGTCGGTTTAGCATTCACTTAACGATATTCGTGTTGTTTTGTCCTGTAAAGCCTCACATACGTTTATACGTAATAAGATCCTAACAAGTAAATCACATGATGATTCTGTGTTGCCAGATAATTATCTGCCTCAAGAATCTTTGTTCTGAACTAAGTTTCTCTGAAATGATTATGAATTCTCTGTTTTGATAGCATAAAATGATACTGAAACTTGATATAGATATGAAATACACTGAATTACATGAAATTTGTACCTGACTCCTGTTCACGTACTGTTTACGATCACTGTTCCGGTGACGGTTCCGGCACTGATGTTACAGATGCTACGGCAGGCCATGAAATATTAACTTTCATGGATGCATCGGCAGGATTCCAACAAATCCAAATGGAGCCTTCAGACCAAGAAGATACTGCTTTCATGACGCCAACGGGGATATATTGCTATACAGCAATGCCATTCGGCTTGAAGAACGCATGAGCTACTTATCAAAGGCTTGTTAATATGATGTTCAAGGATAAGCTGGGGGACACAATGGAGGTATATATTGATGATATGGTAGTCAAATCCAAGATTACCAAAGATCATCTTCGGGATCTCAAAGAATCATTTGATATCCTGGATCGATACAACATGAAACTTAATCCTTCTAAGTGTCATTTAGGAGTAAGATCGGGAAAATTCCTGGGATATATGGTCACTAAAAGAGGAATAGAGGCCAGCCCGGAGCAAATACAAGCTATCCTAAACCTCAAGTCCCCAACAAACGTAAAACAAGTGCAAAGGTTAACAGGAAGAATAGCCGCACTTAATAGATTCATCTCAAGATCTTCTGAGAAATTCAAAGGATTCTATGATATCCTGAAAAAGAATAAGAAGTTTCAATGGGATGAAGAGCATGAGAAAGCTCTACAGGATTTAAAAGAATACTTATCCTCAGCACCATTGCTCATGAAACCAGAAGATGGTGAACCACTATCACTATACTTAGCAGTATCCCGAACTACTGTGAGTGCAGTGTTGGTTAAAGATTATCAAGGATCCCAACATCCAGTATACTATGTGAGTAAGAGCTTATTAGATGCTGAAACTAGGTATTCTCACCTAGAAAAATTAATCTTAGCTCTGATCATGGCATCAACTAAACTTAGGCACTACTTTGAGACACATAAGATACACATCAAAACAAACTATCCGATTAAGTCAGTGTTAAGAAAACCTGAGTTATCAGGAAGGATGGCCAAATGGTCAGTAAAACTTAGCACTTATGATCTAGTCTATGAACCAAGAACATCAATTAAGTCTCAAGCACTTGCAGACTTTGTGGCAGATTTTAGTAGTGATATTCAACCAGAAGCAGATTCAGAAGTTAAACTCTTAGATGAGGATATTGGTGAATGGACCCTACATACTGATGGAGCCTCGAATGTAAGAGGGACATGTTTAGGAATAATACTAAAATCGCCACAGGGGGACATAATACCCCAATCTATCAGTTGTGAGTTCCAAGCAACCAATAACGAAACTGAATATGAAGCCTTAATAGCGGGACTTCAATTAGCTAGGGATATGAATATAAGACACCTCCATGTATTTGTCGATTCATTACTAATAGCTAACCAATTTAATGGTTCCTATATGGTTAAAGGAGATAAATTGGCAAAATACTTAGAAATAGTTAAGGATATAGTGGGATATTTTGATACTTTTGATATCACTCAAGTCCCTAGAGAAGAGAACGATGAAGCAGATGCATTAGCAAACCTAGCATCATCTCTGAAAATCTATGATGATATCAATATCCCTATCCTGCATATCCTAAATCCAGCGATAGATATAGAAGACTCAAACCAAATCCTTAAACCGAAAAATATTGATGCACATGAAATATCCTGGACTACACCCATCAAAGAATATCTTCGAACAGGAAAAATACCTGATGAAGAAACAAACCATAGAGCCTTCAAAATCAGGATATCTAGATATATACTCATTAGGGATATTCTATACAGGAAATCGGTAGCTGGTCCATACTTAAAATGTTTAGAAAAACCAGAGACCTTAGAAGTAATTAAGGATATTCATGAAGGAGATTGTGGAAATCACACTGGGGGCAGAGCATTACTTTCGAAAATCCTTAGAACAGGATATTTTTGGCCTACTATGAGAAAAGATGCAATATCCTATTCCCAGAGATGTGATGCTTGTCAAAGACACAGCAATATCCTTCACCAACCAGCTGAACCTCTATATCCAATAGTCTCACCATGGCCATTCATGAAATGGGGAATGGATATAGTAGGAAAACTGCCAAAAGCACCAGGAGGAAAAGTATTCATGCTCGCCATGACTGATTACTTTTCAAAATGGATTGAAGCCGAAGCTTTCGTACAGGTTAGAGAAAAGGAATATCCTGACCAGGTTCGGGATACCTGCTGAGATTACCTGCGATAATGGATCTCAATTCATTGGCAAAAGAACTACCAACTTTTGTGAAGCGTGGGGGATAAAAATGATTACTTCCACACCAGTACATCCTCAGGCTAATGGACAAGCAGAATCAAGCAACAAGATAATCATAAACAATCTCAAAAAGAAGTTGGGATCTAAGAAAGGAAAATGGGCAGAAGAACTTCCATTTGTCCTATGGGCGGATAGAACGACTACAAAAAATGCGACTGGTCAAACCCCATTCTCATTAGTATTTGGTTCAGAAGCTGTACTCCCAACTGAGATGATTATCCCTACTGCAAGAACGAGTTTACAAACTATAGAAGCTAATAACGAAATCCTGTCTTAGGATATAGATACTATTGACGAATCTAGGGATATTGCAAAAATTAGAATGGTTGCCTATCAGCAAAAGATAGCTAAATCCTACAATAAGAATATAAGGATCAGAAGATTCCAAGTAGGAGACTTAGTTTTAAGAAAGGCATTCCAGAATACCACTAATCCAACAGATGGAAAGCTAGCCCTAAAATGGGAAGGACCTTACAGAATTGATTCCGAAGCTGGAAAGGGGGCATATAGATTAATCACTATGGATGGTGAAAATATTCCTAGGGCATGGAATGCTATTCATTTAAAATCATACTTTATATAAATCTCACTAGAATATTTACTCTACATGATTATTTCTCGCAAAAATCTTATATATCCCTACTATTATATCCTGATATACATTCTCAAATTATCCTAATACTAACTTAAGCATTGGAGAGGCTTAGGGATCCCTAATGCCTACCTTTGGAAAAATATTCTATGTTTTTGCAGGAATAGCTGGAGAAGACACGAGGCTATATGTCTCAACCCAAGTTTTGACTTGAAAGCAAAACTTGATGAAGACCCCGCACTGACTTTATGTCTAGCTGCAAAGTTTTGACCTGAAATCACGACTCAAGAGAACTTTAAAGACTAAGGGTTCATACCCTCGCCACTAGCGCACGTATATCCTGCTATAATCCAAGATAATAGGACCAGTACACGCTGAGTGGCTGACAATTTCATTATCAAGGGTTATAACTATGGATCCTCCGTAATATCCCGGTATAGTTAGAGATTTTGGGACCAGTACACGCTGAGTGGCTGACAATTTCATTTTCAAAGACTATTACCAGGGATCCTCCGAATTCCGGCCTAGTCGCCAGTATCCCGGCCTTAGTCGCCAGCATTCCGGCCTTAGTCGCCAGTATCTCTCGGCCTTAGTCGCCAGTATAATCGGCCTTAGTCGCCAGTATAATCGGCCTTGTCGCCAGTATTCCGGCCATAGTCGCCAGTATTCCGGCCTTAGTCGCCAGTATAATCGGCCTTGTCGCCAGTATTTTCGGCCTTGTCGCCAGTCTAACCGGCCTTAGTCGCCAGTATATTGGATTTATCCCAATTTTTCTTGTTTGTTGAATATGTGCAGGAATTAACATTCAAGGATATTTCGAAATATATCATCAACTTACAATATGCTTAAGGATATTGAAGATGTGGATTCAAAATTCAAGACTATTTCAGGATATTACATAAGTATGTTCGTAAAACATCCAAGGATATTAAGGTATGTAATTTTTACATTATCCTAACAGGGATAAGAAGAGCTTTGAAAATAAATCTACTCATTCAAGGAGTTGGTATTTATTTCTTGTCTTGTTAAATATCTTTGCTTTTAATTGTAGTATTACTTTTTAGAAATATCTGATCCTGAAATATAGCCTCGAATGAATATTTTCAATTTGACTATGTGTGTACTATAATAATATCCTTAATATCTTTACATTTAAGTATCTTAATCAAATATGATTTTCAAGAAACCTGAACAATAAGCTACAATGGGAATAAGTTGATTAAACAAAATTTTAAGATATAGCACAAAACATGGTGTTCTAAAAGTATTCATTAGTAAAACTACTAAACTAAAAGTTAACCATACTAAAGCAGATATACCAGGCTTCGCCATGAAAATACATGGTCCCTCCACCCGGTATACTGAGAATATCAAGTTAAAGGAAATTAAAGAAAAACTTTAGGCTTCGCCATGTAAACACATGGTCCCTCCACCTAAAGCTTCATAAATTGTCTGCCCATAAAGGGACTTAACATCAAAATATTGTCTAAAAACAACCACATGTCATCATAAAAGAACCACAAACACAATGGGCTCAGACCTTAGCAACTCTATCTTCATCGCCCATCACCACACCACCTTCACCTCCATCAGCTCCGATATCCTCACCTCCTGCCACCTTGCTGGTCTCCACCACGCTCGCCGTCTTCACTGCCGCATCAGAAGTCTCCGCCATATCCCCAGTCAGCTTGGCCAAAACTTTACTCCAATCGGCAAGGTCCTTATCCCATAAGTCCGAGCCCTCCTGTTTTGACTTCTCTGCCATCTGAATCTTTGCTTTAAGGATAGCGGCAGCAGCAGACTTCTTCGTCCCCTCAATGATTTCCTTTATCTTCAGCTTATGGGCGGCCTCATTATCTTTGATTTGCTTTTTGAGCTTGGAATTATCCTTCTCATAATGATTGGCCTTGGCAGCAGCGATCTTTCTCTGGTCCTCGATATCCTCGATTTGTTTTTCATATGCTTCCTTGTCGCTTGATATCTTCGAGATAACCTGTGCAATAGGAATAATTTGAGGATATAGTTTTCAGGAGAATCTAATAAAAAGAGATATACCTTGTGGAGAAGATCAACTGCAGGGAAATCGGGGATATCATCCACGTTGATGGTGTCGGCGCCTTTGCGTTTCTTTGAGGTTTTGGTAGAGCGAGTGTGCATTATCTTGGCCTTTGGAGGAACAGGGCTGATTTTTTCTTTTTTGATGGTAACGAAATCAGTGAGATCCTCAAGATCAAAAGCCGATTCTAAACAAACAAATAAAAATAAAATAACAGTAGAGAATAATCCAAACATTAAAACTAACTCAAGGATACCTGATGTCATCTGAGCTTGCGATTGTTCTGAAGAAACACTGTGAGATGAAGATGAAATAGGGATATTTTCCTTTGATGAGGGTACAAACTTTCGCTCCCTCTCCTCGATCCTCAATAATGACTGGATTTTTTGCTGAGTATCTTGATTCTCAGTAATCAATTATTCAAACTTCAGTGCTATAATTAAAAAGCAAACAAAAACTAATTAGTAAAAATTCAAACAGTGTTCATAAAAAATTAAAATATCCTACCCTTCAATAACTACTAACAGGAAGAGAAATTCCCCCAGGGATAGAACTTCTTTTAACAAAGAAAAACTTGTCTCGCCATTCCTCCTCATTCATGGTAACCCCATGGACCAAAATAGGAGCACCAGGCCGTCTATGAAGTAAAAAACGGGAATACCCATGAGTACGAAGTTGATATGATGAAGAAATTTCGGCAACTCCAATGTTGAGACCATACTTATGGTTTAGTTTATGGAGAGTAACGAGTAATCGCCAACCCATTGGCATGAGTTGAGGATAGCATAGTCAAGTGATTCGAAAGAACTCAGAAATCAAAGTGGGAAAAGGAAAAGATAGACCTAAAGAGAATGGATATTCAGGAAAACAAACCCATTTGTTTGAACTATGGTCAGCTTTTAAGGCAGGATCATATCTACGAAAAACGGTTTCTTCAGAAAAAGCTCGAGAGGATTGCATAACCTCAATGTGATCATCATCAAATGTGCATGCGTTTTGATCAGTGTACGGAAGAATATTCTGATCAAAGAAATCACCATCTTCGGAGGAAGAAGAAGAATGCAACATTTTTTACTAAATTAAAGTTAAGAAATAACAGAGAAATTGGAGTAAACTTACCGGAGAAGACGATCGGAAAAGGATAAGTGATTTGAAAGGAGGATATCGTGATCATTATATGTACAGTTTTCTGACATCCCTACAGTAACCGCCTCGCAATCTAACCGTCCCTTCAATCTCGCAACCGTTGATTTAAAATTTGAAATTTAAACTTTATCTTTAAAATTTTACAGCTGTAATCATTAAACTGTAAAATTGGGGGCAATTGTTAGGCGCCAAAATATCCTCATTCGGGATATTCCAGGATCAGGGATATTTCATGATCAGGGATATTTCAGGATCAAGGATATTTTTATTACTGACAATTATCTCTTTTGTTTAACATCTATTGCGAGATTTCAGGAATTAGCAGGTTGAATATTGACTGGTCCTATTATTAAGGAAACGTGTGACAAATTACTTTGACTTCAATGAAGAATTTGAGAAGCAAGTGATTTGAAGAAGTCGTCCATGATGGGAAAATGCCGAAAATATAGGAACCACCTTGTGAACGTTACTAAACGTCTTTTATAGATTTGTAGTATAAATATTGAGGCAATGAATCGATATAGGACACTGGTTACTCTAAAAAAACACACAACATTCACTGATCAAGCATCATAGTGTCGATTACATTGTGCTCTTTGTATTGTATTAGTTCAGTTTGATTGTTAATAAGAATAGGTAGAGTGACATTCGTCACCTCCCGAGGTTTTTATGCCGGCAATCCTAAGGGATTAAGGGCTTTTCCTCGTATAAATCTCGTGTGTATTGCTATTTTTCTATTTGGTATATTCAAATATCCTCAGGGATATTCAGGGATATCCTGAACATATCCTCAGTATATTCAACATATTTGTTTGTTAAACACAACACCTCACTTTTCTAATTCGGTTTTGTCAAAAGTTAAGCTTGTTAATTTTTACCCGAAACACATAGTTCTGAACTTGTTTTTTGAACTGAATCTGGTTTTTCTCTTTGATAACATAAAATGATAATGAAACATGAGCTGAATATGAAAACACACTGAAACACATATAGTTCGTACCTGATTACTGTTCCTGTTACTGTTGAGATCACTGTTATGGTGATGTTTCTGGCACTGCTGTTACAATACTCTATCAACCAGCTGAACCTCTACATCCAATAGTCTCATCATGTCCTTTCATGAAATGGGGAATGGATATAGCAGGAAAGGTACCCAAAGCACCCGGAGGAAAGGTGTTTATGCTTACTATGACAAATTACTTCTCAAAATGGATTGAGGCTGAAGCCTTTGTGCAAGTTAGAGAAAAAGAAGTAATCTCATTCATAAAGAGAAATATCCTGACTAGATTTGGGATACCCGCGGTAATCATTTGTGATAATGGAACTCAGTTTATAGGCAAAAGGACTACAAACTTTTGTGAAAGCTGGGGCATAAATATGATAACCTCTACACGTGTTCATCCTCAATCTAATGGCCAGGCAGAATCAAGCAACAAGATCATCATCAACAACCTTAAGAAAAAGTTGGGATCCATGAAACGAAAGTGGGCTGAAGAACTTCCATTTGTCCTATGGGCTGATAGAACAACCACAAAGAATGCAACTGCTCAAACACAATTTTCTTTAGTATATGGTTCTAAAGCCGTTCTCCCAACTGAAATGGTTGTCCCTATTGCAAGATCAAGTTTACAAAATCTATAATCCAACAAGGAAATACTATCTGAGGATCTAGATACTATTGATGAACTTAGGGATATTGCAAGAATAAGGATGGCAACATATCAACAAAGGATAGCCAAATCCTATAATAAGAATATTAGGATACGAAGATTCCAAGTTGGAGATCTGGTTTTAAGAAAGGCATTTCAAAATACCACCAATCCAGCGGATGGAAAACTTGCTCCAAAATGGGAAGGACCTTATAAGATCGAATCCGAAGCTGGAAAAGGGGCATATAAGTTAACCAAATTGGAAGGAGAACCTCTTCCAAAATCTTGGAATGCCATTCATCTTAAGTTATACTTTATTTGAAGCTTATTGTATCAAAATGTAAAGGATTATCACATTATAATCTGTATTTATATTTCCAAACATTTCTATTTATTCTAATATATTCCTATATATTCCCGTATATTCCTAATTATCATGCTACTTACTTAAGAATCTGAGAGGCATCAGGTATCCTGATTCCCAGCTATGCAAAAACCTTATTGTTTTGTAGGTATAACAGGAGAAGAGATGAGACTTTATGTCTTAACCCAAGTTCTGACCTGAAATCAGAACTTGATGAAGACCCCGCACAGACTTTATGTCTAGCTACAAAGTTCTGGCCTGAAATCAAAACTGTAGAAGACCCCGCACAGACTTTATGTCTAGCTGCAAAGTTTTGACCTGAAATCAAAACTCAAGAGACTTTTGTCTCTCATGAATACTTAGGGTTCATACCCTCGTCAGTTACGCACGTTTATCCTATTATAGTCTGAGATAATGGGACTAGTACACGCATGAGTGGCTGACAATTTCATTATCAAAGGCTATAACTAAGGATCCTCCGAAATATCCCGGTATAGTTGGAGATTTTGGGACCAGTACACGCATGAGTGGCTGACAATTTCATTTTCAAAGGCTATTACTAGGGATCCTCCGAATTATAACATTCATATGCTACACAACCGGGCCTTAGTCGCCAGAATTCCGGCCTAGTCGCCAGTATCCCGGCCTTAGTCGCCAGTATTCCGGCCTTAGTCGCAAGTATCTTTCGGCCTTGTCGCCAGTATTTCGGCGTTGTCGCCAGTATTAGGGCCTTAGTCGCCAGTATTTCGACCTTAGTTGCCAGTATTCCGGCCATAGTCGCCAGTATTTCGGCCTTAGTCGCCAGTTTAATCGGCCTTGTCGCGAGTATCTTGGGCTTGTCCCAAGTTTTCTTGTTTTTCTATTTACGCAGGACCGACTTTCAAGGATACCTAGGAATATCGCAACATACTAGGGGATATTCAGGTATGAAATTCTTTTGATATGTTAACAGGAACAAAGAAGATTTCGAACTAAACCTACTACCTCTAGAAATTGGTATTTGTTTCTCAACTATTCTTTATTCCTAATTAATTTCTATGTATGCATTGTACTTATTTCTACCTAGGGATATGTTGTATTTTATGAATACTTCTGTGTTAAACCAAACTATTAGTTACTTAATGTGCTAATATATTCAATCATTCAAGTAGTTAAAACCTTAGCCGAAATAGGATAAGTATAGTTTGAACTATTCTAAATGATTCTTCAATATATTACATATAGACTAAACTTAAGAAAAATATATTATGAAATTCCTTGATAGAAGTTTATATGTAGCCAAAGTCAAATCTTTATGAGAGGATTTAGTCTCCTAAATTATTTACGAGATATTATTGAGAATATTTAGGGATATTCAAAGATATCCTAACAATGATTATAATTAATAAACTATAGCTGGATACAACCTTGATATGTTCAATGATTTAAATTGCTTGTAATCGGTAGTTCAACTGATATATGCTTGAATAAACCTTATTATACTCATAAAAAATATTAAAGAAATCTAAATACTGCATATCAAAGATAATCAAGGATGTTTAGGGATAAGTAAGAATATTTCAATAAAGAAATAACTAATACCTAAAATGTCTTCGAAAACATTTATACTTGAAGAATTATTAAAATTCATAACAATATTTAAGAATTTTAAAACCTTGAAATAAGTAACCTATCCAAAAATGAATACAATATTTCATATTCCAGTCAAATCTGATTCTGAATAATTTGAGAATATATTAGATTATTTTCAATTATTCCTATATATGCCCGAGGAAAATTATACACAAATATTCTAAGAAAAAAATCATTTGAAGAAGAAATTCGAATAATGAACAACCGAATCAAACTATTTGAAATATTGGTATTTATTAATGTTTTTACATAAGTACAAGTTATCTAGCACAAATATCTGGGAATATTTAGGAATACTTTCCAAAAACAAAATAGTAGTATTGAGAATACTTTAGGATATATAAGGATATCTACAAATAAACCTCTATATAAAACGCAGAAATATTACCCAATATACTAACTGTCATATTAACAACCCAAAAACAGTTAAAAGATTAACATATCAAGCTTCGCCATGAAAATCATGGTCCCTCCACTTGATATGTTAACAAAAGTTAAGTAAAAATCAAGGCTTCGCCATGAAAATCATGGTCCCTCCACCTTGATTTTTATATTGTCTGCCCCTAAACATGGGGACTTTCCTAAAGAACTATTGTTTAAAAGAGTTACATCATCATAAACTAAGAGCCACAAACATTAAAAAGATGGGCTCAGACCTTGGCACCATTGTCATCATCGCCTATCATCACCTCCTGTTCACCAACTCCAGCCTCCGCACCTGTCGCCTCGCCCTCACCAACCTTACTCGTCTCCCCTGCCTCTCCAGCCTTGCTCACCCCCACGGAAGCCTCTGCCTTGTCGCCAGCCAGATTCACCAATATCTTGCCCCATTCTAGCATATCCTTGGCCCATGACTCCGTACCTTCGGTTTTAGCCTGGTTCGCCATCTAGATTTTGGCCCTTAGCACAACTATAGCGGCAGATTTTTTGGCCCCTTCAATATGATCTTTGAATTGGAGCTTATAGGAGGCCTCCATGTCTTTCAAGGTCCTCAACCTGTTTGTCAAACTGCTCCTTCGCAGAAGCATATTTGGCTGATACCTGCAAAATAAGGATCATTCAGAATGTGTAGGGTGTTAGGCGCAAAATATTCCCACTCGGAATATTTCAGGATCCGGGATATTTCGGAATAAGGGATATTTTAGGGATATGTATTATTACTAACAATTATCTCTGTTGCTTAACATCCATTGCGAGATTTCAGGAATTGACAGGTTGTCTTATAGCTGGCCCTGATATCACGGAAGCACGCGTCAACTACCTCAATTTGAATAAGGAATCTAAGAAAGACTTGTGCATTCAGCTTGAATCAGTCTTCCACGTTTGGAAAGTGCCGGAATAGTCGGAACTACTTTATGAACGTTATTAAACGTCCTTTTATAGATTCTTTGTATATATACTGAGGCGGGTGATTGATATAGGACACGGGTTATTCATAGAACACACAACACTCACTGAAGCCGATCTAGCATTTTAGAATCGATCATATTGCGCTCTTTGTTTGTATTTATTCACTTTGATTATTAATAAAACTAGGAAGAGTGACAATTGTCACCTCCCGAGGTTTTTATGCCGGCAATCCTAAGGGATTAAGGGCTTTTCCTCGTATAAATCTCGTGTGTATTGCTATTTTTCTGCTTGATATATTCAAATATCCCCAGGGATATTTGGGGATATTCTGGTCATATATTCAGTATACTCGATATATTTGCTTGTAAAATACAATACCCCATTTTTCTAATTCGGTTTCGCTAAAAGTTAAGCTTGTTAATTTTTACCCGAAACATAGGGATATTATGTTTAAAACAAAATGATTAAAATACCTTGTTCAGGAGGTCAGGAACAGATAGTTCAGAAGGCTCTTCGAGGTCAAAAGTGTCGACCCCTTTTCGTTTCTTGGCCGTTTTGGAGGAGGGAGTAGTCATGGCACGTGATTTGGGGGCAACAGGACTTGTCTTCTCTTTTTTTCACAGCGAAGAAAGCATTGAGGTCTTCAAGGTCAAAAGTCGATTCTGCAAAACAAATCAGGATTAAGGATACTTAGAAATAAATAAGAATATTTTGGAATA
This sequence comes from Mikania micrantha, assembly GCA_009363875.1. Taxonomy (NCBI): domain Eukaryota; kingdom Viridiplantae; phylum Streptophyta; class Magnoliopsida; order Asterales; family Asteraceae; genus Mikania; species Mikania micrantha. The sequence goes on from CM018697.1 coordinate 84,120,998, forward strand.
TTCTAAAATGTTATCATTTATACCTGAGGCCATTGGAGTAGCTGCTTCAAGATTTGCACCAAATTTTCTGTACTGTTCGTCGATTAACAACAAGGAACGAATCTTGTTCCTGCTTTCTTCTTCTTCTACCACAATTGACTCAAACTTGGAAGCTGCACATAACAAAAATAGAATAAGTAAAATAATACAATAACAAGTCCAAATTAATCTAAAAAATCCTAAGGATCCTACCTTTTTCCACCCACTTGAGAGGAAGAAGTTCTCCATTAGGAATAGACCTTCTTTGCACAAAAAAGAACCTATTCCTCCATTCATCCTCATTCAGAGTGATTCCTGGAATCAAAATAGGAGCCCACTTCTTCTTTGAAGAACAAAACGGGCTGACCCATGAGTTCTAAGTTGGTACATCAAAGCTATTTCGGGAACACCGATCTCTAAACCAAAATGTTGGTTTAGTTGGTGAAGGGTATAAAGAAAACGCCATCCCATAGGCATCAGTCGGGGAAAATAGAGCTTGGTAATCAAGAAAAAAATCAGAAATGAGATTGGGGATAGGGAATTTCAGACCCAAGGTGAAGGGATACTCCGGAAAACATACCCAAGTAGGAGAAACATGATCGGCTTTAAGTTTTTCAGAAAAATTATGAAAGATGGTTTCATCAGGGAAGGTTTTTGAAAGACGTAACAGTTCAATTCGATTGTCATTAAAAACATTTATGTTTTGACGATTGAAGGTAATGTTTTGATCGGTGAAATCATCAGAATTGAAATCAGAGGAAGAAGACGATCCAGACATTTTCGATGAAGAAAAATTAAAAATTGAAGAGAAAGAAGAAGAAGGACTTACCGCAAGATCCGGTTTAAGATGATGGCATCTAAAGAAGGCGAGATGATCATTATATCTTGCGCAAACGGCTGGGAATATGTGGGAAACCGCCACAATCAGTAACTGTCATGTCAATGTTCACATCACAATTTAAAATTCAAATTTTAAATCAAGAGGCAAATTAAACGGTTATTTTCAAATTCTTACCACAAGTTATCACTGTGATAAGAATTTGGGGGCAATTGTTATACCTGAAAAAATTTGGTCTTATAATTCGGAATAATTCAGGATACAGAATATTTCGGGATAAGTAGGAATATTTGAGATCATAATTTTCTATTGACTGACGACGTAATAAATAAATAATGATGTTATGTTAATTATTATTATTTATTCTAACATGTGCTGCTAAAGTTTAAATTCAGTCAACAGGTTAGTAGAAACCATTCTTCTTATTTTGCCGGAATAAAGAGAAAAACATGGACAATGTGAAGAACCCATCAACGGTCATGTGGAATAATGGGCGCATGATCTGGAAATGGAGCGCATAATGGGGAACAACATTGAACAAGTGTTGTAATCTTTTTATGTTATAAATTGAGGCAATTATCGATCTAGGAACACACACCAATCTCACTTAGCTTACTATTGCTTATTTTTTGCTTACATTCGCGAAGATTCAGAGTTCTTGACACTTAGTGATCGATCAATTGTGCTCTTGTATTGTAATCTTATTTTTTGTATTAATAAGAACAAGGCAAAGTGATGATTGGCACCTCCCGAGGTTTTTATGCCGGAAATCCTAAGGGATTAAGGGCTTTTCCTCGTATAAATCTCGTGTGTTTGGCTGTTTTTCTGTTTCATATTCTTAAATATCCCTAGGGATCCTGTAACATTTGTGCATTTAGTCATGATAGTCGTAAACAGTGTTAGAACAGTGTGTGTCCATGTTCAGTTAATCTATGTGATTCATATGTTCATTATGTGCGTGTGTGTTAGAATCTTTATTATTTGAGAACAAGTATGTATTATTATTTACAGTCAATTACACTAGGCAAGAACAGTATCGTGCTATATCGAAACAGTGGTGGGCAGCGAGAGTGAGCCCTATATATAAACTGCGTTCGGTGTAACAGGATAGTGTTAGTGCGTAGTGTTAAGACGAATATTATGACAATTAATTAATTCAACAAGAATCGTAATACGTAAGCGAGACTGAGTATAGTTATGGGTGACGATCCATAATGATACGAATGTTGAACTTATAATTATGATTGAACGACTTTGAATAATTAATACGATCGAAAAACGTACGCGATTGCGGGTATACACGTAATTGTATGTGTTTAACGATCTGATAACGCACGAAGAGTAAAAATAGTTAAAATAATTATTTTACAATTTTGAAACTCATCATTTTATTGAGTTTAACAACTATTTTATTTAAAATCGCGTAAAATACGCGTTACGTTCCGGAAACGCGAACCGAGCGACCAAAACGGACCCGAATACCACACGGGCTATAAAGGCCCTAAAGATGGCCATTTTCTCATTTAATACACCAACAACCTCTTCTCTCTCTAGAATTTTCGTCCAACCCCTCTCTCTCTCTAGAAAACCGAACTTCAAACGCGTATAACTTCTTCGTTTCTCAACGGATTTTGGTGTTCTTGGTGTCCACGCGTAGCTCTCGACATCCTCTACACAGAAGTACAAAGGATCTGAAAGTTTATCCACAGAATCTCGAGGTATGAGCTTTGAAAGATCACGGAAATTAGGGTTTTTGGAGTAGTGTTGATCGAAAATGTTAGATAGCCGGATTCCCTCGTTGTTTTCCTTTGAAATCATTAACCACGAGGCTCTAATCATGCATGAAGGCACCATTTCGAGGGTTTAATCACGAGTTGGAGCAGGAGATGGGACGTGAACCCACAGGTTCGTGATGCACAGTGGCCGAACCTTCGTGTGTGAGGCAGTAGGCGAACCCTGTTCAGCCACACAACCCTACGATTTGGTGAACACTCTTGCGGGCCTCACGAACCATTGGGACACGAACCATCACCATGTCCGAACCTTCAAGATCATCTGGAACGAACCTAGTTGCAGGAGCGAACCCTATGGGGCCCCACGAACCCTGCATGGTTCGTTGTAGTACCAGCCGAACCCTAGGGGTTCCCACGAGCCTTCACCGAACCCTCGACCACTCAATTGGACCAGCCGAACCATAGATACCCAACAAACCTGCTTTAGGTCAACGAACCTTAGCCATCAGTCGAACCATCCTCAGATCTACGAACCTGCATGGCTAGACGAATCTTGGAGATTGCATGGCCGAACCCTTGCGTGGTTCGCTGATCAACTAGCCGACCCTCTCCTCATCTTTGGCCGAACCATAAAAGAACCGAACCTTTAACCATGGCAGCCATAGGTTCGCTGCCATGGTGAGAAAATGTTGATCATTTCGGTCAAATCCCATTCCTTTGGCCGTAGCACTTAGCCCAATCATATCCTTGGATCATATGTTTTGAGTTAACCAATCTCTCGGCCCAATTTCATCCTAGTCGGCCCATTATGATCTTACTTGGCCCAAGTGATTAATTAACTTAGGCCCACATTAGATTAAGCCCAATAGGATAATCGGCCCAATAAGGAACCAACGTCTAGTCTCATTTGGACCATTGGCCTACATATACATACTTGGCCCAATTTGATTCCATTCGATCCATGTTATTTCATTTGACCCACGTAGTAGCATCCGGCCCACATTTTATCAAGTTCAATAGTACCCTAGGCCCAATAACAATTGTCTTGACTCAATGGCACCCTTGAAACGGTTTTCATATTCTACTCAGTTGGCTAAGGCCCATAAGTTGGTTAAATATCATACTTGAATGGGCTTAGGTCTAGGCCAAGAGGCCCATGGGGATTGATAAGTCCACCATGGTTTCATGGGCTTAAGGTCCATAGTGTGGCCCACAACTCAAAGGAAATTGTGAATTTATCTTAATTGAGTTAAGTTTATAACTTAACCTAATTATGAGACCAAATCACAATCACAAAGTCTTAAAACAATTGAAACATCTTTTCAAAATACATGTTGAACAAGGGTTATCACATTCATAAATACATGTCACTTTTATGCATGACAAGTTTGTACATAAAGGATCATGACACTTCTTTACATGAAACAACTCTCGATTAAGTAACACAATCATGACTTTCAAGTTAACACAACACTTTCAATCATGAGAATGATTATTCAAGAGTTAATCTAGTTCAAATCAATACAAGTCAATCAAGGAATCAAAGTCTATACAACTATAAATCTTATATCTTATGTATGATTACAATGATATAAGAACCAGTTAGAAGTCCTGTTTGCTACTTGCTATTTGTTGTAGTTCAGAGTCTACTGCAGACAGGTGAGAACATTAGCCCCTCTTTTACTGTTTTATAACTGTTTTGGGGTGGAACACGTGATCAAACCCTCTAATTACAATTGTATTTCATTATACAAGATGTGTGTATTCTTATAAACATTACAGGTTCATTTTACAAATCCAAGGGATTCATCAACTGTTTCAAGGAATTCATCAACCGTTTTAAAGGATTTTCAACTATTAAACCTTTCTTCTAAAAGGTTTTATAAAAGATATTTGAATGGTGTTATAACAGATTTACTCAAATGGATTTATAAACGATAAGATCTTTTAAATAATGAATTTTAGAAACTCTTTTGTTGTAAACCTTGTTATTATACAAGGTCACTATTTCATGGTATTCAAATCAAAGGAGTCATTTCATGGTATTCAAATCAAGGGATTCATTTCATGGTATTCAAAACAAAGGATTTAATTCATGGGATCAAATCAAGGTTTTCAAATCATATTATCAAATAAGGCATTAACACGCTAGTTTAAAGCAAGGTTCAAAAGCATGGTGTCCATTGTTGTAAACAAACTTATAAACGCATCAAGTATCATATTCATTAGCGTTAGTACTGGGTGATCACAACAAGGGAAAGCGGACACACGGGTTCATATCAAAATGGAGTTAGCTTTTAAATTTGTTTTATAAGCTAACTGCAGGTTTGGTTTCATTATGGTTTTATCAAAACTGTTGACATATTATCTAACTCCAAACGTAGTTTGGGACTTGATTATATGTTGGCTTCATTAGTAAATGGTCGTGGACTGTTTACACACGTTTTTATTACTTGATGTTAGTTTGGGTTGTAGCTCATCCATGTGAATCATTTATTGCTTTAACATACCTATGCCTTATGTCACAGATTCATGTTTACAAATGATTAAACCTATTGTTCTCACCAACTACTTCTGTAGTTGACAGTTACTTTTCACGTGTTTCAGGTAATCAGGTTTAAGACTTTCTCAGGGACAACTAAGGAGACCATTCTAAGATAGAACAACATGAAGAAACATGCTAGGATGGATTAGAAACACACTAAAACCTAATTGTTTAATTGTCTTGTTTGAATTCTTATTTTGTAACTATATTTGGGTCTGTAGTTGTCTTTCTTTTGGTAGATAGATTGTCTGTAACTAAACAACTGTCTAAACATTTTGAAACTTAGTAATCCATTGTGGTTGTTCTTATTCAATACTTGTGCATGATTCAACTGTTCATACGTCACCGCGCCGTGGATTCCGCACGCGGCGCAGGGGTGTGACAGGTTGGTATCAGAGCCAAGGTTGTAGAGAACTAGGAAAAACCTAATGTTTAATGACCTAGACTATAACCTAAGCTACCCAATAGGACTAAGTGCTATAGACTTGAGGATACTTAGGATCTAAGTAACTTAAATGAGCATTAAGTCTACATTAAGCTTGAAAGATCTTAGGGATATTTTTCTAAGATTAGACATCGAGTCAAGGAATTTGAATCAGAATTCTATAATTTTAGAAACCGAATTAAATTTCTCACACATATTCATTTAAGGATTTCAGAGGCAAGGATCTGTATTCTTAGTATCCTTGATCTGAAATTCTCACACAGAGATCATTAAAAGATTCCAGAGGCAAGGATCTGTATTCTTAGTATCCTTGATCTGGAATTCTCAATCAGTGTTCATTATAGGAATTTAGAGGCAAAGATCTGTATTCTTAGCATCTTTGATCTAAAATCCTTGTCATGTTTATCATAGGAATTCAGAGGTCAAGATCTATTAATTTAGAATCTTGATTTGAAATTCTTGTCATGTTTATCATAGGAATTAAGAGGTCAAGATCTATTAATTTAGAATCTTGATTGGAAATCCTTGTCATGTTATCATTATCAGGTGTTCATTATCATAGGAACTTTATAACTTAGAATCTGTGTAACAGTATTCTTTAGTTGAAGTTCTCACAGGAAATCATATTACTCAATATTGTAAGTATTGGGAACCTAGGTTAAATCAACCTAGGACACATATACAGAAACCTAAGGTTTTAATTTCAAATAAATTAAGAACCGTGGTTTACACAGTCATAATCATATCCATAGTACAAGAGGCAATCATGAAACAATCATAATCAATCAAGAGTTGGAATCTTAGCTCCAAGTACAACCGGCAGATTAACGCTGACGTGCCGAGGTAAGTGGTGGGTCGGTGAGAGCTTACCCTATATATAAGCTTATTTCGGTAGCGATTTTTCATCCTAACGCAGGAGCCGGTTGCCAATGTTAGACACGTTTCAGGCGCCGGTGCATCTACAAAACTATGTAGTCGAGTTGTTAAAAACCCTAACCACCATCGCAACTGACCTTGTCTCTTCATTTGCTGACAAAACGTTGTTTCAGAAGAAGAATTCCAAATCTTTTTTCTTCGGAAGATTGACGTGTTTGTTGTGTTGTTGGATTCCGTTGACGGATTTGCCCTCAACGGTGGTTTTATGCTTTAAAAGGATGTTTTACAAGTCAAAAAATTTAGCACTTTTTTTTGCTTTTTTTTGGCAATTTGAAACCCCAATAGTTGGGTCTCGCGTTCGTCAGGTAACAAATCTGATTCAAGTTTTATGTTTTGTTTAAATTAAGGTTAGGACTTTTTTCATTTATAAGTAATAAATATTGGCCAAAGAAAAATTATGGAGAACACTAAAACTGACATCAAATACAAAGAGCCCCAAATTTTGCATTCAACGTTTGTGAATTGCGATGATAGTTTCAACAGTGACTTTAGAAGGGCACTTGAGGGTGCTAAAACTTTTTTTTTATATATGAACATGCTTATCAATTGGGTTTATATGTTAAGAATGTAACTGATATTTTCTTCCATATGGATCCAAAAATCTTTATAGTGGTAGGAAGGACACATCTTTACAAGTTTGGGTTGTAATAGTGTAATACTGCACATGTTCGTTTGATTTTCTCGTCATGAAACATACTTTTGTTAAATTACTTATCCGGTTGTGTACAAAAAAAAATTTGTAATACCACTATATGTTTTTGTTTGACTGATAAAGAAAGTGTAATGTTTGTTGGGTTCAAAGAATTATTTGTTTCTTCTGCTTCATCAGGATATTGTAGGAATGATTTATATGTTTGAATGCATAAATCTGATGACATAACGTATTGATAACATAGAGAATATTGTAGTTATGATTTGAAGAATGCAATGTTGTTGGAAATTGGAATAGAAGGGAGAGCAAGGTCATTGATAATGGTGCAACCACAAACAATTGGTAAACAACATCACCTTGCCCCATCATTGTGGAGGTAAGATGACAATCTTTAGACAATTTTGATGCTAAATGGTGATATATATGGTTTGTCATGGATGTATATCTACCTGATTAAATCATAATTGGCATAAATATGAGAATTTTGTAGGCAGTCTGAGAAAGCCAAGGAATAAATTGTTCCTAAATCATGAATTGGAAATTAGGTTGTATTTACCATATTGGTAACTCGATATGTTTTTCTTGAAAAGCATGTGCTGGAATGTGTAGTGTTTCATTTGCTTTTGATTACTGTTGTTTGGGATCTCATTTATTATATGTATGAAGCAAATAATGGCATCACAATATTGGCACCTATATACTTGCTTTTTGATTACTGTTGCATAGAGTTCATCATTTATTAGGTATGTAGGAAGAAAAAAAACAAATCATACCAGTGAATTCTTTATAAATCTGAATATCCTTTTCAAAACCCCTTCCCTTGCTAGGATTCACATACCCTTTCTCTTCAATTACATGAAGAACCATAAACTCTTGCAACATAATCATATTTTAGATGATGTACTTAAGCACCAAAACGTAGGCACATATCTCACCGAATGTAGAAATCAAGAGGAGAGATTTTTAGGGGTTTTATAAAATTGTATTTGGTTTTTGTTTATAATGAATTTTGCTACTAAAATTCCAATTTACATAGGATTGCAGCTGATTTCAGGTTTTGGAGATTGCACGGTCTGTAATGGGAATGAGATGGTGCTAGACAGACAACAATTATATTTCTATTTATATACTTTCTTTTCAGAAAGTTATCATAGATTGTGGTCAGATGGTTTTAGACTTCACCCTTTTTCAAAGAGTGTTCGAGGTCAAATCTTGAGAGCACTTTTTTTTTTGTTTTTTTTACTGTCATATATACTTTTTTGTTACTTGCTTTTCTTTTTTTTTTTTAGTTAAACAATTTTATCTTTTCAATTCCTAAACTTGATAAAATGTCATTTAACCTCTTTAAGTTTTTAAAAGTTAAAGTTTATTCCTATACTTAATATCAAAACTTTTGTGTTTAACTCATAAACTTTTACGTTTCGTTACTAGACTGTTAGAATACAACTTTAATCAAATATAATATGTTTTCAATTGATAGTATAAAATCGAATTACTATGTGCATCGACGCCGCCGCAACGCACAGCGGGTCAAATTACTAGTTATTATGAAATGCAAAAAGTTATACAATTAATGGAAATCAAAAACTCAATTTTATTATTTTTGCATAACATCAATTCCAGTGCTTTCGTATATTCCTAGATGAATCAATCGTAATTCAAAATATGTGTGCAAATATTCAGTTGTATTCATATTTAATTGTAAAAGAACAAAATTGATTTCTGTTTCCAAATTCTTATACATTTGCGAAGTAATAAATTTGAATTATTTCCCAAACCAATTCTTGAAATCAAGTTGGTTAAATTTACTTTTTTAGCGTCTGATTTTAATAACGCAAATAAACTTCTCATTTCTAGAAATTACTTCATCGATTATAAAGCAACAAAACGTCATGATGATTGAATTGATATTATCATTCATGTCTCTGATACCACATGTTGATTATTTCAACATTGTGAGCGGATCGTTAATCAATTCAATCATAATCAATAATCAAAATTATGAAACTTACTTGTAGGAATCATGACTTTGTATGTGATTGAAGATTATCCCCGTTATGATGTCAATGATCGATGAATGATCTTAGAGAAATTGAATGATATTCATGGTGTTCTTCATTCTCTCAAATGTTATATGACATCTAAAGGGAAACTAACCATATTTATAGTTACGGTTATGTACATCAAATAACCTTAATATAAGTTTAGGGACTAGTTATATCATTCAGGAAAAGTTAATCAAATGATCTCTAGGCCACATGACGGGTTATTTCCAACATCTTCATCTGCTTTTCACATTGAAGCCTCCACAACTCAACTATCAATCAATACATGAGTAAGTAGTACTTGAAGTTCATTATTAACAACAATTAAATACTAAGAGTATCTTCAATTTGGACATGTTATTTTAGTAAATTTGTCATAAATAACACCAAATGTATCATCATTTTTCTTTTGTCACTACAATATCTTCTAATGTGATATATATATATATATATATATTTATGTGTGTATATACACATATATTATATATATGTATGTATATAGGGGTATGATAAAATAAAAAGCTTATTTTGCTTAAGAATGCTAAAATGGATTATTAAGCCTCCAAAACTCATTTCGATAACATTGGAACCGTGTCGTCGAACTAAATAATATTAGCTTTTAAGTTAGATTTAACGTTTAGCTATACAGTTTAGATTTTAGAGTTTGATTTTTAACTTTTAAGTTTCATCTTTAGGCTTTAATGTTTGGTTTTAAAGTTTAGGTTTTAGTACTATGGTTTGGGTGACAAGCCGGTTCCAATAACGCAAAAATGAGTTCGTTCGAAGTTTGTTTAAGTCGGTTTTCAAATGTTTTAGCCTTCTTAGGCAAAATAGACTTTTTAAAGGAACCACCACATAATTAGGGGTGTCCACGAGCCAAACCAAACCGAGCCAGGGGTCAGCTAAGACTCGGCTTGGATTTAAACCTAACCTGGCTCGACTCGGCTCGGATTGTAAACCGAGCCTGAAATCTCGGCTCGGACTCGGCTCGTTTTTAACCGAGCTGGCTCGGCTCGGTTTTTACATAAGATATTTATTATTTTAATTGCATTCATCTCAACTCGGCTCGATTTTTTTTACCCGGTTTTTACATTAGAAATTTAATATTTGAATTGCATTCACCTCAACTCGGCTCGGTTCGTTTTTTGCTCGGTTTTTACATAAGAGAAGAGGCGTGAATATGTGGATTAGGAATTAAGAATATGATTTAAGAAATATAAATTAGTGGAGCACGTAACAATTGAGATTCATTTCGTATTTACGTCATCTTTTCTTTTCTTTTTATTTATTTAGCATAATTACAAAATAACACCAAAGTATATTTATTATTGAAAGTAATCATATACTTTTATATTTTAGTATAGCATGTTGAACAAACGAGCCGAGCCACCAGCCGAGCAACGAGCGAGCTACGAGCCGAGCCAGCCGTGGCTCGGACTCGGCTCGGTTACAAACGAGCTTTATCTGAGCCGAGCTTTATCCGAGATTTTTCCGAACGAGCTACAAGCCGAATTCGACGTTCGAGCTTTTTGGACAGCTCTACACATAATAAATCATTTAAGCAAGGTTTTTAAAATTTTCTTCATAAGATCATGGGGTATGCCCTCTGGTCCAACCACTCCACATATGCGCCACGTAGGCACCCACCACAACCATTCACTCCACAAAAGTGGTGGAAACGCTCCTTGGTCCAACCACTCCATGTCATCTTTTTTTTTTTGGTCAATTACATATTTCCCCTTGCTAAAACCTTTTATTACATATTTACCCAACCATAAAACTAAATTACATATTTCCCCTTTCTAAACCAAATATATTACATATTTATCCATTTCATTAAAAAAACATCATATATTTTCTATTTTACCCTTAATGAACTAACTAAAAACAATTTACATATTTCTCCTTACCAAGGGGCAATTTTGGAACATAGGGTTATTTGTAATTTTACTTTAACATTAGGGATATATGTAATTTGGATGTTTAATAAGGGGATATATGATATTATCCCCTTTTTTTTAAATTAAATAAGTAGATATAATTAATCATAAATTAAAAAATTACATAAAATTATAAATAAACATTACAAATTAATAAAAAAAAGCTAATTATATCTATATTTATTTCGAATTTTTTCCTTCTCCCGCTCGGCAATTTCACGGTCGACTCCGGTTAAGTGGTCGGTGTTGGTGAATATAAGTTATAACTCTACCAACCGTTGACGTTCTCGTTTTAATTCTATAAAGTCACCGATTCGTTGAGATAAGTTTCCGTTCCTTGATTATAATCCGGGATCGTTTGATATGAAGAGCCCCGTCTCGCCCTTGATCGGTCGGCCTTTGCACGATCTCTCCCAATCGGACGGGTCAAATCCTCTATCTCGTCTTCTTCTTCTTCTTCTTCTTCTTCTTCTTCTTCATCGAGCTCGTTTATATTTATTTGAACTCAAGCATCCGACGAGCCAGGGCTATCGGTAGACAATGCTTTTGATCGTTTTGAGGCCGAGGGTTAAACAGTCGGAATTCTAACCCAGTTAGAACATTTCCTCATAATCTCCCAACTCCGTTTAAGCGTGATGGGGGCGTTAAACTCTTGCCTAAATTGATCGACAACTTCACTCTCGATCATTGCGTCGCTTTGGCCGCTCTGGCGAGTTTGCCATTTTTGGGAATAAATCTCGTTAAACCTTTTAATCTTTCGGTTAATGTCCCGAAACATCGACCCAAGCTTTTAAAAGTGCAAACTCCTTCTCCGGTGTCCATTTTTTGAGACGGGTTGGAGCTACCACAACGGGTTAGGTATCCCCAACTTTTTTTTTGTGTTTACGGCTTTGTGTTGGTTGCGTGCTTGGACCGGCATCGGTAGAGGGTTGAGTCTCGGGCACAACTTCATCCTGATATAGTTGAGCAAACCTGGGCGTTTGTTGACTCGAACCATATTCAGCGAAGGTGTAAAACCCTTATTGTGGACTCGATTCAAAATGCGGTCGATAACAATTTGAATAAAAACAAAAGGATTCATTAGAGAACGGTTAAAGAACCAATTCGGAGGTGGGGTGTTCGGGTTTCGGTTAGGTGGGGTGCTTGGGTTGTAGTATTGGTTTGGTGTTTGGTTGGGATCCATGGAAAATATTTTTTTGTTAAGAAGGTAGAAGTAATTTGAAATTTTGAGAGTGGGAGATTTTTTGTGTTGAATGTGGTTTAAATAGGTAATTTTTTTTGGTTTTTGTTAATGTTGGCAACGGCCTAATTTCAAGCTTCCAACGGTAATTTTAGCCATTGCCCCACTCACGCCCAGCCCCCCACACCCGCCCACGCCCTGAAGGGGGCAGTGTTCCACGCCCTTTCACGCCCCATTCACGCCCACTCACTCGGCACACCGGACACTCTAACTATAGTATCATATTGTAAACGTGAACCTTAATTTTACATGTGATCGTATGTCTAATCAAGATATAATTTTACGACGTCATAATAGGGTTTGCAAAAGCCTAAGGAATGACACATGAGTGAGTGGATTTTAAATAAACAGTTCACATGTATTCTTTAGGAGCAACACATATGTCAATTAAAACCTACTAAAAGCATCAAACGATATTTATGGGTTTTTGAACATGAAATAAATAATGGCGTATCATACAGTGGTGAAGTTTCTTAAGAGGTAGACTCGAACGAATGTCTCAGAGTATAAAGTTTGTATAAACAGTTGAAATCATGTCTTCGATTTATGTATTCTAAACCATTAAAAAAATAATAACTAATAGCATGAATGGACTATTGTCATCGACAAAAATAAATAATTATCTAATTAAAATATTCTGAAAATGTGGCGACAATAATCCAAGGCATCTTTGATGACACTATTTGTAGTATCCTATAAAACAAGTTGATCGCTGCTTTAGTTTACCTGTAATATTTAATTCGAAAACAATATTTATGTACATTGCAACTAGTTATTTACAAAAAATTATATGTAAAACATATTGATCTAATAATGAAAAAAACACATTATTATTTTTTAAATATAAACAATTGGTTATGTGATTCATGTTTTTTTTATTCTAATTAGAACTTTATTTGCATTATTTTTGATTCCTTTGAGTTATGTGATTCCTATTATTTATGTGATAAGTTAGCTAAATAATCGTTTTTGAAATCCAAACAAAGAAACCATAGATTGGGTTCCACTTCATATCGGTGAAACAAACAATAAAAAAGAAAAAGCTCAGAAGTTAGAAAACAAAACAAACATTCATGAAGATTCATTTCTAGAAAAAGTAGGAACCTAATGAAGACCTTAAAAGTTGTACATAATCTCTCACGTTCAAAGCAATAAACAATTGTACCTCATGGCTCTTCTATTTTGCGCCTAAAGATTCTAGGTACAACATCTCATACACCATATCTCTCTTTTAGAAAGATAAAGCGGTGGTCACAAAGCATAAAAGAACAAAACCTACTACTCATTAGCCCATTAGTATATATAATTACTATATATATAATTAAAACACATGAAAAATGAATAGTATAATATAATTATTATCACTATTGCAAAAGTCGGCCTCCAAGGCCGAGTACTCTCCAAGTACTCGCTCCAAAGAGTTATTCAGAGGCCGAGTACCTCTGAGTATTACCCGAGTGCTTCCCATCTAGGGCCGAGTACTCTCCAATTACTCGCTCCAATGAGTTGTTCCGACTTAAGAGCGTCTAGCGACTTTTGCAACATTGATTATTATTATTATATAAATGGGCCCCATTTATTATTATATTATATATATTATTATACTAGGTTGATACCATGTGTATTACATGAAATGAATAAAAAATATAATAAATAATTATAAATAAAAATTTAAACAATATAAGAAAATTTTTTTAATATAAAATAATTATATTATTTTTTAAACACTATATATGGTTTTTTCAAATTTTGTTTCTTTAAATTTTTTCTTTTTTGAAAATTCAATATTTTATATTAATTTGTTTTTTTAAAGTGTGTTTTTGATATTAATATATTTTTAATATATTAAAAAATCTTATTTTTCTTAATTCAAAACACGTTTTTAATAGGAGAAAGAGGAGTGAAAACAAAATTGAGGTGCACTATGAACATGACAAGTGTCCCTAGAAACCTTTATTTATTAAAATACATAAATATTATATTCCCAGGTTATAAACTCGTGTATTACACGGATTTAATATAAAATATTAAATTAAAAAGCGTCATTGGATGATAAAAATCTCATTGTATAAAAACTCCTTTTATAATATGTTTTATTTTTTAAAGAAAAAATCATTTTTATGATAACTTTTTTTACATAAATTTTGTTTTTTGAAAAACAAGATATTTCTTACTTTAAAATTTTTTAATTTAGAAAATTTCATATTTTATAAAAAATTTTTGAGTGTGCTTATAATAATAAGATAAATAATATATTAGTTATTAATATTATAATTATTTAATAAGATAGAGAATATAATTATTTAATAGGAGAGAATTATGTGAAATGATAAGGTTTTGACAAGTGGTAATAATAGTATAATAAGGTGACATGTGGCATTATTTGTGTAAGAATGTAACAAGTGACAACTTTGTTACTCTTTTATTAGGTTATCCACAGCAGTCACCCCACTGAATATCTTTCCCTACCAAAATTTCCTGCCACGTCATCACCCTACTGAAAACCTTCCCCATAATGTCACCCCACTGAAAACCTTCCCCACTATATGCCTTGGACCAATCACAGTGGGAGAAAGTGAGAAAGAGAGCGGGGAGCGGGGCCGTGGAAGTGATTTGGGCGAGGGCCGCTGAAGAGGGGGCGGTATTCCCGCTGTTAGCCGCCGAAGGGGGCAACCCCGCGGGAAGGGGCGGGGGAAATGCTGTGTAGAGTCTTATAGAGTATAGATATAGATTTAAGTGTTACATCCATGTACTGACGTTTTGAAAATTTAAACTTGGATCATTAGAAATTTTTTAACTTTGAAAAGTAGTAAGCAGAAATAATGTTCTTAAATTTGAAATATTTGCTTAAAGATTTGAGTTTTTTTTAATTCAAACGATTGATTGTCTGTGATAGGGATTTTGTGAATAATTTTTTCTATTATTTTTAAAACATATTTGTGAGGATTTTGTAGAATTTTATATTTATATAAAAATTTGTCTAAAGTTCGCGATGAAAGATTTGATTTAGTTATGTAGTTTATGCTTTTGCAAATAATATATAATACTCATTCTCACGAGTGTACAATGATAGCATGCTGCAAAGCGCGGGGCGAATAAAACTAGTATATAATTAAAAGTCATGAAATTGAATAATAAAAATATAAATATTAAATAGAGAGTGGGTTCCATGATATTATATATATATATATATATATATATATATATATATATATAGGGAGAGGATCAGATGCTAACTCTCCATTATTGCGTTAACCGTTTAGCTAGATCTTAACGATTTAAAAATCTAATCCAAAGGTTCATAAAAAAACAAGAATTTAATATTACTTCTTATAATTAAAAAAGAAATAAAAAGGTTAAAATGGTAATTTGAACTACACAAAAAAGCTGTAAAAGTACATCACTCCTATTACTTTTTAAAAACCCTCTTTCTCTCTCATTCTCTTACTTTTTGAAAACCCTCTTTCTCTCTCATTTTCCTTCGTATGTAGAGAAAAAATTGGGGACTTTGGAAATCACAATCAGAGTTAACATACAAATTTCATGGGATGTTCATAACTAGCTTGTGAAAGAAGATGAATCTGATGTTGGGTACGCTATGTTCATGTTTCGATTTGAGAAATCTGGCGGCGGCCGATGGTTGTCTCAAGTATCAGGCGACAAACAACGACGGCTGTCTCAAGCGACGGCTGTCTCAAGCGACGGCTGGTGGCTATCTCAAGCGGTGGTTGTCACCTATATTCGTTGAATCTAGGGTTTTTATGGTTTCTTATATCATGAAGACAATAAGCTCCTGACCCGATTGAATGCTTCAAGATCTGGTGTTTCTGAGATCGAATCAGGGTCCGTGTTTGGGTTCGAGATGAAGAAGATGAAGAGGGGAATGTTAAGGCGGGGGAAGAGCATGTCGTCTTCGTCAACATCATCCGGCGGTGGATCAGTGATGGAGTGGGAGAGTGTGACGGAGTGTGAATCGAAGGTTCATCAGGTTTATCGTTGTTGATTTATGCTTATAAGAGCTTATTGATGATGACGGTGACCGGAAAACTGCTCAGATCATGCAAACAAATTTCCGATCATAAATCGTGTTCACGGTTTGATCTTTTTAAACTTGTTTTGCTATTGCACAGTTTGGAATACTGGGAGTTAAGTTTTTTACGGGTTTCTTAATTTTCATCATAAGATTAGTTTTCTTGTAAATATTGATGCTTTGGTTAGCGATATTAACAAAGAAACGATAAATTCATTGATTAATGTAACATAAGTGGTCGATTTTGCATTTGTTTGGAATTCAAATATTTTGTTTATTTTTATCACACCCCCACCTCTCGTCACCTGTTGATTTTGTCATTTGTCACACTGAGAAGGTCACGGAAACATAGTGGTAATGTCTCAGAGATTGGGTGTGACTTACTTGATCCGGTATCACAACACACATATTAACTTAAAGATAACATATTACAAGGGTTTCGTAATCACAACCATAATTACAGTTTACAAACAAACTCATTACACAAACTAAATTATTTAATTACAAGTGCCTGCGGTGCAATCTCACCTATTTTCACTGTCTACCTGCAAAAGTTTTGAGTTTAAAAAGGTCAGCACAAAGCCGGTGAGTTCGTAATGTTCAAGTTAAACAATATGATATGATATGCAAGTTTTCGATACATAGAGTTCAAGATAACAATGGGATCCGTATCTAGTTCCTTTCGGACTACTCCGTTCTGTTCTATGAAGATATTACCCGTCGGTAACATCTTTATGCCTCATTATCTTAATGTATATCACAACATTAAGAGGTTCTTAAAATAGGTAACAAACATTCACAGCAAGGGGAGTTACAGGCTCCTTGCAAATGGGTTGTCAGCCGATAGTACTATCATTGTTTCCTGTTCGGCCCTACATGGGTTCACTAGATACAGTTTCACGGAATGAGGACTTTTATATACTGTGATAGGGTTCTGCTCTACATGCAAAAATCCCATGAAATCCGCAAGTTCACAACAAGTTCGCATGAAATCACACAGATAACAGTGATACATATCATATGTTTGAGAAAAGTTCCACACTAGTACCCTGATATACGTTAAATTATACATATTATTTGACATAATTTCCCTCGGTTTTAACGTTAACAACAAGTAAATTCATTCACAAATAGTCCTAATTATTGTTTTTGTGAATTTGCAGGATAAACGACCTTGCTCGGAAGAAAATCAAGCCTTATATGGAATTTCAGCAATTTCTGAGCTAATCCCCAGATGTACACTACCGTGCCAAATCTTGCACTGGCAGTGCAGCCCTACTACGGACCCAACACAAGCTGTGCCAAGGCCAAGCATGGCAGTGCTGACCCGCGCACGACCGTGCATAAACTTGCACTACCGTGCAACCAGGTAGTGCCGGGTCATGTATGGTGGTGCTGGCCCATGCACGACCGTGCATGAGCCTTGCACGACCGTGCATGAGCCTTGCACGACCGTGCAAGCTAGTCAGTGCTGGGCCAAGGCAAGGCAGTGCCAGGCCAAAGTGAGGTAGTGTCGGCCACTCTGACTCATGCACGACCGTGCGACTTTTGGCACGACCGTGCCTGACACCTCGAGTCGATTTTCAAGACTTAGCTGAAAATGGCAACTTCGACAACCATCCCAAACCAAAAGTAAAGAACTGTAGCACCTTGAACGACATGGTGCACGACCGTGCCAAATTCTAGAATTTCTATAAATTGAGTTTTCCTCTTCATTTGAAAGGGCTGGACTTCCTGGAGCAAAAATACCCCCTGATTAGAATTTTCCAAGCTTTCCAAGGGAGATTTTGAAGGTCTTGAAGATCCAAGAAGCATCCAACACCATTTTGTTTCCCATCCTTGCTTGCTAGTGGTTTGAATTTGTTAGTTCTATCATGTTTCTTGTTAATTTCATACACTTTATTATTGTTCTTGTAAGTCATATGGGCTAATCACTCATTTGTCTAGATTATGTTGAAACTTATGTTCATGTGATGTTGATTTTATGAATTGGTTAAAATGGTTTATGTCAAGATTCAAGATGAAGTCATGATTTTATTCCAATAATGTTGTATATTTGTGTAGGTTGATTAGTGTTCAAGAATTATGAATGTTTAGTCATATTGTGTTGGAAAACCATGATCAAACATTTGTTTATAATCTTACAACTTGTTTTTAAGATTATGCCATGAGATTAGGAATGATAATTGGTTTCTTGAATATTATGAAACTTGCATAAGTATACTTTCTTTCACTAAAGTTTGGAAAAACCATGGTGATATTATGATTTGTTGAATATGATTAGCATGTAAGTTAGGAAATTATGGCCAAATGACCTCATTTGCATGATTGTGTTCATATATTGTAAGTTGGAAGAAATTGTGATGTTGTTGAATTCATGCAACTTAGGGTGATTAGTGTGTATAAGTCATATTAGTTTTTCTTAAGTTGTATAATTAAGATTCTTGATGGATGACTAATTCTTGATTAAATCTTGACATAGACCTTGAGTTTAGGCTTCTTAAAATAATCTTAGGTGATTATAACGTATTTGTTATTTTGATTTTCCAAAAGATTACAAGATTAGATATCTTTGACCGGAATCTAGTCAACATTTGATTTTACCAATTCATATTAATCACATCACTAGACTAAGTGAATTCATAATCTAGGCAATTTCCTTAGACTTTAGATTATTTTAAAAATCTAGCTACTTAGTTATTACTTTTAAAATTCACAAACCCGACTTCTTAATGTTTTTGCTAAACATTGACTGAGGTTTAGTGTTGAGAGATATCGTGTCCACGGATTGATATCCGGTTCTTACCTTAGCTATATTACTATACGATAGGTACACTTGCCTATTGTGTGTGATTTAGTTCTTAGTGAAAACCCTTTTAAAACTAAAATCTGTGTGAAAATCCATCATATTAAATATATAGTTTCACGCACATCATACCCCGATGTTTGTAAAATATTAAAAAGAAAAATGGGTTGTATGAAACTCACCTGAAGTCTCAAAGGAAGTAAAATCACTCGCAGGCTGGTGATGATAGCTAAATTATGCATTAGTTTATGTTTAATAAGTTAGTTATGTCTTAACTTACTGATTAGATCTTTCTAAACGTCCAATGTTAAAGACATTGTATTAAAGGTCATCAAACTGATATTAGGTATTTAATCAGTTGTTTTAATGTAATATCATACAATGTATGATAATGTAGGAGCCTATAATGATTCAGGTTCCTAATACAAAGTTGATGACTCATTTGATTAATCATAATATTCTTAGATTAACCAAATATGTACTGTTGTTGATTATATTACTGAAATATTTTCTAGATGGATTTATGGCTTAAAAATGATCAATCCTTGTTATTGATTATCCAGATATCATGAAACATCATTATGTGACATTGGAATAGGTTTAATAACCATGTTCAACGTACTAACCTGACTGTTATCATAAACATCAGATAGTTATTCCAATGATTATCTTAAAGATCGTGATTAGTTTGAAACATCTGGATTTAACCTTGCATTTCAAAGATTGATCAAGAAAACCAAAATTTTCTCAACTCTACATATATGATACAGAAAATGAACTTTCAAATAGATAGAATGCTCTTTGGTATGTGTTCATATTTTATGTTAATCTCACATTTATTTATTTTTTATATTGCTTTTAAGTCTAATAATAAATAAGTTTATACATATTTTGTTTTATTTATAGTGAATCAAATAGTGAATCTACATCAACTTCAAAAATGCTTGATCTTCAAATTATCCAAGAATTGAAGATTATGTTAGATTCAGAAAACGAGCTGGTTAAAACCTACAGGATGGTAAGAGATTGTTTTCGTGATAATCCTTATGTTGACTTAAAGCTAAGGTTAATAGGAAAACGAAATAGAGATGGACGTACATATAACTTACCTACTGCTTCAGAAGTTGCTGCTTTAATTGTCGGAGACATCTCTGATTCAATGGAAAGCTGAGATATAATTGTAAAGAAAATCTCAGGAACTTTACATCGTATAAGTGAATTGCATCCTTCATATCTCGCTCTTCAATATCCATTTTTATTTCCTTACGGTGACGACGGGTATAGAGTTGACATCCCCCATAGAGATGTAATTGGTTCTACAAACAGTAAAAGACCTAACTGTACAATGAGGGAATTCTTTGCCTATAGAATTCAAAATAGAGCTAATAGTTTTTCCTTGATCTTAAATGCAAGAAGGATTTATCAACAGTTCTTAGTTGATGCGTATACGATGATTGAAAGTGAGATATTGTACTTCATACGCAACCAACAAAAAATTCTAAGATGTGAATCGTATGAGAATCTTCGTAATGTACACAATAATGGAAATACAAACATCTCTAAAATTGGCCAGCGTGTGATATTACGTTCCTCTTTTACAGGTGGTGCACGATACATGATGCGAAACTATTTAGATGCAATGTCTCTTTGTAAGTGGTATGGATATCCAGATTTTTTTCATAACAATAACATGTAATCCAAAATGGCCAGAGGTTAAAAGGTTTCTTAAGGATATCAACATTGCACCGAAGGATAGGCCTGATATATTATGTAGACTTTTTAAAATCAAGCTGGATTCATTTGTTAAAGATCTAAAGGATAATGCACTATTGGGTGCAAGTAGGTATATTATTTTTTATACTTATTATTATTTGTTTAGAACTATTATAAGATCATCATAATGTTATTTTTTTAATCTATGTAGTTGTTTATACCGTCGAGTTTCAGAAGCGTGGATTGCCACATGCTCATGTGTGTTTGTTTATGCAATCTGACCATAAGCTTCCAACAGTTGAATATGTTGATCCAATTATTTCAGCTGAAATTCCAGATCCCAATGAAGATGCAGAATTGTATTCACTTGTAAAGGAGTTCATGATTCATGGACCTTGTGATAACTATAACAACAATTTTCCATGCATGATTGATAATAAGTGCTCAAAAAATATCCAAAGAGATTTTATGATAATAGTTCTCTTGATCAAAATGGTTTTCCAGTTTATAGGAGAAGAGATAACGGGTTGTTTGTTGAAAAGTCTGGAATGAAATTAGACAACAGAAGTGTTGTTCCATATAACAAGTTGCTTTTGAAAAGGTATCAAGCTCATATTAATGTTGAGTGGTGCAATCAAGCCGGTTCAATAAAATATTTGTTCAAATATATTAACAAAGGTCCTGATAGAGCTACTCTTTTACTTGAACAAAGTAATAGAGTCTCGGTCAGAGTTTATTATTCTTTTTCATATGTTTTAGCGGAAGCGTTGTTTTATGAATTTCATAACTTTTCAAATGATTCACATGCATAGATGTGAAAAGCCGATTTTCATCATTTATAAATAGTTCATATGCATAGGTATGAAAAACCACATTTCATCGTTTGTAAAT
Source organism: Mikania micrantha (assembly GCA_009363875.1). Classification (NCBI taxonomy): domain Eukaryota; kingdom Viridiplantae; phylum Streptophyta; class Magnoliopsida; order Asterales; family Asteraceae; genus Mikania; species Mikania micrantha. The sequence goes on from CM018697.1 coordinate 84,142,830, forward strand.
AATTTTCAAAATAACTTTTCAGGGTTTTATAAAGTTTCATACACAGAGGCATGAACACCATCATTTCAATCTATAGTAAACTGGATTTTCACAAACACATAATTACAAATCATTTTATAATATCCGGTTTATGAATGACTTGGAGGAATAGCTCCAATAGCTCCATGGTCTCACCACAAGATCTTATTCAAGGCATCATAGACCAAGAATCTCTAATCTTGCTTCTCTTTTACATTTCATTATTACCTGAAAAGTTTTTGAAAATAAAACGTCAACATAATGTTGGTGAATACAAATAACAGATTCGATATGTAAGCATACATGTTCGGTCCTTTAACCATAATTAATAATGGCCATACTACACATTTAGCAGGTTATTTCACTAATCGATACAACCACTACATACCCTGGCTTGTACTGTCACTGGTTAGGAACAACAGCGGAGTGCGTCTTACAATTGTTCCCTCCAGCCCACAGCCCGTCACTGGTTAGGTTGCCTGCGGAGTGCGTCTTATGTATAACCTTCCAGCCCACGTTACTAGCCACATATGGGAATTTCACCCATAGCGGATACAATTTGCAAATCGTACGTATACTAATGGTCTAAATGTTGGTCTAATAGTATCCCTTTATGCGTCAAAGTTTAAACATACATGCTCATAAAAATTCATTTATAAATTTAAAAACAAGTTAGATGTATTCACCTGGACTTTTGATTGGCTGGGTAACAGCTTAGAACTTCTCAATATAAATTTGGACAGCGTTTCTGCTTAATCTATCCTTATAACTATTTGCAAAGTTGATTCCTGATGCGTTTATTTTTCTGATCATAAATAAACCATAAATTCAACATATTATTTGTATACATGGGTTGGATCTTAACCCTAACCCTAACCCTAACCCTATAATAATCTTTAAACTTAAAGACTAGAGTACGTACCTAAATATATAGCAACTTTGAATAGGAGAGGTTTCTTCAATAATCTTGTACGCTCGAACACATTTTATTTGATCTTCTTTCGTAATAAAACTTTGATAATTTGAAAGTGTGTATATATATATATATATTTGTTGTACGATTGAAAGCATGAAGGATAAGTTAATACTTATCACTTCATTTTTTTTCCCTTCTTTTGCCACCACAAGCACACGTGCATTCATTTGAAATTATTATTATTGTTATTATTATTTTAAACCTTGGCATACATACGTGATCCAAAAAAAAATCTTTATTATTTTATTAATTTTAATTTTTCTTTTGTTGGCAGCAAACTCGCCATCACACGTACACATATATTATTATTATTTTTTTTTCAAAACGGGATGTTACACGTATATTCTCGTATGATGTTCATTATAGATCTCCTTCTGTTATGAGGCTTCCTTTTCATCTTCCTGGACAACAACAGGTGGTATATGGTGCAGATGATGATATTGACAATGTCCTTACAAAAGAACTGTTTCTTCTTCAATGTTTTTGTCATGGATGAATTTTAATGCAACTGATGATGACGCACGAAAACTCACTTATGTGGAATTCCCTACACAATTTGTTTGGAAAGCTCAAGAGAGAAAATGGAAACCAAGGAAGAAAGGCTTCTCAATAGGTAGAATTCATTCAGTTTCACCTTCTCTTCATGAAGCCTATTTTTTAAGAATACTATTAAACAAAGTATGAGGCCCTCGATCATTCGAAGAAATTCACACAGTGAATGGACATATATGCCCATCTTTTAGAGATGCATGTTATAAACTGGGACTTTTAGATGATGACACATAATATATTGAAGCAATTGAAGAAGCAAGTCATTCTGGTTCCGGATACTTTTTACGAAATTTATTTGTCACGATGCGTGTACAAGAAGCTCTTTCTAGACCAGATTTTGTATGGAAAATACATGGCAATTCTTATCAGATGGTATTCTTCACAAACAACAAATTCTTTTGAAGTATCCAAGTATAATATTTTTTTTCACTACAATAATAAATAATCTTATTAACTTACGTATAATTTCATTATAACTTTTCTAAATAATACACTTTCTAATAACTAACATCATTATTTGAATTTTTTAATTTATATCATTATGTGAACTTCAACTTGATTTTTTATATTCTATAGGTTTATCATTAACAGACGACCAAATAAAGAATCTCACTTTGTTTGAAATTGAAAATATTTTGGTTCGTAACAATTCTAGCCTTCGAAATTTTCCTACAATGCCTTACCCTTATGAAGAGTGTATATCATCTTCAAACAATTGTCTAATCACTGAAGAGATGTCATATGACAAACACAATTTGAAAATTGAGTTTGATAACCTTTTTGTTGCATTAACATATGAACAAAGAGGTGTTTTTGATGCTATCATAAAAGTTGTTCAGCATAAAGAAAGAGGTTTGTTTTTAATTTATGGTTATGGTGGAACTGGTAAAATTTTACTATGGAAGACTTTATCTGCAGCGATAAGATGCAAAGGACAAATTGTTTTAAATGTTGCTTCAAGTGGCATTGCATCTTTGCTATTGATAGGAGGAAGGACCGCACATTCTAGATTTCGAATTCCACTAAATTTGAATGAAGACTCTCTTTGCTATATAAAGCCAGGTAGCAACATCGCCCATTTATTAAAGCAAGCAGAGTTGATTATTTGGGATGAAGCACCAATGACACATAAGCATGCGTTCGAAGCATTAGATAGAACTATTAACGACGTATTTAGCGATGATATAGCTAATAGTTCTAAAAGGCTTTTTGGAGGAAAACTAGTTGTTTATGGTGGAGACTTTAGACAAATTCTACCGGTTGTTCAAAATGGAAGTAGAAATGACATTGTCAATGCCTCTTAAAGTTCTTCATACATTTGGCAAAAATGTAAAGTTTTTAAGCTAGCAAGAAACATGAGGTTGAGTCTAGGAAGTGAAAAATGTGATATTGAACAAACAAAGATGTTCTCAAATTGGCTTCTGGATTTAGGAGAAGGAAATGTTGGTAACGTCAACGAGGGAGAGTCGATTATCGATATATATCTTTTAATTACTGATTCAATTGATCCCTTAGCTTCTCTAATTAAGTTTGTCTACCCTTTAGTACTTGAGAATTTCAAAAACCGAAATTTCTTTCAAGAAAGAGCAATATTGGCACCCACAAATGAAATTGTTGAAGATATTAATGATCGTTAGCTATCACTATTTCCAGGGGAGGAAAACAAGTACTTAAGATCTGATAGTATTTTCCATTCTGATTACATTCATGATAACTTTGATGAAAGCTTATATGCACCTGATGTTCTCAACGGACTCAAATTTTGGGTTTACCTAATCATAAATTACGTTTAAAGGTTGGTGTTCCAGTAATGTTGCTAAGAAACATTGATAAAAAAGTGGGCTTTGTAATGGCACTAGACTACAGGTGATATCTCTTGGTAATCGCGTTATAGAAGCGGAGATTATATCTGGCAACAATATTGGCACTCGTGTTTTTATTCCTAGACTTGGCTTGAATCCTTCTGACAAAAAGATTCCTTTCAAATTTAGAAGAAGACAGTTCCCATTGGTTGTATGTTTCGCCATGACCATAAACAAGAGTCAAGGACAATCATTATCTAGGGTTGGTTTGTATCTGAAACATCCGGTGTTTACCCATGGACAATTATATGTTGCATTATCTAGGGTTAAAAGTAGAGAAGGTTTAAAACTTTCAATTTTAGATAAAGATGGCAATATCACAAATAAAACAAGAAATGTTGTATACAAAGAAGTATTTACTAATTTATGAATTTGTGGTGTTGCCTTGCTTTGACTTATTGTATGTAACAAAATTTAATTTTACTCATTCATATATATGACATTTTTGTTGCTTTTTCCTACATATAATTCATCCCGTGTTTTTCACGGGTTATAATCTAGTACAATTATAAACACTTTGAAATGAACACAATCATTTAAAAAAATATAGGATTTGGTTTTAATGTTTTATTCTTTGATTTTAGTTAAAAAAACTGAAATTTGGTTTGACAAGTGAACTGATTCTCGATCCAACCGAAAGGTTTGTTTGAATATGTTTCGCATGCCTATTTTGGGTCGGTTGGCCCTCCGGTTCCCATTTCGGCAAGGCCGGCCCGGTTCTCGAACCTTGCATTTACCAAAATCAATCATTAAACGAACCTGTCACTACACCACATTTACTAATAATCAAAATTAATAGAAAGTTATTGTTAGAGGTGGGCAAAAAACCATAACCAAAAGCGACAGCCCAAACCAAAACCGATATAATCTTGATTGATAAGCAAATCACATGCCATAATGGATAGAAACGATAGTCACATTTTATAAAATAACTTTTTATAAATAACTTTTCAGGATTTTATAAAATTTCCTACGTATAAGTATGAATATCGTAATTTCATATTACGGTAAACCAGCTTTTCACAAACACATATTATACATCATTTTATAATATCCGGTTTATACAAGACTTGGAGGCATAGCTCCAATAGTTACACGGTCTTACCACAATATCCTATTCAAGGCATCATATGCTAACAATCTCTAATCTTGCTTCTCTTTTATATTTGATTATTACCTGAAAAAATTTGTAAATAAAACGTCAACATAATGTTGGTGAATACAAATAAAAGGGTCTATATGTAAGTATAGCATGTTTGGTCCTTTAACCATAATTAATATTAGTAATACTACATGTTTATCAGGTTATTTCACTGATTAATACAACCACTGCATACACTGGCTTTTACTGTCACTGGTTAGAAATAACAGCAGAATGCGTCTTACAATTGTTCCCTCAACATCTCACAGTACGTCACTGGTTAGGTTGCCTTCAAAGTGCGTATTACGTAACTTTCCAGCCCACGCTACCAGCCATGTATGCGAATTTCACCCGTATACGGAAACAATTTACAAATCATACGTATACTAATGACCTAAATGTTGGTCACATAGAATCCCTTTTTGCGTCAAAGTTTAAACATAACATGTTAAAAAAATTCATTTATAAATTTAAAAACAAGTTAAATGTATTCACCTGAATTTTGGTTGTTTGAGTGACAGCTTATAACTTCTTAGTATAAATCGAGGCAGTGTTTCTGCTTAACCTATCCATATAATTACTTTGAAAAGATGATTCCTAATGTTAATTTTCTGTTCCTAAAACAAACCATAAGTTCAGCATATTATTTAATACATGGGTTGGATCTTAACACTAATTCCTAACCCTAAAATTAACTTAAACTTAAAATCAAGATATGTACCTAATCAAGTCGACTTCTTCTTTTCTTGAAATTGGATGCTTCATTTTATGCTTAGCCGTTTGTTCATATCTATTTGAAGCACATCTTCGTAAATAGATATATTTACATGTGGTGAATTCATGAAATCTTCACTTAGAAGATTACATATATTGCATTGTCATCCATACACTTTCACACTTGCACTTCTATTCTTTTTGCTTTTTTTAAATAATAATAATTATTATATTTTTGTAATTAAATTTGCTCAAATTTTGTTTTTTTGATATAACTTTTAAAATATCATGTTTTATAAAATTATGAATATATTATTAGAACATGCTCATTTTTATTTACGTTTTAACCTAAGTTTCGTGAAAAAAAACGTCATTACAAACTGATTAATATCTTATTTTTATTTTTATTTTTTCAATCATAGCAGTGTTGTTTCAAACATATAATCTCCCGTATGTGAATACGGTAAAAGTTAATAAACAAACATATGTTTCATCATTTGTCACGAACTAGGCTACACTTGATCAGCGATGATACAAATGTATGTTTTTAGGAAACCAAGTGAAGGTGACCAAAAGTCGGTAGTCTAGTTCATACCAATATTTACATTTTGAAAAAATAAATTAATATTTTTCTTTATATTTTTTCATATTTTGATCATGATCCGTATTCATGTCATAATGAAAAATTCCACCATTAGTACTCATTTGAGTTAGTTGAGTATTAGGGTCAATTTTCAACTTTTCCACTATTAGGACCCATTCTGTGTTAGTTAAGTATTAGGATCAATTTTCAACTCATTGCAAATTATATTATACTGTATAATTAAAAACCAACTTAAAAGGAAAAGTAAATTTTTGATATTTTATTATATATATAACTAAATGAAAATAATTAGCAATATATATATATATATATTAAATAGTAGAAATAATATATATATATATATATTATATTGAATAGTAAATTTTATATACATATACACATATAGGTGTATATATATATTTAGGGGATGTAATTTTTTATAACCCTTATCTTTTCTTACAACTACATAATCCATTTCAACCAATAACAAAGTTACACATAAGCTTTTAATTATAATATTATAAAGGGCATCATAGTCATTTTACCTTTTATAAGTTTCCCCCCTCTTTTTTAAACATTAATAACTTTTTATAATATATTATTTTTTAAAAAAATTGCACCATTATATTCGTCTCATTTTTCTCTTTAATTCCGTTATAGTCTCGACTAATTTTTTTTTTTTACTTTTTTTAGATGGCATATATTTACATCATTGTAACGAGCTTAAATATAACAAATTTATTTGAATTTTTTTTTAACAATGATAAATTACAGTGATGTAATTTACATTGACGTAATTTACCGTGATGTAATTTATATTGACGCAAAATTCAGTTTTTGTTTTTTTCGGTTAATTCGGTTCCGGTTCAGTTTTTTCGGTTAATTTGGTTCCGGTTCGGTTTTTCCGGTTAATGGTTTCGGTTCGGTTTTTTTTGGCTTTTTGCTCATCCCTAATTTGTAACGAGCCTAAATACAACAAATTATTTTGAATTTTTTTCGAACAATGATAAATTACATCATTATAATTATCATTGTTAGAGAAAAAAATCAAAATAATGTGTTATATTACATCACTGTAATTTATCATTGTAATTATTATTGTTATAGAAAAAAATAAAATAATGTGTCATATTACATCACTGTAATTTATCATTGTTAGAAAAAATTCAAAATAATGTGCTATATTTATGCGCGTTACATCGATGTAAATAATGGACAATGAGAAAAAAAATAAAAAAAACTAGTCAACATTATACGGGAAATAAAGAGAAGTTTACATCACTGTAAATAATGTGTTACGTCACCGTTAATTATGTCATTGTAAATTACTTCATTTTATGTACATTACTGTAATTTACCATTGTTAGGAAAAATTTCTAGTTAATTTGTTATCTTTAATCTCGTTACAATGATGTAAATACATGATATTCCAAAAAAAAAAAAAACTAGTCGAGACTATAACGAAATTAAAGAGAAAAATGAGACGAGTATAATGGTGCAATTTTTTTTAAAAAATAATATAGTATAAAAAAGTTATGAATGTTTAAAAAAAAGGGGGTAAACTTTACTTAAATAACAAATGTCCTAAATGCCCTTCTTATTAAAAAAAGGAAATTGACACGTGGCACGATCCTATACACTTACCTTTTTAAAGCAACAATTGGATGATAGTTAATGGGTTGTAACAAAAGACAAGGGTTATAAAAAATTTCATCCCTATATATATATATATATATATATATATATATAGTGAAAAAAAATATGGTTCGTAAAATTGAATAATAAATATCTTGAATCCCCAGAAGTTTTTTTTTAGTTTTGAAAATTAGTAAACAGAAATAAAGACATAAATTTGAGAGATTTGCTTAAAGATTTGTTTTTTTATTAAATTTGAGAAATTTGCTTGGATATTTCTGTTTTTGTTTTAATTCAACCGATTGGTTGCTGGTGAAAAATATTTTATGAGTAATTTTTTTCTTTTATTTTTGTAACATATTTGTGTGGATTTTATATGATTTTATGTTTTTATGAAAAAAAATGTATAGAGTTCGTGATTAAAAATTTAATTATGCTTTGTAATTTATGCTTCTGCAAATTATATATAATACTCGTTCTCGGGAGTGTACTGTGATAACTCACCGCAATGCGCGGGATGGAAAAAATCTAGTTAGTTTATTAATGTGTATTTTCAAACTAAAATTTAATTCTTTTACTCAAATGCCACCACTAAATATGCAGAAAGTCTTTTGTCATTTTGAGACTTTATTATTCATCTCACCTAAATCGTAATCACATCATATTTTTCATGTTTCTATTATGTGTGTCAGAAAGCAATTAGTTGTCCGTTATTGGAACTGTTGAGAATTGTAGTAACTATTTATGAACTTTTAATTAATCATATTAATTATAAAATCAGATTGTATGACAGCGGAAGCGTTTAGGTTACACATTTTGCTTCATAAACAAAAATTCCAAAACCAGGAATCAAATTACATATGAATAAACGAAAATCAACTATAGGGTGTTTAGACCTCAATGAAGAACTTCCAAAAACACACATTAGATTCGATAGTAGTTCGCTAGATGACTTGAATTATGAACCAAGATCTCTATCGTGTATCACTGCAATAACCCGACGCTATAAAAAAACCTAGGGCGGTTTGGTTATGGTGGTCATGTGTGGTGGTTGTTTGGCCGAACCAAGAGGAGGGGGACGATGGCCAAGATAGGGTATAAAAGGAGAGTGTGTGTGTGTGTGTGTTATGTGAAATGTGGTAGGTTTGGATCTAGTTTTAAAGTCAAAGCTAGATCCACCATTTTAAGAAATTTTTTGAATTACAAATTCAAACTAATTTCCACCCTTTTATTTCATTTTTTATTTAATTAAACTATTTTAATTTGATTAAGCTCCCTTAGTAATTAAACCATATAAATACTACTCTTCAATTTTACTAACTAACAATAAATTAATGACCTTTTTAATTAAAACATCTAAAGTTTAACTAATTAAACTTTATCAATTTAATTCAAATTAAGTATCACAATAATTAATTTCTCCAATATTATTATTATTTCATAAATAATAATAACACATCACTTTATATAATTCCTGAAATTGAATATGTATAAAACATATTTTATACATAATCTCATTATTATCTTCCAATTGTGTAACTCTTTGGATCGTACCCTGATAGTAATGTAACACCCCAAAATTTGTCTAATACAAGTTATTTGAATTTACAAATGCGTAATATATAATAAACTTGTAAGAAAATAGATGAAAAAAAATAAACTAAGTTAATTTCACGAAATGGGGTACTCGAATTGGATTTCGAGAACCCTAAGTTCACGAAGGTCAGTACTCAAAAATGATTTCGTGAACTCCCAATTTCGAGTACCAAGTTCATGAACTCACCCTATATATGTAGATATATAAGTGCCTTGAGAAACGTGCACACCCTTTGGCTGGGAGCACATTCTCTCTAAAGTACACGACGTGGAGTTCGAGAACTTCAAAGATCGGCTGTAAATCGCTCAAGAAGAAGAAGGAACGCACAAGAAGATACCAGGAGGATCATCTAACTACAAGTAAGTGTTTTATGCGAAAAAGTTAGGATTTTTATACGAAAGTGAACTTAGGCATAAAGCTCACACCTTTATGCATAAAGTTCGAGACTTTGTGGTTCCAACGTATTGGTTATGACATATGGAACCTAGAACTAGCTCCCCGAAGTCTTGGATAGATTTCTGAGATATTTTATGATGAAAACATGAGTACTCGAAGATGTGCACGAAATGTAGTATCCGAACCCCTTCGTGAATTTGGTTTCGAGAACCCATCTTCGTGAACATGGTTTCGTGTACTAAGGATTTTGAGAACTAGAACTCGTGAACATGGTTTCGTAAACTAAGGATTTCGAGAACTAGAACTCGTGAACATGGTTTCGTGAACTAAGGGTTCGTGAACTATAAGGATTTAAATACTTTAGGAATTTCATGGAATTCGTGTACATGGGTACTTAGTGAACTTCAAGTGTTTCGAATACTAGCCAGTTTCGAGAACTTGAACTTATGAGGGGGAACTAGTAGGCTATAAGGACTTGGAATAAATTCTAAGTCTAGTAATGTAATGTAATGAGACAATGTAATAATGTTGGTTCTTGAGTCTTAGATAAGGAGTTCGGCTAATAAGATAAAGAGCTACTGTCGTGAGTTCTAGATGCCCTATTTCAACACTTTACGTGTACTTATGTTTTGGGCTGACATGCATGCTGTTAAAATGTTTATGATGCGTTATGACAATATGTGCCTATGCTATGATGATGAATGCTTGATGTATGATGAAATATGCATGAGAATATGCTAAGTATGATGAATGCATGATAAATGAATTATGATTATGAATAGTATGGTGACATGATATGATGATGACTGTATGATAACATGCATTATGATGATAACTATGATGATAGTTATAGAATGTTATGATAAGATCCTAGGCTGCTAGGATGGAAGTATGATGTTATGATTATGATGCTAGTATGACATGTATATGATGCCATGATGTTACAATGTGATGATATGATGACATGTATATGATGCTAGGATGTTATAATGATATGATGAAATGATACTAGCATAAGGTGTTATGATGATTCCTATGCTATTAGGATAAAGATATGATAAAATGATGCTAGTATAACATGTTTATGATGCCATGATGACCATGAATGACGTTATGATGCTAGCATGAAATGTTATGGTGACTATGATGAATGACGTTATGATGCTAGCATGAAATGTTATGGTGATTATGGGATATGTATGAAAGATGCTCCAGTACTTGTGCGGGGTAAGTATGAAAGTCAACCTAACTATAACAGTGTATGAGAGTCAACCTGACTATATGATGTGTTGCAAAACACATCTGTTTATCCAGTAGTTTTTGTTAGTTTCTGTACAGTTTTAGTTAGTTTTGGAATTGATTTTAGCTGGTTCTTCACAGTTTTGTAAATTGAATGCTTGCAGGTCATGAAAATGCGTATTTGGCACAAAGTACAAAGAAACGAGCTCCCAGTAGGGCGACGACGAACCTAGAAACAAAAGAAGTCAAAAATGGATTCTGGCACTTGTCGCGCTACGCGACACCCACAGGAAACCCTGTCGCGCTACGTGACAGGGGGAAAAGACCAAAATACCCTCACTTAATGATTGCGGTTTGACCCGACTAATTTAAAACGGCTGAATACCTCATATCTAGGGTTACAGATGGTTTTGGACGACATTGGAGGCGATTAAGAGGCTGGGAAAAGCAAGGAATGCAAGATCCATCATCGGGAAGCGATAGGATTGAGATTCGAAGGGTGTAATATGATCAGTTTTCATTCCTTTCTTGTTTTTATCCATTCGAATGATGTTTGTTACTGGTTTTTACATTAGATCTTTCTGTTTGTTCAGCATGGTTGTTAGGTTTGATTGATTGTGGAACAAAGTTTATGATTATGAAATGACATAAAGATTTGGTTTTGATTCTTGGATGTGTATGAATATTTGGAATTGTTTATTGATTTGATTAATCTATTCCTCATGTGCTTTGATGAATGTCTTTCATATAAAAGGAGCATGTTAGATCAATTACTTCGTGTTTTTGATTTGTAAATGAATTGTTAGACTTAGAGATTCATAGGAATGTTGATTAGATTATAAATAATCTAAACATTTAACCAAATTCAAAAGCCGTGAGGTGAGAGTTTATTAGTTTGTCTTGGGTGTTTAGTTGCTAGTTAAAATCTTTGTGAAAAGACCAAGACTAGTTTAATTGGACATTTCTTTGCCTACTAAGTCCAAGTTGATTTTCTTTATTATCCCGTGCATGTTTTCATGTATTGAGACTCTCGTTTCCGTGAGGTGGATAGTCTTTGAGAAAGGTTGAAGACACTCTAGGCTGTTTGATAGTTAATAATCCAAGATCCCGGTTTCACAATAGTTCCATAATCAATCTAAAAAGCATTGAACATGTATAGAGTTAATCCCTAGGTAGTCACTTCATCATTTGTTGCTTCTTGCTTCATCTTTGTTACTTAGTCTTAAACTGGTTTTTAAGTCATTCAATTATTTTAGTTAATTAGCAAAAAACCCCCTTAAAACAATTATTTTAATTAAGTAAATTTGTATAGATAAGTCATAGAGTCTAGTTAGCATTTTCTGTAGAAGTCTGTGAGTTCGATATCCAGACTTACTTTTTCTTTACTATTTTCGAAAAGGTTCACTTGTCTGTTAGTAGTTTAGTTTAGAGAGTCTAGAATATTACTTAGTGCTTAGGTTAGTTGTGATTTTTGTTACTTTTAATTGAACTACTTTGCACACATCACTATCACAGGGTATGAAAGTCAACCTGACTATAACAAGGTATGAGAGTCAACCTAACTATAACAGGGTATGAGAGTCAACCTGACTATAGCAGGGTATGAGAGTCAACCTGACTATAGCAGGGTATGAGAGTCAACCTGACTATAGCAGGGTATGAGAGTCAACCTGACTATACCAGGGTATGAGAGTCAACCTGACTATAACAGGGTATGAGAGTCAACCTGACTATAACAGAGTATGAGAGTCAACCTGTCTATAACAGGGTATGAGATTCAACCTAACTATAACAGGGTATGAGATTCAACCTAACTATAACAGGGTATGAGAGTCAACCTGGTTATTAAAGGGTATGGATCCTTGTGCTGGCATAAGCCCACTATTCATGTTGATAATAGTGGTTGTATGATGATGATGATGACGTTAATATGTTTATGTTTTAAGGTTATGGATTATGTGTACGTAATGATGTTTTATGTTAAATATATTTTAACTCAATAAGAAGTTTACGATGTTTTATGAAAACTAAAACTCACTAGCATAAGCTGACATTTTAGCATGTATGTCAGGTTAAAGCTAAGGTAAGAGGAAGCATGGAGCTTGGGCATCAAGATAGATAATCCAATGGTGTTGGCAATCGTTTATGTTTTAATTTAGACATTCTTTCATTTTTGAGCAATTATCATTACATAATAAGTCAAATGTTTAATTATTCCCAAATTATCTAAGACACTAAACCGATGCATGGACTCCATCCTAGCATCCTAGATCCTCGTGCGCGTGCCTTAGTTACCTGAGAAAACATGCGAGTAAAAAGGGTCAACACAAAGGTTGGTTACAGCACATGTTTTTTATAAGCAGTAAACATCAAAATGTTTAAAGCAATTGTTGCTAGATTACATATCATTACAATGCAGTATCGATTGATAGCTAGTCAATACAGTTATATTATATGTGGGTTCGTACCGAAGCTGACTGTTGTGCTTCTCGCCATGTCCTTCACAAGACAATGGCAAAGTCTCTTGGTCAATATTTCACCCATTCCGACCTCCAGTAGGGTTGGCCTTCCAGGCGCGATGGGTGGGGCTTGTGTGACACCCCGTAAATTCCAGGTCAGCTTTGATTTTATTTAAATGTTTATTTAAATGCATTATGTACACGTGGCACTAGAATTAGATTAATTTAGTGTGACACGTGGCACGACAGTATGAACACTGACACATGACTTGATAATTCGTGGAATTATCGGCAAACAGCACACACGTGTCAAAACACACGAACGTTGGTGAACGTCTACCACATTGTGAAACACAGCACTCGAAACCTCACGAAACACTCACACATTGAACTTGGAAGTTCAAACAAGGCCAAACGAAAGTTCGTAAACGTGAAAACGGCAACGAACGGATCAAACCAATGAAAATGGGCCTATTGGGCTCACCAGGGGATCTGTCGCGCTACGCGACGGCCCACAAGGACACCGTCGCGATACGCGACAGGTGGCGGGGGAAATTTGAACGCGGAACATCCTCGCGCTACGCGAGGGGAACTCTTGAAGCTGTCGCGCTACGCGAGGAGACCCAGTTCGCAGAATCTTTATTTAACCAAGATGTAATCATCACCAGCCAACCTAGCCTCTCATTTCCGATTCCAAGACACTCAAACTCGTCTCCTACACCTGCAAATCACCATTTTCATCAGCTGGAAGCCATTGTTGAGGAGATTGAAGCTCAAGAACATTGAAGCAAGCCTCCTAGACCACCACCCATCACCACCATCTTCTTATTCGTTGAGGAACCTGCTGTCCAGAAGCTCTTAGAAGCCTTCTAGCTCGATTTTATCATCATCTCAGCCTTCTTGGAGCCTTAGAAGGTAGTATTTACATTCCTCCATGGCTAGAACGTCCATTTCTCACCACCACACGCACATGCATGTGTTAAAACCCACATGCAAGCACCCATGGCTCACATGCACGAATTTATAATATGGGTTTGTTGATTTTAAGATGATTTATGATGATCTAACATGATTAGAATGCATTTGGTGATGATCTATGATGATGTGTATGTAAGGATTTCATGTTTTGTTCATAAAGTGTTGAATGATGGCCATGCATGCATGATCCATGATGGTAGGAATGATCTTGAGTATGTTGATATGCTTATTGATAATGTTAGAAGGATTACTCATGGTTGGATTTGTTTAAAATGATCAAAATGTTGATTTTTAGTAATCTTTCCATTATTAGTAACTTTTATTTGCAAAATGATTGTTGGAGATGAATTCATGAACATGCAAGTATGTGGACTTGCTATTAGGATGATAATATGATGATTTGATTTGTTAGAATGTGGTTTCGATAATGAGTATGGTCATTTCTAGCAATATTACTAAATATAGAAACTTTTGTGAATGAAATATTGATGGATGATGATTTAGACTATGTTGACATGATTAGATGATAGTAAATAGCATATTATGATGAATGATGGTATGAAAAATTGCTTGGAAATGTTAAATGGTCATTTTTATGCAAAAACCACAAAGTTACTATTTTTAGTAACTTTATGGTTACAAAAACCGACTTAGGAATATGTTGAATGACTTGAGCATGCTAAATGATTTATTATGTTATAATATGATGTTTAGATGCTAAGTTAGATGGTTTCCGATGTCACGTATGCTAAAAATGGAAACTTTCCATTTTAGGAAACTTTTGTGCACTAACATGCTATAAACGACGTATATGAACTTGTATGATAATGTGCTATGTGCTAACATGACCCCGTAGGACCATTGAGCATGCTAGAACTCGAACACCGTCATGCTTTGTGAACTTTCTAAAAATGGAAACTTACTATAAATAGTAAGTTGTCCATAAACGCGACCTACGCGTTTTGCACACGACAAACACTTACACGATTGCTACATGAGTCACAAACCGTCACACGGTTCACCAACGGGTCGTTGACTTGACACGGTCAACTTTGGTCAAACACGGTCAACTTGGTCAGACACGGTCAACTTTGGTCAAACACGGTCAACTTTGGTCAGACACGGTCAACTTTGGTCAAACATGGTCAAACACGGTCAATGTGGACCAACACGAGCAAACACGGTCATTGTGGACCGACACGGGCAAACATGAACAACCAAGGGTTGTTGAGCACAAACACGAGCACTAACACTAGCACGGTCACCTACACGAACTCACATACGATCTACGATATAGGTTGCCGGTGACCGACGTGCTACACGACAACTCGGGAGCTTACGCTTACATACATTCGTTTCACTAAGGTGAGTTTACGGCCCCTCTTTACTCTTTTTCAAATGCTTTTAAATAGGGGGAGAATACTAGTTGCATCGAGTCAAACATTATTGCTATTACAAACATTTTTGTGTATGCTGGTTTATTGGACAAACATTAAGTGTTGAACTCGTTACAAGCCCTCACAAAGTCTTACCGTTAATGTACGAACAACGTGGTAGGTTTGGATGGATCCATTAGGGAATGACTAACCCCACGGGGCACCATGTTGACTGAGTGTCATAACCCGTGCAAATTCTGACCTAACTTGCTATGTATACGAGGCATAGCGGAGGCAAGAGCAAACAAGTCTAGTTCGGTAGTGACGCACTGACACTTTGGGCCTAGGGCTCGGTACTAACATTGATAAACAGCATGACACACTTTTCATTACTATATGTATATCAAAACCTGTGAACTCACCAACCATTGTGTTGACACTTGTTTTTAAACTTGTATTCTCAGGTAACTAGCATGACAGGCTCGTGGAGCAGGAAAGCACATAGGGGACATGAGCATAGGGCCCCACATGCATTTGTTTTCGTGTCTTTTGAAAACAATTTGACTTTATCTTATTTAAAACGTTGTTGTATTAAACTACTTACAATTTCCGCTGTGTAAACAATCATTTTCCGCTGCATGTTATGACTTATTTATTCCGCTGCAATACTACTTTATTTCCGCTGCAAACTATTTTATCAAGTGTATGTGTCAAACTTGGATTTGTAAACGCATATAGAGGTGTTCTATATGACCTTGAGCTGTGATTCTGGACACGTCACATCCACGTGGACATACGCCACGAGTGGGAAATTGGGGGTGTGACAGACTGGTATCAGAGCCTTGGTTATAGAGAACTAGGTTTGCATATAGTAAGCTTAGACTATAGCCATTGCTCAACTTTAGACACTACACTTAGAACTTGCACATTGATGATATTATTGCTTATGTTAAACTATTACTTACTAACGTGAAACTTACAGGATGGCCGACAACAACAGCAACGCTAACCGGAGCGCAGCTAGACCCACGGGCACAGATGATTTGGCGGTAGAGAGTCGGCGACGGATCGACGACATAGTATCACAGGTTGACGCCGAGATGGACCGGCGGGCGAGGGACGCAGCACGGGCCAGATATTGGGGATGGCTTCCCACCATACTCCAGAGTTGGATCGTCGAGGAGAGAGTACCTCCATATCGATATCCCGGCGACACCACTCCAGGACACCGACTACCACCGTTCGGAGTGCCGATGGAGCAGGCCTTCGCGGCACATGTTGCTTGCACACGACGGGAAGTCTGGAGGGGTAGGGAGCTAACAGACGAGGTCCGAGTTCTTCGCGAGAAGAGCGATCGATTGGAGAGGCAGAACGAGAGACTGGAGGAGCGCAACAACAGACTGGAAGCCCAGATGGAGGCTCTACGACTCCAAATGTCCCAACTACTGACCGAGCATGGACAGGTCGTCGATGTCGTGCAGGAACACGACGTGCGTATCACCGAGAATCGGACGGACATCACCGAGACTCAGGCCATGGTGCAGGCCAGTGATGCCATGCTTAATGCATGGGCTGCACAGTTTATTGAGGAGCCACCTCAGGAGGATGGTCCTGAATTCGAGGCCGAGGACCTCGAAGAAGAGGACCTTGATGAGGATCCTAATGAGGATCCGGAGGAGGATGATGACGACGGAGACGCTGCTAGCGATATTTCGCATGTTTCCATGGATTCTGACTAGTGGACTGTTGTATTTTGTACTTTCTTTATTTTAGCCTAGACGAGCGGGATGTGCTCGAAGAACTTATTATGTATTTCCTTTTGAAATTATTGTACTTCCAACTTATTATTAATGAGAATTATGTTTTGTCTTACTTATTACATATTGACCATGATTGCTTTGACTTGACAACTAACATGACATATGATCTGACTTCCGACACAACATCTGACTAACATTCTGACTTACTAACATTCTATCCCTTCCGTATAGAAAATATCTATGGCGGGAAGAGGACCACATGCACGCCCTCCTAGACGAACACTGGACGCAGCCGTCATTAAGATGATGGTTGACAGACGGGTTAACAAGATACTGGCAGAGCACGAGGCACACCGCCTTGCTAGTGAAACCAGTGGCTCGAACAACGGTACTAACCCTCGCCTAACATGACTAACATAGTATAGCTAACACGCTCTGACCTACGACATTGGTTTCTGACTGACAGGATCACAAGGCAACAACAACAAAGGATGTTCTTTTAAATCCTTCCTGAACTGCCACCCACACAAATTCAAGGGGACTGAGGGAGCCGTGGGAATGCTCCGCTGGGTGGAGAAAGTGGAGTCTGTATTCGCCATGTGCGAATGTACTGAAGAGAACCGGGTGAAGTTCGCAACTGGTACACTGGAAGGACCAGCACTCACATGGTGGAATACCCATGTACAAACCCTGGGGTTGGACGGTGCCAACTCCATGCCATGGGCTGATTTCACCCGACTACTGCAAGAGGAATACTGTCCTCGTGATGAGATCAGAAAGCTAGAGGCTGAGTTTTGGGTACTGAAGATGGTGGGCTCTGAGATCGAGCAATACTGTACTCGATTCCATGAGCTGTGTAAGCTATGTCCGGCTATGGTGACGCCGGAGTACAAGAAAATCGAGCAGTTCATCAGTGGGCTGCCCGAACAAATTCAGAGCATGGTGACTGCGTCTGACCTCACCACTATCCAACCTCTGATCAGGCTGGCTCATAAACTGACTGACCAAGCTGTAGCTCAGGGCAAGCTACCCAAACGAGGCGAACATCTGAAGCCTCAAGAAAGCCAGAAGAGGAAGTGGGAACCCAGCCACCACCAATCTCATCAACCTCAGCAACAACAAAGATCTGCACCAGCCAGAGCCTTTACTGCCACTCAACCAGACGACAAGGGGAAGGGTGTGTACCAAGGGAAATACCCCTTGTGTAACCGGTGTTCATACCATCACCTCGGGCAATGTGAACGATACCGTTGCCTGAAGTGCGGAAGGCATGGCCATATGGCCAAAGATTGCAGATCAAGATTTCCAACCAACAACAGCAACCCTAACCACAACCAGAACAACAACCAGAACACCTCCAGAGGGTGTTATGAATGTGGAAAACCAGGCCACATGAGGAGGGATTGTCCTCAATTGAAGAAGGCCGGAGGAGGAGCGGCCAAGGGGAGAGCATTTGTGATTGGCTCGGGAGAAGCCAAGGACGATCCTAACATCGTAACCGGTACGTTTCTTTTAAATAATGTCTATGCTAGCATATTGTTTGATACCGGTGCCGATAGGAGCTTTATATCTAGTGAGTTTAGCAAATTACTAGATATTACCCCAACACCACTAGACTACAAGTATACCGTAGAGCTAGCCGACGGCAAGTTAATTGAAACACAACACATCTTTCGAGGATGCGTCATGGTATTGGCGGATCATGAACTCGAAATCGATTTGATGCCGGTGACTCTCGGAAGCTTTGATGTGGTCGTTGGAATGGATTGGTTATCCGCTAACCAAGCTGAGATCGTATGCAACGAGAAGATCGTACGAGTGACGTTGCAGAACGGAGAACAGATCTCGATTCAGGGGGAAAGGCGGGGAGTACCTTTGAACATCATGTCATGCATGAAGGCGA
Organism: Mikania micrantha; assembly: GCA_009363875.1. NCBI lineage: Eukaryota > Viridiplantae > Streptophyta > Magnoliopsida > Asterales > Asteraceae > Mikania > Mikania micrantha. Next base: position 84,162,019 of record CM018697.1, read on the forward strand.
ACAAGTACCTACAAAAGGGATACGCTGCCATACTAGCCCTCATCGCCGAGCAACCCAAGAAAGAGAGGAAGATTGAGGACATCGTCGTAGTCCGCGATTTTCCCGAAATATTTCCCGAAGACCTACCTGGACTACCTCCGAAACGACAAGTCGAGTTTCAGATAGACCTTACACCAGGAGCAGCACCGATTGCTAAGGCCCCATACCGACTAGCACCAACGGAGATGCAGGAACTGTCTAACCAGTTGCAAGAACTGTTAGACAAGGGATTCATCAGACCGAGCTTCTCACCTTGGGGAGCACCGGTCTTGTTCGTAAAGAAGAAAGACGGATCATTCCGTATGTGTATCGACTACAGAGAACTGAACAAGGTGACGATCAAGAATCGATATCCCTTACCGCGAATAGACGATCTGTTTGACCAGTTGCAAGGGTCAAGCTACTATTCGAAGATCGATTTAAGATCGGGTTACCACCAACTAAGGATACAGGAAAACGATATCCCTAAGACTGCCTTTAGAACCCGATACGGACACTACGAATTCTTGGTTATGCCCTTTGGACTGACCAACGCACCAGCCGTATTCATGGATCTCATGAATAGAGTGTGTAAACCTTACCTGGACAAATTCGTGATAGTGTTCATCGACGACATCCTGATTTATTCAAAGGATCGGGAGGAGCATGCCGAACATCTAAGGTTAGTCTTGGAACTACTGAAGAAAGAGCAACTGTACGCGAAATTTTCAAAATGCGACTTTTGGATTCGCGAAGTCCAATTCCTTGGACACGTGGTTAATGAGCAGGGAATTCACGTAGACCCAGCTAAGATCGAAGCCATTAAGAACTGGGAAGCACCCAAGACTCCGACTGAGGTGCGACAATTCCTAGGACTGGCCGGGTACTACCGGAGATTCATTGAAGGATTCTCGAAGATTGCCCAATCATTGACGTCCCTGACCCATAAAGACAAAAAGTTCGATTGGGGAGACAAACAAGAAGCTGCTTTCAACCTGTTGAAACAGAAACTATGCACTGCACCCATCCTATCCTACCGGAAGGATGTGATGACTTGTGGTGTATTGCGACGCTTCGAAACAAGGACTCGGTTGCGTGCTGATGCAACGCGAGAAAGTGATAGCATACGCTTCACGTCAACTGAAGGTGCATGAGAAGAACTACACGACTCATGACCTTGAGTTGGGAGCCGTGGTGTTTGCCTTGAAGATCTGGCGACACTACTTATACGGCACAAAGTGCACTATCTTTACCGATCATAAGAGCCTACAACACATCTTCGACCAGAAAGAGTTGAACATGAGACAACGAAGATGGGTTGAGCTTATCGGCGATTATGACTGCGCTATCAAGTATCATCCAGGCAAAGCTAACGTAGTGGCCGACGCGTTGAGTCGAAAAGAAACAACAAAGCGCGTGCGTGCACTACAACTCACGATTCATTCTGAATTGCCAAATCAGATACGAAACGCACAACAAGAAGCTCTAAAAGCTGAAAACCTTACTCTTGAAGCCATGCGTGGCATGGATAAACAATTGAAGGCAAAGGGCGACGGAGCTTACTATTTAATGAATCGAATCTGGATTCCACGCTACGGAGGATTGAGAGAAGTAGTGATGGACGAAGCACACAAGAGCCGGTATTCCATACATCCGGGCTCTGACAAGATGTATCACGATTTGAAGACAACCTATTGGTGGCCAAACATGAAAGCTGAAATAGCAACTTACGTGGGTAAGTGTCTAACGTGCTCAAAAGTCAAGGTTGAGTACCAGAAGCCATCAGGGTTACTTCAACAACCGGAATTACCAATGTGGAAATGGGAGCAGATATCCATGGATTTCATCACTAAACTGCCAAAGACGGCAAGTGGTTGCGATACCATCTGGGTTATCGTAGACCGACTGACGAAGTCTGCTCATTTCCTACCCATTAAAGAGACTGACAAGCTAGACAAACTCACTCGGATTTATTTGAAGGAAGTGGTCACTCGACATGGAGTGCCAATCTCCATCATATCTGATCGCGACAGTCGATTCACGTCGCATTTCTGGAAGTCCTTGCATAAGGCTTTGGGCACGAGATTGGACATGAGTACTGCTTACCACCCGCAGACGGACGGGCAAAGTGAGCGAACGATACAGACACTGGAAGACATGCTCCGGGCATGTGTCATTGACTTTGGTAGTAGCTGGGAATCTCATCTACCGTTAGTGGAGTTCTCATATAACAATAGCTACCACACTAGCATTCAAGCTGCACCCTTCGAGGCACTTTACGGACGTAAGTGTCGATCACCCATCTGCTGGGCGGAAGTTGGAGACAGCCAACTGACTGGTCCAGAACTGGTGCACGAGACAACTGAAAAGATCGTGCAAATACGCAAACGAATGGCAGCAGCTCGTGACAGACAGAAAAGCTATGCCGACAAGCGACGCAAACCGTTAGAATTCCAGGTGGGGGACAGAGTGTTACTCAAGGTCTCGCCCTGGAAAGGTGTCATTCGGTTTGGCAAACGAGGAAAGTTGAACCCTCGTTACATTGGACCTTTCGAGATTACAAAGCGAATAGGCCCTGTAGCCTACGAACTAAACCTGCCAGTTGAACTGAGCAGTGTACACAACGTATTCCACATCTCGAACCTCAAGAAGTGCCTATCAGATGAAACACTTGTTATTCCTCTCGAGGAAATACAAATCGACGAACAATTGAACTTTGTTGAGGAACCGGTGGAGATTATGGACCGGGAAACCAAGAAGCTCAAACTCAGTAAAATCCCGATTGTAAAAGTACGATGGAATTCGCGACGAGGACCGGAATTCACGTGGGAACGTGAGGACCAGATGAAACAAAAGTACCCACACCTGTTCACGGAACAGACAAACGCTAACAGCACAAGTTGAATTTCGGGACGAAATTCTTTCTAACATGGGGAGGATGTGACACCCCGTAAATTCCAGGTCAGCTTTGATTTTATTTAAATGTTTATTTAAATGCATTATGTACACGTGGCACTAGAATTAGATTAATTTAGTGTGACACGTGGCACGACAGTATGAACACTGACACATGACTTGATAATTCGTGGAATTATCGGCAAACAGCACACACGTGTCAAAACACACGAACGTTGGTGAACGTCTACCACATTGTGAAACACAGCACTCGAAACCTCACGAAACACTCACACATTGAACTTGGAAGTTCAAACAAGGCCAAACGAAAGTTCGTAAACGTGAAAACGGCAACGAACGGATCAAACCAATGAAAATGGGCCTATTGGGCTCACCAGGGGATCTGTCGCGCTACGCGACGGCCCACAAGGACACTGTCGCGATACGCGACAGGTGGCGGGGGAAATTTGAACGCGGAACATCCTCGCGCTACGCGAGGGGAACTCTTGAAGCTGTCGCGCTACGCGAGGAGACCCAGTTCGCAGAATCTTTATTTAACCAAGATGTAATCATCACCAGCCAACCTAGCCTCTCATTTCCGATTCCAAGACACTCAAACTCGTCTCCTACACCTGCAAATCACCATTTTCATCAGCTGGAAGCCATTGTTGAGGAGATTGAAGCTCAAGAACATTGAAGCAAGCCTCCTAGACCACCACCCATCACCACCATCTTCTTATTCGTTGAGGAACCTGCTGTCCAGAAGCTCTTAGAAGCCTTCTAGCTCGATTTTATCATCATCTCAGCCTTCTTGGAGCCTTAGAAGGTAGTATTTACATTCCTCCATGGCTAGAACGTCCATTTCTCACCACCACACGCACATGCATGTGTTAAAACCACATGCAAGCACCCATGGCTCACATGCACGAATTTATAATATGGGTTTGTTGATTTTAAGATGATTTATGATGATCTAACATGATTAGAATGCATTTGGTGATGATCTATGATGATGTGTATGTAAGGATTTCATGTTTTGTTCATAAAGTGTTGAATGATGGCCATGCATGCATGATCCATGATGGTAGGAATGATCTTGAGTATGTTGATATGCTTATTGATAATGTTAGAAGGATTACTCATGGTTGGATTTGTTTAAAATGATCAAAATGTTGATTTTTAGTAATCTTTCCATTATTAGTAACTTTTATTTGCAAAATGATTGTTGGAGATGAATTCATGAACATGCAAGTATGTGGACTTGCTATTAGGATGATAATATGATGATTTGATTTGTTAGAATGTGGTTTCGATAATGAGTATGGTCATTTCTAGCAATATTACTAAATATAGAAACTTTTGTGAATGAAATATTGATGGATGATGATTTAGACTATGTTGACATGATTAGATGATAGTAAATAGCATATTATGATGAATGATGGTATGAAAAATTGCTTGGAAATGTTAAATGGTCATTTTTATGCAAAAACCACAAAGTTACTATTTTTAGTAACTTTATGGTTACAAAAACCGACTTAGGAATATGTTGAATGACTTGAGCATGCTAAATGATTTATTATGTTATAATATGATGTTTAGATGCTAAGTTAGATGGTTTCCGATGTCACGTATGCTAAAAATGGAAACTTTCCATTTTAGGAAACTTTTGTGCACTAACATGCTATAAACGACGTATATGAACTTGTATGATAATGTGCTATGTGCTAACATGACCCCGTAGGACCATTGAGCATGCTAGAACTCGAACACCGTCATGCTTTGTGAACTTTCTAAAAATGGAAACTTACTATAAATAGTAAGTTGTCCATAAACGCGACCTACGCGTTTTGCACACGACAAACACTTACACGATTGCTACATGAGTCACAAACCGTCACACGGTTCACCAACGGGTCGTTGACTTGACACGGTCAACTTGGTCAAACACGGTCAACTTTGGTCAGACACGGTCAACTTTGGTCAAACACGGTCAACTTTGGTCAGACACGGTCAACTTTGGTCAAACATGGTCAAACACGGTCAATGTGGACCAACACGAGCAAACACGGTCATTGTGGACCGACACGGGCAAACATGAACAACCAAGGGTTGTTGAGCACAAACACGAGCACTAACACTAGCACGGTCACCTACACGAACTCACATACGATCTACGATATAGGTTGCCGGTGACCGACGTGCTACACGACAACTCGGGAGCTTACGCTTACATACATTCGTTTCACTAAGGTGAGTTTACGGCCCCTCTTTACTCTTTTTCAAATGCTTTTAAATAGGGGGAGAATACTAGTTGCATCGAGTCAAACATTATTGCTATTACAAACATTTTTGTGTATGCTGGTTTATTGGACAAACATTAAGTGTTGAACTCGTTACAAGCCCTCACAAAGTCTTACCGTTAATGTACGAACAACGTGGTAGGTTTGGATGGATCCATTAGGGAATGACTAACCCCACGGGGCACCATGTTGACTGAGTGTCATAACCCGTGCAAATTCTGACCTAACTTGCTATGTATACGAGGCATAGCGGAGGCAAGAGCAAACAAGTCTAGTTCGGTAGTGACGCACTGACACTTTGGGCCTAGGGCTCGGTACTAACATTGATAAACAGCATGACACACTTTTCATTACTATATGTATATCAAAACCTGTGAACTCACCAACCATTGTGTTGACACTTGTTTTTAAACTTGTATTCTCAGGTAACTAGCATGACAGGCTCGTGGAGCAGGAAAGCACATAGGGGACATGAGCATAGGGCCCCACATGCATTTGTTTTCGTGTCTTTTGAAAACAATTTGACTTTATCTTATTTAAAACGTTGTTGTATTAAACTACTTACAATTTCCGCTGTGTAAACAATCATTTTCCGCTGCATGTTATGACTTATTTATTCCGCTGCAATACTACTTTATTTCCGCTGCAAACTATTTTATCAAGTGTATGTGTCAAACTTGGATTTGTAAACGCATATAGAGGTGTTCTATATGACCTTGAGCTGTGATTCTGGACACGTCACATCCACGTGGACATACGCCACGAGTGGGAAATTGGGGGTGTGACAGCTTGTCAGGCCCAAATAGTACTATCCAAGATTACCACGCTAGGCGCTCCGCGCTACTAACGGTCCGAGGTGTGTTTGTGAGGACTTTGAGTTTGTGATGTGTGCCACACATATACATATAGTGATAAAGCATGTCCATATGTAATCAAAATCAGTTGTTCATAAAACAGTTTATCATGCAATGTTTTCTCTCCCAAAGGTAGAAAAAGATAAAAAAGGGGCCGTGAACTCACCTGATAGAGCGGTTCCGGTATGTATGTGTTCGCGACTTGCTAATGCTAGCACCTGCTAGTTTGCACCTATAACCATATACGTGTGAGTATGTGTTTTGTGGTATGTTGTATCTCATACAACTCCAAGTGTCGGTGTGCTCAACCGAGTGTGTGTGTGTTGACTTGTGTTGACTCAACGAATCGTTGTGACACGTTTGATGTGTTTAGTCATAAATGCAAGTAAAACATCAACATGCATCTTATGACTCTAATCATGATGTTTTCACATAAGTCATGTTTCGATAATCGTAAGATTTTTGTTTCGGGAAACTTTCTATATTTAGAAAGTTTCTATTTTTGGAAAGTATAGTTATGAAATCCCATTTCATAAAGCTAACAACTCTAGGATGTTTGTAAAAATATGTTTAAATACTTAAAATATATCGTTTACACATAACTCACCGTTTATGGCATTTTGCCCAAATAAAGTTTCCTTATTTGGAAAATATCCGTTTAAATGTCCGTTTTTAAAAATCAAAGTTTCCAATATGCTTAGAAATCATTTCTAACCATATCTCAAGTATCATAAATCACCAAAATATGTTAAAACATCAAAACCCCTCTTTTGATTTACAAAATTTTCCATATTTAGTAAGTTTGTCATAAAACCGTATTTTCACAAAATTGAATACCCAAATGTGTTTCTAAACACTTTAATATGCATTTGAAAACATCTAGACATGTCTACCATGTCTAGATCATTACAAATTACCAACATACAACTAAAAAGTTTCTTAATATAGCAAGTTGCATAATATCATCACCAAATCAACAAAATCCAATCCTAGATGATTTTTATCATCAATCTTATTCAAAATATACCAATAAACACCCTAGACCAACTGAAAATTCGTGCATATGAGCGGATCGGAGTTGCATGTGATCAACGACTCTTGCATGTGGTGGGTTTTTAGCCCTTGCATGTATGATCTAACCATATATAAACATGTAAAACTACCTTAGAGGCTCCTAGATGATGAGATTGAAGCTGATTAGGGGCTACAACTGGCTGATGAGAGTTTCGTTGCTTGTTGATGGCCTCCAAGAACTCCCTTAATGCTCCAATGATCCAAGAACACTCCAAGCTTGCAAGAAAAGGCTTGGAATAGATTATCAGAGGTTTAAGGAGGGGTTTGATTGGAGTTTTGGTCGAGAGAATGACTGGGGGTTTGAATTTTTGGTAAAGAATCCGAGCAAAATGAGCTGGATTGTTTTTATACGATTTTTGCTATTTGAGTCTTCCTCGCGTACCGCCTAGCGGGGATGCATGGGTCTTGGCGTACCGCCTGAAATATAATATTCAGCCGGCTCCTCAAGAGATCTGTGCGCACCGCCTATTGTGGTTGCATAGTCTCGCGCGTACCGCCTGGCGATTTGGAAAGATTCAAATTTTTGCTATTCGACTCGTTCTTTTGATTATTTCAGGCTTATAACTCATCGTTTATCATCGTTTGGACTTTAATTATCAATCAATTGCTTATTCACCAACATTCGTGAGACTCATGTGTGTTTCGATAATTCCTCAAATTATCTTTATTTGTTTTGCACTTGTGTTTTACGAAATGATCGCATGTTGGATTAATCATAATCAACATGTAATGCACAATTCAATAATTCCCCGAATTATTGGTTTGCGTTTGTGGTTGAGCTTGCCACACTTGGTTTCCAAAACCAATGCGCAATGTACGATTCGATAGTTCCTCGAACTATCGTTTCGCAGTTGTTTGTGTTTAACTCATCTAATGAAACCTAATTAAATGAAATGCAACAAATATGAATGTGAAATGCTAATTTGTAAGAGTTTCAATTTACCTGAAATTGCGGGGTGTCACAATAACTCTTTTATATGTACCTGTAATTAAGCTAGTGTAGTAATTCATATGATAAGTTCATTGAGATATGCATTCATTGGATCACATTCTAGAGAAGAACACACTATGTATTGGTATTTATCAAATTGCCTACATCATTGTGTACTTGGTTGTGAAAAAATTTCATAGTTCATGTATTAGTTTGGAAATCTTCATATTTAATCTTCTTTGAACTCTTTCAAATATTTCATTAGGTTCAAGGCCTTATGAAATATTCATATTTAATCTTTAGAAAATCTATGCAAAAGAATTGCATATTAAATATCATAATCTTATTAACCTTCCTTAAGCATGTCATGTAATCATCAAACTCTTGTGACAATGAATTCCATTTTCAACTGTTTAGAGATTCATGTATTACACCTTGCTTTAAAGGTTAATCTTGTCTAATTATAACTATTTAAACACTTTAAATTATTCTATTAATATGAATCATGAGTATTGCCTTGCATTATCAGTAATTATTATCAATTATACTATCAAAACAATTTATTAAGCATAAATATAATTAATCAATCAATGCTATTCTTAGTCAAACTAAGAATGCCAAAATATTCATAATTGTTTTAAACAATTTAAACAATCAATGAAAAATGAAAGAATAAAATAACATTTCTTCTATTTGTCTTGTATTACATCCCATGGAATTCAACACTCAAGCTCCCAGCTAATCAACCATCTTGAAAATATGTAAATAATTGAAATAATTGTGACACTCACATTATTATCAAAGATTTGCCAATTCAAGAAATATGTTGAATGAACAAGGCATACCAGAAGATCCCGACATATATGAACTCTTCATACGCCGAGCAACAATGTACTGGACCTCATCGACCTCGGTCAATAGTCTCTTCCTCCCACTGCTCACCTTTATCCTCATCTTGGTTTCCTCAATCAAGAGCATCCCCTTAAGTTCTTCAATTGTTCCTCCATAGATATTTCTTTTGTAACTCTTTACAAAAGATTCATATTCCTCTAATAGGGAAACAAGGATGAAGTATATAGCAATCTCAAGGTTCATAGGATAGCCTAGTTTGCCAAGCCTGTCAAAATAGCCTTGCAACCTATCAACATAAGCTCCTACGTCCCCACCCAGTCTCAAACCCTTTTGGACCTCTTTAAGAATTTCAAATCGCCAAAACCTGTTTGGCAGGAAACTCTTTTTGATCTCCTCTATCATCTCATGACTGGAGAGATACATAAGCTGATCCACATATTCAGGAGACACCGAGTTAATATGAGATATTTTATCTCACATTCGTGTCCAATATGTTTCATCCTCTTAGATGTGTTGCAGCCTATTGGCGGCTTAGGAGTAATGGGGTTATCCAAAGCATACAGTTTTCCTTATTGTAACATCACTGTATTTCCGGTCGTCTGTACATCCGTACAATTGTACTGTTACGACCCGAGATTTATTATTATTAATGTCAATGAATTACTTGTTGATATTATTGATGATTATCACTGTTATTGGTACACATACTGAGAATATATTATTATACGTGTAAACCATGGAAAGTTTAGTGGTAACCCAACTAAACTGAACCAGAGAGTTTATCGCTGATGAATTCACAGATATGAATTATTGGTTTGGAAATGGTAAGGAGTTTGAGTTGGTTGCTGTATGGGTGCTAAACATAATCAAGGACACATGGTCATGGTTTATCAAAATAGCGGTAGGACGGTGGCTGGGGCAGTTGCGACTGACCCCTACATATGCCCTATACATATGCATATTTCGGTCTATCATGGATGTGTCAGTGATATGGTTTAGTGGGTTTTGGATTGGGATTGATAATATTAAAGTTAATAAAATAATGAAAGTATAATTCGAAACAATTACGCGATGGTGAGGTTACGAACATAATTTAAACGTGAATGTTAATTCAGAAATATTAACTTAATAATGTATTCACGTGGGTGACGATTCACACGAATATAATTATTAAGAATAATATTCTGAAACGATATTCCATAAATCGTAAATCAAATCGAAATACGATACGAGCGTTGAATACGCAAAGGTGACGATCTTTACGAATACGTATGCACGTAACGCGTTTCGACGAGATAACGTAATAATATTAAACGATCCTAAATTAATAAAATGGGATTTAATAACATTTATTAGGAATCACAACTTAAAACGAATTCGAATAAATTGATTTATTAAATAATTGATTTAACAAAAATAAACGATGATGTTTTATTTAAACAATTTCATTCAAAATCAGTTTATTAAAAACAAAACTTACTTATTTAAATGTTTTATGCTTTAAATGTGTTTTATCATAAACACCGAGCATCTAAGTATTTTGATGCGATAAAAACGAGACCTAGCACGCGGGGATTTATCGGGGTATAAAAACCCATACCCCTCTCTTCTTCTTCATTCTCCAAGACTTCTCTCTCTCTAACCCACAATTTACGCCACTTTCTCTCTCAAGACCTTCTCTTTACGATATCTCCTTCGTTACCCGACGGTTTCACGAGATCTTCGGCTCTAAACGACCGCACGATCGAGAAGAACAGAAGGATACAAAGAAAACTAACAGTTGGGCAAGTTTAGAAGGTAAATCTTGGAATTTACTTTTGTTTTTAAACATAACCGGTTTATATCCTTGTTGTGTGAACGGATTTTATAACTTAAAAATACTAAAACGAACAAATCTGAGTGTGGGGAAACCATAGATTAACCTGCTGTGACAATTGCAGGTAAAGATTACGTCATCAATGACGTTCACACGTTTGGTTGTTCTAGAAATCCGCGCGAAATTGATGATTGTAATTATTGCAGGTTTAAAGTATGCGAGAAATCGAGAACATAGGAGAAAACGGATCGCGAAACGGAGTTACGGATTGTCCGGAATCGCGAAACGAAGAAAATTTTAAAATATTACAAAAATGAGCTCGTCGCGGTACGCGACACTTATGTGGCTGTCTGTCGCGATACGCGATGAATTAAATATCTGATTTTGTTCCGAGATCCGTCGCGTTACGCGACGGCCCTGTTGATTCTCGTCGCGATACGCGACGAGTATGGCGGTGTAAATGGATCAGATAGATAATCAGATTGCATGTGAAGAAATTATTTTCTTCTTCTTCACTTTTGTTCGAACCAAACGACCTGTACCTCTATTTTTTCAACTTTTGTCCATCAAAACCCAAATCTAAACCCACCACAACTACCAGAACGAACCGGTCATCGTAGATACACGTTCTGATCGTATTTCTGTCCGTTAAACCGCTCGTTTCAGGTAACTATCCGTTTAACCTTCTGGTTTAGTTTTGATTGATTAAATCTTGATTTTGAACGTAATGATCTAGTTAGGGTTGTTGATTATTGATTATATGATAGCTAGGAATGATTTTTAACGGATAACTTGACAGGTTAACGGGTAATTATCTGTTTTGATCCGTTATAATGCCCGGTTTCCACCAAATCATAACAATGATTATAATGGTTTAAACCATTTAATTATGACAATGTAGGTGATTATTTTGGTTAATCTTTGAAATGCAAGGTTAATCCCAGGCATTTCAAACTAATCACAATCATTAACCTACCCATTGGAATAACTGTCTGGTGTTTATGATAACAGTCAGATTAGTATTTTAAACATGATTGTTTAACATATTCCAATGTCACATTGTTATGTTTTGTGATATCTGGATAACCAGTAACCAGAATTAATCATTCCTAAGCTGTGATTTCATCTGAAAACTGTTTCAGGAGCATAATCAACAACATTACCTAACTGGTTAATCAGAGATTATTTTGATTAATCAAGCATGTCATCAACTTCATATTAGGTATCTAAATCAGTCTAGGTACCTACATTATCATACATTGTATGATATTAGATTCAATAACTAATTAAACACCGAATATCGGTTTGATGACTTTTCATTACAATGTCTATGACATTGAACGTTCAAACAGATTTAATCAGCAGGTTAGAACATAAATCATTAATCAAATATAACCTAATGCAGATTTACATTATTAGCAACAGTTACGCGAGGTCTTAGCACTCATCTGAACTCAGGTGAGTTTCGTACACCCCTGTTCTTTTAATGTTGTATAAACATCGGGGTATAACTGCTAAACTTTTCTTGATCATATGATATGTGTCACTGTTATCTGCGTGATTTCATGTGATTAACTGAATTTGTGGATTTCATGGGATTGTTGCCGTTAGTATCTCTATCATGATATCAAAGTCCTCATTCTTGAACTGTATCTAGTGAACCCATGTGTGGCCGAGCAGAAAACATTGATAGTACTATCGGTTGACACCCCATTCACTGGGAGGATTGCATCTCCCCTGGTGTGAATGTTTGTTATCTGTTTCCTGAACTTCTTAATGGTGTGATAGACATTAAGATAATGAGGCAATAAGATATGTACCGACGGGTAATATCGAGAACTGAACATATCGTCCGAAAGGAACTAGATACGGGTCCCATGGTTATCCGGAACTGTGAACATGTATTTGAACTTAACTGTCATATCATATGATTTAACTAAACTGTATGAACTCACCAGCTTTGTGCTGATGTTTTCGAAACTAAAACTTTTGCAGGCAATCAAGGACAACGGTGAGGATGCACTCACAGCACTAGCAACAACTGTAATTAAATAAATTGTAATATGTATAAACTGTAATAATATTTGTAACCACGAACCTTGTAATGTAAGTTTTACTTTTCGTAATCTGTGTGCTATGATGATACCGGATCAAGTAAGTCACCCCTCATGCTCTGAGACATCACCACTATGCTTCCGCTACCCTTTTGATGACATCATTCTCAGGTGAAGAGAGGTGGGGGTGTGACAGGGTGGTATCAGAGCCACAGGTTATAGAGAATTAGGTTGACTTAGAGACCTAGACTATAACCATAGGTTCGTATAATGACACAGAGAGCACTGAATACAACGAACGAACAAAACTTGTGTTGATTTAAGTTAGGATAATCGAGTGATCCAGGTTTCAGTTATGAGTGGCCAGCATAACTGAAATTTGTAATACTTGTGCATTCTAGTTTAAGTCAATCCAAGCTGAACTATAACAATTCTAAAGACTAATAGTTGCTTTGAGATAGGAAGAGATATCATATCATGTTTGTATTGAATATTATTATTCAATGTTTATTTCATGATACTGATCTAGAACTTTGTTTATTCAGCAATGGCGAACCCGGGAGAAAACTATATTTACCAGAGATTCCCTTACATCATCCTTGACGACACACCCAGTGACAGCTCGGGATCGAGCTCGGGTGCAGTACCATCTCATGCGTCTTCTGTATCATCTCAGGTGGGACCACAGCTACCAGCTACACCACCCGGATCTCCTTTTGTACCACCACTACCGCCTGGATCTCCGTTTATACCACCACCACCACCGGGATCCCCACCGGTGCACAGTCCACCCCACTCACCGCTGGCCGACGCTTCGGCCATGAGGAGGCAGAGCTCCTCACCACACAGAGCCCCGGCATGGGACGGACTCAGGCGTATGCGGGGCCAGGCCCGCAAAACCACGGGGTTACCTCCACGACGCCCTATGGCTCCACGGGACGAGCCAGCACCAGTATACGAGGTGGGAGAATCCTCCCACCAGGCTGAGCTTCGGGCTCAGGTACAGCAGGTATCTCAGGACCTGCTGGGCCTCCGACAGGATCTGCAGCAGCAACATGTCACGATGGAGGACACCCGTAACACGGTGTTGGAGATTCTCACGTCTCACCTGGCTCTTATGGAGCATGTGACTACTCAGGGTGCGGACACCCTAGCCTGGAGGGCGACCATTGAGGATCGCCTTCGGAGGACCTGGTGGAGGGAGATGATTGCTGCATGTAAGCAGCGGGTGGCAGCCTTTGGGGAAAGGCTGCAGGGACTGATCTGGATGCTCGGTACGCTGAGCACCGAGGCTAGACTTATCTGGTTAGCTATAGTACTTGCTACTATAGCTATAGTGCTAGCCTGTTTACCGTATTTCTTACGGTAAGTCAGATCAGTTGACCCACATTTTTGGGATTTTCATTGTACATCTCATAGACGGATAGGTTGTTTGTATGGATGTATTATAAGGGCACTCTTTGTATCATAAACTTTATGGTTCTATAATAACAGTGTTGTTTTAATCAAACGTTTGTTTCTGTATATCTGTTGTATGTTATGTGAACACTATATCTATATCAGTATGAGAACGTATCTATGAACATATCAGTATGAGAACGTATCTATGAACATATCAGTATGAGAACGTATCTAACTGAAAACATATTGCGCTGATATACAGTACGAGAACCATACTGTATGCGAATATGTCGAACTAAAAATATATATATTGTGCGAAAATACAGTACGAGAGCAATACTGTATGCAAATATATCTAACTGAAAATATATTGCGCTGATATACAGTACGAGAGCCATACTGTATGCGAATATATTTAACTAAAAACATATATTGCGCGAAAATACAGTACGAGAGCCATACTGTATGCGGATATATTAACTAAAGTACAGTACGAGAGCCATACTGTACGAGAACATATCTGAACGAGAACATATCTGTAATGTGAACGAGAACATATCTAACGAGAACATATCAGTAACTAAAAGTACAGTACGAGAGCCATACTGTACGAGAACATATCTAAACGAGAACGTATCTGTAATGTGAACGAGAACATATCTAAACGAGAACGTATCTGTAATGTGAACGAGAACATATCAGTAACTAAAGTATAGTACGAGAGCCATACTATACGAGAACATATCAGTTACTAAAAGTACAGTACGAGAGCCATACTGTACGAGAACATATCTAAACGAGAACGTATCTGTAATGTGAACGAGAACATAACTAATGAGAACATATCTGTAATTAAAGTACAGTACGAGAGCCATACTGTACGAGAACATGTGAACATATCTGTTGTTGTGTGAAAACATATCTAGTACATGAACTGAGAACATATCAGAGGACTTGTGTGAGAACATATCCTAGTCCTGTATGAACATATCTCTAAAAACATGTATTGCGAGGCAATGAGTTGGGTTATACTCTACACATGTTTTGAAATAACAGGACTAAGTATAACTACGAATATCTGAATGACTAGTGTGAATTGAGAACGTATCTGGATCTTTTCAATGTAGTTATACTTGAATACTTGAATGATCACATTTCAACATGAAATTATCAGCATGTCTGAACATGGTTGAGTTATGTGATTAAAAAGGGTTATATCTTTAATATTCTTGAACTGACCTGAGTTTGTCTGCATGTGAGCAGAACTATGGCTCCGAAAAGAGGTCGTCCAGCTAAGAAAGTTACTGAGAATATTACTTCCCCTGAACCGAATCCAGTTCCACCACCTGTTTCTGAAACAAATACCGTTCCTCTGGTGAACCAGGACCCAAACCCGACACCAACGGCAGCTCCTAGTGGGTCGGTATTGAATGAAGCAGCTATAGCCCGAATCGTAAAGGAACAGCTATCCGCTGCTGGCATTGTAATACCACCACAGCCACATGTCACTTCTGGGTCTGGTCATGTGGAACATAATGCCACAGGTGGACACGTTGAAACTGTTCATACCACAGGCACAACTACTACTGCTCCTGATCCACCACGACAGGGATGTACGTATAAATACTTTGCTTCCTGTAACCCACCTACTTTCACAGGTAGGGAAGGAGCGGCTGGACTCCTTAGGTGGATCGAGGAGATGGAAACAAAACTGAAAATCAGCCAGTGTCTGGAGGAGCATAAGGTGTCTTATGCTGCCTGTTCTTTGAAAGAATCAGCTCTTACCTGGTGGAATACCCAGGCTAAAACTTTGGGTTCTGTTACAGTTGATTCTATGGGCTGGAATGAATTCAAAACTCTGATTATGTCAGAGTACTGCCCAATCACTGAAATCCAAAAACTTCAGGAGGAATTCTGGAGTCACTCAATGGTCGGTGCTGATTCTTTAGCCTACACCGATCGTTTTCATGAACTTACTTGTCTACTTCCCAATATGTTTCCAACTGAGGCAGCATTGATTGAGAAGTATATCAAAGGGTTGGTTCCCCAGATTCGGGGAAATGTAACTGCTGCTGAACCCACAACCCTCAAAAGAACCATTCTGTTGACCACCAAGCTTACCGATGAGGCGGTAAGAAGTGGTACATTGATCTCAAAATCTCAGACGGCCGTGGGCCGTAGTGAAGCTGGTACCTCGAACGTTTCTAAAGGTACCAAACGTAAATGGTTTGGCAAGTCCAAGACCAAAGCTCCAGCTGAAACCAGTCAGAACAAACCAACCGTGAAAAACTATGGAGCGGCGGTACCGGAGAGGAAAGTTTACACTGGGCCGGCGCCCAAATGTGATAGGTGTCCCTACCATCACACAGGACCATGTCCTGTTTGTGCAAAATGTAATCGGGTAGGACACTATGCTAAATACTGCAACTTTCCTGCTCGTCAACCAAACCAAGCTCCACGACCCACTGCTCAAACGAACCGGTCATGTTACACTTGTGGAAGCCCTGATCACCTCATGCGCAATTGTCCAACCAATAACACCAATCCAGGGAATCAAGCTAGGGGTAGAGCTTTTCAGATTGGTGCAGCCGAGGCAAGACATGATGCAAACATTGTCACTGGTACGTTCCTTCTCAATAATCTTTATGCATCAGTTTTATTTGACACAGGAGCAGATAAGAGTTTTATTTCTCCTGAATTTGCATCATTACTTTCATTGCCTACGGTAGAACTAGAAACTCCTTATGTCATTGAACTTGCAAACGGCAAGATGATCAAAACTAGCAGTGTTATTCAAGGATGTTCCTTGAATCTGAATGATCACCTTTTCTGTATCGACTTACTTCCTATTGAGCTTGGTAGCTTTGATGTCGTGGTAGGCATGAATTGGCTTTCTGATAACCAAGCGGAAGTTGTATGTCAAACTAAGGTGATCCGTATTCCATTACCTAACGGTAATACACTGGTAGTTCAAGGAGAACGAGCCGGTAGAAAACTTGGTCTCATATCTTGTATGCGGGCTCAGAAATTTTTAAGGAAAGGCTGTTATGCTTTCCTGGCACACGTGACCGAGCACAATTCTTCACCTACACGTATCACTGATATCCCAGTAGTCAAAGATTTTCCTGAAGTTTTTCCTGAAGATATATCAGGATTACCCCCAACAAGACAGGTTGAATTTCGTATTGACTTGATTCCTGGCGCTGCACCTGTTGCTAAAGCCCCGTATCGGCTTGCGCCATCTGAAATGCAAGAACTTTCAGGTCAATTACAGGAACTTCTTGATAAAGGTTTCATTCGACCCAGTTTTTCACCCTGGGGAGCACCAATTCTTTTTGTGAAAAAGAAAGATGGATCATTCAGGATGTGTATCGACTACAGGGAACTCAATAAACTGACAATCAAGAACCGTTATCCATTACCTCGTATTGATGATCTGTTTGATCAATTGCAAGGTGCTACATATTTCTCAAAAATTGATTTGAGGTCCGGATATCATCAGTTGCGAATCCATGACAATGATGTTCCAAAAACTGCTTTCCGAACCCGGTACGGACATTACGAGTTTTTAGTAATGCCGTTTGGTTTAACCAATGCACCTGCAGTTTTTATGGATCTGATGAACCGAGTATGTAGACCTTATCTGGATAAGTTTGTGATTGTATTTATTGATGATATTCTCATTTATTCCCGGAACCAGCAGGAACATGCCCAACATCTGAAACTCATCTTAGAACTTCTAGCACGTGAACAGCTATATGCCAAATTTTCCAAGTGTGAATTTTGGTTACGAGAAGTTCAGTTTCTGGGGCATGTTGTGAATGAGAATGGTATTCAAGTGGATCCCAGTAAGATCAAAGCGGTAGAACAATGGGAGACACCCCGAACCCCGACTGAAATACGTCAATTCTTGGGGTTGGCAGGTTATTATCGTCGATTTATCAAGAACTTTTCAAAAATCGCTCTGCCACTTACCACTTTGACTCAGAAGAACCAACCGTTTATATGGGGTTCCCAACAGGAGGAGGCTTTCCAACTGTTGAAACATAAACTCTGCAATGCACCTATCTTAGCACTACCGGAAGGTACAGATAACTTCACGGTTTATTGTGATGCTTCCCGTCAGGGACTTGGGTGTGTTTTAATGCAGAACAATAAGGTGATCGCTTACGCTTCTCGGCAGTTGAAAGTACACGAGAAGAACTATACCACTCATGATCTAGAACTTGGTGCAGTTGTGTTTGCACTCAAGATTTGGAGACATTATCTGTACGGAACCAAGTGTATTGTGTACACGGATCACAAAAGTCTCCAACATATTCTAGATCAGAAAATGTTGAACATGCGACAAAGGCGATGGGTTGAACTCTTGAACGATTATGATTGTGAAATCCGTTATCACCCAGGCAAGGCAAATGTTGTGGCCGATGCCTTGAGTCGCAAGGAACGGGTCAAACCCCTACGTGTGAAAGCGTTAGGTTTGACTATCCAAACCAGTCTAATTCCTCAGATTAGAAATGCTCAGCAACAAGCTTTACAAACAACGAATTATTCTGCTGAGGGACTAAGAGGATTAGATAAGAAACTCGATACTAAGGTTGATGGACTGTTGTATTTCAAAGACCGAATGTGGATTCCTTTATTCGGTAACTCTCGAACAACCATCTTGGATGAGGCGCACAAATCCAGGTATTCTATTCATCCAGGTGCCGATAAAATGTATAAAGATCTTAGAGATTTTTACTGGTGGCCTGGGATGAAGAGAAACGTATTAGAATACGTGGACCGATGTTTAACGTGTCTTAAAGTGAAGGCTGAACATCAACGACCTTCTGGGTTACTTCAACAACCTGAGATTCCCATGTGGAAATGGGATCAGATCTCTATGGATTTCATTACAAAACTACCCAGAACGTCACGTAACCATGACTCGATATGGGTTATCGTTGATCGCCTTACTAAATCTGCGCATTTCTTACCCATCCGAGAAGATTACTCTATGGATCGACTGGCTAAACTCTATGTTAATGAGATTGTATCTCGACATGGAGTACCGATCTCTATCATTTCTGACAGAGATAGTCGATTTATGTCACGATTTTGGCAAACTCTTCAGAATGCTCTGGGCACGCAAATCAATATGAGCACATCCTATCATCCACAAACGGATGGGCAAACGGAGCGAACAAATCAAACGTTAGAAGACATGCTCAGAAGCTGTGTGATTGATTTTGGAGGTAGCTGGGATATTCATCTTCCACTTGTTGAATTCTCATACAATAACAGCTACCATACCAGCATACAATGCGCTCCATTCGAGGCACTGTATGGGCGCAAGTGCAGATCTCCTATTTGCTGGTCGGAAATAGGAGAAAATCAAATCATTGGCCCAGAATTCATCCAAGAAACCACTGACAAGATCGCACTGATTCAAGAACGAATTAAAGCTGCTCGCGATCGTCAAAAGAGTTATGCTGATAACCGTCGTAGACCACTAGAATTCCAAGTTGGTGATCGTGTAATGTTGAAAGTATCACCCTGGAAGGGCATTTTCAGATTTGGTAAACGAGGTAAACTCTCACCGAGGTTTGTAGGGCCATTTAAAATTCTTGAACGAATTGGATCTGTAGCCTACAGACTCGAATTACCTCTTGAACTCAGTAACATTCATGACGTTTTTCACGTATCAAATCTGAAAAAGTGTTTAAACGATGAATCTTTGATCGTACCTCTCGAAGAACTTCAGATCAATGATAAACTTCAGTTTACCGAAGAACCGGTAGAAGTAATGGATCGAGAAGTTAAGGTACTCAAACGCAGTCGCATACCAATCGTTAAAGTTCGCTGGAACTCTCAACGAGGACCTGAATATACCTGGGAACGTGAAGATCAGATGAAAGCAAAATATCCTCACTTGTTCTCATAGACAATTGTCGACAGATAAGTCTTCACTAAATTTCGGGACGAAATTTCTGTAACAGGAGGAGACTGTGACAATTGCAGGTAAAGATTACGTCATCAATGACGTTCACACGTTTGGTTGTTCTAGAAATCCGCGCGAAATTGATGATTGTAATTATTGCAGGTTTAAAGTATGCGAGAAATCGAGAACATAGGAGAAAACGGATCGCGAAACGGAGTTACGGATTGTCCGGAATCGCGAAACGAAGAAAATTTTAAAATATTACAAAAATGAGCTCGTCGCGGTACGCGACACTTATGTGGCTGTCTGTCGCGATACGCGATGAATTAAATATCTGATTTTGTTCCGAGATCCGTCGCGTTACGCGACGGCCCTGTTGATTCTCGTCGCGATACGCGACGAGTATGGCGGTGTAAATGGATCAGATAGATAATCAGATTGCATGTGAAGAAATTATTTTCTTCTTCTTCACTTTTGTTCGAACCAAACGACCTGTACCTCTATTTTTTTCAACTTTTGTCCATCAAAACCCAAATCTAAACCCACCACAACTACCAGAACGAACCGGTCATCGTAGATACACGTTCTGATCGTATTTCTGTCCGTTAAACCGCTCGTTTCAGGTAACTATCCGTTTAACCTTCTGGTTTAGTTTTGATTGATTAAATCTTGATTTTGAACGTAATGATCTAGTTAGGGTTGTTGATTATTGATTATATGATAGCTAGGAATGATTTTTAACGGATAACTTGACAGGTTAACGGGTAATTATCTGTTTTGATCCGTTATAATGCCCGGTTTCCACCAAATCATAACAATGATTATAATGGTTTAAACCATTTAATTATGACAATGTAGGTGATTATTTTGGTTAATCTTTGAAATGCAAGGTTAATCCCAGGCATTTCAAACTAATCACAATCATTAACCTACCCATTGGAATAACTGTCTGGTGTTTATGATAACAGTCAGATTAGTATTTTAAACATGATTGTTTAACATATTCCAATGTCACATTGTTATGTTTTGTGATATCTGGATAACCAGTAACCAGAATTAATCATTCCTAAGCTGTGATTTCATCTGAAAACTGTTTCAGGAGCATAATCAACAACATTACCTGACTGGTTAATCAGAGATTATTTTGATTAATCAAGCATGTCATCAACTTCATATTAGGTATCTAAATCAGTCTAGGTACCTACATTATCATACATTGTATGATATTAGATTCAATAACTAATTA
Organism: Mikania micrantha; assembly: GCA_009363875.1. NCBI lineage: Eukaryota > Viridiplantae > Streptophyta > Magnoliopsida > Asterales > Asteraceae > Mikania > Mikania micrantha. Next base: position 84,183,386 of record CM018697.1, read on the forward strand.
AACACCGAATATCGGTTTGATGACTTTTCATTACAATGTCTATGACATTGAACGTTCAAACAGATTTAATCAGCAGGTTAGAACATAAATCATTAATCAAATATAACCTAATGCAGATTTACATTATTAGCAACAGTTACGCGAGGTCTTAGCACTCATCTGAACTCAGGTGAGTTTCGTACCACCCCTGTTCTTTTAATGTTGTATAAACATCGGGGTATAACTGCTAAACTTTTCTTGATCATATGATATGTGTCACTGTTATCTGCGTGATTTCATGTGATTAACTGAATTTGTGGATTTCATGGGATTGTTGCCGTTAGTATCTCTATCATGATATCAAAGTCCTCATTCTTGAACTGTATCTAGTGAACCCATGTGTGGCCGAGCAGAAAACATTGATAGTACTATCGGTTGACACCCCATTCACTGGGAGGATTGCATCTCCCCTGGCGTGAATGTTTGTTATCTGTTTCCTGAACTTCTTAATGGTGTGATAGACATTAAGATAATGAGGCAATAAGATATGTACCGACGGGTAATATCGAGAACTGAACATATCGTCCGAAAGGAACTAGATACGGGTCCCATGGTTATCCGGAACTGTGAACATGTATTTGAACTTAACTGTCATATCATATGATTTAACTAAACTGTATGAACTCACCAGCTTTGTGCTGATGTTTTCGAAACTAAAACTTTTGCAGGCAATCAAGGACAACGGTGAGGATGCACTCACAGCACTAGCAACAACTGTAATTAAATAAATTGTAATATGTATAAACTGTAATAATATTTGTAACCACGAACCTTGTAATGTAAGTTTTACTTTTCGTAATTTGTGTGCTATGATGATACCGGATCAAGTAAGTCACCCCTCATGCTCTGAGACATCACCACTATGCTTCCGCTACCCTTTTGATGACATCATTCTCAGGTGAAGAGAGGTGGGGGTGTGACACCTGCAGCAGGTGTGAATCGATGAGCATGATGATGGGGAACTACGAGTTGCAGGGTTCGTGGGAAGGTGCTGCTGGCCGAAGCTAGGTATGGCCGAACCCTGGCCTGGCAAACCCTTTTAGCCGAACCATTCATTTTAGACGAACCCTAATAGGGGACGAACCTTTCCCACCTCAGCCGAACCCTGCATCACACCGGCGAACCCTCGGGTCTTGTTAACCGAACCTTCCATGCACCCCGAACCAAGATGGTTGGCCGAACCTTACACAAGGAAACGAACCTTCATGAACCATCCGCGAACCTTGTTTCAGCCAAACATATTGGGTCCCGAACCCTCGGGGCAGGCGAACCTTAGGACCATGACCAGCCGAACCTCGGGCATGCTCAAAATGAGACGAACCTAGGACATCAAAGCAGCGAACCATGTACCGGCTTGAGCCACGAACCATACAACCCATAGATCATCTACATAGAACAGCGAACCTTGGCCATGAAACCTGAATGCAGCGAACCCTGAATCATTATTCCTTTCATGTTAGCCGAACCATGGTCATCAATCTTGCTTTGGGCCGAACCCTAGTGTGGGCCGAACCTTAGGGTGGGCCGAATCTTAGGGTGGGCCGAACCTTAGTGTTGGCCGAACCTAAGGGTTCTAGGCCATAGGTTCGCTGGAAGATGAGTAGTAAAAACCTAAGTGTCCTACAAATTAAGATATAGGATATGTAATGGAAGAAGAACACATCTAAACACATAAATGTAACCATGCATGCATGAGAAAATTTAGTGGATTGCCATCTTTCTTGATAATAAGAGCCTTGAAATATAAGACTTTACTTAATGAAAATCTTTCACTATAAGGACATAGATATAACCTTTTATAATGAAAATGGGATGGTATAACTATATCAAAGCGGTCAACTAAGTTTGGTCATGCATGCATGAATGAAAGTAAAGAATTCCTACCCCTCTTTCTTTATAACATGAGTTCATAAATTATGTAGTTATAAATGATGTGTATGAATGAGAGTGAGTATGAGGAAGGTTAATCATCTTCTAGCATACTCACATATGGGAGACGCACACAAGATTTCGCCATTTATTTATCATCACTATATAAGTAGAAATTTACAAGTGGAATTATAATTTGATGATAACAACTTTTATAGTAACAAGGATGAATCTAACTTAGAATAAATAGACTAAGTTAATGAAACACTAATGACTCAAGCGTAAACACTTGAGGATATTAAATCAAATAAACCGCATACGCTTATGAACATGAACACACAATAATGACAGGTTGATTGAGTTGTTGATTTCACATACGTGAGCGCGCATACTACGAAATACCGATTCTAAGGACTCAGGTGAGTTCTCATAACCTCCCTTTCTTTTAAACTAATTTGTTTTTAAACTCGGAGGTGAAACATGTATACCAATATATATATTGACTTGATAACACAGGGATGACACTTATTTTCTTGTATGAGATCCATAGTTATGGATTGTCATATTCCATGAGTTGTTACTAATGACTTTGGTCATCCGTAATGACTGCATGTATTGTCACTATTCCATGGGTTGAAGCAAATGACTTTGTGTCATTCGCGACGACTGCATGTATTGTCACGTTGATATGTCCACAACTCCGTGTATTCATTGTGGTTGATTTCGGTCTTCCTCAATGTTTGCATGTATTGTCACGTGGATGTTTCCACAACTCCGTGTGTCGTTGTCATTGACCTCGGTCATATACAATGATACATGTATGGTCACTTATATTAATTGAGAATATTGATGGATTGTGTTGGGTTGATTGAACATATGATTGATTATCTATGAATTATTAATATATGTGGTTATGTGTTTGGATTATGTGTTTGACTGTGTAACTGGATATTGTGTTGGATTATCTCACAGGTGTTCATGCGGATGTTATCAAGAAAATATAAACTCTTGAAACCCTTATGAAAAACATTTGTTTTAAATATAAAACTTATGATTACTCACCAACTACTTTGTATTTGACACTTGATTTTCACATGTTTCAGGTAATGAAGCTAAGTAGGTTGAGGAAGAAGAACTCACACTTTCGGACATCATCATATAGGACCTTGGACTTAGCTAAATAACTGAATTTCTGGCGAATAGAATTTAGTTAGATAGCTAAATCTCTTTTGTATTTGATGTAACTAATTCATGATAGACATGATTTTTGTGTAATTATTTTGGTTGATTGAATGATATATGATGATTTGATTTAGATGTCCACGAGCTTTTGAACAATCTACACATCCCTCGTGGCATCCCGACGTTTCCGCCATCTGTCGGGGTGTTACAGATTGGTATCAGAGCCTGGGTTATAGGGAATTAGGTTACTAGAAATGGTTGACCTAGTCTATAACCATAGGATACCCTAGTATGAATAAATTCATACACTATTTAGTATATTCAGTATTTCATGCTTATGTGTTTATTACATGTTAATTGAACTCCTGTTATACATCTGATATGCATATGCTACTTACTGATTTCTTGCGCACGTGTGCCCTAATGATTCGATAAGGACATGCACGTGGTGTATCGTAAAGGTGGTGGGACGTTGGCTGGGGCACCATTTACGATACATTAGGTGGATGTCAGTATTGAAGAATGTGGGAACTACCCGTTTGGGAAATTATCTGCTTAGGAAATTAACTGCTTAGGAATTATCTGCTTTAGGAATTATTTGTTTGATCTATAAATACCAGACAAGGACACACTCGTGGTATACTACAAAGGTGGTGGGACGGTGGCTGGGGCAGTTGCGAATGACCCCTACATATGCCCTATACATATACCATTTGTAGTATATTGGGGGTCTGTTAGTGTCAGGAACTTAGGATATTACTAGGAATTGTTGTAAGGTGGATTGTTGATGGTATGTTGATTGAGGTTGGTTTGGATTGACACTTTTGGATGATCATATTTAATTAACACTTATAAAATCACTTGTGAATACACTTATTGGGCACGTAGGGTAAATAGGATTAACGAACAATATGGACGATTAGTGATGGACTGTAGATTTGGATGATGATATAGACACTTGGAGATAATACAAACGCATAGTGATGATACTAACACTTAGTGATGGTATGGACACTTGATGAGAATAAATAATAAGGAGGATATGAACACTTAGTGACAATAAGAGCACTCAGTGATGATATGAACCCTCATTGATAATTATGGACATTAGGGTTAGTATGGACTTTTAGTGAACTTAGACATTAGGGGAACTTTAATGTTAGGTGAACTTAGACATTAGGTGAACTTAGAAATAGGCGAGCCTACATGTCAGGTGAACTTAGTCATTAGGCGAACCTAATTGTCCAAGGGAAATAGAGACCACTTCACTCAAAATTATCCTACTTAGGATAAGGTTTGTGAAGTGAGACTATGGTAAGATACATGATACACCCTAAATTCTAACAAGGGCATAATCGTGGCGCAATGAAACGGTGGTGGGACGGTGTAGGGGAGGTTGCGATCTACCCCTGCATATGCCTTATATATAAGCTTGTTGCATTGCATCGGAGGTTGTCAGTGTTGGTATGGGTGGGGAATGTATGAAACTTAGGAATAGTTAACTAATATTAGTTATGACCAACTAGGACACTTAGTATAATATTAGGAAATTTATAAATACTATGAGTTTAATGACAGATAGGAGAAAAATATAGTTCCTATATGTGATCCTAACTGTTTAAAATGAACTCATTTGACCATAGTTTGTATGACTTACGTTGTAAACGGTAGTAACATGTTTCTAATCTCTTCAGAAACATGTCGCCTCGCCGTCACAAGGGAGATGATACGAACTCAGAGGATGCTAACGGAAATGCCAACTCAGGCATACAAGAGTTAGCAAATCTTATCTCTTGATTGGTGACCCAACTAACTCAAGCCAATCAGAATATCAATCAGAACAGGGGTGGTGCAAACCCGCCAACTTGCACGTTCAAGCACTTCAACTCCTGTAACCCACTGAAGTTTACATGTTCTGAAACTTCCACTGGTCTACTGCAGTGGTTCGAGAGTATGGAGAACACTTTCATCAACAGCGACTGCCCCGATAATCTGAAAGTTCTTTATGCCACTAGTGTTTTTTAAAAGAGAGCACTAGCATGGTGGAATGGGGAGAAACGAACTAGGGGAGTTGATGCTGCTCTTGCACTGACTTGGACTAAGGTCAAGAACTTGAGGACCACTGAATTCTGTCCTCGTAGTGAGATGAGGAAACTGGAGACTGAGTTCTGGGAACTTGTGACACCTCAAGATTTCCAGGTCAGCAATTTCTTTATTTTAAATTAATAATATATATTACTGTTGCATACGTGGCACTAGAATAATTACTATTTAGTGTGACACGTGGCACAACAGTCCAAATGCACGATAATTCATGGAATTATCGCAAAACACAATGCACATGTCTTGAATAACGAACGTTGGTGAATTACACAGACCACCGTCCATTTGCACAACACTTAGGTACTAGGGAACCTAAGATAGGAGAAATGATGTTCATATGTCTCGAAACAACGATCGTAATCGAGAAATAAGCGAAAATCGGTTCGAAACAACAAAATTAGGCTTAGTGGGCTTCTCTGGGACCCGTCGCGGTACGCGAGGGACCAACAGGAGGATTTATAGCGGTACGCGACAGGCATCGCGGGGGTTTGACTCCCGAAATCCGTCGCGGTACCCGAAGATTCTTTTAACCATCCACCGCGGTACGCGACGGAGTCCTGACGACAAATCTTTATAAAATCAAGACCACCATGCCTATTAACACCACTCTCATCATTTCTCCGGTTCTACACACCAACTCTCGACTATTCCTCTCTGAAACACTTTGATTTGACCCTTAGGAAGCCATTGAAGACCTCCATTGAAGCTCCAAGCTTGAAGGTTTGAAGATTAAGAGCTTGAAGACCCATTGGAGCTCAAAACCACCACCATAACCATCTCATTCTTGCAAGAACTTGCTGTCCAGAAGCTGTTGAGGCAAAGAAATCATCATCTCAGGAGTTCTTGAAACATTAGAAGGTAGTTCTATACCCAAAACACTCTTTCTTCACCTTTACACTCACATGCATGACTTTAAACACACATGCAAGCACCCTTGATGCACATACACGAATTTTAGTTCTGGGTTTGATGATGTTTACATGATATTTGATGATCCATGATGATTAGATGATGTATCTTTACATTCCATGATGATGTTGTTATGATAGAATGGTCATAGTAGCTAAAATGATGGTTTTAGCAACATGCATGAATGATCTAGGTGGTTTTACACGTTTGTGGATATAGAAATGTTTTTATGAGTGTTAATGATGATGATATGAAAGGTTTGAATGATTGATTTTGTCAATAAATGATCATTTGGTGATTATTACTAATTTTAGTAACTTTAATGTTACAAAATGTGTGTTTTTGATGAAATAACCACATTTGCATGTTTAGATCTATAATTTATGCTTAAAATGATGTCTAGAAGTTAGATGGTGATTACTAGATGTGTTGGAATTGCTAAAAGTATGATATTTAGGAATGTTACTAAATATAGTAACTTTTTGTTATGAAATTGCTAGAAAGGACGAATTTAGTAAGGATTGTATGTTTGATATGCTTAGTTGAAGTGGTTATGATGATAATATGTGATTTTACAACTTAGTTGAACGAGATATGCGCATTTGTCTAGAGTTACTATAAATAGTAACTTTATTTTTCAAATCCGAGAATAGGAGCATGCTAGACGTAACGATTATGATTGATTGGCTATTTAGTATTAAAATAGTGATGCTAGATGATATTAGTTGATAAACATGATGAAATACTCTTGGTTGTGCAAACTTTCTAATTATAGAAACTTTTACGCGCAAACTCCGCTAAATCGGCTATGTGTAATTATGTGCTATGTGATAACATTCTCATTTAGGATAATTATGCATGTTAGAATAACCGGAATGTGATTTTATGCATGGCTGGCCTAATGTGGAAACTTTTCTAAAATAGGAACTTACTATAAATAGGAATGACTTTTGGTATCCGTACACTACACACAACACTAAACCGCACGTTACACGAGCACTTGATCCAAAAACCGTCACCAACGGGTCGTTAGGTCAAACACGGTCAACGTGACCCACTTAACAACTTGGTGTTGTTAAATACGAACACGGTCCTGTGAGGCCCACATGTATGTAAACACAAACTCATAGTACCTATGTGATATAGGTGACTACTAGCCGGCGAGCTACACTATTTCTGTTGAGCAAACGTTTTACTCAAACTCAGGTGAGTTTACAGCCCCACTTTTACTCTCATACTGTTTTACTAAACTTTGGGGTGAGAATACTATGCAACTGTTTTAGATATATTACTGGTATGTTGTGAAAACCATTTTTGAGTGTAACTATTATCGCTTAAAGTCCTCACTTATCCTTACCGTTAATTGTATCACAAACAAGTCGTAATTACGTAGTACTAATGGGTTTGACTAACCCCACTCGGCACCAATGTTGACTTGAGGTCATAACGAGTGTAATTTCGATGGGAATGCGGGTTCAGCGATGACCTGCGGAGGCAAACGGGAACAGTCTAGTTTCGGTAAGATGAATTGACACACTCCACGGATCGTAGTATCCAACAAAAAAACTTAACATACCCAGTATATGTCTGTTTACTTTTCAGTCTGTCTAAACCTGTGAACTCACCAACTTTTTAGTTGACACTTTTCGCATGTATTCTCAGGTAACTAATGGAGCACACGCTAGGACGCACTCAAGGAAGCCTTAAGAAGTCTGAATGGCATATAGACTCATGTCCTAGGCTTTGTGTGCATTGAACTTGTTTTGAAACAATTTAACTACGTAGTGTCTGTTATCAATTTATATTTTCCGCTGTAATGCATTACTATTCCGCTGCTTTTGTTAACTTATATTTTTGCTGCGTATTATTGAAATTTGCATTATTCTATAAATCTGTGTGATTGCGTAACTCATATAGAGTCGTTCTATATGACCATGAGCTGTGATCCTGGCCACGTCACACCCACGTGGACTGACACCACGAGTGGGAATTTGGGGGTGTGACAGACTGGTATCAGAGCCTTGGTTATAGAGAACTAGGTTTGCATGTAGTGAACTTAGACTATAGCCACTGCTCTACATTAGACATTACACTTAGAGATTTCACACTTATAGTATTATTACCGTTGTAAACTATTACTGACTGGTTTGGGACTTACAGGATGACTGATGACAATGGGGACATGGGGCGTAACCCGGGGAAGCGACCTACCGAGTATGAGCTGACAGAGGAGAGTTGTCAGCGAGTTAGGGACATCATGTTCTCAGAGGACTTTGAGGAGGCAGAAAGGGCACGCATTGCCAAGCACGCCAGGTCGTGGACTTGGTACCCACATACTGTGTGGGACTGGATCATCGAGGAGAGAGTACCTTTACAGCGAGTACAGACAGATGATAACCGAGCACACCGACTACCATCACTTGAAGTGTCACTCGAGCGGGCTTTTGCAGCCCATGTTGCTCGGACTGCTCGTGAGGCCAGTAGGTCGCGTGAGGGTGATGAGGAGATCATGGCTCTCCGAAAGGAGAACCAACATCTCCAAGAGCAGCTAGACCACCTGCGGGGACAGGTAGTGGATGAGATCGCGGCACTTCGGAACCGGAAAGCGCAGTTAGAAGAGCGACAAGAGAAAGTCGCTACCGTGGTCCAGGACCATGGCGAGCGACTGGTTGTGGTAGAGAATGTTGCAGGAGAGAACCAGGTGGCACTTCAGAATGCTTGGGCTGATCAGTTGATCATGGAGCCGGAGCAGGAGCCGGACCAAGGACCCCAATTCGAGGTTGAGGACCTTGAAGAAGAAGATTTTGATGAAGACCCAGATGAAGACCCAGAAGAGGAAGATGACGACGGTCCCGCTGACAGCGGAGACTCACACTCTACTGTCGCATCACACTAGTTTAGTTTTTCTATTTCAATATTCTACTTTTGTAGTACTTAGCCGAGCGGGATGTGCTCGTGCGAATTTTGTAGCATCTCTTTTGAAAATCATTGTACTTCAAGTTATTATTATTAATGAAATGATGCTTTGCTTTACTTATTATGTCTTGATTATGATTGCTTGTTAACATAACACCTGACTTGACTTCTGACATGACAATCGGCTAACACTCTAACCCATGCTAACCAACGCTCTAACCTTTCCATATAGAATCATGCCTGGAAGGGGACCCAACGCTCGCAATCTCAAACGTAAGGCCGAAAAGGCAAGGATCAACATGATGGTTGAACGTAAGGTCAACAAAGTACTCGCTGAGTACGAGGCAAACCGACTTGCTAGCGAGACTAGCGGCACCAATAACGGTACTAACACCTGCCTAACCTGATTAACTTAGCATAGGCAACGCTGACACTAACACATTACAATTTAACCCCGATGCACAGGATCCCAAGGAAGCGCAGCGAAGGGATGCTCGTTTAAAGCCTTTTTGGAGCTGCCACCCTCACAAGTTCCAGGGTACAGAAGGAGCAGTGGGACTGCTCCGCTGGATTGAAAAGCTTGAATCGGTCTTCGCCATGTCTGAGTGCTCGGAGGAAAACCGAGTAAAGTATGCCACAGGGACACTCGAGGGATCCGCCCTCACCTGGTGGAATACGCATGTCCAAACTCTCGAACTCGAGACTGCCAACACCATTCCGTGGGAGGAATTCACCAGAATGCTTCAAGAAGAATACTGTCCACGTGACGAGATCAGGAAGCTTGAGGAGGAATTTTGGGTGCACTAAATGGTGGGTTTGGAAATCGAGAAATACTGCACTCGATTCCATGAATTATGCAAGCTGTGCCCGGCAATGGTGACGCTGGAATACAAGAAAATCGAGCAATTCATCAGTGGATTGCCCGAGCAAATCCAAAGCATGGTGACTGCTTCTGATCTCTCCACCATCCAACCACTGATTCGCTTGGCTCATAAATTAACCGATCAGGCGGTAGCTCAGGGAAAGCTGCCGAAGAGGGGTGAACATCTGAAGCCCCAAGAGCCCAAGAAGAAGTGGGAGCCTAGCAATAACCGAACTTTCTCACCTCGGCAACAAACCCAACACCGACCAGCACCTGCTAAAACTTTCATTGCCACCCAGCCGAACACTCAAGGCAAAGGGGGATATCAGGGCAACAGCCCAAAATGCAATACCTGTAACTTCTATATGACCATGAGCTGTGATCCTGGCCACGTCACACCCACGTGGACTGACACCACGAGTGGGAATTTGGGGGTGTGACAGAACTCAAACAAGATAGTGGCGAAAATGTCATCTACAATACTCAATTCCATGAGTATAGTCTGCTGGTGCCTCATCTGGTGACACCTTTGGAGAGAGCAATTGAGAAGTATATCGGCGGGCTGCCGATGCAGATTCAAGATAACCCCAAAACACTTGAGGCTGCAATCCATTTATCTGCTACACTTACTGATAATCATGTGAAGGCTGGAACACTCACCAGGAAGGGAACGAAGAAGACCGAGGTGAAGACTGCTACAAAAGAAACAAAGACTGAAGTCAAGTCTGAAGCTGCTAGTTCTTCTAAAAGCAGCAACAAAAAGAGAAAGACCAGAAATTTTGTGGTCACTGCTCCTGCTGCTAAGTCTGTGCAGCAATCATCCAACAATACCACTGCAAGGAATTATATTGGAAATACTCCCTAGTGTAATACTTGCAGATATCATCACTTGCCAAACGTGCCCTGTCGCATCTGCAACAATTGTGGCAAGTACGGCCATTTTGCTAATGTTTGCCGGAGTGCACAGCAAGCCCAAAGGATGCAACCCGCTCCGCTTGCATTGCCCGCTCCGAAAGTTCAACCTATACAAGCCACACCTGTTCGCCAAGTACCTGTACAGGCAAGAGCCTGTTACGAGTGTGGTGAAGTGGGTCATTTCAGGAATCAATGCCCAAAGTTGAACGGGAACAATCAGAGGGTGGCAAGAGGCCGGGCGTTCCAACTGAATGCTCCAACTGCTCAAGCCAACCAAGACGTGGTCAACGGTACATTTCTGATCAACAACTCTTATGCATCTGTCTTATTTGATTCTGGTGCCGATAGGAGTTTCGTTTCATATGATTTTGAATGCATGCTTGGTAGAACATGTACACACTTAGATAAACCATTTAACGTGGAGGTGGCTGACGGAAACACTATTGATATTGACACTGTTATTATCGGATGTACTATGAACTTAAATGATCACGTTTTCCCGATTGATCTTAAACATATGCATCTTGGTAGCTTTGATGTTATCATAGGCATGGATTGGTTAGCCACCCACAAAGCGGAGATAGTATGTCATGATAAATACATTCGTATTCCCTTACCTTCGGGTGAAACCTTAAGAGTTTTTAGAGAAACTTCTAGCAAAGGTCTTAAGCTGATGTCATGCACTAAAGCACACAAGTACCTTAGGAAGAAATGTATAGCCTTCTTAGCACACATAGTGGAGAAAATGGAGAAAGGAAAGAACATTGAAGACGTTCCCGTAATCAGAGATTTCCCTGAAGTATTTCCAGATGATTTGCCGGGTCTTCCACCAGAATGTCAAGTAGAGTTTCGAATTGACTTAGTACCTGGTGCAAAACCCTGTCGCCAAAGCTCCTTACAGACTTGCGCCTTCAGAGTTGCAAGAATTGGCTAGCCAATTGCAAGAATTGACTAATAAAGGATTTATTCGCCCGAGCCATTCGCCATGGGGTGCACCGGTCCTGTTTGTCAAGAAGAAGGACGGGTCATTCCGAATGTGCATCGACTACCGCGAACTGAACAAGCTTACAATCAAGAATTGTAGGATCAGATGTTCTCATTTGATCAATAATAGATTATAGCAGCGGAATTCAAAGATGAATTAGCTCAATATTAGCAAGAACAAAGTTAATTCAATCAAACAGTAAAGCACAAGTTTGTTATAGAAAGAGAATTTCTGCAAAAGGAATAATTCATTCAATCGCACTAACTTCGTTACCAATACAAAATGTCAACTGCCCTTATATAAAAACAGTGACGTCTGATGATGTCACATGATGTTGACACCTAACAGACAAAAGATAACTACTGATTTAACTAAACTACTGAGAATGTCTACAACATCTGAAGACATTCTCTTACAACTACTGAAGACATAAAACTACTTAATTAAGACTACAACGTCTGATGAGTAAAATACTCATCAGACTTTTTACAAGTACTGAATGAAAACTACTGAAGACAAAACGAAACACCACAACATCTGAAGACTTACACTTCAGCTGTTGTATATAACTTCAGATCTTGTAACTTCTGCAAAGTGAATGTCAGCCGTTGTGTTCTTCTTCAATTGTTGTAAGTGTTGTGAGACTTAGAGATTTTTCTGATCAGGCTCATTGGTTCTTTTAGTCCAACAAACTCCCCCTGAACCAATGCAGCCAAAAACCTCTAATTTATTGATTGTCTCACTTATTTTTATCCCAGGCAGAATGATTTGTCTTTTTCTTTGAGATCAGTATCAAAATGCCCAGTTTAAGTGTATGCCTGATAATCAACAGCTTCTAAAAATCTAATCAGCCAAAATATGAGAGGGAACTCCATTGGGGAAATGGACTATGAGCATTAACCCCTCTCATTGAAGCTATTGATCATATAATAACCTGAATGACTCCCTGACATAGGCTTCAAGCAAAATTACCTTCTCTTCTGGAGTCAGCCTTTCAGGATCACCTTCAAAGAATGACTCAGGTCCATAATACTCAGATAAGTACCTGGCCGTTGTCCCATCATGTAGCTCCACTCTGGTTATTTCTCTGTAAACAAATTCATCTGGATGCTTCCCTTCCAGAAATAAGGGAAGCTCATTTTGCTTAACTCCTTCCAGCTTTCTGTACACTAATCCTTTCTTGATCATCTTGTTTTCTATGAACTTTGGAGCTTTCAAACCAGAGTTGTACATACTCTTAAAATCACTAATTATCTCCCAAGGATCAAGTACAGACCCTAACATAATATCAGCACTTAATACCTTCTTGATCCTTCTGGCATAAGCAGCTGGAGCCTCTCTCTTGTGAATCCTGTTAATGATTCTTGGATCAGGCCACATCCTAATCTGTTCCTTCCTATACTGATATGTGAACCTCAGAGCATACAACCTTTGAGCTTCTTTCTTCATTGCAATAATTGTTGATGTCTGAGGGTATTCCTTGTCAACCATTCTTAAGATGTGCTCATCATGCTTCTTCTGGCTCTCTTCTTCTTCAAGCTTAACTTTCACTGCCAACCTTTGAGATTCTGGTGTAATCTTTGGATGTTGTCCAAACACCAAAGGCTTTTCAGACACATATTTGGCAGGTAAGCTTACTTTCTTCTTTTGAACAACCAGTTCTGAACCAGTTTTTGATGATTCAGACGTTTGAACTTTTGCTTTAATCACAGTGGAGATAGGAAGCCTGTCTTCCTCATCAGATTCCTCCTCTTCTTGAATCCTTAAGAATCTCCTTTTCTTGGGAGGAGCACCAACATCAGCAACTTGAGCAGATGATTTGGTGAAAGGTGTTACTTGCTTTTGAACATCAGATATATTAATACCAATTTCTTTTTCAACTTCACCCATCTGAATTTGATCTTTTTGTGCTTGCATTTCCTCTCGTTCAATTTCTTGTGATTCAGAGGTTGTAACCTCTTCTGCTGTTACTTTCTCAACATTGTCCTCAACTTCTTTATCACCAATTTCTTCAATTTCCTTTTCCACATTCTCTATATTAACTTGCTCAACCTCCTTCTCAGCAACAGTATCAACCTCAGCAGGTTTATTCTTCTTTTGTCTCTTGTATGTAACTTGAATAGCTGGAGACCTTTCAGAAGCAATATCTTCATCTTCATTTCTTTGCCTTTTAGAAGCTGAAGCTGTGACTGAGTCTGTTCCTAACTCCCCCTTTTTGGCTGCAGGGGAAGAAGGAGTGTAAAGAGAAGTAAGCTTGGCAGTCATAGCATCATCTACCATTTGCTGGATTTGAGATGGTGAGGGTAGCCTCTCATCAAGGGCTTGGGTGATGATGTTCTTTAGTAAGGGAGTGATGAGAGGTATAATAGTGAGAAGGGCAGCAGCTAATGCCTCTGGGGGGCTGGAACCCAAAGGATTAGTGCCTGAAGCAGAGGCTGGTGGCTTGGTAAATTGTGGAGTAGAGGTGGAAGTGTTTGTGTGACCTTCAAGATTAGAAGGTGCCATCTGTGGGGTAATAGGGGAAGATGGACTTTTGTCCTTGGACATCTTGGTGAGTAGCTCATTGAGCCTACAGACCTCAGCCTCAAGGAGTTTGTTCTGTTGCAGAACATCAGCAAGGGTCCTTTGGTCATCATTAGCCTTGGCTAAATCATCTGACCTCCTGAGAGTATCAGGATCTACCTGAGTTGAGTGTGGCTCAACATGATCAGGTGCCCCTTTTTCTTGGAACTGGGGACTTCCAACCTCAGGGGTAATCCCTTCATCAGTTGTTGCCTCTGACAGGGTCTTAGCTATGTTACTACTATCAATCACTCCAAATGATGGAGGTGAAGAAGTAGCAGCCCTGTCAGATATCAGAATCTCTCTTTCCACACTAGGAGATCTGATTTGGTAGTCAAAATCCAGTGGGTTATCAGAGACACTTTGATCCTCCACCTCAATGTTGGAGCTAATCCCAGTAGTGATAGGTGTCTGGGTGGGGATAGGAGTGTTCAACTGATCCAGGATATGTTCAATGACAAAAGTTGGGCTTTGTTGGGTGGTTTCCATAGGATTTGGCTGTGAAACAGAGTGCACCCAGGGAGATTGGTGCTGTTCAATAGAAACCTTTTCAAATGAAAGAGGTTCTAGAAATGTGTCTGCCCCTTCAATGGTTGCACCAGGTTCCTGTTGAGAGGAAGCCTGGGCGGTTTGAGCTGGTGGAGTCTGATGGACCACTGGTTGACTACTTCCAGTGGCCATTTCATGCCTTGGTGAAGCATGGGCAGACTCAGGGGACTCATTTCCCTGAGCAGCCTTTTTGGGCTTTTTGGAGTGAGGGTTGGTGGGGACTTTAGATTTGTATTTGGAAGTGGAGACTGTGGGTTCCCGATGCTTGGGTTTTAGCTTTCGGGCAGCCTCTTTGAGAGTGAGGTTTGAGTTGTGTCGGGAATATACCTCCAACAGAACTGCTGGAGCAGATATCCCCTGACCAACAAGGCCACTGTGCTATAACTGTTTTTCTATGATGGCCATGATAAATCGTGGATAAAGTAGCCATCTAGAAGAAATAGGCTTAGCAGCATGTTCAGTTAATTCTGAAAACAAAATTTGTGAAAAATTTAGTTTTTGAGATTCCAGAATTGAATACAATACCTGTTGCCACCTGGAGGACATCTGGTCCCATGAAGAAGATTTCGGAGCCAAGCAAATGTTGATCATGTGAAATATCAGGCGCTCCGGATCATTGAAATGCTTCTTGTATAGAGTTGAATCGCTTAAATCACCTTGGTATTCATGACTTGTGAAACAGAGGTCAGTTAAGTTCTTTGGGAATTGCGTGACCAAGTTCGCATCATCAAGGTGGAGAACCTCCCTTAGTTCAGCTGGGCTGATGTGCACATTATAACCATTTACTGTTGAACGAAGAGATATCACACCAGTGCCAACATTGATGAGTTCTACATTCATCCAGAATTGATGAATGGATTCGACATGAAGTGTTGGATTTATGAGAAAGGCGGTTTGGAATTGTGATGCATTCATTAAGTCAACTGCTTCATCAAACTTGGACCAGAAAGAGGATTTTGTAAGATAAGCGACGGAGTTATGACGAGGTTTCAGGTTCATGGTCGCCATGGATGCAAAGACTTGAGAGGGAAGATAGGTTTTTGAAAAAGGTTGAAAGTTCTGAGGAATTGGTAATGAAACAACTGAAGAAGGTTTGAGTTAAATAGGGAAAACAACAAAGGTTGAAACATCTGAAGAGTAAAGTTACTCATCAGATGTTGTCGACAGATATTGCTCATCAGTTGTTTTCAGCAGTTGCTCATCAGACTTTGTGAAAAAGTTGTTCATCAGAACTTGTGAACATTTTGGTCATCAGACTTTGTGAAAAAGTTGTTCATCAGAACTTGTGAACATTTTGTTCATCAGACTTTGTGAAAAAGTTGTTCATCAGAACTTGTGAACATTTTGGTCATCAGACTTTGTGAAAAAGTTGTTCATCAGAACTTGTGAACAGAAGTTGTTTATCAGTATTTGTGAGAAATGTGTGACCTTCAGTACTTAGTGAACCAACACCCATCAGTACTTGTAACTTAGAGTATTGGTAAAGGTCAAGGCTTTCCTTGAATCAGTACTTCTGATATTTATCAGAATTTACTGAAAATATCAAAAATTTCAAGATAATAAAGAAAAAATTTTATTAAAAATTGAATATTTTTGGATTTTTGTAAAATTTAAAGTTTATTTATTGAAAAAACCAATCTATTCAAGTTGCAGCATACCAAGCCTAAGAACTAAATTTTGAAAAGTGGAGGTGTCTAAAGGCTTAGTAAAGATGTCTGCAAGCTCATCAGCACTAGGAACAAACTTTGGATCAATCAGACCCTTTTCAAAACAATCTCTTATAAAATGATGTCTGATCTCGATATGTTTGGTCCTAGAGTGCTGAACTGGATTCTTGACAATACAAAGAGCTGAGGCACTATCCATTAATAATGGTGTCTTAGACTCTTTGATGCCATAATCCAAGAGTTGAGTCTGAAGCCAGAGAATTTGTGAAGTACAACTTGCAGCAGCAATGTACTCGGCTTCAGCAGTGGAAGTGGCCACAGATGTTTGTTTCTTACTTTGCCAAGAAACCAGACAATTTCCTAGAAACTGACACCCACCAGATGTTGATTTTCTTGTAAGTTTACATCCTGCATAGTCACTATCAGAGAAAGCAACCAGCTTGCAGGAATGTCCAGTGGAATACCATATTCCTAGTGATTGAGTACCCTGTAAGTATCTGAAAATTCTTTTAACAGCAATCAAGTGAGATTCTTTAGGTGCAGCCTGAAATCTAGCACAAACACATGTAGCAAACATAATGTCTGGCCTAGATGCAGTCAGATACATCAAGGAACCAATCATACATCTATAAAGAGTTTCATCAACTGAGTTACCTTTCAAATCAGCATCAAGTTGTGTGGTGCTGCTTATGGGGTTAGAACATGGTTTACAGTTTTGCAAGTCAAATTTCTTTAACAACTCTTTTGTGTATTTGGATTGGTGAATAAAAATTCCATCAGGATTTTGTTTGATTTGAAGACCCAAGAAAAACTGTAATTCCCCCATGGCACTCATTTCAAAATTTTTGGTCATTAACTCAGTGAAATCAGCACACAACTTTGGATCAGATGAAGCAAATATAATGTCATCAACATAAATTTGAACAAGTAGCTTATGCTGTCCTACATTCTTTATGAATAAAGTTTTATCAATGGAGCCTCTAGTGAAGTTATTTTTGAGGAGAAAAGTGGATAGAGTGTCATACCAGGCTCTAGGTGCTTGTTTCAGCCCATAAAGAGCTTTATCAAGCTTGTACACCCAATCAGGATGTTTATTGTCCTCAAAGCCTGGTGGTTGGCACACATACACTTCCTCTTTTATTTTACCATATAAGAAAGCACTTTTGACATCCATTTGAAAAACTTTAAGTTTGTGTAAGGCAGCATATGCTAAGAACAACCTAATTGCTTCTAGTCTGGCTACAGGGGCAAAAATTTCATCATAATCAATACCTTCTTCCTGAGAAAACCCTTGTACAACCAGTCTAGCCTTGTTCTTAATTATTTGACCATTTTCATCTGTTTTATTCCTAAACACCCATTTTGTGCCTATTGCACACTTACCTGGAGGTAGAGAAACCAGCTCCCAAACTTGTTGCTTCTTGAACTGCAACAACTCCAACTGCATTGCCTCCACCCAGCCATTGTCTCTAAGTGCTGTGTGATAGTTCTTTGGCTCTTGTTGACTGACAAATAGAGCATAGAGACAAAAATTTGATAGTTGACTTCTTGTTGAAACACCAGCAGAAATGTCACCAAGAACTTGAGATAATGGATGATCCTTCAGTTCTTGATATGGAATAAGATCAGTGCAAGTGTTTGCTGGAGGTCCAGATGCTGCAGTTGATGAAGATTCAGGGAACAAAGCAGCAGGAATTTCAAATGATTGAGAAGATGCTAGAATTTCATCAGCATTTGTATTGAGTGGAACAGCTGGAACAGGAGGAGCATCAGATTTAGCAAATATAGGTAGATTGTCACTGAATCTGAACAAATGAGTACTTTCATCTTCATCATCTTGACTTCCTTGTGTGGTTGCTGTAGAAGCTTTTGGTGGATCTGCTGTAAATACCTCATTTGATTCACCAATAGGCTCAACTGGGAATTCATGTTGCAAGATGTTAAGATCAAACATCTCAGCAGGATTTTGAGGAATGGAATCTTTGGGACATTCATTGAATTTAACATGAAGAGTTTCTTCAACAATCTTTGTTCTACAATTGAACACTCTATAAGCCTTGCAAGTTGAAGAATAGCCAACAAAATAACCTGCATCAACTTTGGAATCAAATTTAGTAAGTTGATCTTTGGTGTTGAGGATATAACATGGACACCCAAAAGCTCTGAAGAAGTAAATCAAAGGGGTTAGAGAGTGAAGTATTTCATATGGAGTTTTCAACCATCTTTGATTTACCAGAACCCTGTTTTGCACATAGCAAGCTGTGTTAACAGCTTCTGCCCAGAAGGTCAGTGGCAAACCAGAATCAGCAAGCATTGTTCTGGCAGCTTCAATCAAAGTCCTATTTTTCCTTTCTACAACTCCATTTTGTTCAGGAGTTCTGGGAATACAGTACTGCCTCTGAATTCCCTTTGACAAATAAAATTCATCCAAAATGTGATTTCTAAATTCTGTGCCATTATCACTCCTTACACACTTGATTGGAATAGAATATTGCTTTTCAACATACAACACAAAGTTCATAATAGCCTTGGCAACCTCACCTTTTGAGTGCAAGAAGAAAGTCCAGATAAACCTTGAGTAGTCATCTACAATAACTAGACAATACTTCTTCTTTGCCATAGACATTATCTGAACTGGCCCAAACAAATCCATGTGCAACATGTTCAAACAACCAGTGGATTTGGAATCTCCAATTGGAGGAAAAGAGACTTTGTGTTGCTTTCCTTTCAAGCATGCAGTGCAATTCTCATCACAACTAAAATCCTTTAAGGGAAGACCTCTAACCAATCCATGTTTCACCAATTGATTCATGTTTTTGATGTTCACATGACCTAATCTTCTATGCCACAGATTGGATTCCTTGAAAGAAGCCTTAGAGAATAGACAAGGATGACCCTTAATAGAGATTTTCTTTGATAAATCAAAGGCATATACCTTGCCCACTCTGTTAGCCTTAAGGAGTGTATACTCATCTAAGACTTTGCCAATCAGAGGCAACACATCAGAAGATAAGATCCTACAGTCTTGCTTGGTGAAAAGAGAAATATGACCCTTATCACACATTTGATAACACTCAGAAGATTATACTTAAGATTCTCAACATGATTTACATCATCAAACCTAATCTCACCATTTGTCACAGCACCTTTCCCTATAATGTAACCCTTAGCATCATTTCCAAAGGACACAAATCCTTTCCTTCCAGTAAAATAGTTATGAAGGAGAGATCTGCTCCCAGTCATATGCATGGATCCTCCACTATCAACATACCAGATGCTATTTTGGCATGCTGAAGGACCCTGCATACATCAACACACTTAGTTAGACTTTTGGACCCAAACCATTTTGGTTTTGGGTCTGTTAACACATGATGAAACAGAAGTAACATTTTCAGTTGAAGCAACACTTGAAGTAGTCTTATCAGAAGATTTTGCCTTGACTTTTGATTTTGATTTCTTCTTGTGAAATGAACCAACAGATGCCTCTGCTAGATTAACTTTTCCTAGCAGTTGTTGCATCATTAGCATCAGTTGATTATGGTTTTGAGTCAAAATTTTGATTTCATCAGACACATCAGAACTTGATTTTTTATTTTTGTGTTGTATCATCTTAGTGTCTTTAATTGATGAAGAAACTTTCAAGTGTTGTTTCTCTGAATCTGGAACAATCCCTTTTCCTTTCTTGGATGTATTTGATTTATTTTCTTGTGAGGATTTTCCAGATGTTGAAACTACTGATGATTCAGGTACAAACTTGGAACTAAATTCATTTTTCATTTTGAGTATGTTCTTGTTTTTATGCTTTATTTTGTTGAATTTAGAACCTTTTCTGTACCAGCATTCATCAGTGGAATGATTAAACAACCTGCAAATTTCACAAGGCACCCTCTTTTTCTTTTCCTTATGAGTGTCTACAAGTACTGATGACTTAGATATAGATTGTTTGTTCTTCAGAACATCTGAAGCATCAGTATTTGTAGCCAATTTGACAACAGCTGATGTGTTGACAACTTCTGAAGAGTTATTATTCAGCACTTGTCGATCAACACATTCATCATCAGCAGTTGTTGCAATATCAACTTTTTCCACAACTGCTGATGAGTGACTCTGACTTATCAGAAGCCGTGCATCTTTTTCTCCAATTCCATCCCCATCTGACTCAATCAGGTGTAAATTTAAAACATTTGAAACTTTTTCATCAGGATCAATCTCAACTAAGACACTATCCTGACATGTGTCATTCTGAATGACATTTGTACACCCAATTGAATAAGAATATGTCTCAATCTCAACATTTTCAGACTCAATTTTGCAAACATTTGACTCTCCCTCAGATATGTCTACAGCATCAGACATTTCTGAAGATTTGGTGGATTGATCTACACTTTCCCCATCATACTCACAGTCAAAACATTTTGGTTTATAATCAGCAGGGGGGCAGTGTGATTGTAACCAATTCCAAACTTAACATTTGAAGCTGACTGTTTGTTTAACAACATTTCAAACCCCTTACAGGACTCAACCCATTTTTCACAATTGACTTGGGTTGCTGCAAGTGTTTGCTTCAGATCATTATGCTTCACAAGCATGACTTCCACTCTAGCTTTTTCATCAGATAACAAACATTTGAGTTTATAAATTTCAGACTCTTTGTCATTTAAAGCTTTTTCAAACTCAGTTTTGTTTTTAGCCACGGCCTTTTCTAATTCAAATTTCTCATTAATCAATTCTACATTTATTTCCCTAATGGAAGCAAATGCTGAAATGCATGACTCTGAACATAACTTTGCTTTTGATTCAGAAGATACCTGTGATGTTGAAGAAGATGAACAAGAATTATCAGTTGAATCAAGAGCCATCAATGCAAGATTTCCAAATGGATTGTCTCCACCATGTGGACCAGCTTCAGAGTAAGGCTTCATGTTGAAGTCAGATAAGTCATCAGGTAGACTACTCCAATCAACTACTCCAGGAGTAAAGAAACTCTGATACTGTTGTTGTTGAGATTGTTGATTGGTTTGAGATTTACTAGGATCAGGAAGAGCAGGTGATTGTGGAGGAATTAATGCTGGAGTGTGAGTAGGTTGAGGCATGTAAAAGCAAGGATATGGATATGGCATAGGAGTTTGTGGAACAAAGTGGGCTGGATAAAATTGTTGTTGACTGGTTCCAGAAGATTGTTGTCCTTTGTTTGATGTGTTATTGCTTGGAAAAGTCACAAAAGGTGCAGAAGAGCTAGATCCAGTAGATTTGCACTCTCTAGCAAAATGACCAAGCCTGTGACACTTATGGCATCTCAACTTCCCTTTGTCAAAACCAACTTTGGTTTTGCCAGATAATCCAGGGAATTTTCTTCCTGTTCTTTTGTAGAACTTTTGAGATCTGATGTTGATTAATGCCATTTGACTTAAAATGTCCATTTCCTCTAGATCATCATCTGGGATTCCTTTCAAGTCATCCATCACAAAACACAAATTATCACCATAATTTCCTGCATTACCATCAACTCCCACAAAAGCATGTTCAGTATTGTTAGTAGAAAAATCAATATGTTCATCATAAGAACATTCAGACCCATTAAACTCTGACTCTTGACCAATCAATGCAGTGTTACCAGGAACAAAATCATCAGCAAGTTTTCCAGATGAAGACAGTTTTCTCTTCTGTTCTACCTCTCTCTCAAAAGTTAAGAGTTTCCCATGGAGTTGGGTGAGAGATAGATTTTCTAAATTAGCATTAGAGCGTAGGACAATTGTATATGTGTCCCATCTCTCAGGCAATGATCTGAGAAATCTGTTATTCATCTGACTATTAGTATATTCCTGCTTAACCATTTTCAATTCAGAAATCAAACATGAGAACCGCTCAAATTGTTGAGTCAATGATTCACCCTTTCTATGAGAAAAGGTCTCATACTGCTGAGCAAGGATTTCTCTAGTGTTTGCTAAAACCTCATCGGTTCCACCGAATTGTTCTTTCAGTGCAACCCAGAGATCATGAGCAGTATCATGATGCATTAAGCCTGAATAAATCTCATTCGGCAAAGCCATGGCCAGAATACCATGAGCTTTCGCATCAATTTCAAACAGTTTAATATCCTCATCCGAATACATATCAGAAGGTTTCGGAATCATGATTTTAGTTTCAGGATCAGTGATCATGGGTTTATACGGACCATGCACTACAGATTTCCAACATCCTGCACTGTTAATCGACAGGTGATGTAGCATTCTGCGTTGCCAAATGTTGTACTCACTCCGAACAAGCATCGGAGGCTTGGTTGCGGAGCCTGTATTGTGCGGATCATTGTTTGGAGTTGTCATGATCACAGATTCAAACAATTTCACACGAATTAATGCAAATTTCAATCAATTGATTCAAAACAGATTGATATTGAAAGACAAATCAACAGAAGTTAACGGAAAACTTCAATCTATAACAAATTCTTACTAATCGGCTAATTCGATCAACTTAGAGAACAAAATTTGAGCAGTTTCAGAGATCAATTGTTTAATCGATCAATGATTAACCTGCTCTAATACCAATTGTAGGATCAGATGTTCTCATTTGATCAATAATAGATTATAGCAGCGGAATTCAAAGATGAATTAGCTCAATATTAGCAAGAACAAAGTTAATTCAATCAAACAGTAAAGCACAAGTTTGTTATAGAAAGAGAATTTCTGCAAAAGGAATAATTCATTCAATCGCACTAACTTCGTTACCAATACAAAATGTCAACTGCCCTTATATAAAAACAGTGACGTCTGATGATGTCACATGATGTTGACACCTAACAGACAAAAGATAACTACTGATTTAACTAAACTACTGAGAATGTCTACAACATCTGAAGACATTCTCTTACAACTACTGAAGACATAAAACTACTTAATTAAGACTACAACGTCTGATGAGTAAAATACTCATCAGACTTTTTACAAGTACTGAATGAAAACTACTGAAGACAAAACGAAACACCACAACATCTGAAGACTTACACTTCAGCTGTTGTATATAACTTCAGATCTTGTAACTTCTGCAAAGTGAATGTCAGCCGTTGTGTTCTTCTTCAATTGTTGTAAGTGTTGTGAGACTTAGAGATTTTTCTGATCAGGCTCATTGGTTCTTTTAGTCCAACAAGAATCGATATCCACTGCCGCGCATCGATGATCTCTTCGATCAGCATCAAGGCTCGGCATGGTTTTCAAAGATCGATCTTAGGTCTAGGTATCATCAGCTTCGCGTACATGATGATGATATTCCCAAGACAGCTTTCAGAACAAGATATGGCCATTATGAATTTTTGGTAATGCCTTTCGGCCTTACCAATGCACCTGCGGTTTTCATGGACCTCATGAACCGTGTCTGCAGGCCATACTTGAATAAGTTTGTGATTGTGTTCATTGATGATATTTTGATATACTCAAAGACCAAGGAAGAACACGAGAAACACCTTAAATTGGTTTTGGAGATCCTAAGGGAGGAACGACTGTATGCCAAATTTTCTAAATGTGAATTTGGCTTAAGGAAGTTCAATTCTTGGGGCACATAGTCAATGAAAATGGTGTTCACATGGATCCTGCAAAGATTGATGCGGTGAAGAATTGGAGTACACCGAAAACACCGACGGAGATTCGATCGTTTCTCGGACTTGTTGGTTACTATCGGCGGTTCATCTCGAATTTCTCCAGGATTGCTGTCCCTCTCACTTCTTTGACTCAAAAGAATAAACCATATGAGTGAGGACCGAAGCAGGAAGAGGCATTTTAGACTTTAAAGTAGAAACTTTGTGATGCTCCTGTCTTGACACTGCCTGATGGAAATGATGATTTCACAGTCTACTGCGATGCATCCAACCTAGGTCTTGGTTGTGTTCTCATGCAACGGGGAAAGGTCGTGGCTTATGCATCGAGACAGCTGAAAATTCACGAGAAGAACTACACTACACATGACTTGGAACTCGGTGCAGTCGTGTTTGCTTTGAAGATATGGAGACATTATCTTTATGGCACTAAGTGTGTAGTATTTACAGGCCATAAAAGTATACAGCATATTCTCAATCAGAAGGAACTTAACATGAGACAACGGAGATGGGTTGAACTGTTGAATGATTATGACTGTGAAATTCGCTACCATCCAGGTAAAGCGAATATAGTAGCAGATGCGCTTAGTCGCAAAAGTCAAGTTCAGATCCATAGTGTCCGAGTGCACACTAGTCTCCGTAATGATGTTCTCACAGCCCAACAACACTCATTAGCTCAAGATAACTTGAAAAATGAGATGTCTTGCGGGGCTGAAATCTTATTGAAAACTAAGGATGATGGTTTATGTATTATTTGAATCGGTTGTGGATACCGAACAGGGGTGATATTAGGATGGTGATTATGGATGAAGCTCATAAGTCTCGTTACTCAATTCATCCGGGTTCTGATAAGATGTATCAAGACCTTCGGGACTTGTATTGGTGGCCTGGGATGAAGAAGGATATTGCTGAATACGTGTCCAAGTGCCTTAACTGTGCTAAAGTCAAGGCAGAAAATCAGCGACCTTAAGGATTATTATTACAACCAGAAATACCCATGTGGAAGTGGGAGAATATCTCCATGGATTTTATTACCAAACTCCCACGAACCGCAAACAGTAAAGATAGCATTTGGGTGATAGTTGATAGATTAACCAAGTCGGCCCATTTCTTACCGATACGCTAGACGTACCCTGTGCGGAAGTTAGCGCGAATTTACATTGATGAGATAGTTAGCCGACATGGTATTCCCTTAACCATAATATCGGATCGTGATGCTCGTTTCACGGCACGATTTTGGGAATCACTTCATGAAGCTTTTGGAACAAGATTAGATCTTAACACTGCTTATCATCCTCAAACGGATGGTCAAACGGAGCGGACGATTCAAAAATTGGAAGATATGCTGAGAGCTTGTGTCATCGACTTCGGTGGCGATTGGGATAGCCATTTACCATTGTTTGAGTTCTCGTATAACAACAGTTATCACGCAAGTATTGGTATGGCGCCGTTTGAAGCTCTTTATGGCAGAAAATGTTGGTCACCTATTTGTTGGACCGAGGTCAGCGAATCGCAGATCACTGGTCCTGAAATTATTCAAGAGACGACTGACAAGATTCGCCTGATCCGCGACAACCTGTTAGCTGCTCGCAGTCGACAAAAGAGTTACGCGGATAAACGAAGGAAACCTTCAGAGTTTGAAGTTGATGATATGGTATTATTTAAGGTATCACCTTGGAAGGGCGTTGTGCGATTCGGGAAGAAAAGTAAACTTGCTCCACGATATGTTGGCCCTTTTAAGATCCTTGAACGTGTCACACCCCGGGCCGGCGGGAACGGATCTGGTTTTCCCGTCGGGCGGAAGGTTCCCGGGACGCGATATCTTTGAGTGATAATCGAATTGATCAGATTGTTTGCATAGCACATGATATATAATTGAGAAATATAAACATGTCAATGATATAGAATTACAAAGTTAAATTACATTGTACATCATAATTTAACTAAGTAAATCTAATCAAAAAGAATCAATGAGTTTATATCTTGAACTGTACAAGATATACAAAAGTGATTCACTGTTTTGTCATTTCAAAAGTATGCAATCAAAAGTAAGCTAGGTCTTCTAAAGGTCCACTAGCTTAGCACTTGCACATATGTATCTACACCTGTTCGTCACCTGAGAAAACATGCAAATTAAACCAAGTCAACACTAGGTTGGTGAGTTCATAAGTTTAGTATTTCAAATCATTGAATTGATCATACACACATCCACAATGTCATACTTGTTACTTGTAATACTTGATTCACCTGTTCCACCCAATGGCCTCTCCTTAGTTATATGTACAAGTAGTGTATCACCTGATCAAGTATGCTTATATATAGGGAATCACGAAAGGGTCAAGCCCAGACGCTATCCCACCACATACTCCGTCAAGTTCCACACCACTTGCGATACAATTAAAGATATTCATTTCCCGTTTGTTCAACGTGTTTGATATGTATTCGTCTTTTGTATCAATTATAGAATAATATAGTGTGAGGGGTTTAGTTACCAAACCGAAGTATTGATAAACCATCCATGTATTAAGGGGTTTAAATTAATGTAATCTGTTCCTTGTATTATTCTATATTTGGGGGGGGGGGGGTTAACTGTTGTTACACTTTTAAATATTAAGAGTGTTAGTCAACCACTTGTAATTTGTTCTTGAACTATAGTGCATAGAGCCTAAAAGGAATCCATTATAATCCTCACATAATCAGAGTACAATGCATCCGATTTACCTCTACCACTTTGTATGTATCGTGTCCTCAACGAAATCTATTACTAGTAGTGTAACATGAGAGCAAGTCACTTTCTCAACCTACTAGTCAATAGGATTCCCGCTGGATTAATTACTTATCACTGTAGATTAATATCACCATGTGTCGCTTTCCAGAACCTGACTTGAGGTAGCCCTGTCACCGGTCATACGTTACAGGCCAATGTATCAATACGATCAACATACTAGCCCTATAAGCTAGAGGTTTGTCAAACCTATGGTACCACTATGCTATCGTCGGTTTAGTCACGTCAAACCAACTGGTCAGCGAATTAAAGGGGCTTACATGATCAACTTGTACAATTTGGCACATGATTGAAGTGATATAATACAACAGGTCAATAGTAACTAATTGTAATTGTATTCACTTGTATTCTTGTCCTCATTGTCATATGTTCTCTGTGATATTAACAAGGTTAAATAAGAACTTGTCTTATTACATTATGTTAATTAACCGAGTGAATGATGTTGTTATCATGAAATTACATTATCATGATTATCATTATATGTTCCTTGTTCTCTTGTAATATGTGTTGAATTGTAAAGTTAAGTGTTATAAGAACTAGTCTTATTACACTTACTTAACTCTTATCGAATGATGTAATAAAGATGTGTTATCTTCATATCATTCTTATGTTCTGTTCTTGTCATCCTGTCATCATGATCCTTGTAATTGTTTCTATGTTATTTCTTGTAAGAATAACTAAGTGTTGTAAGAGTCAATCATACAACTATGTTATTCTATTGTATTGATAAGTTATGATATTATAATATCATCATCATCTTATTTTTCCCTGTCATCGTGTAATCATACAAGCATGCATACAATGATATATGATAATAAGCAATTTAATATCATTAAATCAAAGTATTAACAATATGTAAACCAAACTTTTAAGTAAATATAAGTAAATCATGTTTCTCATCCCCGAGAGTTTAAAATCAGTAAAGATTAAAGAAAAGGGGCATATGAACTCACCTTGTAGATGTTAGGGGTTGACTTAGCTTAAATGAGAATGCACGTGCTCTTGTTTGTACTTTTTGTTGTATTCACGATCCTGTATTGATTTCGCATTGTTTATAATTCGTAAGCATGTGATATAGTGATCTATGTAAGTGTTCGTGTGTGTGTTAGCCCTAAAGTTGGCTAACACTCATAAGTCTCGGTCGTTGTTCGGCCCGTTGTTTGTTTGTTATGGTTCTTGTGTTTCGTTTGCAATAATCATGATAAATTATTTAAGTTTGTAATCTCAAGGTAGTTCCTAAGTATAACTTAAGTCTTTGTCTTAACCCTGGCGCATTATTTTGAAATCCTTTGTTAACATGTTTACAAAACAAGATTTTATGCTTCATAAAATGATTAAGTCTCAACCCACCACCTTTGTAGTAATGAGTTACAATCCCCATGCAAGTTACCTCATGAACTTTATTTATACATTTGTTTACACCTCAAATCGAGTGGGCTGAATTATTAGTCATGGGCCGAACCAAGGTGGTCTCGTGAAAGTGTTGGGCCGTTTTGTCTATTATGGGCCGAACCAAATGAACGGAGGGCCAGGCAAAGGTGATAGGCTGTTTGTCAGGCCCAACGAGTGTGGGCTGAATAAAAGGGATTTCAGGCCTGTTGTGACATTGGGCCGAACTAGATAATTGGGCCAATCAGTTTACTGGGTCAAGGGAATTCTGTTGGGCCTGAAATAAGTATCGTGGGCTGAATGAGATCCCTGGGCCTCAACAAGGAAGTCGGCCAAAAGAAGGTTCTACTGAAGCTATGCATGGTCGAATGTGAGTCTCGGGTTTCCACGAATGTGGGTGGCCGAATGGGTGGCTTATGTCGAATATGTAGTGGCGAATGGCCCTTGGCCGACTGAGTGACATGATGTGGTCGAATGAATGGTGTTGGGCCAAGTGCATATTATTTGGGCCGAGACAATTGCTTGGGCTGCCTAGATGAATCTGGGCCTAACAGTCTACCGGCCTGAACATTGGGCTGGCTGAATGGACTCATGTGAGTCGGCCGAATGAGATCAACAGGAGCAAAAAGGGTGGTGATGGTCGAATGGAGTTGTGGTCGGCTGGGTTTTTGAGATGGTGGCTGAATGACATGTCTGGCGAATGAGGTCCGGCGAGTGGCTGGCGAATGGAGCTTCTCCGAATGAAGAGGTGGCTGGTCGAATGGGTGTAGTTTCCAAATGAGGTTGCTCGAATGAGAGGTTCGAATGGGGTCATTCGGGCGGTCATACTCACCTTCCCCTCCTTCGGCCGTAAGGGCCATTTGGCAGGTAACAGCCCCGTTCGCCTAGGGTTTCAGACCAGTGGGTAGTCGAACTAGGTGGTGGTGTCCCATGGTGTTAGTACTCAAGAGCTAGGTTTCGAGGGGTGAGGGTCGACAAGAACTCGGTTTAGAAGTGGTTTAAATGGTGGTGGTCGACCAATGTGACACCCCGTAAATTCCAGGTCAGCTTTGATTTTATTTAAATGTTTATTTAAATGCATTATGTACACGTGGCACTAGAATTAGATTAATTTAGTGTGACACGTGGCACGACAGTATGAACACTGACACATGACTTGATAATTCGTGGAATTATCGGCAAACAGCACACACGTGTCAAAACACACGAACGTTGGTGAACGTCTACCACATTGTGAAACACAGCACTCGAAACCTCACGAAACACTCACACATTGAACTTGGAAGTTCAAACAAGGCCAAACGAAAGTTCGTAAACGTGAAAACGGCAACGAACGGATCAAACCAATGAAAATGGGCCTATTGGGCTCACCAGGGGATCTGTCGCGCTACGCGACGGCCCAGAAGGACACTGTCGCGATACGCGACAAGTGGCGGGGGAAATTTGAACGCGGAACTCTCTCGCGCTACGCGAGGGGAAGTCTTGAACCTGTCGCGCTACGCGAGGAGACCCAGTTCGCAGAATCTTTATTTAACCAAGATGAAATCATTTCTTGGCCACCCTACACACATCTCCCGAGCTCTAGCACCATAATTCGGCTCTACTTCGTCATTTCACCTGCAACATCACCATTGAAGCTCCTAGAAGCCATTTTTGAAGATTTGAAGCTCTTGGAAGCTTGAACACCATTGAAGGGAGGCCTCTAGACCTCAACCACCATCACCACCTCCTTGTTGACTGATAAAGCTGCTGTCCAGAAGTCTCCAGAGCTGCTCCAACACCCTCTTGTCGATCTAAAGCTTGTGAGGTATCCCCTACATGTTTACACACACTCTTTTCATTCCTACACTCACATGCAAGTGATAAATCACACATGCAAGCATGGGTAAAGCACATGCACGAATTTTGTTTATGGGTTTATTAGTTTTGATGTGATCTATGATGATCTAACATGATTAGATGATGTTTGGTGATGATCCATGATGGTGGGTATTGATAGAACACATGATTTGTATGCAAAATGTTGATATATTGCCATGCATGTATGATCTAGGATGGTTGGGATGATTTTGAGTACTTTTGAATGTTCATAGATGATATTGGGAGCATACTACATGATTTGATTTAGTTTAGAATGGTTAAAATATGATTTTTGACAATCTTTCTATTTATAGAAACTTTTTGTTGGTAAAATGATGTTATGAATGATATGGTAGACATGCATGTATATGGAATTGATGCTAGGATGTTAATATGATGATAAGAATGTCTAAAATGTGATTTGATGATGTTTATGGTCGTTTCTAGCAATATTACCATTTTTAGTAACTTTTTGGGTAAGAATATTGATAGATGATGAAATCGGATATGTTGACATGATTAAATGTTGTTAGATGACATATTATGATGAATGATGATATGAAAAGTTGTTTAGAAACGTTTAAATGGTGATTTGATGCAAAAACTACAAAGTTACTATATTTAGTAACTTTATTTTTGCAAAAACCGATTTGTACACGTGTTGTATGATTTGAGCATGCTAAATGGCTTAAAATACTATAACATGATTATTAGTTGTTAAATTAGATGGTTTCCGATGTCACGAATGCTATAAATGGAAACTTTCCATTTTAGGAAACTTTTGTGCACTAACATGTTGTAAACGACTTATGTGAATCCGTATGATGATGTGCTATGTGTTAACATGATCCCGTAGGACTATTGAACATGCTAGAACTATAAAACCGTCATGCTTTGTGAACTTTCTAAAAATGGAAACTTACTATAAATAGTAAGTTGTCCATAAACGCGACCTACGCGTTTTGCACACGACAAACACTTACACGATTGCTACACGAGTCACAAACCGTCACACGGTTCACCAACGGGTCGTTGACTTGACACGGTCAACTTTGGTCAAACACGGTCAACTTTGGTCAAACACGGTCAAACACGGTCAACTTTGGTCAAACACGGTCAAACATGGTCAAACACGGTCAATGTGGACCAACACGAGCAAACACGGTCAATGTGGACCGACACGGACAAACATGAACAACCGAGGGTTGTTGGGCACAAACACGGGCACTAACACGAATACTAGCACGGTCACATACACGAACTCACGTACGGTATACGATATAGGTTGCCGGTGACCGACGTGCTACTTACTCGAGGAGCTTACGCATATCTTTCTTGATCACTAAGGTGAGTTTACGGCCCCTCTTTACTCTTTTTCAAAACGCTTTTAAATAGGGGGAGAATACTTGTTGCATCGAGTCAAACATCTATTACTGTGCAAACATTTTGGTGTATGCTGGTTTATTTGACAAACATTAAGTGTTGTAATCGTAAGAAGTCCTCACAAAGTCTTACCGTTAATGTACAAACAACGAGGCGAGTTTGAATGGATCCGTTTGGGGTGTGACGAACCCCGCGTGGCGAAATATTGACTGGATGTCATAACACGTGAAAACTTGACCTATATTGCCATGTTATTACGAGACATGGCGGAGGCAAAGACTAACAAGTCTAGTTCGGTAGTGACGCACTGACACTTTGGGCCAAGGGCTCGGTACTAACATATGATAAACAGCATGACACACTTTTATTACTATATGTATATCAAAACCTGTGAACTCACCAACCATTGTGTTGACACTTTTCTAACTTGTATTCTCAGGTAACTAGCGTGGCTAGCAGGAGGACAGGAATGCACACTTTAAGGAACGAGCAATTAGGAACTTACATGCATTCTGTCTTGTCATTTGAAAACAATTTACTTTCATTATGATAAAACAATGTTATGTTAAACTATTTACATTTCCGCTGCATTTTTGTCGAACACTTGATTTTCCGCTGCATCATGATAAGACAACTTTTATTCCGCTGCAAACTATCTTATTATGTGTATGTGTCAAACAATGGATTTGTAAACGCATATAGGGGTATTCTATATGACCTTGAGCTGTGATTCTGGACACGTCACATCCACGTGGACATACGCCACAAGTGGGAAATTGGGGGTGTGACAGACTGGTATCAGAGCCTTGGTTATAGAGAACTAGGTTTGCATGTAGTAAACTTAGACTATAGCCATTGCTCAACTTTAGACACTACACTAGTTTCGCACAACTAATTATATGCATAGTTTAGCAATATGCTTTGTGATTTTATCGGATATTTACGAGCATACCATTGGAACCCTTCGCGGGTATACACATCCGACTATGCTTGAGAACTGCGAGATGAGATTAGTGAAAGGACGAACACAAGACTAAAGGGAACTCTTCTATGCTCTGAAGAAGACTCCTCTAGCACGATCTAACTCGAATCGAGCGCCTCCTCCAACCTCTTTCTTGAGTGTAAACCCAGTCAAAAGACACATGTTTGTAGACTGTGACCATAGTATTGACACTCAGGGAGCAAACGTCAAACCCTAGGATGTTTAGTAGTTTGAAATTGAATGAACTAGAATGACTGTGTAAGATAAATTAACGATTATGGTGGCCAACGTAATCGTGAATTTATAGGTACACACGAATTCTAGCAAATTCAAATGACACGCTACACCCACGAGGAGAACTATGTAGAACACTGCTGCTAGTGGAGATTGGAACTCCACTATTTTCACCAAGTAGTTTATTCCCTTATTGTATTTAGTACTGTTAGAATCTAATTGAGCGAGTTGTGCTCATATACATCACATTGGTAATAGTAACCTTCTAAAGCTTATAATTGTACACATGAAGGAAGAGGATATACTATCTCTATATCACACACAGCAATCTCTAACTGTAAGTAATCCAAAACCTATTGTAGATACATACTTACCAATGGCTGGACAAGGAACGTTCGTGCGTACTAACGATCAATCAACCAATGCTGCTGCTATCGAAGCCATGATAGAACAACGGGTTAACAAAGCTATAGCGGATTACGAGACTAAACGCGTAAACAATGAAACAAACAATGAGACTCGCAACAACTTAAGAGGATGCTTATTCAAGACCTTCCTTAGTTATCATCCTCTAACATTCAAGGGGTCGGAAGGAGCAGAGGGACTGCTCCGATGGATCAAGAATACTGAGACAATCTTCTGCATGTGCGAGTGCTCTGAGGAGAACAAAGTGAAATTCGCTACCGGAATTCTAGAGGGACAGGCCCTCATTTGGTGGAATTCACAAGTCCAAACACTGAGTCTGGAGACCGCTAACTCCATACCATGGGAAAATTTCATTAAGATGTTGAAGGAAGAATACCATCCCCAGAACGAAATCAAGGAACCGGAGGAGTGTTGGAATCACAAAGTGGAAGGAGCAGAAATTGAACAGTACACCACTCGATTTCACGAATGGTGTAAGCAGTATCCAGAAATGGTGACCCCAGAATACAGAAAGATCGAGCCATACGTTAGGGGATTACCTGAACAAATCCGAAGCCTAATTTCCACGACAGATCCCACTCTCATTCAATCTACTATTTGCTTGGCTCACAAACTAATCGACCAAGCGGTGGCACAGGGAGAGCTACCCAAGAGGAGCGAGCATACGAAACCCCAGGAACTCAAGAGGAAGTGGGAACCCAGCAACAACCAAACCCTCTCACCTCAACAACAAACCCAGCATCGCCCAACCCTTGCTAAGGTCTTCACTGCCACTCGGAGCAAAGGAGGATATCAGGGCAAAAGCCCAAAATGCAACAACTGTAACTACCATCACTTTGGCTCGTGCAAAAGGGTCAAATGCACGAACTGCGGCAAAAATGGGCATGTAACCAAGGAGTGTCGAACAAACCCTAACCCCAACACCAAACAAAATACCAATAACCAACACGCTCTCAAGGGGTGTTATGAGTGTGGAAGGCCGGGACACATGCGGAGGGACTGTCCACAACTAAAGAAGGCACAGCAAAGGATGGTGCATTTGTGAGAGACTCAGGAGAAGCCGAGGATGACTCAAACATCGCGACCGGTACGTTCTTTTCTTGTTTATGCTAGTATATTACTGGATACCGGTGCCGATAGGAACTTTAGATCCATCAAGTTTAGCAGATTACTAGGTATTACCTCAACACCACTAGACCATAAATATACTGTAGAATTAGCCGACGGCAAGTTGATTAAAACGCAGCACATCTTTCGAGGATGCGTTATGGCATTGGCGGATCACGAACTCGAAAATTGATTTGATGCCGGTAACCCTCGGAAGCTTTGATGTGGTCGTTGGAATGGATTGGTTATCCGCTAACCAAGCCGAGATTGTATGCAACGAGAGAATCGTACGAGTGACGTTGCAGAACGGTGAACAGATCTCGAATCATGGGAAACGACGGGGAGTACCTCTGAACATCATGTCGTGCATGAAAGCAAACAAGTATCTTCAGAAGGGATACACCGCAATACTAGCTCTCATTGCGGAACAACCGAAGAAAGAAAGGGAGATTGAGGACATAGCTGTAGTCCGCGATTTTCCCGAAGTGTTTCCGGAGGATCTGCTTGGACTACCTCCGAAACGACAAGTCGAGCTCCAGATAGACCCCACACGAGGAGCAGCACCGATTGCTAAAACTCCGTACCAACTCGCACCTACCGATATGGAAGAACTGTCTAATCAGTTGCAGGAACTGTTAGACAAGGGATTTATTAGGCCGAGCTTCTCACCTTGGGGAGCACCGGTCTTATTTGTAAAGAAGAAAGACGGATCATCCCGTATGTGTATCGACTACAGAGAGCTGAACAAGGTGACGATCAAGAATCGATACCCATTGCCACGAATAGACGATCTGTTTGATCAATTGTAAGGGTCAAGTTACTATTCAAAGACCGATTTAAGATCGGGTTATCATCAATTGAGGATACAGGAGAATGATATTCCTAAGACTGCCTTTAGAACCCGATACGGACACTACGAATTTTTGGTTATGCCCTTTGGACTGACCAACGCACCAGCTGCATTCATGGACCTCATGAATAGAGTGTGCAAACCCTACCTCGATAAATTCGTAATAGTGTTCATTGACGACATCCTGATTTATTCAAAGAATCAGGAGGAACATGCTGAACATCTGAGACTAGTTTTGGAATTACTGAAGAAAGAGCAACTGTACGCGAAGTTTTCAAAATGCGACTTTTGGATACGCGAAGTCCAATTCCTTGGACACGTGGTTAATGAGCAGGGAATTCACGTAGACCCAGCTAAGATCGAGGCCATTAAGAACTGGGAAGCACCCAAGACTCCGACGGAGGTGCGACAATTCCTAGGTCTGGCCGGGTACTACAGAAGATTCGTTGAGGGATTCTCAAAGATTGCTCAATCACTGACATCCCCGACCCATAAAGACAAAAAGTTCGATTGGGGAGACAAACAAGAAGCTGCTTTCAACCTGTTGAAACAGAAACTATGCACTGCACCCATCCTATCCCTACCGGAAGGATGTGATGACTTCGTGGTGTATTGCGACGCTTCGAAACAAGGACTCGGTTGCGTGCTGATGCAACGCGAGAAAGTGATAGCATACGCTTCACGTCAACTGAAGGTGCATGAGAAGAACTACACGACTCATGACCTTGAGTTGGGAGCCGTGGTGTTTGCCTTGAAGATCTGGCGACACTACTTGTACGGCACGAAATGTACAATCTTTACCGATCATAAGAGCCTACAACACATCTTCGACCAGAAAGAGTTGAACATGAGACAACGAAGATGGGTTGAACTCATAGGTGATTATGATTGCGCCATCAAGTATCATCCCGGTAAAGCCAACGTAGTGGCCGACGCGTTGAGCCGAAAAGAAACAACAAAACGCGTGCGCGCACTACAACTTACGATCCATTCCGAACTGCCGAATCAAATTCGGATAGCACAACAGGAAGCTCTGAAAACTGAAAACCTCACTCTTGAAGCCATGCGTGGCATGGATAAGCAGATAAAGGCAAAAGACGACGGAGCTTACTACTTAATGGATCGAATCTGGATTCCACGCTACGGAGGATTGAGAGAAGTAGTGATGGACGAAGCACACAAGAGCCGGTATTCCATACATCCGGGCTCTGACAAGATGTATCACGATTTGAAGACAACCTATTGGTGGCCAAACATGAAAGCTGAAATAGCAACTTACGTGGGTAAGTGTCTAACGTGCTCAAAAGTCAAGGTTGAGTACCAGAAGCCATCAGGGTTACTTCAACAACCGGAATTACCAATGTGGAAATGGGAGCAGATATCCATGGATTTCATCACTAAACTGCCAAAGACGGCAAGTGGTTGCGATACCATCTGGGTTATCGTAGACCGACTGACAAAGTCTGCACATTTTCTACCGATCAAGGAGACTGACAAGCTAGACAAACTCACTCGGATTTATTTGAAGGAAGTGGTCACTCGACATGGAGTGCCAATCTCCATCATATCTGATCGCGACAGTCGATTCACGTCGCATTTCTGGAAGTCCTTGCATAAGGCTCTGGGCACGAGATTGGACATGAGTACCGCTTACCACCCGCAGACGGACGGGCAAAGTGAGCGAACGATACAGACACTGGAAGACATGCTCCGGGCATGTGTCATTGACTTTGGTAGTAGCTGGGAATCTCATCTACCGTTAGTTGAGTTCTCATATAACAATAGCTACCACACTAGCATTCAAGCTGCACCCTTCGAGGCACTTTACGGACGTAAGTGTCGATCACCCATCTGCTGGGCGGAAGTTGGAGACAGCCAACTGACTGGTCCAGAACTGGTGCACGAGACAACTGAGAAGATCGTGCAAATACGCAAACGAATGGCAGCAGCTCGGGACAGACAGAAAAGCTATGCCGACAAGCGACGCAAACCGTTGGAGTTCCAGGTGGGGGACAGAGTGTTACTCAAGGTCTCGCCCTGGAAAGGTGTCATTCGATTTGGCAAACGAGGAAAGTTGAACCCTCGTTATATTGGACCTTTCGAGATTACAAAGCGAATAGGCCCTGTAGCCTACGAACTAAACCTGCCAGTTGAACTGAGCAGTGTACACAACGTATTCCACATCTCGAACCTCAAGAAGTGCCTATCAGATGAAACACTTGTTATTCCTCTCGAGGAAATACAAATCGACGAACAATTGAACTTTGTTGAGGAACCGGTGGAGATTATGGACCGGGAAACCAAGAAGCTCAAACTCAGTAAAATCCCGATTGTAAAAGTACGATGGAATTCGCGACGAGGACCGGAATTCACGTGGGAACGTGAGGACCAGATGAAACAAAAGTACCCACACCTGTTCGCGGAACAGACAAACGCTAACAGCACAAGTTGAATTTCGGGACGAAATTCTTTCTAACATGGGGAGGATGTGACACCCCGTAAATTCCAGGTCAGCTTTGATTTTATTTAAATGTTTATTTAAATGCATTATGTACACGTGGCACTAGAATTAGATTAATTTAGTGTGACACGTGGCACGACAGTATGAACACTGACACATGACTTGATAATTCGTGGAATTATCGGCAAACAGCACACACGTGTCAAAACACACGAACGTTGGTGAACGTCTACCACATTGTGAAACACAGCACTCGAAACCTCACGAAACACTCACACATTGAACTTGGAAGTTCAAACAAGGCCAAACGAAAGTTCGTAAACGTGAAAACGGCAACGAACGGATCAAACCAATGAAAATGGGCCTATTGGGCTCACCAGGGGATCTGTCGCGCTACGCGACGGCCCAGAAGGACACTGTCGCGATACGCGACAAGTGGCGGGGGAAATTTGAACGCGGAACTCTCTCGCGCTACGCGAGGGGAAGTCTTGAACCTGTCGCGCTACGCGAGGAGACCCAGTTCGCAGAATCTTTATTTAACCAAGATGAAATCATTTCTTGGCCACCCTACACACATCTCCCGAGCTCTAGCACCATAATTCGGCTCTACTTCGTCATTTCACCTGCAACATCACCATTGAAGCTCCTAGAAGCCATTTTTGAAGATTTGAAGCTCTTGGAAGCTTGAACACCATTGAAGGGAGGCCTCTAGACCTCAACCACCATCACCACCTCCTTGTTGACTGATAAAGCTGCTGTCTAGAAGTCTCCAGAGCTGCTCCAACACCCTCTTGTCGATCTAAAGCTTGTGAGGTATCCCCTACATGTTTACACACACTCTTTTCATTCCTACACTCACATGCAAGTGATAAATCACACATGCAAGCATGGGTAAAGCACATGCACGAATTTTGTTTATGGGTTTATTAGTTTTGATGTGATCTATGATGATCTAACATGATTAGATGATGTTTGGTGATGATCCATGATGGTGGGTATTGATAGAACACATGATTTGTATGCAAAATGTTGATATATTGCCATGCATGTATGATCTAGGATGGTTGGGATGATTTTGAGTACTTTTGAATGTTCATAGATGATATTGGGAGCATACTACATGATTTGATTTAGTTTAGAATGGTTAAAATATGATTTTTGACAATCTTTCTATTTATAGAAACTTTTTGTTGGTAAAATGATGTTATGAATGATATGGTAGACATGCATGTATATGGAATTGATGCTAGGATGTTAATATGATGATAAGAATGTCTAAAATGTGATTTGATGATGTTTATGGTCGTTTCTAGCAATATTACCATTTTTAGTAACTTTTTGGGTAAGAATATTGATAGATGATGAAATCGGATATGTTGACATGATTAAATGTTGTTAGATGACATATTATGATGAATGATGATATGAAAAGTTGTTTAGAAACGTTTAAATGGTGATTTGATGCAAAAACTACAAAGTTACTATATTTAGTAACTTTATTTTTGCAAAAACCGATTTGTACACGTGTTGTATGATTTGAGCATGCTAAATGGCTTAAAATACTATAACATGATTATTAGTTGTTAAATTAGATGGTTTCCGATGTCACGAATGCTATAAATGGAAACTTTCCATTTTAGGAAACTTTTGTGCACTAACATGTTGTAAACGACTTATGTGAATCCGTATGATGATGTGCTATGTGTTAACATGATCCCGTAGGACTATTGAACATGCTAGAACTATAAAACCGTCATGCTTTGTGAACTTTCTAAAAATGGAAACTTACTATAAATAGTAAGTTGTCCATAAACGCGACCTACGCGTTTTGCACACGACAAACACTTACACGATTGCTACACGAGTCACAAACCGTCACACGGTTCACCAACGGGTCGTTGACTTGACACGGTCAACTTTGGTCAAACACGGTCAACTTTGGTCAAACACGGTCAAACACGGTCAACTTTGGTCAAACACGGTCAAACATGGTCAAACACGGTCAATGTGGACCAACACGAGCAAACACGGTCAATGTGGACCGACACGGACAAACATGAACAACCGAGGGTTGTTGGGCACAAACACGGGCACTAACACGAATACTAGCACGGTCACATACACGAACTCACGTACGGTATACGATATAGGTTGCCGGTGACCGACGTGCTACTTACTCGAGGAGCTTACGCATATCTTTCTTGATCACTAAGGTGAGTTTACGGCCCCTCTTTACTCTTTTTCAAAACGCTTTTAAATAGGGGGAGAATACTTGTTGCATCGAGTCAAACATCTATTACTGTGCAAACATTTTGGTGTATGCTGGTTTATTTGACAAACATTAAGTGTTGTAATCGTAAGAAGTCCTCACAAAGTCTTACCGTTAATGTACAAACAACGAGGCGAGTTTGAATGGATCCGTTTGGGGTGTGACGAACCCCGCGTGGCGAAATATTGACTGGATGTCATAACACGTGAAAACTTGACCTATATTGCCATGTTATTACGAGACATGGCGGAGGCAAAGACTAACAAGTCTAGTTCGGTAGTGACGCACTGACACTTTGGGCCAAGGGCTCGGTACTAACATATGATAAACAGCATGACACACTTTTATTACTATATGTATATCAAAACCTGTGAACTCACCAACCATTGTGTTGACACTTTTCTAACTTGTATTCTCAGGTAACTAGCGTGGCTAGCAGGAGGACAGGAATGCACACTTTAAGGAACGAGCAATTAGGAACTTACATGCATTCTGTCTTGTCATTTGAAAACAATTTACTTTCATTATGATAAAACAATGTTATGTTAAACTATTTACATTTCCGCTGCATTTTTGTCGAACACTTGATTTTCCGCTGCATCATGATAAGACAACTTTTATTCCGCTGCAAACTATCTTATTATGTGTATGTGTCAAACAATGGATTTGTAAACGCATATAGGGGTATTCTATATGACCTTGAGCTGTGATTCTGGACACGTCACATCCACGTGGACATACGCCACAAGTGGGAAATTGGGGGTGTGACAACCAAGGGTTTAAAAACCCTGATTTTCGTGTTAAAAACAGCCTCATACCTCGAATTCAGATGATTTTCTTTCTAGATCGGTTGTACTTTCGCGTAGAGGGTGATGAGAGCTTCGTTTAGGTTCTAGAATGGAGTGATTTGGTTAAGAAATGACCAAGATATGAAGGTTGGAAATGGTGGGTGTTTCTTGAAACCGGGATTTAGGGTTTGGGAAGAAGAAGAAGAAGGGGGTAAAAATGAGGGAATCACCCTCATTTAGGGTATTTATACCCCGAGGGTCTTCGGGTTCGTTTTCATTGCTCGGTTCGCGTTTTCGTTACGCTTCCGGAAATTAAACGCGTAAATAAATTGTAATAAATAAAAGAGGTTAATTTAAATTAATTTTGATGAGTTTCAAAATTGTAAAACATTAAAATGTTTTATTTTCTTTATTTATTGTCGTTCGTATCGTCGTTCATTTTCGTTTTCGTTTCGTCAGATCGCGTCACCTTCGCGCGTAATTCGTTCGAATCGTCAAACGAACTAATACGACGATGGTTTTGCTTTTTGACTTTTGTTTTCTACTTTTCAGTCATTATTTCAGAACTCTAAACTCACAGATATGTTTGTGTGAATCGTCACCCACTCAAATACACTGTCAGTTTGTTATTCTGAGCCAACAAATCATTTTCAAGGGAAAGTCTGGGAAATATCAAAGATAACATATGTTGACGAAACTATACGAAACAAGGGACGAAACTAGACGAATCAAGTACGAAACAAAAACCCTACATTTCAAGAAGTTCTAGCTAGACCGTTTGATTTGTAGGTCATATGTTTGATGATATTTACAGAACCCCTTAACTACTAAGAACCTTGATTGCTTGACTAGTCTACTCGAGTTGACCAAGGCCCAATCATTAGGTCTTAGATTTTAGTAAATGTTTATTTATTTATTTAATTAAGCATTTACTTAACTGTTTCTATAAATGTTGTGGTTGATCATAATTTTGTGATGAACTTAAGGAATCAATAGAGATTTCAAAGTGTATCTACAGGAACAAAGAACTGAAGAACTAATGGGTTAATGGTAGGGGTAAAATGCTTAATTATCATTAACAACAATGTCCTATGTGGGTTAGTATGTGGTGGGATGGCGTCTGGACGGGTTGTAGGCTCGACCCTTTCGTATGCCCTATATATTAGCATACCGATCTGGATGATACATGTGATGTTAATGAGATTAAGGTTGTTACTCAAGGGTTTAACAAATGTTTCATGCGTATGTAGAACTATGGTTAAATGTAAATGAATGATAGGTAAAAATGCTTAATTATCATTAACAACAATGTCATATGTGGTTTAGTATGTGGTGGGATGGCGTTTGGGCTGGTTGTAGGCTCGACCCTTGTGTATGCCCTATATATAAGCATACCGAACTGGATATTACAGGTGAAGTTAATGAGGTTAGGGTTTTTTACCGAAAAAGGGTTACCAAACTACTTTTCAATTACTAAACTATATGAACTCACCAACCATGTGTTGACTTGATCTTTTTGCATGACTTCTCAGGTGACGAACAGGTCAATTAAGAAGTTATTGCTTTTGGACTAGGACTTCAGATAGAGGACTAGTATTTTTGGACCTGCATACTTTTGGGACATCATTATACTACATATTTTGTATATCTTGTGCAGTTACAAGATAGGAATCTTATGATGTTTATGATAGATTTACATTGTTAAATTATGAACGATATGGATGTAATTTAACTTTGTAATTCTATTCTATTTAGCATTTCTCATTTATATCATGTGCAAAGTAAACAATCTGATCATCACGATTATCACTCACGATATCGCTCCCCGGGAACCTTCAGCCCGACGGGGAATCCGATCCAACCCCGTCGGCTCGGGGTGTGACAGATTGGTATCAGAGCCATGGTTATAGAGAAATATAGGTCACTTATTTAAAACGGTTTGGCCTAGACTATAACCTAGGGACACTGCATGTAGAGAACACATGACTTAAGACTTTATTGCATTGTGTCTTCTGCATTCGATCATTGCACTAACCGATAATTTTATTGGTGATGATCAGAATGCCGCCCAGAAGACAAACTCCCTCGCTACCTCCACCACCGCAAGATTCAGCTCCACATTCGTCAACGTCATCACCAGCTGATTCACCACCACCTTCTCCTCCTCCACTTAACCCACCTCCGGGTCCGAGCACGACTCCAATACTAGATCCGGCTACGGTGGCATTGATGACTCTACTGAGCAGTCAGCTGACTAATCAGCTGAAAGAAGTGATACCGGACATGCTCAATCGGTTACGGAATGACAGCAGCAACACCGGGCATTCGTCAGGGGAAGCCAGTGGAAACACTGGTGGTGCTTCAAATCACTCTTACAAGTCCTTTATGGGGTGTAAGCCGCCTTGTTTTAGCGGTAATGAAGGAGCCGTTGGCCTGATCCAATGGATAGAGAAGGTTGAAGCTACTCTGGACCTCTGCAGTTGTCCAGAGCACCACAAGGTCTGCTATTCTGCTGGAACATTCAACAAGCGAGCCTTGACTTGGTGGAGCGGCCAAATTAATGCAAAAGGAAGAGAAGAAGCTATGTCAATGACTTGGGAAGACTTCAAGACCCTGCTGAGAACTGAGTTTTGCCCAAAGAACGAGCTGCAAAGACTAGAGGTGGAATTGTCTAACCAGGTGATGAAAGGGGCAGACCACATGGGATATACCACTCGTTATCACGAGTTGGTTGCTTTGGTGCCGGATATGGTACCGACTCTGGAGAAACGGATTGACAGGTATGTATGTGGGTTACCTGCTTGCATACAAGGATTAGTGGTTGTTGCAAATCCTGTCACATTGGAGTCTACTGTGAGTTTGTCTGGGAAACTCACGGATCTGATGGTAGCCTCAGGA
Organism: Mikania micrantha; assembly: GCA_009363875.1. Lineage (NCBI taxonomy): Eukaryota > Viridiplantae > Streptophyta > Magnoliopsida > Asterales > Asteraceae > Mikania > Mikania micrantha. Next base: position 84,226,961 of record CM018697.1, read on the forward strand.
GTTCTGAAGAAAGAGGCTGACTCCGGAAAGAACAAAGAAGAGTCGTCAGAGAAACCCCACCATCACCTGAAGAAGAAACAAAAGGTCATCAAGAACTACACGGTGGCCACACCTCTCAACCAAGTAGCAGCTGCACCACAAAACCCTAACAGAAGGCCCTACACTGGTACATTTCCTCTGTGTGCCAAGTGTCAGTATCATCATGCTGCTAACACTCCCGGCAAGCAATGCACTGGATGTGGACGAAAGGGCCACTGGGTTCAACACTGCCAAATGACACCTAACCAAGCAGTCAACAATGCTGCTTTAACTCTCCCTCCACCCAACAACCAGAACAACGGTGGATGCTATAACTGTGGTGAACAGGGCCACTTTGCGAAGAACTGCCCAAGGAAGACACAACAAGCAGTTCAAGCACCCCGTGGAAGAGCTTTTGTCATAGGAGCTCTAGCTGCACGCCAAGACCCGAACGTGGTCACTGGTACATTTCTCTCACATGACTTTTATGCATCTGTTCTGTTTGACACTGGTGCAGATCAGAGTTTTATCTCTACCGATTTTGCATGCCAACTAGATTCTATAGAGGAACAATTAGATTCCCCTTACATCATAGAAGTAGCTAACGGAAAACAGATCACAGTTAGTGCAGTATACAGGAATTGCCCATTGACACTTAATGGTCATACGTTCACCATCGATTTGATACTGATGGAGTTGGGTAGTTTCGACATCATTGTTGGAATGGATTGGCTTTCTTCTAATCGAGTGGAGATCATCTGTTCTGAAAAGCTGCTTCGAGTTCCATTGCCGGATGATCGGGTATTGGAAGTTAGAGGGGATTAGGCAAAACGAAATGTCAAAATCATTTCTTGCATAAAAGCGCGTAAGTGTTTACAGAAGCAGTGCGTAGCTTTCCTGGCTCATGTGGTGGAAAAGGAGAAGGATAAGAAGAAGATTCAAGACGTACCGGTAGTGAAAGAATATTCGGAAGTATTTCCTGAAGACCTACCAGGTTTGCCACCTGTGCGACCGGTAGAGTTTTGTATTGACTTAGTTCCTGGAGCAACTCCTGTTGCTAAATCTCCATACAGGTTAGCACCTTCAGAGATGCAGGAATTTTCAAACCAATTACAGGATCTACTTGACAAGGGTTTCATCAGACCGAGCTACTCACCTTGGGGAGCTCCGGTATTGTTCGTGAAGAAGAAGGACGGATCATTTCGGATGTGCATAGATTATAGAGAACTGAACAAGTTGACTATCAAGAATCGGTATCCATTGCCTAGGATTGATGATTAGTTCGATCAGTTACAAGGAGCTCAGTATTTCTCGAAGATCGATCTACAGTCCGGATATCATCAACTCCGAGTCCAAGAAGAAGACATACCGAAGACGGCATTCCGAACTATATATGGGCATTACGAGTTTATGGTGATGCCTTTCGAACTGATGAATGCACCAGCGGTTTTCGTGGACCTCATGAACCGAGTGTGCAAACCGTATCTGGATCAGTTTGTCATTGTCTTTATTGATGACATACTGATTTATTCTAAAAGCAAAACAGAGCATGAGCAACACCTCAGGAAAATCTTGAAGTTGTTGAAGGAGCAGAAACTTTATGCCAAATTCTCTAAGTGTGAATTTTGGCTAAGAGAAGTTCAACTTCTGGGTCATGTAGTCAACAGCGAGGGTATACACGTGGATCCCGCCAATATTGAAGCAATAAAGAACTGGGATACTCCGAAGACACCGACGGAGATACGGTCTTTTCTGGGATTGGCAAGTTACTATAGAAGGTTTATCTCAAACTTTTCTAAGATAACATTGCCTCTCACTAAGTTAACCCAGAAAAGTGAACCGTTTGTCTAGGAGCAGAAACAAGAAGACGCTTTCCAGACATTGAAACATAAGTTATGTAATGCTCCAATTCTATCTCTCCCAGAAGGATGTGATGACTTTGTTGTTTATTGTGATGCCTCCCATCAGGGACTTGGTTGCGTACTAATGCAACGGGACAAAGTTATCGCTTATGCATCAAGACAGTTAAAAGTTCATGAGAAAAACTACACTACTCACGATCTTGAACTGGGAGCTGTAATCTTCGCATTGAAGATTTGGAGACATTATTTATATGGCACCAAGTGTACCATATTTACTGATCATAAAAATCTGCAACACATATTTGATTAGAAGGAACTCAACATGCGACAGCGACGTTGGGTTGAACTCCTGAATGATTACGATTGTGTGATCAAGTACCATTCGGGCAAGGCGAACGTTGTAGCTGATGCCTTGAGCCGGAAGGAACGGGTCAAACCCTTGCACGTCAGAGCAATGGGAATAACTGTGCAGACGAGCTTACAAAACAAGATTATTCAAGCCCAACAAGAATCAGTTGATCGAGGAAATCTGAGGAAGGAACTTGACTATCGTGCAGAGAAACAATTTGACACTAAGCCTGATGGAATCATTTACTATAAGGATCGTGTATAGATTCCTGTGGTAGATGAACTAAGAAGACTAATCTTTGATGAAGCACACAAGACTAAATACTCCGTTCATCCAGGCTCCGGTAAAATGTACCATAACTTACGTGGATTTTATTGGTGGCCAGGAATGAAGAAAGATATAGCTGAGTACGTAGGTCGATGCCTCACGTGTGCGAAGGTAAAGGCGGAACACCAGAAACCGTCCGGTTTACTAGAACAGCCTGAAATTCCGCTCTGGAAGTGGGAACAAATAGCTATGGACTTCATTACCAAGCTACCCTGCACTTCCAGTGCTCATGATACGATTTGGGTTATCATCGATCGTTTGACTAAATCTGCTCACTTCTTGCCGATGCGTGAGACTTTCACGATGGATAGACTGGCGAGATTATACATCAATGAGATAGTGGTACGCCACGGTGTGCCATTGTCCATTATTTCTGATAGAGACAGTAGATTCACATCAAGGTTCTGGCAATCACTACAGAAATCTCTAGGGACGCAGTTAAATCTGAGTACAGCTTACCATCCACAAACGGACGGGCAAAGTGAACGTACAATTCAGACCCTGGAAGACATGTTGAGAACTTGCGTGCTGGATTTCGGTGGGAATTGGGATTCCCATTTGCCACTGATTGAATTCTCCTACAACAACAGTTACCACAGCAATATTGGATGTGCCTCATTCGAGGCTCTTTATGGTCGAAAATGTCGGTCACCGATCTGTTGGACTGAAGTGGGAGACAATCGAATAACAGGGCCAAAGCTTATTCAGGAAACCACTGACAAGATTGCCCAGATTCAACGAAGACTACAAGCAACAAGGAGCAGACAAAAGAGCTATGCCGACAAACAGCGCAAGCCGTTGGAATTTCAAGTAGGAGACCGTGTCATGTTGAAGGTATCCCCATGGAAAGGTGTAGTACGTTTTGGAAAGAAAGGCAAGTTAGCACCACGATATGTGGGACCGTTCGAGATCATCGAACGTATTGGTCCTGTGGCGTATCGACTGAGGTTACCAGATGAACTCAGTGGTGTACACGACGTATTTCACGTCTCAAACTTAAAGAAATGCCTTGCTGATGAATCACTTATCATCCCGATCGAAGAAATTCAAGTGGATGAACAATTGCATTTTATTGAAGAGCCTTTAGAGATTATGGATCACAAAATTAAACAACTAAGGCGAAGCCGTATTCCGATTATAAAGGTTCGTTGGAACTCAAAGCGCGGACCTGAGTTTACTTGGGAACGCGAAGATCACATGAAGTTAAATTATCCCCAACTGTTTAAAGAGGAAGCCATACCTGATAATGATTCTTAAATTTCGGGACGAAATTTCTCTAACAAGGGGAGACTGTAACAGCAGTGCCGGAAACGTCACCGGAACAGTGATCTCAACAGTAACAGGAACAGTAATGAGGTACGAATTATATGTGTTTCAGTATGTTTTCATATTCAGATCATGTTTCATTATCATTTTATGTTATCAAAGAACAAAACCAGATTCAGTTTAGAAAACAAGTTCAGAACTATGGTTCATCAGTCAGATTATTATCTAGCGTTACAGAACTATCATGTGATTATGTGTTAGGATTTTATTACGTATAAACGTATGTGAGGCTTTACAGAACAAAACAACAACGGATGTCGTTACGTGAATGCTAAACCGACGGATTATTCGTATAGGTGACGATCTGTACGAATATATCTGAAAGTTTAGCGTTCTGAATGATGTCCAATAATTAGAAAACCATGTTGAAAAGTATAGTTATCTCCGTGTTCGTACGGGTGACGATTCGAACGAATACGCGCGACGACCGTACGATTCGATATTAAACCGTGAATTAAATATTTTTGAAAATTTAAAATAGATAAAAGATATTAGTTAATTTATTAGGAATCACAACCTAAAATAATTTTATAGATTCTATTTTAAAACCGAGTCGTTTCGTTACGAAAACGAAGGAAAAACCGACATTTTACACCAAACCGTGCGAAACCAAACGAACCCGAACACACCCGGGTAAAACCAAGCCATTTAAGATGGTTTTTAATGCCAAACCCACCCCCACCAACCAGCCAACACCCCCTCTCTCTCACTAGAATTCGGCCCTTTCTCTCTCTACTTTCTCTCTCTAAAAGTTCAAGCCCTAGAAACCTTGTTTCTTAACCAAATTGACCCATTTTGGTGTCTAAACGACCACCACAACACATAGATCACGAAAGTACAAGAAATCCAAGCTTTACACCGTTTGATTCGAGGTAAAACCACGATTTTTGTAGCGATTTTAGGGTTTTCAAAACCCTAACTCGATCTCACTATTTGACCGGCCAAAACACCTCAAATCTTTAGGGAAATGACTCACGACACCTCTAGAACATGTTAGGAACAAGTCTTGGTTTAAACCCTGGTCATTTACCTTGAGAAACCATGGCTGCACCTGGGTTATTCGATCGGCCGAATGGCTGAACACAGCTTGGCCGAATGGTCTGCCCATTCGCTGAATGACCCACAACTGAGAGGTCCCATTCGGTCGGCCAGGATTCATTCGCTCGATCTCCTTCGCTACTAGCCCATTCGACTAAGCACCCATTCGGACCCCATTCAGTCAGCTGTCATTCGACCGGACCAAGATCCCATTATCGGCTTCGTTCAATCGGCCACTCCCTCATGCGGCCAAGCCCCATGCGACTGCCTTTCTTCGGCTGAACCCCCACCAAGCATGGCCACCTTGTTCGATTATGGTTCGTTCACATGGACACCTCCAGTCGAATGAAGCACGACCATTCACATGGATGAACCGGATTGGGCTATGCATGGAAATTGGGAGTGAATGGTATGCATGTGGTATACGTAGGTTGGTCGCATGGGCATGATAATTGGGTTACAACATGAGAAGGAAATCTATTAGGGTTTAATGCTAAGAACTCATGGGTAATGATGGGATTTAATTATGGGTGATTGCATGTGGGTTTAGCCCAAGATGTATGGGTTCATTTGAGGAAAAACATGAACTAGAGTTTTCAAGAGCAAGAGTTTTCTAAACTTATGTTGACATCTCAACATGAATGGTGGATATTATGAAGTCTAACACTTTCGAAAATCCATTAAGGATCAAACATATGAACTAAGTTTGGATGCAACTATGCGGCTAACACCTAGTGCAAGCATATAACTACATTGAATTCGTTCAAAGGAACTATTTAGTATGGGTTATACACATGAACGATCATAGAACCATGGGAAAACGAAAACATATCAACGAGGGCTTAGAGTTAATCGAATGAGATAACCTAAGTCTAATCATGTAAGCTATCTTTCATTGAAATAAGTTATGTTTTTAATAAAAGAAATGATTTATAAACTTTATTAAATTACAATAAATGATGTTTTCTATACCTTTAATAAAAAAAATGGAATAACTTAAAGATGTTAATTAAAGACTTGTTATGAATAATCGTGGGATACGGGTTATTAACGGGTAATAAGTTAGCTTAGATAGAAGGAATTCAAGAAACACACTAGTAACCCAGGACACTTAGTTGCACATCGAGACCAACACCCTAGTTGCGTATGTTATAAATACTCATCGTATTCGAATTCTTTTAAAACAAACTCAGGAACTGAAGATACATAGTCTACAAACAAAGAGCGCGCATTTTGTGGTAGTACATTACACAGCAACACAGGTGAGTTCATTGCCCCTTTCTAAACATTTTTGTTTTCAAACGCGGGGCTGAGAAGCATGCGTAAATTATTTTCTTTGGATTATATTTTACTTAAGTGCTTTTAAATTCTATATGTTTTGTATGTATGAATGATATCCTGGATCAAGACAAGGTAAATTTTTATGCAGGTTTTACTAAGTGTATCTACTTATGATATAAGTGGATATTCGAGTTAAACTAAACATTTCAATGAATCAAAGGAAACTATTTCGACGAAACAAGTGCGTGAGTTCAACGAATCAAACGAAACTACTTTGACGAAACAAGTGCGTGAGTTCAACGAATCAAATGAAACAATGTTTACGAAACTAATATTCGATGTTCAACGAACCAAGTGTTCGATGATCAACGAATCAAGAGTACGTTTGTTCAACGAATCTAGTATTCAATGTTCAACGAATCAATTACATATTACAACGAAACTAGACGAACCAACAAATCATTTTCAAGGGAAAGTCTGGGAAATATCAAAGATAACATATGTCGACGAAACTATACGAAACAAGGGACGAAACTATACGAATCAAGTACGAAACAAAAACCCTACATTTCAAGAAGTCCTAGCTAGACCGTTTGATTTGTAGGTCATATGTTTGATGATATTTACAGAACCCCTTAACTACTAAGAACCTTGATTGCTTGAATAGTCTACTCGAGTTGACCAAGGCCCCATCATTAGGTCTTAGATTTTAGTAAATGTTTATTTATTTAATTAATTAAGCATTTACTTAACTGTTTCTATAAATGTTGTGGTTGATCATAATTTTGTGATGAACTTAAGGAATCAATAGAGATTTCAAAGTGTATCTACAGGAACAAATAACTGAAGAACTAATGGGTTAATGGTAGGGGTAAAATGCTTAATTACCATTAACAACAATGTTCTATGTGGGTTAGTATGTGATGGGATGGCGTCTGGACGGGTTGTAGGCTCGACCCTTTCGTATGCCCTATATATAAGCATACCGATCTGGATGATACATGTGATGTTAATGAGATTAAGGTTGTTACTCAAGGGTTTAACAAATGTTTCATGCGTATGTAGAACTATGGTTGAATGGAAATAAATGATAGGTAAAAATGCTTAATTATCATTAACAACAATGTCATATGTGGTTTAGTATGTGGTGGGATGGCGTTTGGGCTGGTTGTAGGCTCGACCCTTGCGTATGCCCTATATATAAGCATACCGAACTGGATATTACAGGTGAAGTTAATGAGGTTAGGGTTTTTACCGAAAAAGGGTTACCAAACTACTTTTCAATTACTAAACTATATGAACTCACCAACCATGTGTTGACTTGAACTTTTTGCATGACTTCTGAGGTGATGAACACGTCAATTAAGAAGTTATTGCTTTTGGACTAGGACTTCAGATAGACGACTAGTATTTTTGGACCTGCATACTTTTGGGACATCATTATACTACACATTTTGTATTTCTTGTGCAGTTACAAGATAGGAATCTTATGATGTTTATGATAGATTTACATTGTTAAATTATGAACGATACGGATGTAATTTAACTTTGTAATTCTATTCTATTTAGCATTTCTCATTTATATCATGTGCAAAGTAAATAATCTGATCATCACGATTATCACTCACGATATCGCGCCCCGGGAACCTTCCGCCCGACGGGGAATCCGATCCAACCCCGCCGGCTCGGGGTGTGACAAGTATATTGTTGTGTCTTTGAGAAGCATCACACTTCTGGGAATAAGACATTGCATCTCTTCTCATGGTTGGCCAAAAGTATCCAATTCTCAGGATCTTTGAGAATAATGCTCTACCCCCGGTGTGATTTTCACAATCTCCTTCGTGGATATCTTTCATTACTTCCAAACTTTCGGGTTTCTCCAAACACCTTAAGTATAGGCCTGCTACTGACTTTTTATAAAAGATATCTCGTATGATTGTGTACCTAGATACTTTTGCTTTAAAAGCTCTAGGATTTGTTTCTTCATCAGCTATTTTTCCTGTTTGAAGGTAGTTCTTAATAGAGATAGTCCAGGATATTTCATGTGCTTCTGAATGATGAACCTCAGTATTTTCAAGTTCAATATTCTGTTCTATGTCCTGCATATCTATCGCTGGTCTTAAAATATGTAGGATAGGAATATTAATATCCTCAGGGATTCTTAGGGATGATGCTAAGTTTGCCAGTATCTGCTTCAGCATTCTCATCCCTCGACACTTGAGTGATATCAAAGTTGTAAAAATATCCTGCAATATCCTTAACTATATCTAAGTATTTCGCCAATATATCTCCCTTAGTCGTGTAAGAACCATTAAATTGATTGGCTATTAGTAGGGAATCGACAAATACATGAAGGTTTCTAATGTTCATATCCCTAGCCAATTGAATTCCTGTTGTTAGGGCTTCGTATTCTGCTTCATTGTTAGTTGCTAGAAATTCACAACTAATCGATTAGGGTATTATGTTCCCTTGTGGCGATTTTAGTATGATGCCTAGTCCTGTTCCTCTCACATTTGAAGATCCATCTGTGAATAAAGTCCATTCACCAGTATCTTCATCTAAGAGTTTGATTTCTAGATCCACTTCTGGTTGTAGATCACTACTAAAATCAGCCACAAAGTCTGCTAATGCTTGTGACTTAATTGTTGTCCTTGGTTCATAGATTAAATCATAAGTACTGAGTTTTACTGACCATTTTGCCATCCTTCCTGATAGCTCAGGTTTTCTCAATACGGATTTAATAGGATAATTTGTCTTAATGTGTATTCTATGTGTCTCGAAGTAATGCCTAAGCTTGGTTGATACCATGACCAAAGCTAGAATTAGCTTTTCTAAGTGAGAATATCTAGTCTCAGCATCTACTAGGCTTTTACTCACATAGTACACGGGATGTTGTGATCCCTGATGATCCTTAACTAACACAACACTTACAGTAGTTTGAAATATTGCTAAGTACAATGATAGTGGTTCACTATTTTCTGGTCTCATGAGCAACGACGATGAGGATAAATATTCATTTAGATCCTGAAGTGCCTTCTCATGCTCTTCATCCCATTGGAACTTCTTATTCTTTTTAAGGATATCATAGAATCCCTTAAATTTTTCAGAAGACCTTGAGATAGTGATAACCTTTGTAGTGGTCCAGGATATAGAAGGATTCCTGAAGATCCTTAAGGTGATTCTCAGTTATCTTCGATTTGACCACCATGTCATCAATATACACTTCCATAGTGTCCGCCAGTTTCTCTTTGAACATCATGTTGACAAGTCTCTGGTATGTGGCTCCAGCATTCTTCAAGCCAAATGGCATTGCCGTATAGCAATATATCCCTGTTGGCATCATGAAGGCTGTATCTTCTTGGTCTGAAGGTTCCATTTGAATTTGTTGAAGGCATGTTGATGCATCCATGAAAGTTAACATTTCATGTCCTGCTGTTGCATCTACCATGGAATCTATATGTGGTAATGGAAAGGGGTCTTTAGGACAAGCCTTGTTGAGATATGTGTAGTCTACACATACTCTCCACTTTCCATTCTTCTTTTGAACCACGACTACATTGGCTAGCCACTTTGGAAATTTCACCTCTCTAATCATTTTCGCTTTGAGGAGTTTCTCTACTTCCTCTTGTATGATTAGATTTCTTTCCGGTGAAAAATTCCTTCTTTTTTGGTGGACAGCTTAATATTCCTATCTATCCCTAATTTATGTGTAATCACATCTGAGGATATTCCTGTCATATCCTCATGTTTCCATGAGAATGTGGAAACTCTTGATTTCAGAAAAGAAATCAGTTTCCCTTCAATATCCTCAGGGATATTTGTCCCTATAAGGACCTTAATTTCAGGATCATTGGGGTTTAAGGGTACTTCCTTTACTTCTTTCTCCCTATATTCCTGAGTATCCCCAAGGTCGCACTTTGATTGCTATGCTGATGAAGGTCTAGTTGTTCCCTTCATCGAAGATGAATAGCACTCATTGGCTTCCTGCTGATCACTGTTGATCTTCACGACTCCCCATGGTGTTGGCAGCTTGACACACTGATGATAGGTCGAGGGGACAGCTTTCATGTCATGTATCCAAGGTCTACCTAGTATAATATTATAACAGGATAGGGAATCTATAATACAAAAACGTTGCATAGAGTTTACCACTAGATGTATACCGGTAGTTTGATCTCTCCAACGGTGGCTTTAGCTTCACCACTGAATCCAACCAAGATCATAGATTTGGTAGTTATCTCTGATTCAGGGATATTCATCCTCTTAAGTGTTTCCAATTGGATGATGTTGACTGAGCTTCCTCCATCTATGAGTATCCTGCGTACATAATGGTTAGCAACATATAATGTAATGACTAACCCATCATGGTGAGGATCCAGGATATTCTCGCGATCTTGCTCTTCAAAGGTTACCACTGTTTCAATGGTAAATGTTGATGTCTTTGTGGGTCTCTCTCCATTCTCCATCTTGGCTTCTTTAGCATGTTTCCTAGCTGCAGAATAAGAGGTACCACATATGTCAGAACCACCGGAAATAAAGTTTATTACCTTTGCATCCTTAGGTGGGGATGCAGCTCTTTTTGGGAATCCATTGGAATCCTGTCTTCTTTCTTTCTTTTTCCCCCAGTAGTTCCTTGAGATGACATTTGCTTAGTAGGTAGCTTATTTCCTTCCTTAGTGCAATGCAATCATCGGTTAGGTGGCCGAAGTCTTCGTGAAAGGCACACCACTTGGATTTGTCCCTTGTTGCAAACTTCTTTTCCTTCGGTGGCCACCTAGCTTTTTCACCTAAGTCCTGCATAGCACACATTAAGTCAGGAATATCGACAGAAAAACAATAGTCAGATATCCTGGGATATTCTTCATCATCCTCATCCTCATCCATAGAGTTGATCTTATGGTTATCAGCCTTGTAAAATGGTTTGGATTTGAATGACTTGTTGGTAGGTGAATCCAGTTTTCTTTTGCCTTGATCATTGGGAGGCGTTGTGGTGATCCTCTTCTGGATTTCTTTATCATCCTCCAATCTAATAAACCTCAATGCACGGTTTCGAACTTCGTCCATGTTCCTGCAAGGATTCATAACCAAGTCATCATAAAATGGTGAGTTTCTTTGTAACCCCATCTTAAATGCTTGAACAGCCGTAGGGATGTCAAGATTAGGGATATCCAGGGATTCTCTGCCAAACTTGTTGACATAGCTCCTGAGGGATTCGTCGGATCCCTGGGTTATCCTGTAAAGATCACTAATCAACCTTTCAAATGTCCTGATACAAGAAAATTGATTGTTAAATATATTAATCAATTGAGCAAATGAAGTTATTGAATAAGGAGGAACATTAAGCAGCCACTTCAGGGCTGCTCCTGTCAATGTTGAACCAAATCCCTTGCATAAGCATGCTTCCTTCAAATGTGGGGGGTATAGGGTTAGTTTCCATCCTTTCCCTATATTGTGCCACATGTTCTTCAGGGTCGGTGGTTCCATCATACAACTTCATTGTTGGAGTTTGGAATCTCTTTGGGATCTTAGCATCATATATTGGTGGAGCAAATATAGAAATCATGTGGGTTGTGACAGGAACCTCAGGAATAGGCTTCACCACGCCGAGAACACTCGAGATCATATCCCTGAGTTTCTGAATTTCCTTAGCCACTTGGGGAGTTAGCCCTAATTCCTGCATAGAACCAAAGTTAGTTGTATCAATGGGAGAATAGTTAAAAGTAATGCTGGTAATGGGAGTTAGACAAGAAGTTCCCTGGATATTGGTATTATCCCGAGATATCCTTAACCCTTGGGATCCCGAAGGATCCCCGAGACTAGTCTGCATGGGGATGAAGTCTCTGGAATGATTCCCAGACATCCCTGATATCCCGAAATCCAGGATCCTTGGAGCCAGCGGAGTTGAAGTTTCGATCTATTTATTCTTTTCAACCCTCAAAGTTTCCATTTCTCTAAAGAGCCTTTGATTCATTCTTTATTGATCCAACATTTGCTGCTGAACCTGTTGAAACATACTTAAAATATCATTGTTAGAAACAAGTATAGGAGCAGAAGTGGTCATCCTTGTCGATAGAACACTTTAGGCTACAAATGTGGTCTTCTTCCTAGGATTGCTAAGATTATCGGACTTCTTGGAAAAAACAGGAATCTGCGAGGACACATTAGTAGTAGTAGCAGAAACAATAGGTAATGAAGAAGTTGATCTCGGTTGTGAAGCCATTTTTCAATATGTTTCTTCTGAAAACGCCTTTAAACAAGGTTTTTGTTATTAAAAACACAAGTTTGCCCCATGGTGGGTGCCAAATTGTTTCGGGTAAAAATTAACTAGTATAATTTTTAGCAAAACCGAATTAGTTTAGTGGGGATTTGTGTTTTACAATCAAGAAAACAGTTTATAAGTAAAATTCAATAAAAATATCCCTGATGATCCCTAGGGATATTTAAGAATATGAAATAGAAAAACAGCCAACCACACGAGATTTATACGAGGAAAAGCCCTTAATCCCTTAGGATTGCCGGCATAAAAACCTCGGGAGGTGACAATCGTCACTCTGTCTTGTTCTAATTAATACAAAAAATAGGATTACAATACAAGAGCACAATTGATCGATCACTAAGTCTCAAGAACTCTGAATCTTCGCGAATGTAAGCAAAAAATAAGCAGTAGTAAGCTATGTGAGATTGGTGTGTGTTCCTAGATCGATAATTGCCTCAATTTATAACATAAAAAGATTACAACGGTAGTTCAATGTTGTTCCACATTATGTGCTCCTGATGTGTTAGTTTAACACATCCGTTTTTGTACATATTCGAGTCTGTTTTTATTAGTTTTGTAAATATTTTGAGTCGTTTGTATTTCCTTTTTACATCTTAGTCATTTTGTGCAGGAATGTGTCCCGGAGGAGCGGAAACGAGGGCAAACGGGAATCGGAATCTAGTGCGGTTGATCGAGCGAAGAAAACGAAGAATTTAGCCATAGCCCAAGCTAATGCTTGGTCCTAGGAGATGCGCCTGGGAACATTCTCTTATCCCATTGAATCCACACGCATCGACTACTCAGGATAACCAGCCGCAGGCGACGCGCCTGCCAGGCTCAGCTGCACGACTCTTTTGTCTTTCGCGCACCGCCTAGCCACACGCAGCCCCGCTAAGCGGTGCGCCCCAGATCATTTTTCAGCCTAAAACCCTAATTTCATGCCTTCTATAAATGGGACGCTTCCAGGCCGATTCGAGGGTCTTCTTCTGCGATTTTGGAAACCTAATCAAGCCTAGGAGCTGCTGGAGCTTAACCATCGATTATTTGGCTTGATTAGGGCTTGTTGGAGTGAAGAAGGAAGCTTGTTTGGGTATTTTTCTTTATCTTTTCATGTTCTTAGTTTAAATCAGTAGTTTTTCTTGTGTTTAGACTTTTATCAGATCTGTTTTGGTACTGTTATCATGTTTGTTGGCTAGATCTTGGATTATACTTAGGTTTGGGATGATAAAGTTGTGATCTTGATGATGTTTGGACTTGATTTATGATTTTGGATGTTATGTGCTTTGTATTCAGCTATAAAGTTATGATCTTTGATGGTTTTTGCATATGTTGAATGATTGTACTTGATGAATGTTTGATCCATATGTGTCTAGGAAGGTCTCTCCACACATAGATGCATGTTAGGCCTATTACTTTGTGTTTTAGGTTAGTTTATGGGTTGTTGATCACATTCCATAGGATTAGATTTCATTAAGTGTTGTTATTTACATGTGTTACCTAACCTAGAAATCTGGGAGGTGATAGGTTAGATGGTTGGTCTCTTTCACTTTGGATATTTGAGTTAAACGACCCAGGAGGGCGTTGTCTTAGATCTACTTAGTGTTAGTGTCAATCCATGTCAAAGTTTTCACCTTTATAGCTCTCTAGTGTCTTAGTATACAAACGGGTGGAGAAATCCGGGAGGTGATTCACCCGTTGGAGTGCTATTGCATATCGGGAAAATCCGAAAGGTGACCCGGTAGACTAGTGCATACATTAGAGTCTTAGGATTTCCATTGGAGTTGCCTGGTATCTGATCTGGGTCCCATTAGGTTATCCTTAGTCTGTTCCTTAAGATCCTAGTCTTCATCCTTCATAAATCAGTCCAAGTCAGCATTTGTCACACTTTTGATTCCCAACCTAGGTATACCAGTTTTCCTCATTGCAGTTAGATTTCATTTACAGTTCCGGTTTTAGTTACTGTTTAGAGTATAGTTTGTGGTTTAGTTGTTTAATCAATCTCAATCTAATTGGATTATTAGAGTTGCACCAAACCCCCTCTCTTTTACTTTATTGTGTCACAGTCTAGGTTAGTTTGTTATACTAGTGTCCATTGGTTCGATATCCGGACTTCCACCAGCTTTTCTGTCACCGATAGGTACACTTGCCTACGTAACGGTCTAATTTAGGATTTCCGATTATTACTAGGTGTTTAGGTTAAGTCTAGGTCTAGGATTAGTTATTGTGTCTTTAGCTTAGGTTAGACAGCTTTAATTTAGTCTTGTTTTTAGTATACTGACCGCATACATCAAGTTTTTGGCACCGTTGCTGGGGATACTAGGCAATAGCAAAGATTACTTAGATTGTGGCATTTAATTGCTTATTTTCGTATTTCCCCTAGCTTAATTTTCTTTTTAGGTTTAGTTCCAAAAAACTTGATGTATGAGAATAAATCTGAGTCTTATGGCGCCTCTATTTCACCAAATAAGCTGAGCAAAAAGAAAAATAAAAGAAAAGAAGTTGTGTCACACACCGGGTTGCAGCCTGGTTGAAACACCACTAAGTTAAGTTCAATCGATTGGGAAAAAATAATAAATAAAAGAAAAATGCTCACGCTTTCATCTGTTTCCATTGTAAAAATCTGATTTGAGAAATTTCTTGTTTTGTTTATATGTGAGGGTAACTTGAAAGCTGGAATCCAGGATTGATTTGGTTTTAAATTTCCTAAGTGTGGGTCTAACGAGATCAAATGTAGAACATTAACATAACAAAACCATGATTAGGGGACTTGATTAGTTAGTATGGATTTAATAGGATAACAATACTTGCAATCTTTTCCAAAGCATTGGATTTTGAATTAATGAGTTTAATTGTGTAAAAACCTTTTTACCTAGCTATGATCCCAAATTTTTGCATAAGCCTTTTTTAGGGACGAAAAAGAGATAAGTGTGGGGATGTGATGTGTTGTGAAACACATCTGCTTTTCCGTTTGTTTTTGTTAAGTTTCAGTACAGTTTTATTTAGTTTTGAAGTCGATTTAAGCTGGTTCTTCACATTTCTATAATTTGATGCTTGCAGGTAATAAACATGTAATTTTGGCACAAAAGATCAAGAAAACGAGCTCCCGGTTGGACGAGAACAGACCTGAAAACAGAGGAAAGAAAAAGCTGGATTCTGGAGCCTGTCGCGTATCGCGACAACCACATGGAACCCTGTCGCGTAACGCGACAGTTGGAAAATGATCAGAATGCCCTTGTTTAATGATTACGGGTTGACCCGACTATTTTGTCGGGTAGTGTGTTGCCTCACGTAGCACGAAGGGTATCAAGGAACCTGTCGCGTAGATCGACAGGGTTAAAATTTCATAAAACGTGGTTGGATGTTCAAAATGGCTGGAGGCTTGAGAGTTAGGTTAGAACATGACTCAAAGACGACGAGAAGGCTGGAATAGGCGATCAAGGTCAAGAATCATCACCGAGAAGCCCGAGGATTGCAGATCGAAGGGTGTAATCGTACTTGGTTCTTATTCTTGTATTGTTTTCCATTCGTATTATGCATGTCTAATGTTTATAACGATTGATTATGGAACAAATGTTGGATTTTAATGACATAAAGATTAGGTTTTGATTCTTGGATGTGTATGAATGTTTGTTTTGTTTATTGTTTTTATTTTTCAATTTCTCATGTGCTTTGACGAATGTCTTTCGTATAATAGGTGCGTGTTAGATCAATTACTTTGTGTTTTTGATTAGTAAATGGGTTTCTAGACGTAGTGTATCATAGGATTGTTAATTAGGTCATAAACGAACTAAAAGTTTAACCAAATTCAAAAGCCGTGAGGTGAGAGTTTGTTAGTGTGTCTTGAATGTTTAGTAACTAGTTAAAGTCTTTGTGAAAAGACTAAGATTAGGTTAATTGAACATATTTTTGAATACTAAATCCAATTCGATTCTCCTTATTATCCCGTACACATGTTTGGGTATTGAGACTTTCATTTCCGTGAGGTAGATGGTCTTTAGGATATGTCATTGATGGGTTGGTTAACTTGTGAGAGTAACTAACTTAAGCCAGTAATTAAAAGACTCGTAGACATCTTAGTTGAAATATTTGAGAAAGGTTGAAGATACTCTAAATTTTTTATTAGTTAATAATCAAAGATCCCAGTTTCACAATTGTTCCATAATCAATCTAAAAGGCATTGGACAAGTATTAGGTAAGCCCTAGGTAGTCATCTCATCATTTGTGACTTCTTGTTTCATTTCTCTTACTTAGTCTTAATCCAGTTTTTAGGTTATTAATTTAGTTTAATTAATTAGTAAAAAAAAACCCCTTTAAAACAATTCTTTTTAATCAAGTAAATTTGTATAAATAAGTTCTTGAGTTTTTTTTGCATTTTCTATAGAAGTCTGTGGGTTCGATATCCAGACTTACTTTTCTTTACTATTTTTGATATGTTCACTTGCCTGTTAGTTGTTTAGTTTAGAGAGTCTAGAGTATTACTTAGTGTCTAGGATAGTTGTAATTTTTATTATTTTTAATTAAACTACTTTGCACACATCACAACACCAAGTATTCAAAAACCAATGGGTCAACCACCCAGTTTTGGTTAAATAACCAAATTAAACTCATCCACACGTGGATTATAACCCAAAGCCACACTAAGGTGGACTTACATGCCAAACCCAATGCCATTCCAAGATGGACTTACATGACACACCCAAAGCCATTCCAAGATGGACTTATATGTTCTTTCATACAAACGTGAAACATCACCAAATGCCATAATTCATGGTCTTATTCCACACGAATGTGGATCAAACCCAATTTCTTGTGTCACTTATTATCAACCCATGATGACACTATATTAAGTTATGTTATTCTAACATAACATTCATTAACCACTACAAGACTCATACAAATTAGTCAACATTCAACATAACACACCAACACTAATATGACTTATGGTTGCATATTTAGTGAGTAGGTTACTCACCTTAGCCCGTAGGATTACCGCCAAAATCATCTTGTTCTTCCCATGCCTTTGAATTGTTCCTTGACTTTCACCACCAATACCTAGTGGTATTACACACATACAACTACAGTCAATACACATAACTCATTTGTACATTCAGCATATTTGACTTGTTTTCACCATAAGTTATGCACTAATTCGCCATTTCATTCATGTCAACCCTAAATTTGAAACTTTTCATCAAACACCTTGTGTGCATAACTTAATCAACTATTCCTCTTTGATGTTTAGACACTCTTTAATCCCACTTGTGATTCTCAAATCACTAAAATCTCCATTTTCATCAAAGATAGTTAAAGTACTACCCAAACACATCCAAAACCATGATTTAAACACCTTTTTCCACACATAATCATATTCACATGGGTTATCAACAAAACCCATATAACCTCCCAACTCCCATATCACACCTCTATGATTCTACATATCAAAATCATGTTGTTGAGTGTTTAAATCATGTTCACATACTTAGTTTTATAGTTTCTAACATACATGTGACAATCCGACTTTTCAAGTTAACCTTGTTAACCTTCGTAGGCCCAATAAGACCAATGAAGGCCCAACAAGCCCAACAAGGCCAATGAAGGCCCAGTAAAGCCAAAGAAGATCCAATGAGGTCAAGGAAGGCCCAACAAGACAAATTAGGCCCACTAAAGTATAGGAAGGCCCAACAGAACTAAGGTAGGCCCAATAAGCCAAGGGAGGCTCAGTAAGGTCCAATAAGTTCAAGTAAGGCCCAATGTAAACAAAGTAGGCCCAGGGAAGGCCAAGGTAGGCCCAGGAAGGCCCAGTGAGGCCCAATTGTATTTGATAAGCCCAAATGGATTAATTTAAGCCCAATAGTAGTCCAATTGAAACATTTAGTGGAAATTAGGGATTTAGGCTCAATTTTGTTAATAAAAATGTTATGTTGTCGATCCAGAATAACCTATAGGAGTTAGGAATTAAGAAAAATAAATTGCTAAGTGTTAAATTGTTGAAGATTGAACTTGTAAGTGATTGTTAGTGTCAATTTTGACTTTTATAAGTCAAAATTCGACTAAATGGTTTATGGAATTCGAATTTCCACATTAAATTTAAGTATAACCGAAATTGATTAATTTAAATCATCCCATTGATGATTATAATCGGTTTCTATACGTTATTAGTATATTAACTCTTCGAATTAAGATGCAATAATGATGAATGTTCGAAACCGTCGACTAGGGTGTTAGAATTCGTATAATTCGACTCCAACATCACAAATTGAACTTCCAGAATCATATATCGGCACATTTAGAACCCTTTACATATCACAATTTGATCTTAGTAGTTCCAGACAGAAGGATCGATCCAGAGGGGGCCGAACTTGAGACTCAAAGTTGATCTCCATCGATTAATCATCAAATCAAGTAAGTAATTGATCCTACACACTCTAAAGTAGCCGATTAAGTGAATCCCTAACTCAATTGCATCTGGAAACCTCGAATTGATAGAGTTCGAGTTCTAGGGTTTCTTCTTGAAACGGTTTTGGGGGATTTGATTACAATGAGCTTTAAAATCGAATTAAACTCCACCAATAGTTTCAGAAGGGTTTGAGTAAACTAAACCATGTATCAATTTTGTTGAGTAAAATCGAATTGATTGAATTCAAGTTCTAGGGTTCTTCGACTTAAACGATTTGGGGATTTCATAGCAAACGAATTAGAAAATGAAATTAAGTATTATGGTTAGTTTCAGAAAGCTCCGATTAAGATAATCCATGCATCAATTTTATATAAAAACACCGAATTATAAGATTTTGATTTTAGGGTTCTTGAGTAAAAAGGAATTTGGGGAAATTGGTATAAACGGATTTAGTTTTTGAATTAAACCAACCAGACCTGTTCGAAATATCAATTGCATTGAAAAACCTATGAAATCAGAACATGTTGATTATCAATTCGTTTAATTCGAAATACGAGTTGATGAACGTGGGTTCGAACATGTTCAAAACCGATTGAATGAGTTATAATGAATGATAGTTCAAATCAGAATCACCCATATAGTCGTTTGAAGGATTAGAACGAAACCCCTAAGGTTTAAGGATCGAAATTTATTGAATTTTGGGTAAATTGGGGTGCGAAAGCTTCGGTTAGTGAAGAAAGGGGGAACCAGGTTAGTTCTCGTTAAAACAATTTAAAACCAGGGTTAATAACAAATGCGGTGGTAGATTAACTGGTTATGACTTGGGTGTGTGGACTGGTAGGTCGCGGGTTCGACCCCTGGCCTGGCCGGTTTTTGATAATTAAAACCATTTTGGTTTTTATATTGTAACTCACCCGTTTCAATTCAGATTTAAACCGTTCGAGTTGCGTTGGAAACGTAACGAGAATACGAACGCATTAGAATGATAAATTTATTATTTTAATCCGAAAGCGAAATCGCGTATAATTACGTTTAATTAAATAAAATCAAATATGATTTTATTTAAACGATTTCAAAGTCACGCGTACTTCCGTATGCATAATTCTCACACTTTAACATACGTGTGTTGACACGTATGTGATTTCAAGCACAAAACGATATTTTGAATAACACTAGGTTATTGTTTAAACACAGATTCTTTGTAGAAGGATTTCTTTCACGAGCTTTTAGTGTGTGATCATTCTGCTATTATCAAAGGTGCGTACACAGCCCCTTTCTTATTTTAAACTGTTTTGGGGGAGAAAACATGTGCAACAAACTGTTTTTAGATACATATCACTTGCATGAGTTAGCTGTTTACATTATGTGAAAACATATCAGCTTGAAAGTCCTTACACACCTCGAACCGTTTAGTTTGCTGTAATGCAAAGCGTGGTAGTTGGAAATAGATCTATTAGGTTTGACAAACCTCACCTGGTAGATGGGATCTACGCAGGTGTTTGACTGACCAAACACATTTTTTACTATTGTTGTGATAGACAATAGTGGCAAGGCGAAAACATGCTATAGCATGGCAATCCGTCAGCTTCGGTGTCGAACACGTATGTAAATAGTTTATATGACTAGCTATCATGACTGTGCATGTGTGATTATGTTATCTACAATCTTGTTATTCAAACTGATGTTTTGAACACTATGATTATTTAAAACCTGTGTTATGCACCAACCTTTGTGTTGACTTGATTTGCATGTTTTCTCAGGACGCTAAGGCGCGCGTTACAGCTGGCATGGACTAGGAAGATAGAGTCTCATGCATTATAAACACTTTGAATTTGAATTTGAATTTGAACATTTGAATATTTAAGTACTTTGGTTTGTAATGTTTACTTTACAACTGTTTATGGTTTTTAAACGCTTCCGCAACTTTTTGTAAACTCTGAATGTTATGTTTTAAAGACCAACGTATGTTTTGAAATTCATATAGAGGTCTTCGCTATGTCTAATGATCTGAGATCCTGGTTTGTCATGCTCCCAAACAGTGTGATTCCGTTAGTTGGAATTTGGGGATGTGACAGATTGGTATCAGAGACATTGGTGATAGCGAACTAGGTTTGCATTTGTAGGCCTAGACTATGACTGTTAGACATTAGACACACATGTTTACACATACTGTTTAGAATTACATATGACATTATGTAATTGATTTGCTTACGCATTGCACTTACATATGGTATTATGTAACAGGCATGGCATCATCATCGGTACCTTATATTGTCATTGATGATTCCGAGGACGAGGAGCCGATAGTTCCGGCACCACCATCATCACCACCACCACCTATTCCATCACCTCCACCATATGAGCAGGATGACTCAAATCTGGAGGAGGATCCGGAGGAGGATCCAGACGAGGATCCAGATGAGGATCCAGAGGAGGATCCATACGAGGACCCGGATGAGGATCCGGAAGAGGAGCCTGAGGAGGGCACTCAGTAGATCCCTGCTGAGGGACCTTCTACACATCCACCACCAGCACTAGATGCTCCTGAGCCTAAGAGGCAAAGGACAGACGCCGAGGAGATCGCCAAATTACGCGAGGATCTGGAGGTAGCAGAAGATAGGATAGCACAGAGATCTCAGGAGTTATGGGATGCTATTGAGAGGCAGGATGATCTTACTCATCTTGTTCACGATATGCGGGATGAGATGATCAATTTGATTGGTCGTCTAGAAGAGTCAGAGAACCGAGAGGAGATTTTGGCGGGCAGGATTGAAGCTTTGGAGGATTTAGTGGTAGTTGAGAATGAGGAACAGGATGAGGATGAGGAGGAGGAACCAGCACCAGTTGCTGAGTCCGATCCTGAATCCACTGTTGAGGACGACTGATTGTTTTTCTTTTCTTTCTTGTTTTATTTAAACTTATTAGGAACGGGTTGTGTTCCTACATTGGTAGTTTGGAAACTTGTATTTCATTTCAAAAGTATTGTACTCAAAGAAAGTTTCTATCTATTAAAGAGTTATCTTTTATTTCCAACAACTGTGTTGATTTATATTACATGATGTGTTTGTTGTTTTACTTACACATGTTATATTGGATTTTGATTTCGTGCTAACACTTCTTATAAATAGGAAACTAATGGCTGAGGGAAACGTACATATGACTGTTGCTGAGCTCAATGAGCTAATTAACAACAGAGTTGCAGAGGCAATCGCACAGTATGCTCAGACTCACAACACAGGGCCACAGGGTCCAGCTGGGGGAGTGATTAACCCACAAGTTTGCACGTTCAAGATGTTTTTGGACTGCAAACCACACAATTTCAAAGGGTCGGAGGGGGCCATTGGACTCCTTCGGTGGATTGAAAAGGCTGAGTCTGTATTCGAAATGTGCAACTGCCCTAACGAAAGCAAGGTGAAATTTGCTACGGGAACTTTGGAGGGTCCAGCACTAACTTGGTGGAACTCAAATGTCCAGACTTTGGGATTGGGAGAGGCTAATGCCTTGACATGGGACAACTTCAAAACTTTACTGCAAGAGGAGTACTGTCCTCGCAGTGAAATGCAGAAGTTGGAGGAGGAATACTGGCACCTCAAGATGGAGGGGTCAAACATTGAAGAGTACACAACCAGGTCACACGAGTTGGCCAGACTGCTACCACACATGGCTACTCCAGCCAGTAAGTGGATTGAAAGATACATTGGAGGACTAGTGCCTCAGATCCAAGGGTTGGTTACTTCAGCGAATCCCACCACCATCCAACAAGCTGTTCGTTTAGCGCATCAGCTTACTGACCAGGCAGTGTTACAGGGGACTCTGCCCAAACGAACATCTGCTACCAAGGTAGGAGATCATAAGAAAAAGTGGGAAAGTAATAACTTCAAGGGTAACAACCAACAGCAGAACAGGAAGCACGACTCAAACAAGTCCTATCATAATTCCAACAGTGGTCAGCAATCATCATCATCGGGGGGCTATATTGGTAAGCACCCCAAGTGCAACAGGTGTGGTTATCATCATGCGGGTAACCAGTGTGACAGAGCTAAGTGCCAGAGGTGTGGCAAGATTGGGCACGCGGCTAAGGATTGTCGCGGGGAGCTGCAGAACAACCATAACAACCAGAACAATAACCAGAACAACGCTCAGAAACGTTGTTTTGAGTGTGGCAAAATGGGGCATTTTAAGAAAGATTGCCCACAGCTTAAGAAGGGCGGGGACAATAATGTCAATAACAATGGTAATGGAAATGGAAATGGCAACGGTAATGGAAATGGCACCAACAACAACAACAACAACAACAACAATGGTGCTAGAGGCAGGGCGTTTGTGATAGGAGGACGTCAAGCGCGGGAGGATCCCAACATTGTTACGGGTACGTTCCTCTTAAATAATCACTATGCCTCTATGTTATTTGACACCGGTGCCGATCGGAGTTTTGTATCTAGTTCACTTGCTAAGTTGCTAAATGTTAGTCCCACTGCCTTAGATAGTCCATACACTGTGGAATTAGCTGATGGTAAGCTGATTGTAGTAGAAAACATTTATAAGGGATGTATCCTTGATTTGATGGGTCAAACATTAGAGATTGATCTTATGCCTATTGCCTTAGGCAGTTTTGAGGTAGTCATTGGCATGGACTGGTTGTCCAAGAACCAGGCTGAAATTGTATGCCATGAAAAGATTGTTCGCATACCTCTTCCGCAGGGAGAGACATTATATGTACAAGGCGAGAAGAGCAGTACGCCACTGCGTCTCATATCTTGTATGAAGGCACACAAATGTCTGCGGAAAGGTCATACGGCAGTTATAGCACTTATAACTGAAAAGCCGGTAGCTGAGAGGAAGCTTGAAGATATACCTGTAGTTTGTGAGTTTCCGGAGGTATTTCCAGAAGACTTGCCGGGATTACCGCCTATCAGACAAGTGGAATTCCGAATCGACCTTACACCAGATGCAGCACCAATAGCTAGGGCGCCTTATCGACTTGCACCGTCAGAGATGCAAGAGTTATCTACACAATTGCAAGAATTGTTGGATAAGGGTTTTATACGACCTAGTTTTTCACCGTGGGGAGCTCCAGTTTTGTTTGTAAAGAAGAAGGACGGGACTTTCCGTATGTGCATCGATTACCGGGAATTGAACAAGGTTACTATCAAGAACCGGTATCCGTTACCCAGGATTGATGATCTGTTCGATCAATTACAAGGTTCGAGTTACTACTCGAAGATTGATCTCAGGTCTGGTTATCATCAACTAAGAGTTCAGGAGGAGGATATTCCGAAGACAGCATTCAGGACAAGATATGGCCATTATGAGTTCTTGGTCATGCCATTTGGGTTGACAAACGCTCCAGCTGTATTCATGGATCTTATGAATCGTGTTTGTAAACCTTATCTGGATAAGTTTGTCATTGTTTTCATTGATGACATTCTCATCTATTCACAGTCTGAGGAGGAACACGCTGAACATCTTCGATTACTGCTAGAGCTATTGAAACAGGAACAACTGTACGCTAAGTTTTCGAAATGTGATTTCTGGATGCGAGAAGTACAATTTCTGGGTCATATAGTTAATGAAAAGGGCATACATGTTGATCCAGCGAAGATTGAAGCGATTAAGAATTGGGAAGCGCCAAAGACCCCTACTGAGGTACGACGATTCCTTGGTTTGGCGGGTTATTATCGACGATTCATTGAAGGTTTCTCAAAGATCGCTCAACCACTTACAGCTCTTACGCACAAGGGAACGAAGTATAACTGGACGGATAAACAGGAAACTGCGTTTCAGTTATTGAAACAAAAGCTTTGCAGCGCACCGATTCTGTCCTTACCGGAAGGGACGGAAGACTTTGTGGTGTATTGTGATGCATCTGCACAGGGTTTGGGGTGTGTGTTGATGCAACGGGATAAAGTGATCGCTTATGCTTCCAGGCAACTACGAACACACGAAAAGAATTACACTACTCATGACTTGGAGTTGGGAGCAGTGGTTTTTGCTTTGAAAATTTGGAGGCATTATTTGTATGGAACTAAGTGTACCATTTACACTGATCATAAGAGTTTGCAACATATCTTTGATCAGAAGGAGCTTAATATGAGACAACGACGATGGGTTGAGTTGTTGAATGATTATGAGTGTGCGATTAAATATCACCCGGGAAAAGCTAATGTAGTAGCTGACGCTCTGAGCAGAAAAGACACAACAGGAGCAAGACGGGTTCGTGCACTTATGATGACGATACATACCGACTTACCTGACAAGGTACACAGTGCTCAGATTGAGGCCTTGAAAACGGAAAACTTAGTACCGGAATCTTTACGAGGAATGGAAGAACAATTGAATGTTAAACCTGATGGAATTCGTTATTTCATTGATCGAATGTGGATACCTTTGTATGGAGGTTTAAGGGAACTCGTGATGGACGAAGCACACAAGTCTAGATATTCAGTCCATCCGGGATCAGACAAGATGTACCATGATTTGAAGGCACTGTATTGGTGGCCTCACATGAAAGCTGATATTGCTAAGTATGTTAGCAAATGTTTGACTTGTTCGAAAGTCAAAGTTGAATATCAGAAGCCATCTGGTTTACTACAACAACCAGAGATACCGATGTGGAAATGGGAACAGATTTCGATGGATTTTATTACTAAGTTACCCCGTACACCGAGTGGTTGTGATACGATATGGGTAATTGTCGATCGATTAACGAAATCTGCACACTTCTTAGCAATAAAGGAAACTGATAAGATGGAGAAACTGACTCGCATTTACATCAAGGAAGTAGTAGCACGGCATGGCGTGCCAATCTCTATCATATCAGATCGGGATGCCCGGTTTACTTCCAATTTTTGGAAATCTCTTCATAAGTCATTGGGGACTCGCTTGGATATGAGTACCGCCTATCATCCACAGACCGACGGTCAAAGTGAACGAACGATTCAAACGCTCAAGGATATGTTACGAGCTTGTGTCATTGATTTTGGCGATAGCTGGGAGAATTATTTACCGTTGGTGGAATTCTCTTACAACAATAGTTATCATACAAGCATTCAAGCAGCACCGTTTGAAGCTTTGTATGGTCGCAAATGTCGTTCACCAGTTTGCTGGGCTGAAATTGGTGACAGTCAGATAACAGGTCCTGAACTGGTGCACGAGACGACAGAGAAGATAGTTCAAATTCGGAACCGTATGGCAGCGGCTCGAGATCGTCAGAAGAGTTATGCAGACAAACGTCGCAAGCCGTTGGAATTTCAAGTAGGAGACCGAGTTCTTTTAAAGGTGTCACCTTGGAAAGGAGTGATACGATTCGGCAAGCGCGGGAAGCTTAGTCCACGTTACGTAGGACCTTTTGAGATTCTGAAAAGGATTGGTCCGGTTGCGTATCAACTCAAACTACCAGATGAACTCAGTGGAGTTCATGATGTCTTTCATGTATCGAACTTAAAGAAATGTCTTTCTGATGAGACATTGATTGTACCGTTGGAAGAAATACAAGTAGATGAACAGTTACGATTTATTGAAGAACCAGCTGAAATCATGGACCGAGAGGTCAAACAACTGAAGCAAAGCAAGATTCCAATAGTCAAAGTTCGATGGAATTCAAGACGTGGTCCTGAATTCACATGGGAACGGGAAGATCAAATGATGAAGAAATATCCTCATCTATTCAAAACAGCTACTGCTAACACTGAGAGCGCACGTTAAATTTCGGGACGAAATTTCCTTCAACAAGGGGATGACGTGATGCTTTCACACATCAACACTGCAAATTTCAAACTGTAAGCACAAACATTTTATTTATTCAATTGATTTTGTTACAAACATTTGTGCTATATTACATTCCATATATTTTATGTGCTACATTTCATATGTTACATGTTATGGTAGTACATACATGATTGGTTACACACATTTTGCTATGTGCGGGGTTACATAGTACAAACAGTTTCAGACACTCACTAGGTGTGAGGTTACACAATATAGTATGATCAAACACAAACAGTCACAGTTAGGTGAACTAACTAGTGTACACGCAAACAGACACATTGAACGATCACATTTGAGATGTGATGTTGCAAGCATTAGACTTTGTGTGTGAGTACACACAAGCACACAGAATGATCAAATCACACTAACACGTACGATTTAAACTCGTAAGTAGTTTCCTAACTACTCCTAACACTTACTAATTTTCGGGACGAAAATTCCTTCAACAAGGGGATGATGTGACAATCCGACTTTTCAAGTTAACCTTGTTAACCTTCGTAGGCCCAATAAGACCAATGAAGGCCCAACAAGCCCAACAAGGCCAATGAAGGCCCAGTAAAGCCAAAGAAGATCCAATGAGGTCAAGGAAGGCCCAACAAGACAAATTAGGCCCACTAAAGTATAGGAAGGCCCAACAGAACTAAGGTAGGCCCAATAAGCCAAGGGAGGCTCAGTAAGGCCCAATAAGTTCAAGTAAGGCCCAATGTAAACAAAGTAGGCCCATGGAAGGCCAAGGTAGGCCCAGGAAGGCCCAGTGAGGCCCAATTGTATTTGATAAGCCCAAATGGATTAATTTAAGCCCAATAGTAGTCCAATTGAAACATTTAGTGGAAATTAGGGATTTAGGCTCAATTTTGTTAATAAAAATGTTATGTTGTCGATCCGGAATAACCTATAGGAGTTAGGAATTAAGAAAAATAAATTGCTAAGTGTTAAATTGTTGAAGATTGAACTTGTAAGTGATTGTTAGTGTCAATTTTGACTTTTATAAGTCAAAATTCGACTAAATGGTTTATGGAATTCGAATTTCCACATTAAATTTAAGTATAACCGAAATTGATTAATTTAAATCATCCCATTGATGATTATAATTGGTTTCTATACGTTATTAGTATATTAACTCTTCGAATTAAGATGCAATAATGATGAATGTTCGAAACCGTCGACTAGGGTGTTAGAATTCGTATAATTCGACTCCAACATCACAAATTGAACTTCCAGAATCATATATCGGCACATTTAGAACCCTTTACATATCACAATTTGATCTCAGTAGTTCCAGACAGAAGGATCGATCCAGAGGGGGCCGAACTTGAGACTCAAAGTTGATCTCCATCGATTAATCATCAAATCAAGTAAGTAATTGATCCTACACACTCTAAAGTAGCCGATTAAGTGAATCCCTAACTCAATTGCATCTGGAAACCTCGAATTGATAGAGTTCGAGTTCTAGGGTTTCTTCTTGAAACGGTTTTGGGGGATTTGATTACAATGAGCTTTAAAATCGAATTAAACTCCACCAATAGTTTCAGAAGGGTTTGAGTAAACTAAACCATGTATCAATTTTGTTGAGTAAAATCGAATTGATTGAATTCAAGTTCTAGGGTTCTTCGACTTAAACGATTTGGGGATTTCATAGCAAACGAATTAGAAAATGAAATTAAGTATTATGGTTAGTTTCAGAAAGCTCCGATTAAGATAATCCATGCATCAATTTTATATAAAAACACCGAATTATAAGATTTTGATTTTAGGGTTCTTGAGTAAAAAGGAATTTGGGGAAATTGGTATAAACGGATTTAGTTTTTGAATTAAACCAACCAGACCTGTTCGAAATATCAATTGCATTGAAAAACCTATGAAATCAGAACATGTTGATTATCAATTCGTTTAATTCGAAATACGAGTTGATGAACGTGGGTTCGAACATGTTCAAAACCGATTGAATGAGTTATAATGAATGATAGTTCAAATCAGAATCACCCATATAGTCGTTTGAAGGATTAGAACGAAACCCCTAAGGTTTAAGGATCGAAATTTATTGAATTTTGGGTAAATTGGGGTGCGAAAGCTTCGGTTAGTGAAGAAAGGGGGAACCAGGTTAGTTCTCGTCAAAACAATTTAAAACCAGGGTTAATAACAAATGCGGTGGTAGATTAACTGGTTATGACTTGGGTGTGTGGACTGGTAGGTCGCGGGTTCGACCCCTGGCCTGGCCGGTTTTTGATAATTAAAACCATTTTGGTTTTTATATTGTAACTCACCCGTTTCAATTCAGATTTAAACCGTTCGAGTTGCGTTGGAAACGTAACGAGAATACGAACGCATTAGAATGATAAATTTATTATTTTAATCCGAAAGCGAAATCGCGTATAATTACGTTTAATTAAATAAAATCAAATATGATTTTATTTAAACGATTTCAAAGTCACGCGTACTTCCGTATGCATAATTCTCACACTTTAACATACGTGTGTTGACACGTATGTGATTTCAAGCACAAAACGATATTTTGAATAACACTAGGTTATTGTTTAAACACAGATTCTTCGTAGAAGGATTTCTTTCACGAGCTTTTAGTGTGTGATCATTCTGCTATTATCAAAGGTGCGTACACAGCCCCTTTCTTATTTTAAACTGTTTTGGGGGAGAAAACATGTGCAACAAACTGTTTTTAGATACATATCACTTGCATGAGTTAGCTGTTTACATTATGTGAAAACATATCAGCTTGAAAGTCCTTACACACCTCGAACCGTTTAGTTTGCTGTAATGCAAAGCGTGGTAGTTGGAAATAGATCTATTAGGTTTGACAAACCTCACCTGGTAGATGGGATCTACGCAGGTGTTTGACTGACCAAACACATTTTTTACTATTGTTGTGATAGACAATAGTGGCAAGGCGAAAACATGCTATAGCATGGCAATCCGTCAGCTTCGGTGTCGAACACGTATGTAAATAGTTTATATGACTAGCTATCATGACTGTGCATGTGTGATTATGTTATCTACAATCTTGTTATTCAAACTGATGTTTTGAACACTATGATTATTTAA
This sequence comes from Mikania micrantha, assembly GCA_009363875.1. Lineage (NCBI taxonomy): Eukaryota > Viridiplantae > Streptophyta > Magnoliopsida > Asterales > Asteraceae > Mikania > Mikania micrantha. The sequence continues at coordinate 84,256,639 of CM018697.1, forward strand.
AACCTGTGTTATGCACCAACCTTTGTGTTGACTTGATTTGCATGTTTTCTCAGGACGCTAAGGCGCGCGTTACAGCTGGCATGGACTAGGAAGATAGAGTCTCATGCATTATAAACACTTTGAATTTGAATTTGAATTTGAACATTTGAATATTTAAGTACTTTGGTTTGTAATGTTTACTTTACAACTGTTTATGGTTTTTAAACGCTTCCGCAACTTTTTGTAAACTCTGAATGTTATGTTTTAAAGACCAACGTATGTTTTGAAATTCATATAGAGGTCTTCGCTATGTCTAATGATCTGAGATCCTGGTTTGTCATGCTCCCAAACGGTGTGATTCCGTTAGTTGGAATTTGGGGATGTGACAATACACCAACACCAAATTTCGAGTTTAGCTAGAAACCCACATAAAATCATCTTCATCTAATCATCATATTACAAGAAATCACTTACCCAATGATTAGAATGCAAGGAAGATGATGGATTTAGCTTCAATTATGAGTTTCTAGTCATGAATCAAGAAGAAATTGGGAGAAAATCAATTTGGCTAGGGTTTTCTTCCTCCTCTCTTCTCCTACGTCGACTCCCATCTCCACCAAAATGATTTTGACCATCTTTGACCCCCCAACTTCATATTTAACCCCCATTAATTTAAGTTTCATCAATTGGCAAGTTTGATCCTTCAAGTTTCTATCACATTTTGACTACACTAACTATCAAATATTTGTTAGTTTGCTTGATTATTGTCATAACCAATCTTTATTAATATTGTATTTCTAAATATTATAATTTTGCGACATAAATTGTTTATTTCATTATTTCGTGATTTGAGTCGTTACACTTATTACTAACTTATTATTTTGGCATTCATAATAGGTTTATAATTTGTTATCTCATTTAATTTCTTTAACTTGATTTTCTTATAATTGAATTTTTAGCATGAGCTTTTAACTATTAATTAAAAATACCTCAAGATGAGTGGGAGTATTTATGTATGCTCATTAACGAAAGCCTATAAGTTATTGGCTATTATACAATGTTTTGAAAACCGGACCGGTCGAACCGGGAACAGGTGGGTGAACTGGTCCGGTTAGGGGTTCTGGCCATTTTTGGTGAACCGTCCGGTCGAACCGGCGAACCGGGAAACCGGTGGTTGAACCTGTTTGTTTATAATTTTTTATTTTATTTATTATATATATATATATATAATGTTTATAAAATCATCATGTTCTTAAAATCCGGTTCGACCGGTCAAACCTCTGACCAGTAAGGAGACCGGTCCGACGTCCGGTCCAGTTCCGAAAACATTGCTATTATGGTTTTAGTTTTTGTAAACTCTAAAGACGATAAGAAATCAACATGGGAATACGATCTCATTTTAGAAAACGGTCTTATATTTCGAAGGAGTCATAAGCAAAATTTAAAAGACGACGTTAACCAATATGGTTGAATTTGTAGCATGATATTATGTTATTTGCCAAATAATGCTACTAAAAAGGTTACTTAATTGATTCAAATTATAAACTCCATCTCAAGGCTGTTAAAGTTCATATCGACAAAATTATCTTTTGTGCGAGAAATATTAAAGACAAAATACTTGTATCGAGTACATACATACATCCAAAAGTTAGCCAATCCTCTTACGAAAGGTATATCACCCAACTTTCAAATAACACGTCGTCAACACGGGTATGTGATAATGGCTACTTACTTTTAAAGCTCATTGATGTATCATATAACTATCATATAATGGGTACCATAATATATGCATATGACTATACTCTTAATTTGTTGATAAAATATTTGTCTATATATAATAATACTTGTGCACCTTATGAAATATAGATAAATTTGTACAAATCAATATTGTACATTAAGGGTTTATTTTAGTCATTTTGGTTTTAAGAATAATTGTTTTATTTTGAGACTATTGCATGACTAATGGGGTCTTGTGTCGACTTCAATTCAAAGACAGTATTTTTCTGCTAAGGAAATTTATGAGTATTTAACTTTCCCAACCTTAATAAATACTCATCACAAATGATCTATTGGCCAAGTGGGAGAATGTTGGAAATAACCCGTCATGTGGCCTAGAGATCATTTGATTAACTTTTCCTAAATGACATAACTAGTCCCTAAACTTATATTAAGGTTATTTGATGGACATAACCATAACCATAACCATAAATAGGGTTAGTTTCCCTTTAGATGTCATATAACATTTGAGAGAATGAAGAACACCATGAACATCATTCAATTTCTCTCTAAGATCATTCATCGATCATTGACATCATAACGGGAACAATCTTCAATCACATACAAAGTCAAGATTCCTACAAGTTTCATAATTTTGATTATTGATTATGATTGAATTGATTAACGATCCGCTCACGATGTTGAAATAATCAACATATGTTGGCATTTCTCAACAGATTGAGTTTACAATTAAAGACATCTTAAGAGTACAACGCTTCTTCATCACCACTATCATCTTCTAGTCCGGCCATGGTAGCGGCTTGTCGCTCCAACGACATACCACAATCAAAGCGACAAGGAAACGGCTTATGGGCCACCGACATCAATAGTTTCCGGTTTGATCAGTCAAATATGTTATTCATGTTCGGTCTTAAAAACATTGCTATTAGTCTAACAACATGACATAAATTTAAACATACATAATTATCAAACATATATCAACTCTTTGAAATAATAATAGTTTGTGTTATTTTGGGAGTGATATATGTTTTTACGGCATTTTATCTTTTAATTTATTTGGTTCTACAATTTTCAACATTGTATGCTTATTTATAGTTCGTTTTCCTTCAGAGTGACAATTGCATTTGCATATCTGTTTGATTTAGTGTTTTAGGAGAAACTAACAGTTGTTGTGATTGTTTTTGGTTTACGTTTTGATTTTTTTGATGTTACCACCACCTTGTGGTCAAGTCCATATCAGCAGATTTAACAATTTTTTGGGCAAACTCTTAATTGTTTAGCATTGCGAGAATAAGTTTTATTTTGTTTTTAGTTTTTTACCATAATTTTTAAAAACTTATATATATATTACGCTTTAAGGTTCTACAATTTAGTGATGATATTATCTTTTTTAAGTTTTGATACTTAAGTTTGAGTTTTTTATAATGTTAAACTTTTTATATTGTAACACGTGCACGAATAAACTTAATAAAATAAACATTTTTTAAAAAAATAGATGATAAAATAATAATTAACAGAAATAAGTCAATAACAAAAGATATATACCAGGATTTCAACTTGTTTGCCGTTCAAAAAAAAAAAAAAGGGGATTTCAACTTGTTTCCCAAGAAACAAATTGTCAAGTTTGTCGTGCTTATTCCGTGCAACCGCCTTAAGCGGAAATTCCTATAAACGCGTCATCAACTCATCTATTAACCGTCGGATGAGAGTCCTATCTTCAAATCTCATCCGTCCATGAGTACCGTTTTCTTTATAAATACCCAGATTACGAGATCGTTCGCTTTCGTCTCGCGAAAAAAATGAGTGGATATCAACATGTCATCGTCTTCATTCTGGAAGAAGTTTCACATCTGATGCTCTTCTTTTCATCATCGGTTCAATCAACCTGTTCTTCAGACAGATCTGTTGATGATCTTCGTTCAGATGCAGTAGCCTTGTATCTCCATGGATAGAGGGGTCTTTATGCGGGAAGCCGATGGTTTTGAGGCGATTTACGTTTTATCGGCAGTAGTTGGTTTATTCTGAGGGGGTCTGTTTATCAGCAGATCAGATCCTCGATTTTTCTGCAGTTGATTGCCGCGTGAAGGTACGATTGACTCTATTTTGCTATATGTTAACGATATTTGTTTTTCTTTCGGTTCATATTGGCAAAAAACGTGTATGAGATGGTTGTTTGTTAGCGGAAACATTGATTGATTCCCTGAAGGATGGTTAGTAGTCACCGTTATCGTATAATTGTTTATTGTTCGTGAGTTTTATTTTTTTACACATCCGATATGCGTATCTAGGGGTTTTGCTTCAAAAAATGTTTTAGTAATCGATTGATCTTTGTCTTTATATGATGGCAGGTTTTCTGGCATCCGGTGAAATCCTCTGCTAGCCAGTTTTGATGTATGACTGCAATCCCCTCTATCCTGTCGATCTATAATCAGAGTCTTCGCTACTGGTCGAATTTGACCTCCATGTTGATATATTGATATCCAGGTTTGTTATTTGTATGTAGCGTATGTAATTGGAAGCAACGGATCTTGTTTTTGTAGGAGCCCTGTATGTCATATTATGCCTTGTTATCTGACCTTTGCCATGTAGGGTGCGCTCGCATGGCAGGTCGCCTATCTTAATAAAAGAACTTGTTTTTGTTTTGGGGAGAGGTCGCACGGGGTTTGCCCGGGATCTCTCCTCTGGTGTGTGCGCCTGCTTGTGTTTTTGTTTGTGCCTGGAATCTTGGGTCATTAGATCTCTTTACAGTCTAAAACTCGAAATCATGGCAACATCGACAACAATTATTCGACGATCACCATCAAAATTAACAAGATCAATATGATTATCGCTTGAAGGTACTATCTAACTGCATAAAACTTTCCGATTATTTTTAATTTATTCTTTAATGAATATCGCTTTAATATGAATATAGTGCGCCGATTATCACTTGAATGTTTTCTCTAACTAATTATCATGGTATTGTACTACACACACATATATACAAACACATCACAATTTGTGTCCATATGATATATATCGGTAAACAGACAAATTATTTGAGGTCATATTTTTACTGTTTTTCTATCATATATCTCGCTTTTGAAGACTTGGTACTCTCAATAATCAGATCGTAAACTCATAAACAAATCAACTATTTATTAAATCAAATTGAGGTACAATTAACCCTAAACTCTTAACCCCTATTTATAAGAAAACCAACATATAAAAAGTCAAACTATTATCCCTAAAAATCTGCTAACAAAACAATCTAATCCAAACCTTAAAATACTCAAACAAATCCAAAACTAATTTAAACAAAAACTTCTAACTTAAACCCTTTAACTTTTAACATTACAAGATTAGTCCAACAATCACCCCTCTAATCTTGTAATGCTCATTCCTTATTCAAAGTAATGCTGGCCCAAACTTATCATCTTGAACTAGATTGGCTTCTTCTTCCTTTGGCTTTGACTTTGGACACTCATACGCATAGTGTCCATATTCTTGACAATTGTAGCATCGAATGTAGCTCTTGTCCCTATTTGCACCTCGTTCACCTCGGTCTTCATTAGGTCTAAACCGACCTCGTCCTCGACCACGACCTCTACCTCTTCCATTGTTACTTTGACTTGAGCATCCTCGTCCACAACTTTCACAACAAGTCTCTTCTTTCTTCTCTTGTTCATCGGTTTTAGCAAGTAATAGTTTTTCTTGATCATGAACACTTGTCACTTTAACTCTCTCCTCATAAGCTTTCAATCGACCCACGGCTTCTTCAAATAACATATCATCCAAATCAGCAAATTGTTCAATAGCAGCCACAATAGGCATGAACTTTGTTGGAACCGCACTAAGTAGCTTTCTCACCACCACCTCGTCTTCGATTGATGAACCAAGCTCTTTAAACTTTGCTACCACCGCCAAGATCTTACCCGAAAACTCATCTATTGTCTCACTTTCTCCCATGTGAAGCTTCTCCAATTCGGTTCTAAGAGTTTGGAGCCTTGCCTTTTGTACCCGATCCGCTCCAAGAAAACGAACCCGAATTGACTCCCACACATCTCTAGCCTCGGTATGCTTTGCTACTTGTAGCAAGATATCTTCGGGTAAGGATTGGAGAATAAAAGCTCTTGCGGTGAACTTTTTCTTTTGATCAACCGTTACTTCGGTTATTGGGTCAATAGCTTCGTGCAACCCATTCGCTTGCAAAATCGATTCAACTAAAATTGCCCATGTTGTGTAGTTTGTAGATGTCAATTTTGGACATTGAAGAGAGAGACTTGATTGTTCTTTAACCTGTACCATTGCACCTTCTGCCATAATAGCAGCTCACCCCACACAGGATTTAAATTCCCACCCAGGTTCTAAGACTTCCCACACAGGTTCTAGCAGCACTCAGATCTTCCACACAGGTGTTCTCTTCTCCCACAAAGGTATTTTTTCAGCCCACACAGGTTCTCTTCTCCCACACAGGTGTTCTCTTCTCCCACAAAGGCTGTTCTTCTCCCACACAGGTTCAATTTCTTCTTTTTCCCACACAGGTTTGGTTTCTGTTCAAAAAAAAATCTTAAGAACAAATCAAAATTTTTCTTTTGATAGCCTTCTGATCGCACGCACATGCAAGAAAAACACCACCGCCTAAAAATCAAGTTTACCAGCTTGTGGTTGTTGAGCCCACACGTGGACTCTACTTCTCCACCTGTCAACACCTTGAATTACAAGCTTCCTCCAAAATCAAATTACGATAATTTACTTACAGGCTTTCCTCGACAATTGTAAAAACTCTGAATTAATCGACGACCTTGCTTGCTTCCGTAGAAATCAACAGCCGTCAATCCCCTAAAATTTTTATCGCAAGATTTTGAGCAGATGGAAAATCGAACTCCCCCGTCTCGCCGGATTCGCTCAGAACACGTCAAGCAACTTGCACCCTTCCGCAACACCCTATGCGATCCGCCCTTATCGCCTGTTGCAGAAACCCAGTCTCTTTGAGGAGCTTAATAGCTCTGATACCAATTGAAGACTTGGTACTCTCAATAATCAGATCGTAAACTCATAAACAAATCAACTATTTATTAAATCAAATTGAGGTACAATTAACCCTAAACTCTTAACCCCTATTTATAAGAAAACCAACATATAAAAAGTCAAACTATTATCCCTAAAAATCTGCTAACAAAACAATCTAATCCAAACCTTAAAATACTCAAACAAATCCAAAACTAATTTAAACAAAAACTTCTAACTTAAACCCTTTAACTTTTAACATTACAAGATTAGTCCAACAGCTTTCACATGAATGTAGTGCGCTGATCATCGCTTGAAGGTACTTGTAAACTTATCGTTATGGTCTTGTACTATATATCACTTAGAACCGGTTAGCCTATGCAATTTTTAATCAACATTTCTGTAAATATTCTTTTATAAAATAATCTAGGTTTCACGTGAACATTGGACATCAAATTACGAGAACATAAAGCTAGATCCTATTGCAATCAGTTGAAACGATGATTATCTAAAAGGAATCCTTCGAATACGATATGCATCTGGTGGTGGAATAGCTAATTTTGAGTTATCTTTATCAATCTCTATGTTTTCCAACAGTTAAAGCTGTAAAGATGAAGTACCTCTCTCCGGATTGGTTCACAAAGGACCACAAGTTCAATAGTTATGATAATTTAGAGCTTGGATGATGCGGTAAAGAACATTCAAATCATTAACTTACAAAATGGAATCCAGAATTCGACAAATAACAATTCTTCCAATAAAAGTGGTTCTACCCCATGTAGTATTCTTATGCTTTGATCTACATCTTGGTTATCTCTTTAAGTAATAACGTTTCCTGGCTATTTTATTACTTAGAATTTTGATTTCTGCTTCCAAACAATGGTAATTATTGCATTATTATATTTTTATTATTTTGATATATTTTTATTATTTTGATAAAAATGTTGGTAAATCTTGAATATAAGTAACAATCCTACTATTGATTATGAGTTGTATAAGAGGCCAAAATTCTGTGTAGGGAATTCTTTTGAGTCTTGTGGTTTCCGAACAGAACTTTTTTGTTAGTGCATTTAAGCATTTAATAACTATATAATTTGTTTATGATCTTTCTTGTCGGAGTTTAGATGAATTTTGAACCGAGGGATCTTATCAATCTTGTAGAAGTTGTACTTGGTTTTCAACATTATTTGAAACTTGATATTCTTTTGAGAGGAGTTCATGAAGATGATGGTTTTTGATTCCGTGGGGGGGCTGCTGCTGTTCTGGTGGATTTGTCTCTGTTGTTTGCTTGAATTGCTCGCTCTCTGTTGGTGCCTGATGATCATTGCTATAACCATAGTTGCAAGTTTCTGGAATTATGGTTGCACTTGAATAACAGGTCGTGAAGGCTTTGTCTTGGTTTGAACTCGTGGTTTCCTGCCTGTCAACGTTTTGTCCAGGTAAAGAGCAATTCAAGCTCATTCTTATAACTGGGACGTTTGTTATTGTCTGATGTTATTAAGCTGGTCTTAGATTTACAACATTTGATACACGGATCAAGCGGTTTTGCTCAATTTTTAAAATTATATGAATATTTGATTGATATTTTTGTTGCAGGTCGCATAGTGATTGCTCTGGACCTTGTTTGTGTTTGTGTTCTGGTGTGTGGAGCCTCTTTATGGTCCAAATTACACGATATTAACAACAATTACTCGACAAACACCATCAAATCTAACTATTTTGTAATAACTTGAAGCTACATTCGTGTACAGTATTTATTGGTAGATCTTGCTGCTGCTCTGATGGTTTTGCAGTCATAAGTTGGTCGTCGTAAGGCCACTTTTTTTGTTGTGGTTAATTTTGACGTAGGTCTGCCTCTGGCCTAGATTAACCTAAGTGAAATGAAGTCTCTATCGCTCTGCTTAAAAATCAAATATGAAACTTCTGTGTTGGTGCCTATTAGTCCTTGTTTACAACTGAACTTGTCGCAAGGAGGTTGCACTTGAATGGCAGGTTTCTGATACTTTCATGAGATTTTGTCTTGGTTTGAGCCCTTGTTTCTCTTTATCCAGGTACAAGCAATTGAATATCATTTTGACAATTTGTTTTTGAAATTATATTGTTGCGTGGCTAATGATGGTTAATCGGTCTCACACTTGGAAATACTGATGCATGAATTTGGTTGTTACTATGATAAAATTGTTAACGTAGCGCTTTATATTCGGTTAAGTTCGTTAATGTCGATTACAATATGGTGCTAATTACAGAAGGCTTCGACGATTCACAGCAAAGAAATTTGTTTTTGTTTATTTTGAATGTTGTACATAGGCCTTTATGTTTAAGTGATTGTTTCCAAAATCAAATAATTAATAAATAAATTATATGTATTTTAAGTACCTTGTAGGTAGGTAATAAGAGTCGTAATGGTTGTAGCCCTTTTGATAATTATTTATATTAATTTAAAATTATTTTAATTTATAGTAATTTATTTAATACAATATCTCCAGATATTGTAAAATGTTTAATCATATAATAATGCTAATGTATTACTGTTACAAAAATATTGATAGTATTGTTTTGTAAATTTATATTCAACATGAAAATTGTGATTTATATATATAATAATAATATATATGGTTGGTTAGATTTGTCAAGCTTGGTATGTAAAGTCTGATCAAGTGTAATTACTAAATATGCTAGCTCTGATATACTAAAAATTAATTTGTCTGATATTAACCTCGTAAAGATTTTCATGAGATGTTATGAGTTTAAATCTTACTTAACGCAAATTTGTATTATGCCTTGCAAAAAGGGTCGGGTTGGGTAACAAGTCAGGACGAGTTTTAAGCAAAATATATTCAGGTCTAAATAGATTGTTCTTAAAAAACATCAATGTAATTCAACTTAAGATGTGTCATAGGTAAATAAATAATCCATTTGGTTAATTTTTATTGATTTTCTTATCGAATATGCTATTAATCGTTCTTAAATGTTTGAATCCAATGTATTTATGTATTTTTTGGTTATCCATCTTGACCCGTATTGTGTTTAAGTGTTATCTATCTCAACTCATTAAATATTATGATGTTACTTATTTCAACTCATTATACTACAATTGTTTACTCAAACCAACTCATATTCTTTGATATGGGTAAAAATTGCTACCTCTAATTTAATTTGCTTGTACTTGAGCTTGGATTCCTTGTTTCTTCTAGATCTGTGAGCTCTGAAATGGTAAGAGCCCTTGGGTCAATTCCTGAGAGGTTGGTGGTTCGAATCCACCCAGATCTTTTTACAATTCAAAGCTCTTGACCAAGTTAATTTCTTGGTAGTTGAGTAATTATGAATTTTAAGCATTAATTAATAATAATAATAATTGGCTATCCCACTTTGCAACGTGTTTCGCGTGATCTTCCACGTTGTAGTTTATTCATTTATTATTTTTTAATGATTTTTTCAGATATTTTTTTTGAGTAAGGCCCTACTGTAGGGTATCTTTTAAACCAGTTTTTTTAAGAGTAATGTTTGTTTATATCTCTTACTAGATTATTACTACGTCTATTACACGGATTTAAAATAAAATATAAACCAGTTAATAACAAAAATTTAGAAATTATGAAAATATTTTAATATAAAAGGATTAATCGTATTAATAAATACTTTAAGTAATAAAACAAAATTAAAATTTTTAGTAACAATGGTACCCGAGTTTCTTAATTTGTAATAATTGAAAATTTTAAAGTAACTAACATCAAAAATTTTAATTTTTTTTTTGTCAAAAACTATTTGTTGCAAAATTAAGATGGTAATGTATAATACTTGTTGGAAATATTAATAAATATAAATGATCAAAAGTATAATTTTTTCCGCAAAATAAGAAGATAAGGTACAATTTTTTTTAATTACGTTATAATATGAAAATATCATTAAACATAAAGGACTAAAAGTGTAATTTCACTATTACTTTTATAAATTTAGGTTTTCAAAGTACTTACTTTTAGGCATTTCTTGTTAAGAACGTCATTTGTTTACAAAAATGTTATCATCTGAAATCTCTATTCTAACCTTGTGGAGATAGCCTAACAGTAAGGGTGTTGGACCTCAACTTTGAGGTCATGCGTTCTAGTCATGGGTTGGCATTTTCTCCACAAGGCCACCGATCCGCGTGCTTGCATCCGCGGTTTACCCGTTCCCTCAGGTTAGTCGGGTATTGGGGACCCAGGGTTTACCACGCAAGTGGATTCCCGGGTCATAAAAAAAAAGAAAACAAAGAAATCTCTATTCTATAATTTATTTCATTCTTTTAAAAAAATTGGTTTTTGAGAAAATTTGTCTTTTAGAAAAGAAAATTCTAAAAATAACGATTTAAATTTTTTTGTCATTCAAAAAATTTGATTTTTAGAAAGCTTTCATGTTTTATAACTTTTTCAAGTATGTTCTTTAATGGAAAATTTTTGATTTTTATATTATTTAAAAACTATTTTTAATATTAAAAAAGTATATAATATCATTAGGATTATAATTAGTTAATTGGATAGATAATTATGAAATTATTTAATATGAAAGAGAATTAAGTGGGATCATAAAAATGTGACATGTGCCTTTATTAGTGAAAATCATGACAAGTGACCAAAAATATTTTTGTTTATTATAGTTATAAGATGTCAAACACTACAAAATGAGAATACACCGGTTATATTTGCCAGTTTTTTTTATTATTTTCAAGTAAAACATTTTTGTAATGTATGTTGTTGGCTGGTTCCTTTCACATTTATTTTAAAATGTAATATTATCATACTTGCATATGAAAAATGTTGATATATTAAAGTTGGTTATATGCGTAAAAATATATGCTTTAAATTAAAGGCATTACAATCTAGCGGTATTTTGCTGGTGTGATAAGGCTAAATAACTAAATGGTCTTAACTTGTTCACGAACGGTTCATGATCGTTAACCGAACAAAAGATCTTGTTAGTGTTGTTTGTTAAGAAATTTAACTTGTTCAAGAATGCAACGAATACATATTATTTAAATAATAAAAATCAACGTTCTTATATTCTCAAGCATTTGAGATAATCATTTATATAAATACATGTAAAGTTCAATATTATGACATTAAACTAAACATAACTTAAATATTATGATATTAAACTAAAAAAATTTAAGAAATATACAACACATTAAATGAATAAATATAATAAATGAACATGACTGAACATAAACAAACATGTTACCGAATGTTCACGAACACAAATGAAAGAACACGATATATGTTCTTGTTCGTGCTCGTTCATTTATTAATCGAATTAACATAAACGAACTCCATGTCAAACGGTTCAATTATGTATGCCATGTTGTGTAATAGATGTGATGTATCATTTACTTTGAGTATAACAAGTAGATACCAGCAAAATCCTGGGGAAAGTCATTGGCTGCTGTGAGTAACATATTAAAGTGCTTAAAAAGAACTAAAGATATGCTTTTGATCTATGGTGGAAGGAAGAAAAGCTAATTGTAAGGTGTTACACAGACGCTAGCTTCCAAACAGATCGAGATGATTCTCGATCATAATCAAGGTATCTGTTTACCCTCAATGGTGGAGCTATCACCTAGAGGAACTCAAAACAAAATGTTGTTGCTCAATCCACGACAGAGTCTGAATACATTGTTGCTACGGAAGCTGCAAAAGAAGCTGCTTGGATGAAGAAATTCATGATTGATCTCGGTGTGGTTCCTAATATTAGGAAACCAATATAGATACTAGTGACAACACTGGTTGCATAGCTCGAGCAAAGGAACCAAGGTCACATCATAGGTCAAAACACATATTCAGACAGTTTCACTACATAAGGAAAGTAGTGGAAAGAGGAGACATCAAGATAGATAAAATTAACACAAATCAAAATCTAGCAGATCCCTTTACTAAGCATACGCCTTTGTCTAAACACGTGGAATATGTTGAAAAGATAGGTCTTAGGTTTGCTAGTGATTGGATTTGATCTGTATTTAATATTTGGGTACTTTCAAAATAAAAGTTACATTTGATATTTATTTTGATTTAATGGTCATATGCATAATAAATAATGTTTCTTTATTCGATATTTTGTACGTTTTAGTATCCTGGAATATAGTATTCTAAATGTTCATAATCGATCAGATTAATGGAAATCAATCTGAATTAAGACTACTTGAATGCTTGGTTAGTTTATAAGATAAAAACTCAAAGGGTTGAAGGCCAAGATTCATAGACATGCATTAGATAATGATGTCGGACGTAACTCGTTTCAAAACGTTCTTCATGGATCATTGTCATAAGAAGTTTTGAATATGGTATGATCTATATATATCCTTAAACCTAAAGTGCATACTAGAACTCACATTAGTCTAAGGTCGTTCTTTGATCTTATCTAACCTGTTGGATATTGGATGTCTGATTAACGATAAGTTCAACATTACTATAATAGGTATGATCCACAGAGTTACACTTTGAAAGGCAACGACTTGATGTTTAATTGTTAAACATCATATACGATCACGATCTATTGGTTTTAAGGATTTGGTGATATTATTATTTATGAAATAATAAATCGGTGAGAATTAATTACAGAGATAATCAATTCAATAAACAAATAAAGTTTTGACCTTTATTAAAGGGTTAGTTATTAATTAATTGTTAATTAATAATAGACGAATTAATTAAATGTATAATGTTTAATTAGTTAAACATTAACTATTTAATAAAAGATAACTAACTAATTGTTAATTAATTAAAAGGAGATTGTATTAATTAAAATGTTTAATTACTATAGGGTTTAAAAGGTATTATTTAAAAGGGTTTAAGTGTAAATAATCTTTTAATAAATAAAGGTTATTTTCGTCACAATATGTGGATCTTGAATTTGAAAGAATCATACCTAATTCCTCCTCTTTTGCTCTCCTTGTTGCCGTCGCCCATCACAACCCAAGGCTTGGGTTTTGTGGCTTCACCAAGCCACCTTCACCGTGGGATCATCCAAGTTGCAGCCAGGAGTAGACAGCCACACCAAGTGGGCAGCGTCAGGAACCAAGAAGCAGCGCCAAGGACTGCATCTGTGACACAACAAAGCCACGGCTGGGCCGAACAAGGCTGCTGCTGCTCCGCGTCCAGGCCATAGGGGCCGCGTGCCAGGGCTGCACTCTAGGTCGTGCTCAGGCCGCACCAGGGCTGCTCCGAGCCTCACCAGGGCCGCACAAGGGCTTTTCCGCTGTGTCAGATCTGATCTGTTAGTTTAATTTGGTTTTATAAAAACTGATTTAGTCAATTAATGTGATTAATTGAAAATGATTAAATGAAAAATAATCTAGAATTCCCAACAGTGGCATTAGAGCGTTTTTTACAAACGTTTAAATGCAATTAATAATCGATCTTTTTTTGTTGTTTTGTCAAAACTTTTGTTTGAAAAAAAGATCGAATCTTTGATTGTGATGATTGTGATTGTGATTATGATTCGAGCCCTAGGATCCGACCCATGTGATGGTATCTTTAGTTTTGTTTGATTGGTTGGTTTTTGAAATCTTGTATTTCTACGGGTATTTGGACCCGATGATTTGCGATAATTACCGACTTACTTTAAATAAGATATTTAAAACTAATCAAGTCGAGAGTTGAAAGGAGTTTCAAACTATCGCAAATCAAGAACAAAATATGATTTTGTTAAAATGAAATTGCACGATTTTGTGTCATGCTTCAAATCGTTCAATAGTTTTAAACTGAAACAATAAAATCAATATGATTGATTAGATTTACAAATTCACGATAATGATCAATTTAGTTTTAATAAGGTATTGAAACAAATTAGGTCAAATTGATAGATCGCGAATGAATAAAATAGTGATTTTATAAATGCACAACTATCCTCATTTAAAATTAGTTGTCTATAATGTTTTTTGAAACATAAAAGTGATTAATTAAAATAATTGAATGACTTACTGGTCAAGGTGTTTATATTCTAAATATATAAACCTAGAGTTAGTGCTTACCCTGCTATAGGTTTATATACTAGAAAAGGATAAGCATTTTGATTTAAATGCCACCTTAGATTTGAGACACTTTATCAATTTGACCTAAAATCTAGTGTTAGTGCTTACCCTGTGCTAGGTCTATGGTTTTATTGAAAAAGGAATGATCGCGATTCCTAATACACTTAGGCCGGTCATTCAGTCAAAAATCGTAAGGAGTATACTTGAAGAGTCAAGTTGGCATAGTTGAGGTAAATGTACAAAGTTAGAAATTAGTGTTTTAACAAACCCCAAAACTTGAGGATTATGATTGTCATCATTGGTTATCGTAACCCTCCTGTATTATTGTGAACAGTAAATAGAGAGCTTAGCCAATTCATTGCTCATTAAATAAATAGGATCTCACAATTTTAAATTAATTTTGCTAATGAGTCATAATTAATTTGGGATTATATAAAGCATTAAATACTAAAACCTTTCTTTTGAATTTTATAGATGTCTTTTATTGATGCAACTAAACCTCATAGGATAAGTCTTTTTCGAAATCAATTCAATGGGAGTAATTTTTCAACTTGGATGCATCACCTTAGAGAAGTCCTAAGAATATAAGGAAAACTGTATGCTTTGGATAACCCCATTACTCCTGAGCCACCAATAGGCTGCACCACATCTGGGAGGATGAAACATATTGGACACGAATGTGAGATAAAATATCTCATATTAACTCGGTGTCTCCTGAATATGTGGATCAGCTTATGTATCTCTCTAGTCATGAGATGATAGAGGAGATCCAAAAGAGTTTCCTGCCAAACAGGTTTTGGCGATTTGAAATTCTTAAAGAGGTCCAAAAGGGTTTGAGACTGGGTGGAGACGTAGGAGCTTATGTTGATAGGTTGCAAGGCTATTTTGACAGGCTTGGCAAACTAGGCTATCCTATGAACCTTGAGATTGCTATATACTTCATCCTTGTTTCCCTACCAGAGGAATATGAATCTTTTGTAAAGAGTTACAAAAGAAATATCTTTGGAGGAACAATTGAAGAACTTAAGGGGATGCTCTTGATTGAGGAAACCAAGATGATGATAGAGGTGAGTAGTGGGATGAAGAGACCATTGACCGAGGTCGATGAGGTCAGTACATTGTTGCTCGGCGTATGAAGAGTTCATATATGTCGGGATCTTCTGGTATGCCTTGTTCATTCGACATATTTCTTGAATTGGCAAATCTTTGATAATAATGTGAGTGTCACAATTATTTCAATTATTTATAGATTTTCAAGATGGTTGATTAGCTGGGAGCTTGAGTGTTGAATTCCATGGGATGGAAGACAAGACAAATAGAAGAAATGTTATTTTATTCTTTCATTTTTCATTGATTGTTTAAATTGTTTAAAACAATTATGAATATTTTGGCATTCTTAGTTTGAATAAGAATATTGCTTCTTGTATTATTTATGCATTGATTGATTAATTATATTTATGCTTAATAAATTGTTTTGATAGTATAATTGATAATAATTACTGATAACGCAAGACAATACTCATGATTCATATTAATAGAATAATTTAAAGTGTTTAAATAATTATAATTAGACAAGATTAACCTTTAAAGCAAGGTGTAATACATGAATCTCTAAACAATTGAAAATGGAATTCATTGTCACATGAGTTTGATGATTACATGACATGCTTAAGGAAGGTTAATAAGATTATGATCTTTAATATGCAATTCTTTTGCATAAATTTTCTAAAGATTAAATATGAATATTTCATAAGGTTTTGAACCTAATGAAATCTTTGAAAGAGTTCAAAGAAGATTAAATATGAAGATTTCCAAACTAATACATGAAATGTGAAATTGTTTCACAACCAAGTATATAATGATGTAGGTAATTTGATAAATACCAATACATAGTGTTTTCTTCCTTTGAATGTGATCCAATGAATGAATATCTCAATGAACTTATCATATGAATTACTACACTAGCTTAATTACAGGTACATAGAAAAGAGTTATTGTGACACCCGACAATTTCAGGTAAATTGCAACTCTTACAAATTAGCATTTCACATTCATATTTGTAGCATTTCATTTAATTAGGTTTCATTAGATGAGTTAAACACAAACAACTGCGAAACGATAGTTCGAGGAACTATCGAATCGTACATTGCGCATTGGTTTTGGAAACCAAGTGTGGCAAACTCAAACACAAACGCAAACCAATAATTCGGGGAATTATTGAATTGTGCATTACATGTTGATTATGATTAATTCAACATGCGATCATTTCGTAAAGCACAAGCGCAAAACAAATAAAGATAATTTAAGGAATTATCGAAACACACATGAGTCTCACGAACGTTGGTGAACAAGCAATTGAATGATAATTAAAGTCCAAACGATGATAAACGATGAGTTATAAGCCTGAAATAATCAAAAAAATGAGTCGAAACGATTAAATTGAGCCAATTGGGCCCATCCAGTCGGCCAGGCGGTACGCCAGGGCCAACGCTCGGGCCTTGGCGGTACGCGAGCCTTGGGCAGGAAAATTTGAATCTTCCCAAATCGCCAGGCGGTACGCGCGACACTATGCTGCCACATTAGGCGGTACGCCAAGACCTATGCATCCCTGCTAGGCGGTACGCGAGAAAGACTCAAATAGCAAAAATCATATAAAAACAATCCAGCTCATTTTGCTCGGATTCTTTACCAAAAATTCGAACCCCCAGTCATTCTCTCGACCAAAACTCCGATCAAACCCTCCTTAAACCTCTGATAATCTATTCCAAGCCTTTTCTTGCAAGCTTGGAGTGTTCTTGGATCATTGGAGCATCAAGGGAGTTCTTGGAGGCCATCAACAAGCAAGGAAACTCTCATCAGCCACTTGTAGCCCCTAATCAGCTTCAATCTCATCATCTAGGAGCCTCTAAGATAGTTTTACATGTTTATACATGGTTAGATCGTACATTCAAGAGCTAAAAACCCACCACATGCAAGAGTCGTTGATCACATGCAACTCTGATCCGCTCATATGCACGAATTTTCAGTTGGTCTAGGGTGTTTATTGGTATATTTTGAATAAGATTGATGATAAAAATCATCTAGGATTGGGTTTTGTTGATTTGGTGATGATATTATGCAACTTGATATAGTAAGAAACTTTTTATGTAACATCACTGTATTTCAAGTTGTCCATACATGCGTACGACTGTACGGTCACGACCTGATATAATAATTATTAATGATAATGAATTGTTGGATGATATTATTGATAATTGGTATACATTGAGAATATATTATTGTTATATGCGTAAACCATGGGAAGTTTAGTTGTAACCTAACTAAACAGAACCAGAGAGTTTATCGCTGTTGAACTCACGGATATGGGATTATTGGTTTGGAAATGGAAAGGAGTTTGAGTTGGTTGTTGTTTGGTTGCTAAACATAGTCAAGGACACATGGTCATGGTTTATCGAAATAGCGGTGGGACGGTGGCTGGGGCAGTTGCGACTGACCCCTATATATGCCCTATACATATGCATATTTCGGTCTATCATGGATGTGTCAGTGATATGGTTTAGTGGGTTTGGATTGGGATTGATAATGATCAAGATGATTAAATAATAAAAATGATATTGGAAATGTTTACGCGATGGTGAGGTTACGAACATAACTTAAACGTGAATGTTATTTCAGAATTATTAACTTAATAATGTATTCGCGTGGGTGACGATTCACACGAATATAATTATTGAGAATAATATTCTGAAACGATATTCCATAAATCGTAAATCGAATCAAAATACGATACGAGCGTCGGATTCGAAAAGGTGACGATCTTTACGAATATGTACGTAAGCAACGTGTTTCGACGAGATAATATAATAATATTTAACGATAATAAAATGAGAAAAATAAATTAAAAACGTTTATTAGGAATTACAACATAAAACGAAAACGAACGAATTATTTTATTTAAATGATTGATTTAACAAAAATAAACGGAGACATTTTATTTAAACGATTCTATTTAAATTCATTTTTATTTAAAACGGAACATGATTATTTAAACACTTTAATGTTTTAATTATAATCACGAGCAAAACCGATCATTTAATTATTATATCGCGAAATAAACGAGACTGAGCACGTGAGGACGGGGCATAGTATAAGGAAGAAGGTTTCCCTTATTTTTCTTCATTTCTACAAACCATTTTCTCTCTCTAAAACTCCAATTCGTCCCTACACTCTCTCTCTAACTTCTCTCTAGTTTTTCTCACCCGTTTCTTAACGAAATCACGAGATCTTGGTGCCAAAACGACCGCGTGGCCGAGAGGAACAAGAAGATACGAAGAAATCTCGCGTTTGGTTAACATTTCAAGGTAAATCTAAGTTTTATTTTCGGTTTTGTTGCAAATCACGAACCTTACAAGGTATAGATGCTATAACCGGCCCCAAACCCTTAGAAAACCCTAAGGATGCATGCGGGTTAGTATATAGAAGCCATGGGTGGTCTTGAATCGACACAAACATGATGAGGATGGTGGTGAACAACAAAGGATAACAGTTTCGTGAAGCTGGAGGCCGACTACAGGTGGACGAACCTGTGTGTGGGCTTCGGCCGAACCTATGGGCTTCAAGAATAAGGTGGCCGAACCTTTTTACCACCTAACCTTTCATTGTAGCGAACCCTCCCCATGTAGGCGAACCTCATGCCATCAGCCGAACCATCTAGAGGAGGCACGAACTTATGATCCGAACCCTAAGACTGCAGATGCTGAACCTCTATGGTTTCCACGAACCTGTTAGCTTCCTTATGGCCGAACCTTTAGCCTGGAACTCTTTTTAATTCTGGCCGAACCCCATGGAACCGAACCTTCACTGACCAAACATGGGGCTCATGGCCGAACCTTCCACAGAGGGCGAACATCTGTGACAGCCACCATGCAGGAGCGAACCTAGGGTTGTGAAGCTATCACTTAGCTGAACCTGCTGGGGGTTGGGACTAGCCCAACCAAATGGTTTGTGGGACTGCATATAGCAGCGAACCATGCCTATAATTGACCGAACCTTAAGGGGGCTAACTCGGTGGGCAACGAACCTATAGGGTTAGACGAACCTTTTGGATTTAAACCTAAGTTTTGTTAAATTTAAGGGTAAAACGAAATAAGGGAATTTGGAAAGTAATAAAACATTTACGCATGCATGGAAAATGCTAAGTTATCACCTTTCTTTTTCTAATTCAAGTTATAAAGAAACTAAGGTTTTATATGTATACAGAACTTGTGTTATAATTAACTTAAGCGTGGAATTTATTAAACTTAAATTAGATGTACCATTAACTTAAACTAAGGTGGTTAGCATAGTGAACATGCATGTAGGGTTATGCTCATGATTGAGTACATCTCCTAAGATTTGTACATATTTATGGGAATACAATTATGATATCATAATAAGTTATAACTATGAGATAGTTAAAGATTTGCAAGTCTAAACCATATCGGGATGATTAACACTAGTATATGATGAGGGAACCATCTTAAATTAGATTAAATGAAATAAGTTAATGAAACACTCAATGAATTAAAAGTGAACATGGATGAATACTTAATCGAAATGAAACGCGTATACTTATAAACACGAAAATACGATAATTACTGGTTGATTGAATTGCTTCGAGTTCATCTACGTGAGTGCGCATTTTTCAAGATCACTGAATCTAAAGCATTCAGGTGAGTTCTCATAACCTCCTTTTAAACTGTTTTTGTTTTTAAACTCGGAGGTGAAACATGTATATCAATTTAAATATTATTTTGATAATACATGGGTGACACCTGGATTATCAATATGATATTCATATTAATGGATTATTATTGATTATTGATTGAGATGGATTATTACTTATCCGTGAGTCATTGTTGGTTGAGTTGACTTAGGTCCTGCGCGATGATTGAGATACTGTTGGTGAGTTGACTAACGTCCTCCTCAGAGACTCCACTGTTGGTTGATTTGATTGCGGTCCTCCGCAGTGCACGTATTGACACTTATAGGAACATCGTTGTTTGAGTTGACTGAGGTCCTCCGCGATGATTCCGCCGTTGATTGAGTTGACTAAGGTCTTCCGCGGTAACTTATATTGATATGATTATGATGATTGATGATTATTGAATTGATGTGATTAGTTGAATATACGTAGATAATTAATTGTGATTATTGTGTACGTGATTACTTGGATTGTTTGGATGTTGGGTTTGTTGGATTATGGCAAAGTTGGATTATCTTGCGGGTGCACATGTGGACTTTCTTGGGGAAACTATAACTTTCATAAACCTATTTTTAAACTTTTATAAACATTTTATAAACATTTTTAATACATAAAAACTTATGATTTCTCACCAACTACTTCGTAGTTGACACTTGATTTTCACATGTTTCAGGGTATGAAGACAAGTAAGTAAGGCAGGATAGCTCTACCTTCTTTTGGGACATCGTCACGTAGGATCTTGGACTTAGCTAAATAACTGAAATTCTGAAGATTAGAATTTAGTTAGATAGCTAAATCTCTTTTGTATTTGAGGTAATTAATTCATGATGAACATGATTTTTGTGTAATTAATTTGGTTGATTAAATGATATGTGATGATTTAAATTAGATGCCCACGAGCTTATGAACAATCTACACATCCCTCGTGGCATCCCGACGTTTCCGCCATCGGTCGGGGTGTTACATTTTAGTTGTATTTTGGTAATTTGTAATGATCTAGACATGGTAGACATGTCTAGATGTTGTCAAATGCATATTAAAGTGTTTAGAAACACATTTGGGTATTCAATTTTGTGAAAATATGGTTTTATGACAAACTTACTAAAAATGGAAACTTTTGTAAATCAAAAGAGGGGTTTTGATGTTTTAACATATTTTGGTGATTTATGATACTTGAGACATGTTTAGAAATGATTTCTAAGCATATTGGAAACTTTGACTTTTGAAAACGGACATTTAAACAGATATTTTCCAAATAAGGAAACTTTATTTGGGCAAAATGCCATAAACGATGAGTTATGTGTAAACGATATATTTTAAGTATTTAAACATATTTTTACAAACATCCTACAGTTGTTAGCTTTATGAAATGGGATTTTATAACTATACTTTCCAAAAATAGAAACTTTCTAAATATAGAAAGTTTCCCGAAACAAAAATCTTACGATTATCGAAACATGACTTATGTGAAAACATCATGATTAGAGTCATAGGATGCATGTTGATGTCTTACTTGCATTTATGACTAAACACATCAAACGTGTCACCAACGATTCGTCGAGTCAACACAAGTCAACACACACACTCGGTTGAGCACACCGACACTTGGAGTTGTATGGGATACAACATACCACAAAACACATACTCACACCTATATGGTTATAGGTGCAAACTAGCAGGTGCTAGCATTGGCAAGTCGCGAACACATACATACCGGAACCGCTCTATCAGGTGAGTTCACGGCCCCTCTTTTATCTTTTCTACCTTTGGGGGAGAAAACATTGCATGATAAACTGTTTTATGAACAACTGATTTTGATTACGTATGGACATGGTTTATCATTATATGTATATGTGTGGCACACATCACAAACTCAAAGTACTCATAAACACACCTCGAACCGTTAGTAGCGCGGTGTGCCTAGCGTGGTAATCTTGGATAGTACTATTTGGGCCTGACAAGCCCCACCCATCGCACCTGGAAGGCCAACCCTACTGGAGGTCGGAATGGGTGAAATATTGACCAAGACACTTTGCCATTGTCTTGTGATGGACATGGTGGGAGGCACAACAATCAGCTTCGGTACGAACCCACATATAATATAACTGTATTGACTAGCTATCAATCGATACTGCATTGTAATGATATGTAATCTAGCAACAATTACTTTAAACATTTTGATGTTTACTGCTTATGAAAAACATGTGCTCTAACCAACCTTTGTGTTGATCCTTTTTACTCGCATGTTTTCTCAGGTAACTAAGGCACGCGCACGAGGATCTAGGATGCTAGGATGGAGTCCATGCATCGGTTTAGTGTCTTAGATCATTTGGGAATAATTAAACATTTGACTTATTATGTAATGATAATTACTCAAACATGAAAGAATGTCTAAATTAAAACATAAACGATTGCCAACACCATTGGATTATCTATCTTGATGCCCGAGCTCCATGCTTCCTCTTACCTTAGCTTTAACCTGACATACATGCTAAAATGTCAGCTTATGCTAGTGAGTTTTAGTTTTCATAAAACATCGTAAACTTCTTGTTGAGTTAAAACATATTTAACATAAAACATCATTACGTACACATAATCCATAACCTTAAAACATAAACATATTAACATCTCATCATCATACAACCACTATTATCAACATGAAAAGTGGGCTTATGCCAGCACAAGGATCCATACCCTTTAATAACCAGGTTGACTCTCATACCCTGTTATAGTTAGGTTGAATCTCATACCCTGTTATAGACAGATTGACTCTCATACCCTGTTATAGCCAGGTTGACTCTCATACCCTGCTATAGTCAGGTTGACTCTCATACCCTGTTATAGTCAGGTTGACTCTCATACCCTGTTATAGTGATGTGTGCAAAGTAGTTCAATTAAAAGTAACAAAAATCACAACTAACCTAAGCACTAAGTAATATTCTAGACTCTCTAAACTAAACTACTAACAGGCAAGTGAACCTATCGAAAATAGTAAAGAAAAAGTAAGTCTGGATATCGAACTCACAGACTTCTACAGAAAATGCTAACTAGACTCTATGACTTATCTATACAAATTTACTTAATTAAAATAATTGTTTTAAGGGGGGGTTTTTGCTAATTAACTAAAATAATTGAATGACTTAAAAACCAGTTTAAGACTAAGTAACAAAGATGAAGCAAGAAGCAACAAATGATGAAGTGACTACCTAGGGATTAACTCTATACATGTTCAACGCTTTTTAGATTGATTATGGAACTATTGTGAAACCGGGATCTTGGATTATTAACTAACAAACAACCTAGAGTGTCTTCAACCTTTCTCAAAGATATCAACTAAGATGTCAATTAGTTGCTAAATTACCAGTTTTAGTGATCTACTTTTACAAGTTACCCAAACCATGAAAGACATATCCTAAAGACTATCCACCTCACGGAAACGAGAGTCTCAATACATGAAAACATGCACGGGATAATAAAGAAAACCAACTTGGACTTAGTAGGTAAAGAAATGTCCAATTAAACGAGCCTTGGTCTTTTCACAAAGATTTTAACTAGCAACTAAACAAACTCTCACCTCACGGCTTTTGAATTTGGTTAAACGTTTAGATTATTTATAATCTAATCAACATTCCTATGAATCTCTAAGTCTAACAATTCATTTACAAATCAAAAACACAAAGTAATTGATCTAACATGCACCTTTTATATGAAAGACATTCATCAAAACACATGAGGAATAGATTAATGATGTGTGCAAAGTAGTTTAATTAAAACTAATAAAAATCAAAACTAACCTAGACACTAAGTAATACTCTAGACTCTCTAAACTAAACTACTAACAGGCAAGTGAACCTATCTAAAGCAGTATAGAAAAGTAAGTCCGGATATCGAACCCACATACTCCTATAGAAAATGCAAAATAGACTCAAGGACTCATCTATACAAATTTACTAAAATTAAAATAATTGTCTGAAGGGGGGTTTTGTTAATAAATTATTAAACTAAATTTAAGAAAATCTAAAAGACCGGATTAAGACTCAATAAGGAAAATGCAACGAAAAGTTACGAGTGATGAAATGACTACCTAGGGTTTACTCTATACATGTCTAATGTGTTTAGATTGATTATGGAACTTATTTTGGAACCGGGATCTTGGAATTTTAACTTATTAACAAATTAGAGATTCTTTAACCCTTTTCAAAGATTTCAACTAAAGTGTCTATAAGTATTTTGAATACCGGTTTAGGTTAATTACTCTCACAAGTTAACCAACCCATCAATGATATATCCGAAAGACCATCTACCTTACGGAAATGAAAGTCTCAATACACAAAATGCAAGGGATAATAAGGACATTCATCTTGGATTTAGCATATAAGACTATGTTCAATTGACCTAATCTTGGTATTTTCACAAAGACTTTAACTAGTTATTAAACATTCGAGATATACTAACAAACCCTCACCTCACGGCTATTGAATTTGGTTAAACATTTAATTCATTTGTGACCTAATCATCCTCCCTATGAATCACCACGTCTAGCAACTCATCCCACAAATCAAAAACACCAAGTAATTGACCTAGCATGCACCTATTACACGAAAGACATTCGCCAAAGCACACGAGGAAGCGATAACCCAAATCACAAACAACATAAACATTCATACACATCCAAGAATCCAAACCCAATCATTAAATCATTGATAAATCCGAACTTGTTCCACAATCAGTCGTTATAAACGTTAGACATGCATATTATAAAACCCTAGGTAGTGTTAATGGTCTAGCCACAAATCATACTGAATAAACAGGAAGGAATAGTGTATAAACCAATCTCAAACATCATACGGATATGGAAAAACAAGAAAAGAATAAGAACCGATCATGTTACACCCTTCGGATCACTCTCTTAGGGCTTCTCGATGACCAATCTTGAATCCAATCTCGTCCTCTAGCTTCTAGTCGCCTCCTAACCTCGTCTCAGTCGTCCCAAAATCGAATATCCTTGCCTCCTGCCGTTTCAAAATCATAAAACTCGATTTCCAGAGTTTTTAACCCTGTCGCGTGCAACACTAAACCCTTCGCGTTACGCGATGGCCCCCACTACCCGACAAATTAGTCGGGTCAACCCACAATCATTAAACAGGGGTATTTCAGACTTTTCCACCTGTCGCGCTATGCGACAGGGTTCCTAAAGACTGTCGCGATACGCGACAACACCTAAATTCCTGAATTTGTCCTCCTTTGTTGTTGTGTCTGTTCTCGTCCGCCCGGGAGCTCGTTTTCTTGATCTTTTGTGCCATAATAGCACGTTTACTACCTACAAGCATCAAATCATGGAAATGTGAAGAACCAGCATCAATCGACTCTAAAAATGAATAAAATTGTACAGAAACTAACTAAAAACAAATAGAAAAACAGATGTGTTTCACAACACATCAATTAATCAAATCAATAAACAATTCCAAATATTCATACACATCCAAGAATCAAAACCAAATCGTTATGTCATTTCATAATCATAAACGTTGTTCCACAATCAATCAAACCAAACAACCATGCTGAACAAACAGAAAGATCTAATGTAAAAACCAGTAACAAACATCATTCGAATGGATAAAAACTAGAAAGGAATGAAAACTGATCGTATTACACCCTTCGAATCTCAATCCTATGGCTTCCCGATGATGGATCTTGCATTCCTTGCTTTTCCCAGCCTCTTAATCGCCTCCAATGTCATCCAAAACCGTATGTAACCCTAGATATGACGTATTCAGCCGTTTTAGATTAGTCAAATCGATTTTCTGAAAAAATGATCTTGTCGCGTAGCGCGACAGCCTCCCCAAAACCCTTCGCGCTACGCGAGGGGTGTCACTACCCGACAAATTAGTCAGGTCAAACCGCAATCATTAAGTGAGGGTATTTTGGTCTTTTCCCCTTGTCCCGTAGCGTGACAGGGTTTCCTGTGGGTGTCGCGTAGCGCGACAAGTGCCAGAATCCAGTTTTTGACTTCTTTTGTTTCCAGGTTCGTCCTCGCCCTACTGGGAGCTCGTTTCTTTGTACTTTTGTGCCAAATACGCATGTTCATGACCTGCAAGCATTCAATTTACAAAACTATGAAGAACCAGCAAAAATCAATACCAAAACTAACTAAAACTGTACATAAACTAACAAAAACTACTGGATAAACAGATGTGTTTTGCAACACATCATATAGTCAGGTTAACTCTCCTACACTGTTATAGTCAGGTTGACTTTCATACTTACCCAACACAAGTACTGGAGCATCATTCATACATATCCCATAATCACCATAACATTTCATGCTAGCATCATAACGTCATTCATCATAGTCACCATAATATTTCATGCTAGCATCATAACGTCATTCATGGTCATCATGGCATCATAAACATGTTATACTAGCATCATTTCATCATATCTTTATCCTAATAGCATAGGAATCATCATAACACCTTATGCTAGTATCATTTCATCATATCATTATAACATCCTAGCATCATATACATGTCATCATATCATCACATCGTAACATCATGGCATCATATACATGTCATACTAGCATCATAACCATAACATCATACTTCCATCTTAGCAGCCTAGGATCTTATCATAACATTCTATAACTATCATCATAATGCATGGTATCATACAGTCATCATCATATCATGTCACCATACTATTGATAATCATAATTCATTTATCATGCATTCATCATACTTAGCATATTCTCATGCATATTTCATCATACATCAAGCATTCATCATCATAGCATAGGCACATATTGTCATAACGCATCATAAACATTTTAACAGCATGTATGTCAGCCTAAAACATAAGTACACGTAAAGTGTTGAAATAGGGCATCAAGAACTCACCTGACAGTAGCTCTTTATCTTCTTAGCCGAACTCCTTAGCTAAGACTCAAGAACCTACATTATTACATTGTCTCATTACATTACATTACTAGACTTAGAATTTATTCCAAGTCCTTATAGCCTACTAGTTCCCCCTCATAAGTTCAAGTTCTCGAAACTGGCTAGTATTCGAAACACTTGAAGTTCACTAAGTACCCATGTACACAAATTCCATGAAATTCCCAAAGTATTCGAATCCTTAGAGTTCACGAACCCTTAGTTCACGAAACCATGTTCACGAATTCTAGTTCTCGAAATCCTTAGTTAACGAAACCATGTTCACGAGTTCTAGTTCTCGAAATCCTTAGTACACGAAACCATGTTCACGAAGATGGGTTCTTGAAACCAAATTCACGAAGGGGTTCGGATACTACATTTCGTGTACATCTTCGAGTACTCATGTTTTCATCATAAAATATCTCATAAATCTATCCAAGACTTCGGGGAGCTAGTTCTAGGTTCCATATGTCATAACCAATACGTTGGAACCGCAAAGTCGCGAACTTTATGCATAAAGGTGTGAGCTTTATGCCTAAGTTCACTTTCGTATAAAAATACTAACTTTTTCGCATAAAACACTTACTTGTAGTTAGATGATCCTCCTGGTATCTTCTTGTGCGTTCCTTCTTCTTCTTGAGCGATTTACAGCTGATCTTTGAAGTTCTCGAACTCCACTTCGTGTACTTTAGAGATAATGTGCTCCCAGCCAAAGGTGTGCACGTTTCTCAAGGCACTTATATATATATATATACGGTGAGTTCATGAACTTGGTACTCGAAATTGGGAGTTCACGAAATCAATTTTGAGTACTGACCTTCGTGAACTTAGGTTTCTCGAAATCCAATTCGAGTACCCCATTTCGTGAACTTAACTTAGTTTATTTTTTTTCATCTATTTTCTTACAAGTTTATTATTCGTTACGCATTCGTAAATTCAAATAACTTGTATTAGACAAATTTTGGGGTGTTACATTACTATCAGGGTATGATCCAAAGAGTTACACATTGGAAGATAGTAATGAGATTATGTATAAAATTTGTTTTATACATATTCAATTTCAAGAATTATATAAAGTGATGTGTTATTATTATTTATGAAATAATAATAATAATAATAATAATATTGGAGGAATTAATTATTGTGATACTTAATTTGAATTAAATTGATAAAGTTTAATTAGTTAAACTTTAGATATTTAATTAAAGGTCATTAATTTATTGTTAGTTAGTAAAATTGGAGAGTAGTATTTAAATGGTTTAATTACTAAGGGAGCTTAATCAAATTAAAATAGTTTAATTAAATAAAAAATGAAATACAAGGGTGGGAGTTAGTTTGAATTTGTAATTCAAAAAATTTCCTAAAATGGTGGATCTAGCTTTGACTTTAAAACTAGATCCAAACCTACCACATTTTACATAACACACACACACATACACTCTCCTTTTCTACCCTATCTTGGCCATCGTCCCCCTCCTCTTGGTTCGGCTAAACAACCACCACACATCACTACCATAACCAAACCGCCCTAGGTTTTTTTATAGCGTCACGATAGAGATCGTGGTTCATAATTCAAGTCATCTAGCGAACTACTATCGAATCTAATGTGTGTTTTTGGAAGTTCTTCATTGAAGTCAATTCTAAACACCCTATAGTTGATTTTCGTTTATTCATATGTAATTTGATTCCTGGTTTTGGAATTTTTGTTTATAAAGCAAAATGTGTAACCTAAACGCTTCCGCTGTCATAAAATCTGATTTTATAATTAATATGATTAATTAAAAGTTCATAAATAGTTACTACAATTCTCAACAGTTCCAATAACGGACAACTAATTGCTTTCTGACACACATAATAGAAACATGAAAAATATGATGTGATTACGATTTAGTTGAGATGAATAATAAAGTCTCAAAATGACAAAAGACTTTCTGCATATTTAGTGGTGGCATTTGAGTAAAAGAATTAAATTTTAGTTTGAAAATACACATTAATAAAATAACTAGATTTTTTCCATCCCCCGCGTTGCAGTGAGTTATCACAGTACACTCCCGAGAATGAGTATTATATATAATTTGTAGAAGCATAAATTACAAAGTATAATTAAATTTTTAATCACGAACTCTATACATTTTTTTCATAAAAACATAAAATCATATAAAATCCACACAAATATGTTACAAAAATAATAGAAAAAATTACTCATAAAATATTTTTCACCAGCAACCAATCGGTTGAATTAAAACAAAAACAGAAATATCCAAGCAAATTTCTCAAATTTAATAAAAAACAAATATTTAAGCAAATCTCTCAAATTTACGTCTTTATTTCTGTTTACTAATTTTCAATGCTAAAAAAAAACTTCTGGGGATTCAAGATATTTATTATTCAATTTTACGAACCATGTTTTTTTCACTATATATATATATAATTTACTATTTAATATATATATATACCTATATGTGTGTATATATATATATAAAATTTACTATTCAATATAATATATATATATTATTTCTACTATTTAATATATATATATATTACTAATTATTTTCATTTAGTTATATATATAATAAAATATCAAAAGTCTTTAATTATATATATATATATATATATATATATAATAAAATATCAAAAATTTACTATTCCTTTTGAGTTGGTTTTTAATTATACAGTATAGTATAATTTGCAATGAGTTGAAAATTGACCCTAATACTTAACTAACACAGAATGGGTCCTAATAGTGGAAAAGTTGAAAATTGACCCTAATACTCAACTAACTCAAATGAGTACTAATGGTGGAATTTTTCATTATGACATGAATACGGATCATGATCAAAATATGAAAAAATATTAAGAAAAATATTAATTTATTTTTTCAAAATGTAAATATTGGTATGAACTAGACTACCGACTTTTGGTCAACTTCACTTGGTTTCCTAAAAACATACATTTGTATCATCGCTGATCAAGTGTAGCCTAGTTCGTGACAAAAGATGAAACATATGATTGTTTATTAACTTTTACCGTATTCACATACGGGAGATTATATGTTTGAAACAAGACTGATATGATTGAAAAAATAAAAATAAGATATTAACCAGTTTGTAATGACGTTTTTTTTTTCACGAAACTTAGGTTAAAACGTAAAGAAAAATGAACATGTTCTAATCATATATTAATAATTTTATAAAACATGATATTTTAAAAGTTATATCAGAAAAACAAAATTTGAGCAAATTTAATTACAAAAATATAATAATTATTATTATTTAAAAAAAGCAAAAAGAATAGAAGTACACGTATGATAGTGTATGGATGACAATGCAATATATGTAATCTTCTAAGTGAAGATTTCATGAATTCACCACATGTAAATATATCTATTTACGAAGATATGCTTCAAATAGATAGGAACAAACGGCTAAGCATAAAATGAAGCATCCAATTTCGAGAAAAGAAGAAGTCGACTTGATTAGGTACATATGTTGATTTTAAGTTTAAGTTAATTTTAGGGTTAGGAATTAGTGTTAAGATCCAACCCATGTATTAAATATGCTGAACTTATGGTTTGTTTTAGGAACAGAAAATTAACATTAGGAATCATCTTTTCAAAGTAATTATATGGATAGGTTAAGCAGAAACACTGCCTCGATTTATACTAAGAAGTTATAAGATGTCACTCAAACAACCAAAATTCAGGTGAATACATTTAACTTGTTTTTAAATTTATAAATGAATTTTTTTAACATGTTATGTTTAAACTTTGACGCAAAAAGGGATTCTATGTGACCAACATTTAGGTCATTAGTATACGTATGATTTGCAAATTGTATCCGTATACGGGTGAAATTCGCATACATGGCTGGTAGCGTGGGCTAGAAAGTTACGTAATACGCACTTTGAAGGCAACCTAACCAGTGACGTACTGTGAGCTGCTGAGGGAACAATTGTAAGACGCATTCTGCTGTTATTTCTAACCAGCGACAGTAAAAGCCAGTGTATGCAGTGGTTGTATTAATCAGTGAAATAACCTGATAAATGTGTAGAATTACTAATACTAATTATGGTTAAAGGACCAAAAATGCTATACTTACATATAGACCCTTTTATTTGTATTCACCAACATTATGTTGACGTTTTATTTTCAAATTGCTTTCAGGTAATAATCAAATATAAAAGAGAAGCAAGATTAGAGATTGTTAGCATATGATGCCTTGAATAGGATATTGTGGTAAGACCATGTAACTATTGGAGCTATGTCTTCAAGTCTTGTATAAACCGGATATTATAAAATGATGTATAATATGTGTTTGTGAAAAGCTGGTTTACCGTAATATGAAATTACGATATTCATACTTATATGTAGGAAATTTTATGAAATCCTGAAAAGTTATTTATGAAAAGTTATTTATGAAAAGTTATTTTATAAAATGTGACTATCGTTTATATCCATTATGGCATGTGATTTGCTTATCAATCAAGATTATATCGGTTTTGGTTTGGGCTGTCGCTTTCGGTTATGATTTTTTTGCCTACCTCTAACAATAACTTTCTGTTAATTTTGATTATTAGTAAATGTGGTGTAGTGAGGTTGGTTTAATGATTGATTTTGGTAAATGCTAGGTTCCAGAACCGGGCCGGCCTTGCCGAAATGGGAACCGGAGGGCCAACCGACCCAAAATAGGCATGCAAAACGGATTCAAACAAACCTTCCGGTTGAGCTGGTTCGCCGGTTGGACCGAGAATCAGTTCACTTGTCAAACCAAATTTCAGTTTTTTTTAACTAAAATCAAAGAATAAAACATTAAAACCAAATCCTATATTTTTTTAAATGATTGTGTTTGTTTCAATGTGTTTATAATTGTATTTTTTTTTGGAATATATTATATATTTATTATGTAACCAGTAAGACGTACGGTCCGACGTTTAGCCCGATTTTGAAAACATTGGCTAAATGTTTAATATTTTCTAACCCTATCTAATGGGTTAAACCAATCATCTATACTACTATATAATGTATATTAGAAGAACACAATGGTATTTTACCAAAAAAACTCTTAAAATTAAGAGTTTTACAACTCTTATAACATGAGGTACAACTTACAAAATTAAAACCATAAACAGAGAGGCTTTTTTTACTTTTTGTTTTGTCTCACATTGATATCTTTAAGAAATAAAGTGTTAAAGAATAATTATTAAAGAAACCATTTCAAATCAAATGAATCACTTTTTAACATTTATGTCACATTTGTCATACCATATTTGGTTTTTTAAATTGTGACTTTTATCATAATAGTTTTTTAGTTAAATATTAATATTAAATTAAATTAAAATAGTTGATTTTATGAAAATGTGGTGATTTATGCTTTTTACGAGCCACAATCAGCAACTTAAATGTTTTGTTTACGCCGTATCTAATTGTTTGTTTATGTTTTCACTTTGTCCCACATTGGTAGTTTTTAAGAATTTAACTAAGATAATGTGATTATAAAAGAAAACTCTTCAAAACAAATGAATCACTTCTTGATATTTTTGGTTCATTTTGTCTTTTATGTTAGTAGTTAAAGTCACTTTTAGTTAACTACCAAGTTAAAAAATTGCATTTGTTATGGCTATATTCAAAAACGAATCATACAAACCTTTAAAACATCCAATTTAAGTGTTGTGTTTTCCGCTGCAACGCGCGGGTACTAGACTAGTAATGTTTAATGTTTGGTGAAATACGAATCGATCCGGGGTTATCGTCGGGTCCGGTTGGAAACTTGTATAGTTTATATACGCCAATTGCCAGCAAACAAAATGTCAAGTTTCGCCTTTAGCGGATAAACTTATAAACACGTCATCACCTCATGTATTGGCCGTCAGATGATCCTCCTATAATCAAATCTCATCCGTCCATGCTTGCCGTCTCTTTTTATAAATACCCTAATCACGAGATCTTCTGTTTTCATCTCGCGAACAAATGCGTGGATGCCTTCTTCATATCGGAAGAAGATATCGGATGATCAGATCAGACGTTCGTGTTTGGTGCAGTTAACGTGTTATTCTGACAGATGTGTTGACGATCTGCGTTCTGATGCAGTGTTCTTGTATGTTTATGGATCGTTGGGCGTTTGTCAAGAAAACCGATGGTTTTAGCGCGAGTTGTTAAGTTTTTTGCTTGATCTACCTCTTATCGGCAGTAGGTGGTTGATTCGGCTTGGATCTGTTCATCAACATCTCAGATCTGCAATTTTCTGCACGCGTTTGCGATATTGAAGGTACTGTTGATTTAACTTGGCTATGTGTTAATGATATCTGTTCTTCTTTTTGATCCTCTTTCCAAAAAAGTTTTTATGAGACAGAAACATCGATTGATTTCTTATTAGACGTCTATCTTATAATATAGTATTGTACATATGTTGATTTTCCGTTAGTTTATCGTGTTCACACTTCTGTTATGCGTATCTAGGTTTTTCTTATTTATTTTAAATGATCTGTGATGATTGATTTTCATCTTTGTATGATCGCAGATTTTCCGGTATCTGGTGATGTCATCTGATTTTCCTGATCCAGTTTGATGCATAGGTGTAAACCTTCTGATTCGTTTGACCACTCATCAGAATCGATGTCACCGATCGAACTTAACTTGTTCTGGAAGTTAATTTTGATGTATCGATGGAAACTAAAGTACGGTTATTGGCATCCAGGTTTGTATGTATAGTGTGTAACGGATCTCTTTTAGTAGGGATCTTGTATGTCCTATTACACCTTGTTATTTGACCTTTGCCATGTAGGGTGCGCTCGCATGGCAGGTCACCCAACCTAATAAAAGATAATATTTTTGTTTTGGAGGGAGGAGGTCGCACGGGGGTTGCCCGGGATCTCTCCCTCTGGTGTGTGTGTGCCTGTTTTTGTATTTGTCTGCGTGTGTTAGTGTTTTGTTCATGGATCATTAGCAGCGCTTAAAGATTCTTCGTACAGTTCAAATCGTGGCAACATCAACAACAATCACTCGACATACACCACCAAAATTAACTGTTTCATGATTGTCACTTGAAGGTATATCACAACTGCTTATTATGGTCTTGAAATGCGATCTATTGCTATTCATGTTTATATGATTTAGAACTAATCCGTGGCTAATTATGTCAAATCAAAATTTCGCATCAATTTTTTCTTTAAGAATTCTCGATTTCATTTGAATATAAGCAATGATTATCACTTGAAGGTAATTCATAACTGCTTACTATGGTCCTGTATGATATATATCACGATTTCCGTATATGAACGGATCAGCCATGGTTACTTCAAACATATTTTATATTAAATCTTTTCTAAACCAGTAACACGTTTACATTATATATACAATTAGATTACCTGTACATACATATATGTGCTTATATATCAAAATGTTTTATCTAAACACACAACATAGTGCGTTGATTTATTAGAATCGGTGTTTTAAAATCAACCCTAGGTGGTGACTAGTTGGGGATTAATAAATAGGCGGCCATCTTCCGCTCTGGTTTCCCCTGATCGGCCATATGCTTAAAAGTTGGTCAAAATCGGGTCTAATAGCATACCAAATCGGCCAATTTAGGTAAAATTTAGGAAAGAGACCTCGTGAATTTTGGGAAAAATTGAGAACACCATATATATACATATATAACTAAATATATTTTTATAAAATGTGTATGAAAATTGGGTTATATATATAATTTTGAAAAATTATAAATAACAATTTAAATTCAATTAATCCCTGGCATAAAGGTAAATGCGATTGTAATTTAGTTGAAAGGATTTTTAATCATCTACAAGTATATCTAAAAGAATTCCAAGAATACAAGTTACACGTGCTTGTCCATTTGCTTGCTTCGAGTCACTGAACCATGAAATGAATAAAGAATTGTAAGTTGCGTCAGTCTAATGTGCCAACTTCTAAGTTTAGGAACTTGCAAAAGAAAATGCAAACTTTCAAAACCTAATATTATGGTACAAGTGTTATCAACCACCGTAATAGTATCATTGGTTGTCATTTTAAGTTGTAAATCTTCAAGGGCTTCACCTATGCATTTCCTGATTATTTTTTAAGCCCTTGATTACTGCTCTTGTCGAAGGGCGGTTATGTTGCAATAAATTTTGTATGACGTTGATGAAAATATGTTTGGTTATATATTGAGTTTGTGTGCGCGACAATCAGACTATTGATCATGGGTTGTATTGAAGGCCAAACTTGTGTATTGGATTTGAGTCAGGTGGTTGCACATTTGTTTGTTTTTTGTTTTTGTTTTAACTACAAAATTTCTGTATGATCTTTCTTGTTGGGAGATGAGATGAAATCGAGCTCAGGGATCTTGTCAATTTTGTTGCTGTAGCATTTGGTCTACAAAATCATTTGCAGCTTCATATGGTTTTAGAAAGCAGCGTTCCTGAAGGTGATTCTTTTTTGATTTTCCGGAGTGCCGCTGTCTGGTAGTTCGTCTCTGTTGGTTGCATCAAGCTCAAGGTTGTGATCATAAGTTTTTGGCATCTGGTTGCATGCCAACGATAGACTCCAAAGATTCTGTCGTGGTGTTCATGACTATTTTTTTCATATCTAGGTAAAAAGCAGTTGATACACAATCTCATTATAATTCTTAATCTGTGTTTATTGAATTTGCCTTTATATCATTGCAGGTTTTCAGGTTTCCTTTGATCTAGTGTGATACGCATCTGTTTGGCTCCTTATCGATTGGTCAATCATGAATGTCGTCGTTACTTATCAAGTTTAGCTTGTACTGGAACTTTAAGTTTATGTATTGATGGCAACACTAGTATGGTTATTGGCGTCCAGGTTTGTATGTGTAGCATCTAAATGGAAGTGAAGGATCAACTATGTCCTATAACGCCTGTTTTTTTGACCTTTTCCATGCAAGGATGCGCTTGCATGGCAGGTCAATAAAACATCTGACTTTTGTTTTTGTGGGATGTCACACGGGGTTGCATGGTATCTATCTGTTTATGTGAGCACTTTTATTTTCGGACGTTGAGTCCTTTTTTAGCCCCAAATGTGCTACTCGTCCGAGCACCATCATGATATAGAACAGGTGTGCCATTGCAAGTTGCTTCAAGTCGGGTTTTGTGGAGCTAATCTTGTTGATCTGGCAGTTATGCTAATGTGTGGATTTTCAGTTCAGCTGTTTTCCCAGTGAGTTTTTTACAGTTGCTTGATCAATCATCCTTGTCTACAATTGTTCTCATTGTTGCGGTCACAAGTTTCTAGCATAATGGTTGCACATGAATGGCTTTTTTCAAGACACCATGATATATTTTTTTTGGGTTGAACTTGATTTTTTTTTAAACCGCGAAATTAAGCCCCACTCGGCGAACGGCTAACTTTGACTAGAGGCGAAGAAGAAACCCACACGGGAACTAGGTTAGAAACCTTTTGGTCCATGATTTGTTGTTATCTAGGCATAAACACCTTAAGCACAATTTCGTATTTTTCTCGGATGTTTTGAAGTTGGTTTTATGTTTGCATTTTTAGATCATGCTGGGGGTTATTGACAGGTGTGCTTTCAATAGTTCGCAGGTCTCTTACATGGAAAAGTTGATGCATGGATTTGTTTGCTGGTCTGGTTGTGAATTTGTGATTGTTGTAGCTTCTTCATCACACCTTGCTGGTTATTAAACTCTCCAAAGAACATTATTAATGTTGTGTTATCTACAGAGGTTTTTATGATTGCTTGGTTTATGGAGACCCTTTTTATGGGTTTGAAGATGCTGCCCTATTTTGAATGTTGTCTTTATTAAGTATTAGCATCACTTTGGAGAGAACCCTTTTTTATAAAAAATGTATTAATTAAGAACTGGTTCGGTAGTATTTTTTGATAATTTAAAACAGCTTCAATTAATTATTAAAAGAACCTTGTGGGTAAGCCAAAGGTTGTGGGACTTGGGGGGGAGGGGGGGATGGTTTAGTAGGCAAGCAGTTTGTAGGAATTGAATTCTGTAAATAATGAAGTTATTTTATTCACTCGAACCAACACATTTTCCTTGGTTTGGGTTGAGATTGGCGGGTTTATGTTTAATTGAATGCCTAGAGGGTACCCCTCCCCCTCTCTTTCTCTCCTACGTTCTTCAACATTGGCTGGTAGGAAGAGAGGTGGCTGACTTGGAGGTTATATTGGGGAGTTAAATAAGTTTAGTTTCTTCTATTCCTAAGTCATGGTTTGACTGAAAATGTTATGAATACTGATCAAACGAGACTTAAGATTGTAGGTCTGTAAGCTCTAATTTGGCAAGAGCACTCGGGTTATTTCCCGAGAGGATTGGTTGTTCGAATCCACTCAGATCTTTTACCATTAAGTTCAAAGCTGAGCGGTATCAAAATGCGATGTGTTTTGTGTCATCATTTACGTTATAGCTCGTGATATTTTAAAAAAATTGAGTAAATAAAAGATTTTGTCCTACTGATTTTGTATTTTAATTTTTGTATATATTAAGATTTTTTTTTTTAAATTTGAAATTTAGTATATTCTCTGTTCTTACCACAAACCATTGTTTTGTAGTCTTTTATTGGTTATTAAGAGTATTATTTTAATTGTTAATAGGTAATATTAAGTATGAATGGTTAAGAGGATACATCTTAATGTTATCTTTTAATTATTAAAAGCCTATGAACTGTTAAAATGTAGTTTTTAATGATCAATAAAATGCTATCAAACAATTCCTAGTTTTATTAAAAAACTCGTTAGGTATTGCAGTGTACCTAACTTGAGGGTCGTTTATGTATTTTTAGTTGTCTTTCTTACCCTCATCATTTTAAAAACCTATATTGATTTTTACAATAATCAAGTTATCAGGTTCAAAAATCAAGTTTTTAGAGGTTGCAACTTGCAAGAATTCAAGATTCGTTCCAAAATCAAATTTTAGAATGAAGATAGTTTATCATATGATGAAGCAAATTTATCACATTCATTTTATTAAATGCTATTACAATATAACTTCATTAATGTATTTGTTTATTAATATTAGGAGTTATGTAAGCGATATATTAGGTTTACCTTTAGTTATTAGATTTATCTTGGTTATATTTGTCTTTTGATCTCCACCTACTTAGGGTTGTCATCTAACCCTAATCATTTTAAACTTAACTTGATTAAAAACCAGCACAATTAACCTGAAGCCAATTAAATGTCAACACCAAAATCGAAAAATGTTAAATGGTCTAGTAATTGATTATTTAAAATTCAAATCAGGCAACCTGATTAACCCGAAACTTATTATAATTTTTAAAACGTTGATTAATCTTTTTTCTGTAATATTTATTAATTATTTACTACTAATTTTTTTTAATAATGTTACAGTATAGTATTTGAAATCGACAAGTGAGCATGAATGTGAGAATGTGAAGGCTTTTAAGAATATTATTTATTGACAATGTAAACTTTATTTATTGATACATTTTAGTTAGATCTTTTATCTCTTATGTTGTTTTTTAAACTATAACATGTTGTTTGAAACAGTTTGGTGAAGTTCATTTTCATAGCTCATGCCTCATAGTAGTAGCCCAAATACAAACCCATAATAGAATTAAACCAACCCGAATTAAGTCAATTACTATTAAGATTCTTTTTTGCAGAAGTTCATGTGAAGAGGTTAGTGAAAGAGATCATGTTTACGGGGTTGGGGTGACCAAAGTGGACAATAGGCAAGAGAAGACCCAGGAGTGGACCTGACAAGCATAAGATTCATTCAATAGCCAAATCGGAGGACGGGGGTTTTCTACTATAATTACAGCTCATACAACCTTGAGGATTTCGATAACCATTCTGCACCCTCTCACATTAGTTTTTAGTTATTACGGACATGTGTCTGTCAAGCTCCAGACTCTGTGTCATCGTTAAAATAACAAAGTATTTTCTTTCCATGTCCGTAAGAAAAATATGTTTTTTGAATAACATAACTACCGATTAAAACAAATATTAATTTGTTTGGTAATCAGTTTTATTTTATAATCATAAAACATGGTCTACTATGGCTCGACGAACCCGTGACCCAACTAAAACTGAACTAAACTGAACTAACGTTGGTTCTGGTTTTCCGTTTGGTTTCTTATTTACCAAACAAAGAGTACGAAGCAAACGCACTCGAAACTGAAACCCCAAAATGTGGAGAAGAAGCTTTTGCAGCAGCACTGCGGGCTTGAAGAACAAGAAATGGGACGCTCTAGTAATCGGCGGTGGTCACAACGGCCTTACCGCCGCTGCCTACCTAGCTCAATCCGGCCTCTCCGTCGCCGTCCTCGAACGCCGCCACCTCATCGGCGGTGCTGCTGTCACCGAAGAACTCATCCCTGGTTTCAAGTTCTCCCGCTGCAGCTACCTCCAAAGCCTCCTTCGTCCTTCAATCATCAGGTTTAATATACATTACTCTTTTTCATTTGAATCATTTCTTGTTGTTTGATTATCAACACTTGATTGATTGTTTTGAAGAGATCTGGAGCTGCATAGACATGGATTGAAACTGTTGAAGAGAAGTCCTTCATCATTTACGCCGTGTTTGGATGGACGTTATCTTCTTTTAGGTCCTGATGCTCATCTGAATCATTCTGAGATTTCCAAGTTCTCAGAACGGGATGCTGATGCTTATCCAAGGTTCAATTGTTGTTACTGGCACCTTTAATTTAATTTAATCAATTTATTTGTTGCATAATGTACTCTAAATTCTTCTCATCTGTTGATAATTTTGTCTGCATGCATCTTTCATATTTCTTTCCTTTTGTTACTGATACTGATTATTTGTTTGTTAATTTCATGGAATTTGCTGTTTGATCTTATAACTTTCTTCATTGTTTATATGCAGGTATGAGAATCAGCTGGAGAAATTTTGCAAGTTCATGGATCCACTAATAGATTCATCACCTCCAGAAGCTCACCAAGGTGTTTCGTCTTTTAATTCGCGATTGAAACACAAGTTACAGAAATCAGAATTTTGGGCCCATTGTTTGCATCAGTCTGTCTCCATGGGTCAACAAGGGCTGGTGTAAGATTTCTTATTCTAGTGCCGGATGAACTGGACCTTAAGTTGTTGGATTTATTATTACTAAAGGGGAATTATAGCATAATTTTAGTGTGTGTATCCCCCTAAATCAAACAAATTACCTTCATGTCTTTAGAAAAATTATGCATTAGAGACCTCGTGAACTTATGTACTTTCTTCTTTCAGGGATTTCATGGACCTTTTACTGTCACCAGCATCAAAGGTTTTAAATAACTGGTTTGAGGTTGCTACTTGATCCTAATCTTCAAATGCTGGTGTTTTTTCTCCTTTGACCTTTTGAGGCCATCCCAACCTTTTTTTGGTTATTGGTGATCTTTGAGGCCTTTTTAATGAACTGTGAGGTCCTCTTTATAGAGTTGCTTGTATTATTACTGGCATTAGTTACATAATGAAGACTATGGATGCAATTTATGCACATGTCAGTACTCTGTTAGGTGGCTAATGCATATGTATTTCTAGAAAAAAATTATAAACCAGATGCACTGTTGGTTGACTCCATTATACAAAACGACACACATGATTCTAAAGAAAATATGTGGTTTTAATGTCTAAGTCTAATTTGCTATTATGTATGGAATG
This sequence comes from Mikania micrantha, assembly GCA_009363875.1. Classification (NCBI taxonomy): domain Eukaryota; kingdom Viridiplantae; phylum Streptophyta; class Magnoliopsida; order Asterales; family Asteraceae; genus Mikania; species Mikania micrantha. The sequence continues at coordinate 84,297,629 of CM018697.1, forward strand.
TTAAGTACCAACATTTGAAATTTTTTAGATTTGAATGCAGAGTGAGGTATTGAAGGCAACACTTGCTACAGATGCAGTGATAGGAACCACTGTAAGCACTCTTAACACATTTCTGTAACATACATATGGACCAAGGAATAGATTATTATCAATATTGTTTATTACCTCAGCTTATATGCGAACACATTTCAAAGAGTTGTGTTTTCTGGCAATTAATGTCATGAAATGATTATTATTGTGACAATGTGTTCATTGAGTCTGTAAATGAACTTTCCTCTTGCTGTTCAAACATTTTCTTCTCAAATAAACTATTCAAACATAAGCAAGAGAAAGAAAAAAGAACTAGAAGAAAATGAAATAAAATACAAAAGGGAGAATCTAGGATGATCTCTTTATTAGTCAAAACGGTGTTTAAATATATGACTTGCAATGACATTGAAATATATACTTCCATATTTGTAATGCAGGCAAGTGCTAGCACACCAGGGAGTGGATATGTTCTGCTACACCATGTGATGGGAGAAACTGATGGTGACCGTGGAATTTGGTCGTAAGTATTTCTGCTGCAGCATATTTGTAATGCTTATTAATGAATTTGTGGATTCGTTATATTTTCTTTCACATGCTCATAGATCCATACAAAAGTCATTATATACATCACCTTTTTCCAAAAAGGTGCTTTAAGGTCTTATTATTATATTGACCATATTTATCTTATAAGTGAGTTCTTTTTGTTGATGTTTTTTTTTTTTAATTTTGTTATTATTTTGGTTGGTTTGCCATATAAATAGATGAATGCTTCTGTTGAAGTTTAGTGCTATGAATCACATGATAGGTAATTGATATGCATTTAGATATGTTGAAGGTGGAATGGGCTCAGTGTCACTGGCCATTGGAAAAGCTGCTAAGGAAGCTGGTGCTACCATAGTTACTGATGCAGAGGTATATTATTTTTTGGAATAACTAATTTGTTTCAATTATTTTTAACTTCATAGTTCTACTCAGTAGAAGTTGATCCTAACCATTTTGCTTTCAGGGCTGTCACAAATAGAATATGCCTTTAACACTAATAATTTTTAGCTTTCATTCTTGCATTCATCTCTCTCTCTATATATATAGACACACACACATAGTCAAGATGTTTACTACAAAATAAATTGGCTCATTTTCTTCTTTAAGGTGTGTAGAATTTGATCTTCATAGATGTTAGGCAATAAAATGAATTTCAGCCCCGCCCCCCCACAAACGCACACACACACACACACAAAAGAAAAAAGGAAAAAAACGGACCTACTGTTTAATGAGATTTTACTGGGTATGTTTGTTTACTTCTTTTGAGCAATATAGTAATTTGTTTTGTGCAATATAGTAATTTGTTGTAACCTATGTACCCAAGTGATGAAATGTTTTTATGCCTTGAAATAAGAGGGTTATTTAGTTTTGTATTTATATGTAATCATGACCTTGTGCGCTGAGCTAAGCTGATGTACTTTAGAAATGTATATGATTATAGTTGATTAGCTGTTGATTTTGTTAACTTGAAAACAGTAAAAATGTAAAATTTTATTAAATGATTATTGCAGATTACATCCTCCCAAATTCTGTTTTTTTACCCCTTTAAAATTAGAAACTTAAGGGAAGTATGACATGTTATACATTAAACTTATTCTTTTGGTTGATCCATTTGGTAAACTAGAGTGCTTGAATACAGTTAAAAAAATTTGGACCTGATAATATTTTGCTGTGTTATTATTTTATGATGCATTCTAAACCTATTTTGGATCAGATGTTTCCAGGAATAATGTGTTATTTATTATTTAGGTATCAAGGCTGATGATTGAAGATTCAGGCTTAGTAACTGGGGTAAGCTATGACTAAGTTATCCAATTGCTACAATGGACCGTGAAGCAGGATACAGACAATCTAACATGGTGTTTTACTGTCTTGAGGTTATATTGGCCGATGGAACAAAAATTAATTCTTCAGTTGTTTTATCAAATGCTACCGTGTACAAGACTTTCATGGTACAATTTCATGCTAATCATGTTTTGCAATTTGATCTTGAAGGTGGTCAACTGTTTTTACTTTTTTGACTTTTTTATATTTTGACACAGGAATTAGTACCTGAAAACGTTCTTCCGGAAGATTTTTCACGTGCTGTCAAGCACTCTGACTATAGCTCTGTAAGATTCTATTGCAGTTCATCATTATCCTATTATCAAAGTTCCAAGTTTGGAGTGATGACATTCTATTAGATGCTGATAGGATTTGAACACACACTCAATCACAACTTAACAAAAAATCAACACCAGATTAGAGGATTGAACTAATATTGATTGAAATCAAAAATTACAGAGAATGGAAAGAAAACAATGAACCAGGGAAATCCCTCTCTCTCACAACGTAAGAGCCCTCAGATCTAACAACCAAATCCTTACCCCCACCTCTCCTTATTCTCTCTACTTATAATATTCTCTATCACGTAACAAACTCTAGCCACTTTTAATATTGACACCTTTGCCCCTTCTTGAATAAACTTGTAACATCTTTGGATCCTGTACTTCATTTATATTAGTAGCATTCGTATCATTACTCCCCCTTGCGATAAAGGCTTGACCTCAAGCCTTGTAGTAGGAAATTGACCTTGCACCCAAGTGGCATCTTCCCAAGTAGCTTCTTCAATGGATTGACCCTGCCAGTGTACCAACCATTGCTCAATGACATCCATACCCTCCTTCACACTTCGAGTAGCTAAAATGGAAGTTGGAATCAAAACGTCACCTGTACCAGTGTCCAAATCAGGAGGTAACACAGCCTCCACAGGTTCCTTGACAGCTTTCTTTAACAATGCAACGTGAAAAACAGGATGAATTTTGGATGTGGGAGGCAGCTGTAATTTATAAGCAACGGGACCAATTTTAGCTAAAATTTGGAAAGGACCAAAAAACTTGGCAGCCAATTTTTGGTGGATCACATGACGCACTGATAATTGCCTATAGGGTTTCAACTTGACATACACCCAATCGCCGACTTCGAAGTGCACCTCTCTTCTTTTTTTATCAGCCTCCCTTTTCATAACACCTTGAGCATTAGAAAGATGAACTTTGAGTTGTTTTAAAGCCTCATCGCGGTCCCGAAGTTCTTGTGCCACTTTTTCCACTCGTAATTCCCCTTGCACAAACTGAAAAACGGACGGTGCACGCCGGCCATAAACTGCTTCAAAGGGTGTGGTACCTGTTGTTACATGAAAGGTGGAATTATACCAAAACTCCACCCAAGGAATCCAAGTAGCCCAATTGCGTGGTTGATCAATCGCGAAACAACGAAGGTAAGCCTCCAAGCAACGATTGATAACCTTAGACTGACCATCCGATTCCGGATGATACGCCGAACTCATGTTTAATTTAGTACCCATAGAACGAAAAATTTCTTGCCAAAATTTACTCAAAAACACGGGATCTCGATCACTTACAATGGATTTGGGAATTCCATGTAAACGAATTATCTCTTTGATAAACAATTCAGCTACTGTCTTGGCTGTGTAAGGATGTTTCAATAAAAGGAAATGAGCATACTTGGACAATCGATCCACCACCACTAAAATAACATTAAAGCCCTTTGAAGGAGGCAGCCCTACTATAAAATCCATAGCTAAATTCTCCCAAATAGCTTCTGGAATATCAAGAGGCTGCAACAGGCCCCCTGGAACAGCCGAGCTGGCCTTACATCGTTGGCAGATATCACACTCCCGAATAAACTTTTTAACAGAAGCTGTCATACCTGGCCAATACAAATTAGCAGCTAAACGACGATAGGTGCGATAAAAACCTGAATGTCCACCCGAAGGGGTAGTATGAAATTCATGTAATAAAAGGGGAATAAATTTAGAAGTCTTGGGAATGACCACTCTATTTGGGTAGTATAACAAACCCTGCTGACAGGAATAACCAGGAAATTTTGAAGGATTTAAGAGAACCTTTTGAAGGAGTTGCTGGATGTTACTATCTTGTTTAGCCTCCTCAAGCAACTGAGCTCCCTGCAACCAAATAGGACTAGAAACCACCTGAGAAAAAGTACCCGAATCAGCCCTGCGAGAAAGAGCATCAGCAGCTCTATTCTCTCTTCCAGGTTTATAATGAATCTCAAAATTATAACCCAAAAGCTTAGCAACCCAATTCTGTTGATCCGGTGTGGTCACTCATTGTTGCAGAAGGTATTTAAGACTTTTCTGATCCGTATACACCAGAAAACGAGATCCCAATAAATAAGGCCGCCAATGCTGAACAGCCAACACTAAAGCCATGATTTCGCGTTCGTACGCAGATTTGGCTAAATTGCGATCGCTCAAGGCTTTACTAAAATACGCAATTGGCTTACTTTGCTGCATCAAAACTGCACTGATACCGCGACCTGAAGCATCACATTCAATAACAAATTGCAAAGCAAAATTGGGAAGAGCCAGCACAGGACCAGAGATCAGCGCCTGTTTGAGTTGCTCAAAGGCGCACTGCGCATCAGAATTCCAACAAAAAGCATATTTTTTTGTTAAATCAGTTAAGGGTCGAGCTATGCTACCATAATTTCTAATGAATTTGCGATAGTATCCCGTCAATCCCAAAAACCCACGTAACCCCTTCACCTGTTTAGGAACTGGCCATGACTTCACAGCTTCAATTTTCTTTTGGTCCATAGAAACGCCAAAGCCATCAATGACATGACCCAAATAATCCACTGATGTTTGACCAAAAGAACACTTAGTGCGATTGACTTTGAATTGATGTTGGGACAGTACTTGAAAAACCATTCGAAGGTCAGCGAGATGGGCATCCCAAGTAGGGCTATAAATCAATATATCATCAAAAAAAATGACCACTTTTCTACGTAATAGTGGCCTAAAAATATCATTCAAAACAGCCTGAAATGTGGCCGGCGCGTTTGTTAAGCCAAAAGGCATAACGAGGAACTCGTAATGCCCATCATGAGTCCTAAAAGCTGTTTTCTCAATGCTGTTTGGGTTCATTCGAATCTGGTTATACCCAGATTTGAGATCCAACTTGGTAAAAAATAATGACCCATATAATTCATCTAATAATTCCTCCACAACCGGAATAGGATACTTGTCCGGAATGGTCGCATTATTTAAAGCTCTATAATCAACACACATGCGCCATGTATTATCTTTCTTACGAACAAGAATAACCGGACTCGAGTAAGCACTCTTACTAGGTCTAATCATACCCAATTTCAAGAGTTCCATTACCTGTCGCTCAATTTCAGTCTTGTGAATGTGAGGGTAACGATAGGGTCGCACACAAATAGGCACATCAGACGTTAATTGGATAGAATGATCATGCGATCGGGCTGGTGGAAGACCCGTAGGAGATGCGAAAACATCAGCCACCCCTTGCAAGAACCCATCCAGAGCCTGTTGTTGAGTAGCTGATAAGACTGAAGTGACAGAACAAAGAGTAGCATTAACGAAATCACCCTCCTCCAATTCTCCTAACCACTGCTGCAATGCTGCAGAATTGGACTGAACAAAAGAACTTCCTTGTAATCGCACCACCTGACCCTCATGATGAAATTGCATCCAGGAATGATGCCAATCATGGGTGACCTCTCCCAACAAAGAAAGCCAAGCCATTCCCAAAATTAAGTCCAAATTACCAGTATCAAAAACTAAAACATCAATCAGAAATTGAAATGACCCAATAGAGATTGGCAATTGTAAACACTGGTCCTTAACAAAGACAGAATACCCATCACCCAAAGTAATATGGATACCCGAAAAAGAAGAAGCGCACAGACCCAAAGCCATCACCAATCTGCGAGAAATGAAATTGTGGGTCGCCCCACTATCAACCATTAAGCTAATTGGAATACCTTGCAAGGTCCCTTCAAATTTCAAGGTCTTAGCACCACCACAATTGCTAATCACTCCATCTGAAGCTAAGGCGAGACAAGTACCTAAAGCTGGAGTATCATCTGGAGGTTCATCATGCAATTGCACTTGTTCCAAACGAAGATTATCCCCCTCTGAGAGCTCATATTCATCCTCTCCCAGAAGAAGCACTCGAAGCTTCCCTTCAGGACACTTATGAGCCGGTCCATATTGTTGGCCACACCTAAAACACAGACCCTTCTTCCGTCGATCCTCCCACTCGGTTCTAGATAAAGACCGAACTCCCCTATCCTTATGGAAAACCTGCCCACCGTCCGACTGAGAAAAACTGGAGGATTTACCACTCCATGGAGGACGCGAGGAGTCCTGTCGACCAGAAGAAGCCCTATCCACCCCTTTTGGGCCAATAAACCCTTTGGACTCAACCGGGCCCAATTGAGAAAGCCCATCCCTAAAATTCCCACTCGGATTGCTTGCCGGATGCAAGTACCGGAAACGAGATTGGGATAAATTACCCTCCGTCAAATTAGGACGGAGCATCACCTCAACATCTTTCGCGAGATACATCGCATCCAGACGTGAGAGAGGGCGATGTAATCTAACCCATTGCTTAACATCATCCTTCAGACCTGCAATGAAGTACCCGAGAGCTTGAGACTCTGGTAAGCGGGGAACCAACGATAGTAGATATTCAAAATCGTCAATATAGTCGTGAATGGAATCACGTTGTTTGATTGCAGCCAGTTGCTCATATGGATTTTGAATTTCTAATCCACTGAAGCGTTGTAGTAACTCAGATTGGAAATCGCCCCACGATAAGGATTCACGCACCTGAATAATGATGGTGAACCAATGTTGTGCAACACCCACCATGCTTAATTGAGCCAAACGAAGGCGGAGTTCATCAGGGGTGTCGTTGATATCAAAATAGAGGTTAGCTTTTTGAATCCACCCTTGGGGATCAAACCCACTGAATTCTGGCAACTTCACCTTCTTCACAGCCCAAGGAACTCCTGTTGGTCGCTCCCCCGAATCCCCTTGATTATCAGGATTGGAAAACACTCCACCCGACGATCCCGATCCAGAATTACCATCACCCTTCTGTTTCTCTTGTTTCTTCACCCACGCCAACATGAACTGACGAAATTCCACCGAAGCAACACGATCAGCCTCCAAAACTTGCAAACTCGACTTCATTTCAGCAATCTCAGCATTGATTTTCTGAATTTGCTGATCCTGAGCATCCAATCGTGTAACGTTTCTCGTTTCCATGAAATCGGCAGGTCGTAAGCAGGTCGGACCAATGATAGGATTTGAACACACACTCAATCACAACTTAACAAAAAATCAACACCAGATTAGAGGATTGAACTAATATTGATTGAAATCAAAAATTACAGAGAATGGAAAGAAAACAATGAACCGGGGAAATCCCTCTCTCTCACAACGTAAGAGCCCTCAGATCTAACAACCAAATCCTTACCCCCACCTCTCCTTATTCTCTCTACTTATAATATTCTCTATCACGTAACAAACTCTAGCCACTTTTAATATTGACACCTTTGCCCCTTCTTGAATAAACTTGTAACATCTTTGGATCCTGTACTTCATTTATATTAGTAGCATTCGTATCAGATGCTAAGTACGCCCCATTTGCGGTGCACGCATATAATGTATATATGTGTGGGTCCTTAAGGGGCAAAAGTAAAAGTGCACTAATTTTAACGTTATTTTAATTATTTTGTGAAAATAACGTTAAAATCATTGGGATGATCAACTTTAAACGATAACTTTGAGCCGGGGACTCTTTCGGAGCAGCCTCTCTATCCTAATTGGGATAGGGGTAAGGTTTGTATCTATCCTTCCCCCCCAGACCCTACTGAAAAGTGGGAATATACTGGGTATGGTTGTTGTTGTTGTTGTTGTATCAGATGCTAAGTACTTACTATATTAAACAGGCAACCACTAAAATCAATTTGGCAGTTGACAAGTTGCCACAGTTTAGGTGCTGTAATATTGGTTATCCTGAAGCTGGTCCTCAGCATATGGGTACCATTCACATTGGTTCTGAGAGGTATGGTATGATATATTCCTTTTTAATTTTTGTTTTTCCTGTGTAACAGACGAAGGTGTGACACGAAGCCAGATTTTTTTTAAATCATTAGTTTTTAGTATTCTTTTTGTTAGGAAGCAATATTTTAACTTGTTACCCAAATTCTTTTTAGTTTAGAGGAGATTGACTCTGCATGCCAGGATGCAAACAATGGCTTGCCTTCACGAAGGCCTGTAATTGAAATGACAATTCCTTCAGTTTTAGACAAAACTATATCTCCACCAGGTACACTTTTCTGTTTCATCATTCTATTTATTATCTATATATACAAAACTAAATTATGAATAGTAAATATCGCGAGATATTGATTTCTCGCGATAAATTCATTTTTCACACGATATATTCATTTTTTCGCCAGATAAATTCATTTTCGCACGAGATATTCATTTTTTCTCGAGATAAATTCATTTTTCGTGTTCATTTACTCGCGAGATATTCGTTTTTTCGCAAGAACTTCATTTTTCGAGCGATATATTCATTTTTTCGCCAGATAAATTCATTTTCGCACGAGATATTCATTTTTTCGATAGATAAATTCATTTTTCGTGTTCATTTTCTCACGAGATATTCGTTTTTTCGAAAGAACTTCGTTTTTCGCACGATATATTCATTTTTTCGGGAGAGAAATTCATTTTCGCACGAGATATTCATTTTTTCGCCATATAAATTCTTTTTTCGTGTTCATTTTCTCATGAGATATTCGTTTTTTCGCAAGATAAATTCATTTTACAATTTCGCGAGAAATTCATTTTTCACGAGATTTTCATTTTTTCGCTAGATAAATTCATTTTCCCTTTTCATTTTCTCACGAGATATTCATTTTTTCGTAAGATAAATTCATTTTCCGTGATAAATTCATTTTTTTCTTTATTTTTTCATGAGAAATTCATTTTTTTTAAATTCTTTTAGATAACCCATTACAATTTCTCATAACACGAGAGTTTGAGATGTTTTTCCAAAGGTTCTATTTAGTTTTGTTTTTCTTTTGTTTTACTTCTTGGCTCATAATAAGTTTGTTTATAGTCACGACTCTTTACCCGTTGATGGTTTTTTTTCTTTTGAGTTCGTTCCCGAGTCAAAACAAATGTGTTAAATTTGCGCGGCAACACGCGCCAAGCACCATCTAGTTTAATTGAAACATGAACTGGATGAAACTCAACTTTTGTAGGAAAGCATGTTATCAATTTGTTTGTTCAGTTTACACCATATAAACCTAATGATGGCAGCTGGGAAGATACTGCATATAGAGTGAGTTTTATTTTATGAAACACACTTCCAATTCAATGTTCAGCCCTATTATGTTGATTAATGTTACAACCATAGTTGTCAGAGGCGCAAGGCGTGCTCAAGGCGTGGAAGGTGAAAAAAAATGAGGGCTTTTTTTAAACTAGGTGCATAGTATTAAATTACCATTTTTAGAGGTTTTACCTGTTTTAAGCTAAAAAGTTTTTAAAAACTATATAAAGTTTTAACTATAAAACAATTAATAATCTAGTTATGTAGAGTTTTTAAAATATAAAATCCTTTTTATGGTTGTTTTAGACTGGTTTATTTTTCAACTTTGCAGGATTTTCCAAAATTTTGGTCTATAAACCCCTCAATTCCACATCACTTGCCCATACAATTGATGTGAGACAAGCTTATACCTTGCAATGGTTTTGATACGTGACAATTAAAAACTTTCACAAAAATATAAAACCATACAGATATGCTTCACTTGTAGATTTTCCTATTGAAAAGATACGACCGACCTGTAGTTTATAAATTATCCAAATGGGTCCTATAGTTTTTGGTTGGTTGGGTTTCCATATCTTCTTGTTTCGCATTATACGAGATTACTAAGAGATACAAACTTTTATGTTATATCATAGCTAAATAGGCTGGGTCTTTAATTATTGGTGATGTTTTCTACCTTGTTATCATACTTGATTTGACAGTCGAATTTTCATACCTTGTTTTTTTTTTGTAGGAGTCATTTGCAAAAAGATGTTTCAACTTAATTGACGAATATGCCCCTGGCTTCAGTTCATCAATTATTGGGTATGACATGTTGGCTCCACCAGACCTTGAAAGAATTATTGGTCTCACAGGTACTTGATGCAAATCGAACTGTTTAACATCATTGATCTTTACGTTTAGATTGAATGAAACATAAAAGAATAAAAAACTTTCATATGATATGCTGCATAAAATCGTTCATAACTTCGGGGAAAAGATGGGTTGGATAGCGAGTTCAAACCGGTTAAACTAGACATAATGATATGACCACCAGGTTGACCCATTAACACTTGTTTATCTCCCCTTGTGAGCTTCATACTCAATTATTATATTAGAGATATTATTATTATTTCAATAATAAACATTTGATTCCATTAAGAACCCCACCTGTTGAAAATTTAATTTGGCAGGAGGGAACATCTTCCATGGTGCAATGGGGTTGGATTCTCTTTTCCTCTTGAGACCTGTAAAAGGATGGTATGATTCAACAATCTCTAGTTTACTTTGCTTACAAGCCTCGTATGTCTGGATGATGGTATATGGGATGCAATGCAGGTCAAGCTACAGAACCCCGTTACGGGGATTATACCTATGTGGGAGTGGAGCCCATCCGGGTGGTGGTGTCATGGGTGCACCAGGACGTAACGCCGCTCGTGTGGTTATAGATGACATTAAAGGCTGAAATGCTATTTCCCAAGATCATTTGTTATCTTACGCTTCGCCCCGAGGTAATTTAAGACCCCCAAAATACTGATAGCTGTCAAGATTGGATCTTGTAAGTGAATCAAGTAGCAATTTTTTGCTGGTGGCAAGCGTACCTGTGGAACTGATCATGACCATTCTACCTTAAATTTTATTAAACATGATACATTTAGATTGTATGGACCCTAAACTATTATTATGGAGACAAAAGGGGCAAAACTTGATTTCACCTAATCGTGCTAGATATTAAGTTCTCATCTTAATTTACAGTTTATTTAAGATTTTATAAGCAAAACCGTCTATTCAAATTAACTTTTTTAATGGGATAAAATGCAACAATCTGTAATATCATACAAGAGAAGGTGTTTGTTGATAAGTTTAATAAGAGGTATGAGATTGATACCCTTTGAGTTTGTTCGGTTGACTCTTAGGCATTCAAAATAGGAAACAAACCCATATACCTTTACCCTAATTCACCAACGTGTGGCTTTATTTGAAGAGGGTGGGGGTAGTGGTGCACAATTTTTTTTTGAACAGGTTCCCATTCTAATCTAGTTCTGGTTCCAATTTTGGTCAATAAAGTCAAGAATAGGGGTGTTCACGGCTCGGTTTCAAACCGCGAAACCGCCCAGACCGGTCATCAGTTCGGTTTCACGGTCGTTTTTTCCCAAAACATGTGGTCGGTCGGTTTCAAAAGTTTGAAACCGTAGTGAACGGTTTGGTTTACGGTTTTTACTAAAAACCGGACCGTGATATATATATATATATGTACATATGTATATATGTATGGATATGTATATAGTGGAGGGTTAATAAGAGAACTTTTTATTTTGGATAAAACAAGAAACTTACATTAACCAAGTTACATATATGTAATATATGAAATATATATATTTTTTATTTACATTTCCTACCTAATAATGTAAAGAAAAAAATGTAAAATGAAAAACAAGTTCAATTGATAATAATTGTGGTTAGTTTCTTAGTTTTCTTTAAAATAAAGTTTTCTTAGGATCCTTCCCCTATGTGTGTGTGTATATACATATGTATATGTAAGTAAGTATGTACACACACGATAGATAGATAGATAGATAGATAGATAGATAGATAGATAGATAGAAAAGTTTGATGATTTAAACGTCATTTAACAAACAAATTAAATTTAGGATCAATGTAAGCAGTTTGTCTCAAATTATAAAATAGTTTGGTTTTTATTTATAACGAGTCAAAAAGCCTACACCTAAGATTAACCAAACCGGAGCCAAACTGTTATTAGCGGTTCGGTTTGGTTCGGTTTTTATTTTGAACGGTTTGGTTTTGCTTTTCGTTATTTAAAAACCCTTATTAACGGTTTGATTTGTGGTTTCGCTCAAAATCCGTAAAAACCGGACCGTGAACACCCCTAGTCAAGAACATGTTTTGGTTAGGTTCGATTTTTTAATGGGGTTTATTGGTTTTTGGTTGGTTCCGGTTTTAACTTGGTAAAGGTGGAACGGTTCCCGTAATATTCTGATTCCGGTTCTAGTTACAATTCATTGAGAAACCGAAACCATCTGTACATGTTGGTTCCGGTTTAGGTTGTTGGTTTTGGTTCCAAAACCTGTTTTTTTTTTCCCCCACCTCTTAACCCCTCTTTGAAGACCTAATTTTCAACATAAGTTGCACTTTATCTGATCTTATTGGTTGATACTATATTTATGGGTCCCAAGTAAATAATCCCCGTAAGATTTCTACTAATGGTTTAAAAAAGACCAAAAGAAAAAAAAACATATTCTGAGGATTATTAACTTACGACCCAAAAAAAAAAAACACTTTAATATAAATATATATATATATATATTTTACCCTGAATTAATATGTAAGCCTAACTTCGTAAACTAATTAATACCCATTACACCGACCATGGACTACCAAAAGTACCATCCATCCACCGACAAACCTATAACCATACCGACTTCTGTAAGACAATATGTGGATTCAAGATTTCATGATTCTTTGTCTCGAATAACAAATGACAATAACAAAGAATAAAAAAAAAAACAAAGTTTTGATTCACAAAATTTGTCTAATTTTTTGTTAAAGTTAAAAAGAATAATGCTAAAAAAATATTGTGTTGTATGGCTTTAAAAGTAAGTACAATAAGGACATTTTTATATGAATATACTTGACCATAAATAATCGGATTTTGAGAAACATATGGACAAATTTTGTTGATTCCCGTTTTGAACTCCCATGTGTTTGTTACATAGTTTTCAAATTAGTGGCATAGATTCACCACACGACTAGTAGATAAGCCGACGTTAATCATACTTCTATTATGATATCTAAAGTTAAGGTGGACCAAAAACTAACGGCCTGTTTGGTACGAGATAATGAATGAATGACGAAATGAACTACGTGATGGAATGAAACGATTGCGGGAAAGAAATTGATCACTATCATACTATTGGTTTATTAAGTTATCCTACACAATGAACGAATCATGACTTCATAGTACTTTTATAAGAACTAAATTCATAAATAGAGTAATGGTACATGTTATATAATGATTAATCAATTGAGTCGTATTACATTTAATCTTGTATTTATAAGAATTAAATTCATAGTACATGGTTCAATGCATGGTTCAAGTCATAATACATGTCATGGGTCGATTCATTCGGGTCATGGATTGGGACGTGGGTCGGATGATGATTCTTGTCTTTAGTACAAGGCTTGGATTGGGTAATGAGTCAGATCATGCTACAAGCCATGGATTATGTTGGGTCATGGTTCAGGTAATAATATAAGTAATTGGTCAAGTCATGGTTTAAGTAATAAGTCGGGTCATGAATCATGAATTCATGATCATTATTCGTTAGATGGTTTGGGTCATGGGGGCTGAAAAACACATTCTATTCCTTGGAAGATGTAAAAAACTATAAAAATACTTAGCAAAGGAATAAAAATTATGAGAAGACAGAAAATTGCATTTCTTGAATAATACATTTCATTCTTTTACACTTACAAAGTATTTTTATTTTTCATTTCATTTTGTATTTATCTATACCAAACATTACCTAAAGCTTTAACATTAATATAAAGTTATCTAACTAATCTTTAAACTTTAATTTCCTATATTGTCAACTACAAAAATGACACAAATTTAATTCTTATAAATACAAGATAAAACTGATATAAGAGTTGTTCGAAAAAACTAATCTTAAATTTTGTTACACATCATTTAAGAGATTCTTACATGCCACAAAAATGATGTGAATTTAATTCGACGGTGATTTTATTTTATATTTTTTGATCCTGAGGTGAATACGAAGAAGCACAAACTGATAATCCAAATAAAAATCTAATTATTTTTGTGTTAATTTAATTATCTTGCAAGACTCTATATTCAACGTATATATGGGGTTAAAATAAATAAAAGTCGCATGGATTTTATAAAAAATATAATTAAAAAAACAAAAAAGACAGTGAGATCTGCAGATGCATAAAAAAATAGGGAATATGAACATCCGTGGGGATTAAAATGATGAGGGTACAACAGCAAATGCGACGATTATAACATCGGTTACCACGAAAACATTCTTGGGGATCAAAGAGGGCATCTTTTGGAAATCGTTAACCAAAACTCACCAATCTCAAGATCAATCTCTCCAACTTGTTTTGTTTTAAGTGTTTTTGTTCTTTTTAAACAAACAAAACAAACTTTGTTATAAATTAAAAAAAATAATAATAATATTTACATGAATAAAAAAAACTATTCAAGACTCTTCTGACGTGTAATTTCTCATTTTTAATTCCCTGCTACTTGATTTTTAATTTTATTAAAACTTTTTTAAGACCGTGGGAACCAATTATGTGGTTAACTCTTGGGTTCTCTCAATACCCGACTAACAAAAAGGAACATGTAAAGCGTAATTGCAAGCAACGAGGTTGATGACGTCCAAGGAAAATTGTACTAAGCTAGAATTAAACTTGAGATATCTAGGTTGTCTTTTGTTCACTTTAACCACTATACCACTACTTAGTACTCAATCAATGTATATATATTATATATAATTTCTAATTTAATCTTTAAGTAAATGAAATTACACTAAGATGCTCATGATGATACTAAAATCACCAATAGGGTTCTACTTGTAATCTTGTATTCATGTTCATCTCTCATGTTGGCCGTGTGACAGGTCGGTGAGGGACGTTTAATGATGACGTTAACTTTTTTTTATTCATGTTCAAGGCTTGTTTCTATCAGTTGTATGCCTTTAACTCATTTGTTGTGTTTAACATGATTTCTTTGGTGAATCTCATAAATTTTACAGGATTAATATTATGGTAAACAAAAGACAGAGGGTGAATTTTGTGGAAGTTTTCATGACATTTGCATAATGGTTATGGGGTGTGGTTACATACTACACGCTACAACATCAATGTCACATTATTTTTTAGTAAGTTTTAACTTATCTTCGCATTTGAGGAGTGTGGTGTCATTCCTCAACTAAATCTCTAATATCACAGGGGCAAAAGCGTTAGTTCTTTAAAACTACAGAGGCAGCATTGAATTTTAGACTTTGTTTTGAGTTGAAATAGTTAAAACACTTAAACCATATAAGCCACAACCTTAATATACTCAAACATAATAAAATACGTTAAAAAATATACATTGCTTAGTTAAATGATATCAAGTAGAACGTTTAGAAAAGTTTTTTAAAAAAAATATTGATTGCTTAGTTTTACTTTTCTCATTATTATCATTTGAAAAGAAACCTTGGAACCTTTATTTGTTTAAATGTTATTTTTTTGTACCAAATAATTAAAAAAAGGGGCTTGAATGGAGAATGAAACATGGGTCATTTAGACAAAAGTAAACAAACAACTTACATAATATATTTTCACTCTTTAATAGGTTATGGGTGAGAATGATGGAGACAAACAATACTCTTATTTCAGTTGGGATAGAGAGGTTGTTTCGTAAGAGTCATTGGCTAAAAGTTATCGTTTGAAGTTAATCATCACAAACGCTTTTAACGTTATTTTCACAAGACTAGTTAACAAATTAATAACTATTTACAACTAATATGAGATATGATTAATATTTAGAATTAGAGAAAATTAAAAAAAATAAGAAGACAAGAGAGTAATAGGTCCTTGGTTCAATTCTTGATCCCACCCGGTTTTACCGACCTTTCACCGTCGTGCCTTTGAGCGGGTGCTTGGGTCGGGTTTTCCTCGGGAATTGGTGGCTGGTGGGCTAGGGGCTCCATCCGTCTGGACTAGTGGCCAGCTTGGGCATCCTTTAGTCATTAGAGGCCACGTACGGAGTACTACGCAGTTAATTAGTTGGTTGTTCAAAAAATAATAATAATAAATTATAAATGACACGTGCTTCCTTAATTACTTGTTTGTTGGTATAGATATTTTGAAGAAAAAAGCCAATACCAAGCAATTATCAACTTATGTTTGATTTAACATATAGTGTTTAAGAAATATGATTTTATCATATACAAATAATAATTATATTATTATTAATATTATTAAAATGAATTATGATTTTTGCTCATGTGATTTTAGTCTTTTAGCTTATTCAACCTAAAATATAATATTTTAACAACGAAGCACCTGTCATTTAAACAGTTAACGGTTTTAACATATGTTGTTTAAGTCTTTTAATTTTTTTCATCATATAGCATTTAATGTTTTCAACAATGTTGTAAAAATCGGCTTAAGAGGCTACCTAGGTGCTAAGCGCCCTCCAACTGTGTCGATTTGGCCCTAGGCGGTCTCTAAGCAGCCTAGTCAGTTTTTTCTTATTTTTTTAGGGTAAAAAGGACCAGATCCAAGATTAACATTTCTCAACCTAAAATCCTTAATATATTTCTAAAACATCGAATCCAACATCTGAAACATCGAATTCAGCTATTGGAAATCGAAATTCATCTCTAAACTTTAAATTACTTTATTTATTTTTTAAATTATTTGAAGTATTATAATGAATTATTGATATTGATATATATATAATATATATTTGTAAATTACATATAAAAATCCAATCCGCTTAGCGTCAATTAATCCATAGGCGGTTTATGCCGCCTGACTAACACCTACCACCTTCTACAACCATGGTTTTCACTTATTGACTTATTGGTAAGGCTAAAATCGTTAACTCTTTAAATAACAAAAGCTTCATTGTTATAAGATTATATTTTAAGTTGAATATGTTAAAATACTTAAATCACATTAGTTAAATCATAATTTACTATTATTATATTATTATTACTACTACTACTAATACTACTTTTACTACTATTATTTATTACTGGTACTAATATATTAACCAATAAGTGGTTTCAGAAAATGTTTTGTTATCTTTCTTCAACATATTTGTTAGTAGGTTAGTAACTGTTTATTACACAAGAAGAATAAAAAATATATAATAAATAGTTATTGTAACAATATCGTTAATATTGTAAGAATACGAACAATACACATCAAAAAATCAAGGGATGAGAAGAAAAAAAGTCATGAACAATGTTTTATTGAAATAGAAATTAATAAAAAAGAAATATATTTAACAAATAAAGTTAACATCAGGTGTTTATTTTAACAAAAATTTTTAAAAAAAACGAAGATACCATTATTTAAGGTAGACTTGACAAAAAAAGGATCCAAGTGAGGTGAGGACAAGAGGCGAAGGGTGTAAGGGTCGGACCCTTGATGGGTTGATCGATGAGCCCCTTGTATTGTTTGATCACGTGATGGGCACGGTACGGACATGGGTTGGGCTCCTCCAACTGCTTGTTGTTTTGTTGAGAAAGGAGACTAACTGAAACCGATTTGACACCCTTGGCATGTTGCCTAAATTGCTACATGCCACCTTCACTTGCTATCTATCTCAATCTAATATATATATATATATATATATAACTAGATTATTACCCCGTATATTATACGGATTAAATATGAAATATTAAATAATTAGTAATAAAAATTTAAAAATTATACAATATTTTGTTATAAATTAATTAAATTACATATTAATGAGTATTTTTACTAATAAAATAATAATTAAAAAATTCAATAACTAATGAAATAATAACTGACCTACTTGTTTTGTAATGATAAAGATTATTAAACTAATTGATGTTAAAAAATAATTAATTTTCTATCAAAACCTAATTGTTACAAATCAAGAAGATAATGTGCAATTTGTGTAATTATTAAAATTTTATTACTTAATTTGATATATCATTAAATATATATAACTAAAGTTTAATTTTTCCTAACATTTTAACACCTTTTGGTTTAAAACAATTAATTTTTAAGCATTTCTTTTTAAGAAACATCATTTGTTTGTAAAAATTTCTATTATTTTTAAAACTATTATTTATAGTTTATTTTACTTTTACATTTTTTTATTAAACTTTTATTTTCTAAAAATACTAAGTCAAAATATTTTTCTTACTTAAAAAAAATAATTTTTAGAAAATTTCATATTTTATAAAGTTTTTTAAGGGTGATTTTTAATAAAGTATTTGATTTTTAGTGTATTTAAAACTATTTTCTTGCATGAAAAAAGACATAATATTATTATTTATTAATATTATAAGTATTCAATAGGAGAGAGTGTGATTCATTAATATGATAGATAATTTAATAAATTGATAGGAAAATGACAAGTGTCAACATAAGCATAAGAATTTGACAAGTGTTAAAAATTATTTTTGTTTATTAGAATAGAAATATTTATTTTTAATATTATTTAAGGGGTTGTGTTAATCTCACACCCAATTCTTTATTTTCACACCCTATATACGTGTCGTATAGATCCCTACGCCACGTACATATATCTATACGTGGCGTAGAGATCCCTACACCACGTACAACAACATTCTAGGCTGACATTCTAGGCAATGATTGAGTGTTGTACGACACGTAGAACCCTATACGCCACGTACAAAACATCGTACCAAAAATACGGCACCCCTGCACAATGATGGGATGTTGTACGCCACTTACAGTACTCTACGTGGCATATAAAGGACAATAATATGAGAGGAACAGTCTGATGTCTGACATGATTTAAAAGATATACGCAACGTACATTACTGTACGTGGCATATAGATGACAATAATTGGTTTTACACTCTGTGATTGTACTAAAAAGGACATTATACGCCACGTATAGTTCTATACGACACGTATACAAATTTTGAAATTCAAATCTCGTACAAATAACGAAATGACGAAAGATTCCATGAATTATATATATAACGAACGAACGTTTACAATTTATTATTCGCGTTTTTCTTTATACGAATTCCCTATTTGAATTTTTTCAATTGTTTATTGTATTCACATAATGTCATTTTGGGACGTTAATTTCTTCTTTGGAGACGACAATATAGAACAAGATTCTGTCGGTCGATCTTATTATGGTGACAGTAGACCTCAAGAGCTGCCTGATTTAAACGAGGAATCCAACTTTTAATCATACAACGTGAATAGGATTCCTGATTTAAATGAGGATCCTTGCGTTGAATCATTTACAGTTACGAAAATCAGCAAGAATTTAGATGGAAAAGCCGGCCTTCATACAGGAATGAAGAAATTGATGTATATTCAGAACCACAAAATAACGGGCATTATTATTTTGACGGGGGCCATCATGATAAAGTGTTTTGGGATACCGATCATGAATTTAGGTCTCATGATGAGCTGGTTGTCTGGGTGAAAAGCAGAGCGATTGACAACAGTTATATTGTAGTCACTGCTCGATCTAAAAAGAAAGGAAACGTTGTAAAGAAGGTATGGCTTTTTTGTGATCGTAGTGGCGAACACAAGACCGTTGCGACATGTAGACGCTCTGGCAGCAAGAAAATTGATTGTCCATTTAAACTAGTTGGCGTTTACAACGAAAAGCGTCTTGTTTGGCAGTTAGAGGTCCGAAATGACGAGCATAACCATGAGGCTGCTCAATATCTTGAGGAGCATCTCTTTGTAAGAAGGTTGTCTCAAGATTAACATAAGATGGTGGGACAGCTGACATAACAACATATGGACCCGCGCAATATTCTGTCAACTATCAAGAAGCAAAACCCTGATAATGTTTCTGTAATCAGGGACATATACAACGCCCAACAGAAAATAAAAAATGAAAAGAAAGTAGGTACCACGTTGATGCAGGTTTTGGAAAACCTATTGCATTCTAAGGGCTATGTATATTATACCAGAGAAGATCCTGCAACAAATGTCGTCGAGGAAGTGTTTTTCTGTCATCCGAAGTCGTACACATACTGACGAGCATTCCCGCATGTGCTGACGATTGACGCCACATACAAAACGAACATGTATAGAATTTCGTTTGTACAGATTGTTGGTGTGACTTCAACACATCATACGTTTTGTATTGCACATGTGTTTATAACTAAAGAACGTGAAAGGAATTACTTGTGAGTGTTGCAAAAGCTAAAAGAAATGGTAGACAGATGTATGGAGCCCCGTGTAATAATAACAAACCGAGATCTTGCACTGATGAATGCGTGTAAGCTAATATTTCCTGACGCATGTAGATATATTCTGGACAAAACTTGATACTCGTCCATTATTTTTAGACGAAGACCAAATTAATGTTGAAGAACAGTTACAAGCCGTGAAACAACAAATAATGACACAACCGACCGAAGTGAAAAAAAGTATGATGAAGAAAATATTGGCTACGGCTTTTCCCGGGAAAAGTGATAAGAAACCGTCTGTTGTTCAAACAGACGTTCGTGGACGTCCTAGTTATAAAGTGCAGCAACAAAAGAAACAGGACTCACAACACAGCGTCATTGATCAACCCAGACATAGTTCTTACACACATTCCAAGGTGAAAGATCAGACTTTCGCACTACAGCATAGTCCCTCCCCCTACAGGTGATGGATGTATACGGGGGCGTGGGAGCTGGACAGGGAGGTGAGGGTGATGTTGGTGAAGGGGACCACGGTGGTTTGGCTGGTGATGGTGAGGGTGGCGAGGGTGAGGGAGGCGGGGGTGAGGAGGAGAGTAGGGGGGATGCCGAAGGCGCTCACTACGTCCCGCAGCATTCGCCGCGGAGATACCATACGGTGAGGCTTCCGGCACGCCTCGAGACGATACTGCAGGATCTTTCTGCACGATCCAGGGAGCATGATCGCATCCTAGCTCGGCAGGAATGAGATGTTGCGCTGGCTGATCGATCACGAGATCGAGAGGTCGAGGCAGGCTGGTATTGAGCCTCCTCCCCTTCCGCCATCACCTCTCTAGGATCCGTAGTTTTATTTATTTTAATTGTATTGTACAGACACTGTTTATGTATATATTATGTAATTTGTTTTGATTGGTTGTTTATTTTTTTAATTTGTATTTATAATGTTTTTGTTTAATACTTGTATTTGTTTAAACAAAAATAATATTAAATTAATAAAATTAATTATAAAAACGAAAAACATTAAAAATAAATCTTATTAATTTTTAAATTATTACACATAAAAATGTTAAAATTTATAAAACTAAATTTATAACATTAACAATTTTATTTAAATTTAAAATTTGAAAGAAAAAATTTTTGTTTAGTCTTATACGTGTCGTATAGATCCCTACTATACGTATAAGATTTCAATGTTGAGATGAGTTAAAACCAATCTATTTTATTCAGAAAACCTATACAGCACGTACAGATCCCTACGTGGCGTACAACACAGAATTTAACCAGTCACATCTCAGAATTTAAGGTTGCAGGTGTCAGATGTTGTACGCCACATAGTGATCTGTACGAGGCGTACGACACGCAAAAAACAATGTTGCAGGTGGCGTTGTACGTGTTGTAGAGACATATACGACACACTGAAAAAGGTGGGGTGTTAAATTAAAAAAGTGGGGTGTGTGAATAATCAATCCCTTATTTAAGTGATAAAAATAGGTTTGTAAACATAATTAGTAAATTTTAAATTCAATATAAAAATATAAAAAAGACTATAGGTGTTAAACGAGTCTTGCTTCCAAGTTCACAAATTAAACTTCTCATTGACATGATAATTTGATAGAAACTCAAAAGATGTATCAACAAGCATGAATTTATTCATAAATAAGTATTTTTAAAAACACATGTCATGCTTTTTAAAATTGGTTTGTCGCATCTCTTTTCTAATATATGTATATATATATATATATATATATATATATATATAGGGCAATGTATAAAAAATAACCCTCTTTTTTTGCTACAACTACATAACCCATTTAAACCAATCATAAACTTACACATAAGCATTACATTAAAATATTAAAAAGGGCATCATAGTCATTTTACCCCTTATAAGTTTCCCCCCTCTTTTTTAAACATTAATAACTTTTTTATAATATATTATTTTTTAAAAAAAATTGCACCATTATATTCGTCTCATTTTTCTCTTTAATTCCGTTATAGTCTCGACTAATTTTTTTTACTTTTTTTAAATGCCCTATATTTACATCATTGTAACGAGGTTAAATATAACAAATTTATTTGAAATTTTTTTAAAAATGATAAATTACAGTGATGTAATTTACATTGACATAATTTATCGTGATGTAATTTACATTGACGTAATTTATCGTGATGTAATTTACATTGACGTAAAATTCGGTTTCGGTTTTTTTCGGTGAATTGGGTTTAAATTACAGTGATGTAATTTACATTGACAACAAATTAGTTTAAATTTTTTTCGAACAATGATAAATTACATCACTATAATTATCATTGTGAGAGAAAAAAAATCAAAATAATGTGTTCTATTACATCACGGTAATTTATCATTGTAATTATCGTTGACGTAAAATTCGGTTTCGGTTTTTTCGGTGAATTTGGTTTAAATTACAGTGATGTAATTTACATTGACAACAAATTAGTTTAAATTTTTTTCGCACAATGATAAATTACATCACTATAATTATCATTGTGAGAGAAAAAAATCAAAATAATGTGTTCTATTTACATCACTGTAATTTATCATTGTAATTATCATTGTTAGAGAAAAAAATAAAATAATGTGTTACGTCACACCGTTAATTATGTCATTGTAAATTACTTCATTTTGTGTTACATTACTTCATTTTTTGTTACATTACTGTAATTTACCATTGTTAGAAAAACTTTCTAATTAATTTGTTATCTTTAAGCTCGTTACAATGATGTAAATGTTGGATTATATGTCTAAGCCATAACTATAATTGATAGCAGCACAGTCCTTTTGGGTTGCCCTCAAGATTCGAATAAGTAGAATTGATAAACGAGAACGAAATTTCTCTTAAGAAAAATTGTCCCACATCGGTGGGATAGGAAAACTAAATTTTTCTTTGGGAATTTCGTCCCACATTGGTGGATTAGAGAAACCATGGAGGATATCCAAGGCTATAAATATAGTCTTAGGGATTAATTCTTATTTGCTAATTCTTGGCTTGAGTATTCGCCTCCTTCTTTCTTTCTCTTGGGAGAACTCTTCTAGAGTTCATCCACACATAGTTTATTTTTCTACTCGTTCGAGTCGTTGGGTGTGATTCCATTAGAGGCACGACGTTTGTGGTGTTTGCTTCCAAGAGATCCGTCGGGATAAATATAGTTGTTTACTATAACAACTAAAAGGTAAGTAATTCTATTTTCTTCTTTAGTAATTATTGTTATTTACTAGAGTATTAGGATTATCGTTTTATGTTCTTAGTTATATGTTCAATAGTGAAAACATAGATCCTGTTTTAGGTTGCATGCTCACTTAAGTGTTTAAGTTAGTCTGTGATACCTGAAACCCATCAGTGGTATCAGAGCGTTAGGCTCGTTTTCAATTGAATTTACTATAATTGTTGAATTGATTAGGAAATTAAAAGTTTTCGTTTGTAACTTGCTACTTGTCCACTCTCACCCACCGGTTCCTTGACTAGTGGAGGGTCGTTAGCCGAACGGGTTTGATAGGACTATATTAATTCTCATTAAAAGTATAATGATAATAAAAGTAACTAAATTTTATTAAAATCCCAATCTTAGTTACTTTAGGAAAAATGTGAAATTGTATGCTAACCCATGAAATTGCACATTAAACTTTATAAGTCGTTAGTGGAGCGTGTGTGGCTAACCAGCACACTAATAGGGACTAATAAAGAGATGTAATGGGTATCTTATAAATTATCATTGTTGATGGAGCGTGTGTGGTTTACCAGCACATCAATTGAGATGATAAATGACACTAAGGTTACCAAGCACATTTGCATGGTTATTCACATCTTGTTTGTGATCCTCGGTATCCCAGTCACAAATGGAAGAGCATAATCTGAGATTAAACATGCCACTGAATAGTTTCAGTGATTCTCAAAAGACACACCTGTATGAAATTTACAATTAGATTACGGCATCCCTTTTCTAAGTTGTAAATGTCATAGTTGGATTATATAGCCTTGATATTTCAATTTTGAGTTGTTACATTAAAGGTTATTGTTAATTTTATTTTTCTAACTCAATCTATTTTTTTTAAAATAAAAGAAATGTCGGTCCCTAACGATGCTTCTGGTTCCTCCTCCTCAAATCATAACTTTGCTCTGTTGAACATCTGCTCAAAAGTGACCTTAGATGGCACCAACTACAATGACTGGATGCGCAACATCAAAATGGCCCTTCGTTTCGAGGACAAGGAGTATGTCCTTGACAAAGAGCTTATTGAAATTGACGAAGAGAAGGCCACTCCTGAAGAATTAGCCGCCTATAAGAAGCATTACATGGATGCAACAAAAGTTGCTTGCATCATGGTTGCTACTATGACTCCTGAACTGCAAAAATTCTATGAGGATTACTGGCCGTACGAGATGAACAAGGACCTTATGGAAAAGTACCATAAGCGAGCTCGTCAAGAAAAGTACGAGATAGTAAAGTCCCTCATATCAAGCAAGATGAAAGACGGAGAGTCTGTCAGCACCCACGTGCAAAGAATGCAACGATACGTGGAACGCCTTTTGAGGCTAAATGTGCATATTGATGATGAGTTGGCTATTGATATAGTCTTGAACTCTTTGCCAAGTTGTTATGATCAGTTCATCTTGACCTATCATTTGAACAACAATGAGACCACATTGGCTCAATTGCACAACCTCCTAAGGACAGCTGAAACAGGGATGAAGGGAAAAAGTGTTGACCCCGCTCCAGCTAGTACTACCGTTTTGGCCATTGGTCAGGGAAAGGGGAAGAAGAGGAAAGGCCCTCCCAAACAAAACTGGAAAGCAAAGTCTCATGTAAAATCCAGTTCTGATATTACCCCTGTCTCTGATCCCAAAGAGGCCACTTGCTTCTATTGCAATGATAAAGGACATTGGAAACGAAGCTGCCCAAAGTATCTGCAAGATTTAAAGGAAGGCAAAGTAAAGCCATATACACTATTTCGTCTATTGACACATCATCTTCAAATTCTTGGGTCCTTGATACAGGATGTGGATTCCACATTTGCTCTGTTTTGCAGGGACTAAGAAAAAGTGAGGATGTGGAGCATGGTAGAATGAACTTGATCATGGGGAATAGGCGATCTTCACCTGTCACCAAGATTGGAGTTTATAGTCTAGTGCTTAGTAATGGTGTTAATTTAGATTTATTGAATTGTTGCTACTCGTCAGAAATGACACGAAACATTGTTTCTTTTCATGCATTGTTTAAACAAGGTTTTAGATATTCTTTTAATGATGAGAATGGTTCTATTTCTGCTTATAAAAATGGCACCTTTTATTTTGAAGCTTTACCTTGTAATGGTGTGTATGAAACTGTGATGTGTATAGACAACTTAGGCAATGGTGTATTTCAAATTGATTCGTCTAATGGTGTAGACAAAGCGTGCTTGTGGCACTGTCGTCTTGGACACATTAACAAGAAACGCATGGCTCAACTCCAAAAGGATGGGGTGTTGGAATCATTTGACCTAAGGTCGGATGATACATGCGAATCTTGTCTTTTGGGTAAGATGACAAAATCACCTTTCACTGGGTTTTGTGAAAGAGGTGAAGGTTTGTTGGATCTCATACACACAGATGTGTGTGGACCTTTCAGATCAACCACAAGGGATGCTAATCGATTCTATGTGACTTTTACTGATGATTATAGCAGATATGGTTATATCTACTTGATAAAGCATAAGTCGGAAACCTTTGAAAAATTCAAAGAGTTTAAGCAAGAAGTCGAGAATCAATTAGGCAGGAAGATAAAGATGCTTCGATCAGATAGAGGCGGAGAGTATCTTAGTATCGAGTTCCATGACTATCTTAAGGAATGTGGAATAGTTTCACAATTGACACCTCCTAGGACACCACAACTTAATGGTGTGGCTGAGAGACGCAATCGAACCTTGTTAGACATGGTACGTTCCATGATGAGTCGAGCTTCACTTCCAATATCATTTTGGGGGTATGCCTTAGAGACTGCAGCCCACATTCTTAATCTTGTTCCAACAAAGAAGGTTGCCAAAACACCTCACGAAATGTGGACAGGAAAAGTTCCTTCGTTAGCACATATTAAGGTTTGGGGTTGTGAAGTTTTCGTTAAGCGAGAAACTCACGACAAGCTTGAACCTCGTAGTGAGCGTTGTGTTTTCATCGGCTATCCACAGAAGTCATTTGGATATTTGTTCTACAAACCTAGTGAGAACGTGGTTTTTGTAGCACGAAGAGGAGTCTTTCGAGAGAGAGAACTCATATGCAAAGAGGACAGTGGGAGCACCATTGATCTTGAAGAGATTCAAGAATCAGCCGATGAAGGAACCTCTAAAACCGCTACGGTTCAACCAGATGAAGAGATTTCAGTTGAACCCATTGACACTTCATTACCTCTTAGGCGTTCTAGTAGAGTCGGCAAACCAACTGAGTTCTATGGTTTCCATATAACTGCAGATGAAGACACGTTTATCAGTGACAATACACTGGTAAATTTGGATGAGCCGACAAACTACAAGGAAGCCATGGCAGGCTCTGAGGCGGCCAAATGGAAAGAGGCAATGGACAGCGAGATCAAGTCCATGTATGACAACCAAGTTTGGAATTTGGAAGATCAACAACCTGGTCGAAAGACAGTTGGTTGTAAATGGATCTTCAAGAAGAAAATCGACATGGATGGTAATGTAAGCACATTCAAGGCACGGTTGGTGGCGAAGGGCTTTACTCAAACCCCAGGGATTGACTATGATGAGACCTTCTCACCAGTGGCTAAGATCAAGTCTATTAGGATAATGCTAGCCATAGCTGCGTTTCATGACTATGAAATTTGGCAGATGGATGTCAAAACTGCTTTCCTAAACGGGAAGCTGGCTGAGGATGTTTATATGAGTCAGCCAGAAGGTTTTGTGGATGCAAAGTTTCCTAATAGAGTGTGCAAGCTTGAGAAATCCATCTATGGATTAAAACAAGCGTCTCGCAGATGGAATCTTTGCTTCGATGAGAAAGTCAAAGAGTTTGGTTTCTCTAGAAGTGAGGATGAGTCCTGTGTATATGTCAAAGCTAGTGGGAGCATAGTCGCCTTCCTGGTATTGTATGTCGATGACATACTTCTTATAGGAAATGACATTCCAACTTTGCAAGATGTTAAGTCTTGGCTTGGAAAGTGTTTCTCTATGAAGGAGCTAGGAGAGGCTGCCTATATTCTAGGAATAAGAATTTTAAGGGATAGGAGTAAGAGGCTAATTGGACTTAATCAGAGTACCTACTTGGATAAAGTACTGAAACGTTTCTGTATGGAGAATTCCAAGAAAGGAGAACTGCCCATTCAGAGTAATACCAAAATGAGTAAGACTCAAAGTCCGAGTACAGATGAAGAGATAGCAGAAATGAGTAGAATTCCGTATGCTTCCGCTGTTGGTTCTATCATGTATGCTATGACATGTACTCGTCCTGATGTGTCTTTTGCTTTAAGCATGACTAGTCGTTATCAGGGAAATCCAGGTAAAGCTCATTGGGTAGCGGTTAAGAATATTCTCAAGTATATGCGAAGAACTAAGGACTGGGTCCTAGTACTTGGTGGCTGTGATACATTGAGAGTAACTGGGTATAGTGACGCCAGCTTTCAAACAGATAGAGACAACTTTCGTTCCCAATCTGGCTGGGTCTTTACCTTAAATGGAGGAGCAGTTACTTGGAAAAGTTCCAAGCAAGACACAGTGGCTGATTCTACTTGTGAATCAGAGTACATAGCGGCAAGCGAAGCATCAAAGGAGGCAATTTGGTTGAAAAACTTCATCAAAGATCTTGGAGTTGTGCCAACCATTGAGGAGCCAGTGGAAATTTTCTGTGATAATGAAGGAGCGGTTGCATTGACAAAAGAACCAAGAGATCATGGCAGATCTAGACATATTGACAGAAAATACCATTTTATCCGACACAAGATAGAAGAAGGTCACATTGTAGTGAAGAGGGTGTCATCTGAAGAGAATCCTGCAGATCCACTCACAAAGGGTCTGAGTAGGGTTAAACACAATCAGCATGCTAGGAGCATTGGTCTGAGAGATGATGTTAGTTTCAGTAGTTAGATAGTTAGTTTGAAACTTATAACAAAGTAAATGTGATTTGACTTTTGGTGATTAAATAATAGAGAATTATTTATGAGTTTGTTTACTACCTTTTGTCAAACATTTATTATTGTGTTTCATTTTGCATGTTTTTTCTTCCCGAATAATTTGATTATTCGAATTCCGCAGTCAATCATACTTTTGGAAGTAAGTAGTGAATAAAGACTGTCATGAATGGAGTTGTGGATTGTCTAAAGAGTTGTTAGACATGGCAATGTGTTGCTGCAATGTTCATGAGTACTTTGAAATAGAGATTTAAGTATTGGATTAACCCACGCTCAGAGAATTACTTCATGGAATTTATCACGAGTAATTCTGAGACGATAAAATTATATAATCTTTAAATGGAGATATATGAGTTGTGGTTTACAAGTCAGTTGTGCGTTGATAATGTGTAAACACATCAGTAACTTGATGTTATAAAACATGTTGTTGTGCATGATTTGATGAGTAAATGGTGCAAGCATATAAGTCAAAGTTTATTCGTTCCCTTTGCCCTAATAGGAAAGGCGATATCTTTGGGCCCCTCGGTGATTTGATGTTGACATATAGTGTCGGGCCCGACCAGGACTAAATTGATGTGTTCATTTAGAAGTTCTATGTCATTACAAATCAGAAATCGAGAAACAAAGTACTGGATAATGAGATTGATTATGTTCCATGTCTCATGTTCAAATGATATCTTGTAGAACGAAGGATTATATGATCACTTATCTTAGGACACGTAACTGATTAGATCAGAGTTTTACAATGACTTTTGGAGGCTACAATTTGCTGATCAATTAGGAAGTTATTTTGGCAATAATAGTTATTGGACTTATCCAAGTGGGAGACTGTTGGATTAGATGTCTAAGCCATAACTATAATTGATAGCAGCACAGTCCTTTTGGGTTGCCCTCAAGATTCGAATAAGTAGAATTGATAAACGAGAACGAAATTTCTCTTAAGAAAAATTGTCCCACATCGGTGGGATAGGAAAACTAAATTTTTCTTTGGGAATTTCGTCCCACATTGGTGGATTAGAGAAACCATGGAGGATATCCAAGGCTATTAATATAGTCTTAGGGATTAATTCTTATTTGCTAATTCTTGGCTTGAGTATTCGCCTCCTTCTTTCTTTCTCTTGGGAGAACTCTTCTAGAGTTCATCCACACATAGTTTATTTTTCTACTCGTTCGAGTCGTTGGGTGTGATTCCATTAGAGGCACGACGTTTGTGGTGTTTGCTTCCAAGAGATCCGTCGGGATAAATATAGTTGTTTACTATAACAACTAAAAGGTAAGTAATTCTATTTTCTTCTTTAGTAATTATTGTTATTTACTAGAGTATTAGGATTATCGTTTTATGTTCTTAGTTATATGTTCAATAGTGAAAACATAGATCCTGTTTTAGGTTGCATGCTCACTTAAGTGTTTAAGTTAGTCTGTGATACCTGAAACCCATCAGTAAATACATGACATCAAAAAAAAAACTAGTTGAGACTATAACGAAATTAAAGAGAAAAATAAGACGAGTATAATGGTGCAATTTTTTTAAAAAAATAATAAACAAAATTACACATTTGAACCTTTATGTTTGTAAGAAATAACAAATATGAACCTTTAACTATCTTAATTACGCTAAACAACCTTTAAGTATTTAAGTTGTTTCAACTTTCAACCTTTACATTAACCCCGGTTAGATTTACCAGTTAAATCTAGTCATGTGCAAAAAATGTGATGGGTATTCTAGGTATTTTGATCTTTTGTTATTTTTAAATATAAAACCCACGATTCACGTATTATCGTATCTTATTCAATAATTTACTATAAATTGGGGTGTTCGAAAATTAGGGCTAAAACCCACCCAGAAGTTCACGTGGTTCCTCCCTCTTCGGTTAGTGTTCACCCAGAAGTTCACGTGGTTCCTCCATCTTCAGTTAGTGTTCGAAACCTAGTGTTGTAGTTGGATAGAATTTATCATTGTTACTACTGCCAATGTTACATAATGACAAAAAAGAAAAATGATAAATCCTATCCAACTACAACCTTAGGTTTCGAACACTAACTGAAGATGGATGAACCACGTGAACTTCTGGGTGAACACTAACCGAAGAGGGAGGAACCGCGTGAACTTCTAGGTGGGTTTTAGCCCTAATTTTCGAACACCCCAATTTAGAGTAAATTATTGAATAAGATACGATAATACGTGAATAGTGGGTTTTATATTTAAAAATAACAAAAGATCAAAATACCTAGAATACACATCACATTTTTTGCACATGACTAGATTTAACTGGTAAATCTAACCGGGGTTAATGTAAAGGTTGAAAGTTGAAACAACTTAAATACTTAAAGGTTGTTTAGCGTAATTAAGATAGTTAAAGGTTCATATTTGTTATTTCTTACAAACATAAAGGTTCAAATGTGTAATTTTGTCAAAATAATATAGTATAAAAAAGTTATGAATGTTTAAAAAAAATGGGGGAAACTTTACTTAAATAACTAATGTCTTAAATGTCCTTTATATTAAAAAAAAGAAAAAAAAAGGAATCTGACACGTGTCACCATCCTATACACTTACATTTTTAAAGTAACCATTGAATGATGGTTAATGGGTTGTAACAAAAGATGAGGATTATCAAAAATTCCATGCCCTATATATATATATAGGGTGGGGTTATGCTAAATAGGGTTTTTAAAATAAAAAGTGTGAGAAGTATTAATAGCCTTTAGATCAAAAGATCAAGGAGTGATATCCATCTCCAAATTTTTCGGATTAATAAGGCAGTTAAAACACGCGGAAGGGTAGGATCGTCATTTGCTCAATCGCGTCTTCGTTCGTCTCTTCAATTCCGAAAACGAGAACCTTCTTCAGTTTGTTCGAAAAAAACCGCAATCAACAATGGTGAACGACTGAGATGCAGCGAATATGATTACTTCAGGATTGCAAACAGTCGCTACTCAACAATCACCGCAAAGATCATCAATGGCGAACGACGGAGAGGCGACGGAGATGCTTCCGATTTCTCAACTTGAAGAACAGAGTGTAAAAAACGATCAGACATAACAAAATGAAGAAACAATTCCAGGTACATTTAAAATAGTTTTAATTACATTGTGTCTAATCGTAGTGTCGACTGAGTCATTTCTGTTGCATGTATTGCACAATGGTTGGGCTAGGTTAGAAGTTTTAGAAGCAATGGGTAAAAACATCAATGTGTTTAGTTTCATTTTTTCAAACATTATTTTCTGTTGTGTAATCTATGTGGTCCTCTCTGTTTCATGTTTGGCACAATGATTCGGCTAGGTTAGAAGTTTTAGAAACAATGGGTAAAAACATCAATGTGTTTTGTTTCAATGTGTCCAACATTATTTTTCTGTTGTGTCATCTATGTGGTCCTCTCTGTTGCATGTATTGCACAATGGTTGGGCTAGGTTAGAAGTTTTAGAAACAATGGGTAAAAACATCAATGTGTTTTGTTTCATTGTTTCAAACATTATTTTCTGTTGTGTAATCTATGTGGTCCTCTCTGTTTCATGTTTGGCACAATGGTTGGGCTAGGTTAGAACTTTTAGAAACAATGGGTAAAAACATCAATGTGTTTTGTTTCATTGTGTGAAAAGTTACTTTCTGTTGTGTCTTCTATGTGGTCCTATATGTTGCATGTTTTGCACAATGGTTGGGCTAGCTTAGAACTTTTAGAAGCAATGACTAAAAAAATCAATGTGTTTTGTTTCATTATATCAAACATTATTTTCTGTTGTGTCTTCTATGTGGTCCTCTCTGTTGCATGTATTGCACAATGGTTGGGTTAGGTTAGAACTTTTAGAAGCAATGGTTAAAAACATCAATGTGTTTTGTTTCATTGTATCAAAAATTATTTTCTGTTGTGTCTTCTATGTGGTCCTCTCTGTTGCATGTATTGCACAATGGTTGTGCTAGGTTAGAACTTTTAGAAACAATGGCTAAAAACATCAATGTGTTTTGTTTCATTGTGTCAAAAATTATTTTCTGTTGTGTCTTCTATGTGGTCCTCTCTGTTGCATGTATTGAACAATGGTTGGGCTAGGTTAGAACTTTTAGAAGCAATGGGTAAAAACATCAATGTGTTTTGTTTCATTGTATCAAAAATTATTTTCTGTTGTGTCTTCTATGTGGTCCTATCTGTTGCATGTTTTGCACAATGGTTGGGCTATGTTAGAACTTTTAGAAGCAATGGCTAAAAACATCAATGTGTTTTGTTTCATTGTGTCAAAAATTATTTTCTGTTGTGTCTTCTATGTGGTCCTCTCTGTTGCATGTATTGCACAATGGTTGGGCTAGGTTAGAACTTTTAGAAGCAATGGCTAAAAACATCAATGTGTTTTGTTTCATTGTGTCAAAAATTATTTTCTATTGTGTCATCTATGTGGTCCTCTCTGTTTCATGTTTGGCACAATGGTTGGGCTAGGTAAGAACTTTTAGAAACAATGGGTAAAAACATCAATATGTTTTGTTTCATTGTGTCAAGAATTATACACAATGTTGTTTTGTGTTTATTTGTGTTATACTTATTGTGTATATTCTACTGTGGTAACTTAAATTTTTTTTGGAATAGTTCTATTATGTAAACGGCAAAGTGAAGGAATAAAAATGAAGTGGTTTGGTAGATTCACTAATGAGGAGTCCAATCCAATAATTTTGGACAATGAAGAAATTGATAATGAATGTTAGTATACTCAACTTTTATTATAGTATAACATATATATTATTATTGTGTAATAATTTTATTGTTTCATTTTTATGCAGCAAATGACAAAGATAATTCTGACTCTGATAAACCAATCAAAGAGTTTCTTAAGCCAAACTAAGAAAGAAAACAAAAGCTGAAATTGAAAGTTAAGAAGGTTGATAAACTGAAAGAAGCAGGTTCAAAAAGAAAAATAGAAACAAGTCAACAAGCTGAAAAGGTGAAGGTGAAAAGTCAAAGGGAAACATTGAAAAGTTAGAAGAGAATCAATCACCTTATTTTGAGTACACTGGTCAAAAGATTTTCAGGAGGTGTTCACCAACAAACCTGATAATTTTTTTGGAAAAACTAAATGAAGATCAAAAGAAAGCAGTTAAAGAAATGGGTTTTGGTGAAGTGTTGTGTTTAAAGTTACACACAATACCGACTGTCTTTGGTTACTGGCTCTTAAAGAACTACAATCTAGAAACATATGTTCAGAATATTGGGTCCAGTCAGTTCAAGATAACACCAGATTTGATCCATTTGGTATTTGGAATACCAAATGGTAAAATCATTGTTCATGAGAAATTCCGACCTGATTCTAATGATGCAGTCGTCAGTGAATGGAGAAGTCAATTTGGGACAGACATACCAAAAAAGATTTCAATGAAAGATTTTGCTCAGCACTTAACAACCAGAAACGATTCTGGTAGAATGTTTAAGCTCAAATTTTTGGTGATGTTCTTTTCTATAATGGGAGAATCAATGAAAAGCAACATTGTCCACCAAAGATTCCTCACCTCAGTTACAACAAAAATGGATGTGAAGAAATTGAGTTGGTGTGATTATGTGTTAACCTGTCTTCGGAAAACAAGACAGACATGGAATGGTGGCGAGGATGAGCTGTTTAACGGGCCTCTAGTTTTACTTGCGGTAAAATGTGTATTACGCAATTTCATATAACACAAATATCATATAACACAAATATTATATTACACAATGACACAAATATTATATAACACAATGTCATTATTTATTAGACACAATAACATGCTGTGTATATTAATATTGTTGTTTCTTTTTTGATAAACCTAGGTTTTATAATTCTATGAAAAACAAAATAGCAAGGACCAATGGTTGAATCAACCAAAAAAACTTGAGGGAATAAATTTGACAAAATTGCAAGAGTTTGTGGAGAAACTCGAATTGATAGCTGGAAATGAAGACTCAAATCATGAGGAAAAAAAGACCGAAGGAGGATTGAAAGTTAAAATTAAAATCAAAAGACCCCCTAAAGTTCAAGTTGCACAAACTGATACTACTGAAAATGAAGAATCTTCAAAAGGAGGTACAAAAAAAATTGGTTATATGCCCTTGTATTATATCTTAGTATGTTATATGTGATTGTGTTATATAATATTGTGTTATATCTTCTTGTGTTATAACATATTCTGTTATTTCCTTATTATGTTATGTGCCATTGTGCTATAACTTATTCTCTTAGTTTCTTATTGTGTTATGTATCATAGTGTAATATAACATTGTGTTAAATGTAATTGTGTTATGTATCATCCAGTTTTTTAGTTATTGTGTTATCTGTTATTCTGTTATATGACACAGTTAGATGAAATTGTGTTATATGTTAAATACTCATTATGTTATATAAAAATATTTTTACTGTGTTTAACACTGTGTTAATTACTCATTGTGTTAGATAATAATGTGTTAAATACTCATTGTGTTATATAAAAGTATTTTTATCTATTTGTGTTATATCTGGTTGTGTTATATGGTATTGTGTAATAATACGTTGTGTTATAATATTGATGTGTTAAATACTGATTGTGTTATATATTAATGTGTTAAATACTCATTGTGTTATATAAAAATATTATGTTATAAAAATATTTTTATCTATTTGTGTTATATCTGATTGTGTAATATCCTTGTATTATCTCATTGTGTTATATATGTGATTGTTCTGTAAAACAATATGCTTTATAATATTGTTTTATCTCATTGCGTTATATATTGTTGTTTAGATGACAAAGAAGAAGAAGTCGGCACCAATATTGATGAAACAGTTGTAGAAAAAGAAGCAACCGTTCAAACAGAAGAGGTATATTATGTATACATTTGTTTTTTACACACATTATAATTAAAAATCGTATAAAAAATTATCACAGGATACAACACAGATGATTAGCAAAGCATTGATCCTGTTTGAAGAACATGCCAACAAAGTGAGGGAGTTGTTTGATGAAGCAAATAAACTTTATCCAGGAAGTATTCTTATCAAAGAAAAAGAAATACAATGGAAAACATCTGTTGAGAAATACAGTAAAACTGAAATGGAGGAAGATTATACACCAGTTATGGAACCAGAAAACAATTACGATATTCCTAGCATCTCCCCACTTGATGTCAGCCCATCACTATTACAAGAATTTATTGAGATGGAGAAGAACACATTGATTGAATTGGAGAATAAAGCATTGAAGAAAACAGTTGATCGATTGTTTGAGGGCCCAAGCTTCAATTTGTTAGGGGAAAGTCAAGAAACACCATCGGTTGAAGAAAAAGTTGCTGGAGGAGGAAATTAAGATGCAGTTAAGGAAAACACAATGAGTGAATCAAAGAATGAAGAACCTATGCAGGAAGACAAAATGGGAGAAAAACACAATGAAATTGTTGATCAAGATCCAATCCAAGAAAACACAATGTGTGAAAAACATATTGAAGAACCCATTCAAGAAGACACAATGGGTGACAAACACAATGACAATGTTGATCAAGATCCAATTCAAGAAGACACGATGGGTGACAAACAAAATGATAGTGTTGAGGTGGTTTGGCAGAACAAGAGACTGTTGGGGGAATGCAAACTGAAGATGACGAACAAAATCAGAATCTTGAAGTTCAGATTGCTAAAGTAATAAGTGAGTTACCATTGTTACAAAGTAAATGACAAGAATATCAAACACCAGAAAAAGCAATGTTGTGCGTTGTTGATCCTGTTAGCAGTGTACAACCTGAGGAATGTGAAGTAAAAAATCCAAAAAGACCCCAAAGAAAAAAGGTGTTACCTGAAGTTTTGTGTTCACCATACATTCAAAGGCAGGTTGTGATGGTTGATAAAAGAACCAGTACTGAAAATAATCTTTCTTCATATATATTTGCTGCAAGTGGAGAATGTTGGTAAGTCACATTATTACCTATAAGATTTTCTTTTGCAGATTACACAATATTATCAATTACATTATCAGATTGATAATTTTCTTCTTTTGCAGGGACTTGATGTTTCTCATTTCAGATGTTATATCGTCTTCAAGGGTAATGTTTGAAAGTTTGAAACCAGGTCTGGAAGTGTATGTTGATGTTATAAATGCATGGGCTCATATTCTAAACCGAGAAGAGAGGAAGAGATCAAGAGATTCAATTCATAGGCTGTTTTGCACTGGTCCAATGATTGTAAGTATACAAACAAAACACAATGATTGATCCTCTTATTGTGTTATAATTCATTGTGTTATATATGCTTGTGTTATAACTCATTCTGTTATTTTTTTTATTTGTTAGTTGAAATTGTGTTTTATAGCATTGTCTTTTATCTCATGTGATTTACTTATTTATGTAATTGTGTTATATACAATTGTGTTATAACACAATGTTACATTACACAATGATACATAACACAATAAGAAAATAAGAGAATAAGTTATAAAACAATGGCATATAACACAATAAGGAAATAACAAAATGTGTTATAACATAATTGTGTTATAACATATTCTGGTAATTCATTATTGTGCTATATGAAGTTGTGTTGTATAACATTGTGTTATATGTAGTTGTGTTATATCTTAGTATATTATTTTTGTTATTGTGTTATATGCAGTTGTGTTATATCTTAGTATGGTATTATTATTGTGTTATTTGTCATTGTGTTTTAATTTTAGGTTTTGTTTGATTTACATCATAGGGACACCTTTGATAAAGATGAAGGCACAATGGTAACAGAGTTCAAAAGAAATATGCTAGAGGTTTTGAGGAAGGAACAATTGACAAGCATCAACGACTTTGAACTTGTGTTTATACCAATGGCTCAGTCAAATAATTATTATCTCATGTGCTTCAACATAAAAACCACAAAGTCAATTCTGATTGACAATAGTGCATCAGTTGAGTATGAAGCCAAATAGCTTTCTAGGCCTGAAAAAATAGTATGTATATATCAACTTATCAAGTCTTTTAATAGAAAGACACAATACATAAATTGAATATAACAAAAATGTTTATTTTTTTAACAGAGAGAGGCCTTTGCATCTTACCTTGATGACATATCACATCCAAATGCAAAACACATACGGGAGTTAAAAATAACTCGGTTTGAGATGCCATGGAGAACTTCACATAATGGTATTGATTGTGGCATATTCCTAATGAGACACATGGAAAAGTATATGGGAGAAGAAGAAAAGGAATGGAAATGTGGATTTATTCCTAAAGATTTAAAGGGACAACAACAGTTGCAGCTTGATGATTTAAGGAGAAAGTATGCAGCAAAGATCTTATTGAATGATGTCAATGAAGTTAAGTCTTATGTGGTGGAAGACATGAAGAAGTATTTGGACCTTCCACCTATGGAGAAAAGAAAGTTACAGAAAAATGCAAAACAAAGAATATACAAAAGGCTCACTGAACACCTATTTTAGACTGAACTTGGGCTTTTCATGTGTATGTAGTCATATTTTAAGATAGTATGTACTCGTATCATGAAAACAAGACAACAGTTTTACTTTTGTGTTCTTTGTTTTTATTTGGTATCATAGTATCATGATTTAAAGCAGTTTAAATAGTTTGTTGATTGACTTATAGAAGGATCCATACAATTGGGTAAAGTATGACTCATAAAATACATATAACACAATAAACACTATATAACACAATTGTTTAATTATGACACAATGGATTAATTATAACACAATTGATCAATTATAACACAATGGATGAATTATGACACAATTGATTAATTATGACACAATTGATGAACTATGATATAATTTAATAATTATTACACAATTGTCTAATTATGACACAATATAAAAATTGAAAACGAAAACAAAAAATTAATATTATTAAGAAAAAATGATATAAGTAATATGTAAAGCAGTTATTATGACACGTTAATATAATTGTATGGTTTGTTTGATAAAAAATAAGACACAAATTACAGTAGGATCAATACAATTGGGTAATATATGAATCATAAAATACATATAACACAATGAACACTATATAACACAATGGGTTAATTATGACACAATTAATCAATTATAACACAATGGATTAATTATAACACAATGTAAAAATCGAAAACAAAAACAAAAAATTAATATTATTAAGAAAACAAATGATATAAGTAATATGTAAAGCAGTTATTATGACACAATAAAAACTAAAATAACACAATAACTTATATATAACACAACAATCAGTAAACTCATAAAACACAAAATACAAATTATTATCATGACACAATTGATCAATTGACACAAAATATTACTCAATTTTGTTTGTGTTATAACACTAATTCTCGATAGTTACAATTATCACTAATATGAAAATTTAAGATGAAAAACAAATATAGAAACAATAACTTTTTCTATTGAGTTAAAGATGAAATTCCTGAACTACTTGATTCTTTACTTTGAAGACGCTTTATGTATAACGTACATGTACGTTGATTATGTCTAGTTTTCTTGCAGAAACTACAAACCCTAACTTTATCCATTGCTATCTCACGAGCTGACTTGTACCGTTTCCTTGTTGTAATTGGCACACGGACTGAAATGTTGTACGGTTCGCTCATTCCAGTAACTGATGCAAATTTATCTCTCTTGCTAGAACGTGGAGCAGTGACTTTAACCTCATCCGCCTTGGCAATATAATTTTTCACGTAATCTCTATAAAGACACAACTGATCTTTGTTTGTAACCAATTGATTAATAACATAATCATTTGAATGTGTAATCTCACGAATGATGGTTTGTACATCAACCTCAATGCTTTTGTGGCAATTTGACCCTTCCACACAGCGAATTGAACTATTTGCAACAGCATCCCTTGTCCAACGCCTAAGTACATACTTTTTTGGAAACTCAATTATGTGACAGAGCCTTAACACATAGTAAATATGTTTACAAAGTAACCCAAATTGCTCAAATCTGTTACAGCTGCATGATATAGTTAGATCTTCCTTCCGAAACATAATCTACAACCAAATAAATAAAATAAATAATCATAAAATGAGATATCACACGACAGAATGTTATACAACACAATGACATATATATAATACTATAATAAATAACACAACGAGATATTACACAACGTACACATAACACAAATAATATATAACACAATACTATAATAAATAACACAATCAGATATTACACAACGGACACATAACACAAAAAATATATAACACAATAAAATTAACATATAACACAATAATAAAAGACACAACAAAAACTTGTCAATATCTATCACTTTTATATAACACAAATAATATATAACACACTATTATATAACACAATGACACATAACATAATAAAAATTGAACATACAATTACATATAACACAAAAAGATAGTAAAAACATGAATAAACAATACAAAGGTACAAAGAATATAATTCATACCTTATAATATGAGCTAGAATCATGTGAAAAAATCCTTAATTGAGTACTTTTCAAACTCACCAAAGGTTTCAACATTAACTGATGCACAACTATTAATAGCATCATCTATCTCCAATTGCTGATCCAAGAAAATTGTTTGTGTATAAATTTTTGCAGCTTGATCTTTAAGAGGAAATGAACTCAATATGTCAGGTTCTGTGTATCTTGATTCATGATCATTCTTCCTATGCTCATACCTTTGTGCCTCCATTGCCGTCTCAAAATGACTATAAAACTCAATGAAGGTCGAATTTGCATTACAAAAATGACTAAAAAAGTGATTTTGACTCTCTGCTCTTGATGTAGTACGTATAAGGCCAGACAGATTCTCATCTAAATAATAGGCAGGTATCTAGTCTTTTCTAATGTTATACATATCAGACAACCAATGATGATTACTTAGCCCATAAGTAGAAAGAATTGAATGCCATTCTTTCTAAAAAACATCAGCTGTTATACTGTCTGACCATACTATAGTACATAATCTTTTTTTGAAATCTGTTGTATTACATAAAACAGCTCCAACCTACAAAAAAAAAAGACATAATCAAAAAGACAGAATAACATTACAGAAAAAGACACAATGATTACAATAAACAATAACATCACAGCAACTAATACATAATGATCAAAAGGATAAAAAACACAAAGAAAATAAGACACAATGGCTTTACATCAACTAATACACAATGATGAAAAGGAGTAAAAAAACAAAATGAAAATAAGACACAATGGCATTACATAAAATAATACACAATGATGAAAAGGAGTAAAAAAAACACAATGATGAAAAGAAGTAAAAAAACACAATGAAAATAAGACACAATGGCATTACATCAAATAATAAAACAGTACTATATGTCGTAGGAAAACTAAAAACACAATACCTTTCCTGTCAATTTCTCCCAAATATGCTACATGCATAATCTGTGACGAGTATTTGGTAAAACAAATTGAATAGCCTTCTTCATAGCAGGATCTTGATCAGTAACAATTACTTTAGGAGGAAAACCAAATGCATTAACAAATTTTCTCAATAACCAGCTGTACGAATCAGCGGTTTCAGAACCAAGAAGGGCAGCACCAAGAGTAACATTTCTATTGTGGTTATCTATACCAGTAAAAGGAACAAATACCATATCATACCTACAAACACAATAGCAAAAAGAAAATAAATCCAAATATAACACAATGTATAAAATAACATAATGAACTATTAAATCATACTTATTTGTTCGATATGTGGCATCAAAAGCTACCACATCACCAAAAACCTGGTAATTCTTCTTGGAATCCTCATCAGCCCAAAACAAAGCACCTAGGCTGCCATCTTCCTTAACAGTATAATCAAATGAAAAATTGGGCAAACTCTCCTTTT
This sequence comes from Mikania micrantha, assembly GCA_009363875.1. NCBI lineage: Eukaryota > Viridiplantae > Streptophyta > Magnoliopsida > Asterales > Asteraceae > Mikania > Mikania micrantha. The sequence goes on from CM018697.1 coordinate 84,338,727, forward strand.
TCTTGTTTAGACGTTGAACAATCATCTCCGCATCATACTCACCAATGTATTCATTTATACCCCTTCTATAATTCTTAAAATCAGACTTTGTAGCTCCTATATCCCCATAACCACCATACAAACTCTTCAAAATGTTAAAAGCTCTTACAGGTCCAATATTAATCGTAGACAAAGCTTGAATTGCGCTCTCTTTTGTGTGATCAACCCTTCTTGTAGCAGTTAAAAACTGAACATCTTCTTCAACAAAACTATGGTTATGCTTTTCTTGAAAATAATATACCTTGTACTTATTACCATCAACTAACTGTAGCTTCATTTGTGCATCACACCCAATTCTCTTTGATGCTCTCCTACGCTTTAATGTTGCTTGATTTTCATCACTAAAACTTCCAAATCCTCTTTCCTTTCTAAAACCTTGTTTAGAACAAACTAGATATTTCAATTTAATAACATCATTATGTTTGTATTCTGCACTCTTCCTTACTGAAAAACCACTACTAATGGCATACTTTTGATAAAAAGCAAATGCATGATCAATACTATCAAACACCATACCTACCATAGGTACAACTGAAGAGTTTGAAATTCGGGTGTAATACATTTTTCCAGAACTTAGGGATATATATTGAACACCAACTTCATTGTAAACAGCCACATCTACATAATAATAACACAATGTATAACAATGATTTAGTTTAACATGTATATAACACAATAAAAACTAAAATAACACAATAACTTATATATAACACAACAATCAGTAAACTCATAAAACACAAAATACAAAAATACACAATAATTAACATAACCGAATACATACAATAATGATACTCGTAATAAAATAAGACAATATCCATGATAGAAACAATGATACGTAATACACAACATAAACAATGATAAACACAATTTATAATCTCATTACTCGTGATAATAAATAGACACAAAAACAATACATTATACACAAATTGGAACAAATAATGTCACACCCCGGGCCGGTGGGAACGGATCGTGTTTTCCCATCGGGCGGAAGGTTCCCAGGGCGCGATATCTTGAGTGATAATCAAATGATCAGATTGTTTACATAGCACATAATAAATAAATGAGAAATGCTAACGCATCCATGACATAGAATTACAAGATTAAATTACAATGTATCGTTCATAATTTAATCAAGTAAATCTACGAAAAAGAATCAAAGTAACTATATCTTGTATCTGTATAAGATATACAAAAGATGATTCGTTGTTCTTGTTGCCAAAAGCATGCAACACAAAATAAAGCTAGGTCTTCTAAAAGTCCACTAGCTTAATCCTTGCATGTAAGTAGTTACACCTGTTCATCACCTGAGAAAACATGTATTTAAACAAAGTCAACACTAGGATGGTGAGTTCATAAGTAAGTTAATTGAAAACCTTGATTCATTCACATGCACAATCACAATGTATATTATGTTACTTGTATGTCATTTGTTTCACTTGTTCACCCAATGGCTTCTCAATAGTTATATTTACAAATAGTATATCATCCTAGTCGTGATGCTTATATATAGGGCATATGTAAGGGAACTAAGCCCTAGCCAACATCCCACCACATCACTACCAGAACTCCACACTACTTGCAATACAACTATTGATTTCCATTCCCAAATCCACATGTCCGTCACATTCTTGATCACCTGTGATAACTTGTATAGAATAATATAATGATGTAATTGTTGGTATCGAATCGAAGTTTAGATAACCATTAAATATGTTAAGGATATTAGATTCATCAAATCTGTTCCTTGTATTATTATATATTTGTGGGGTTAAATGTTGTTTCACTTTTAAATATTAAGAGTGTTAGTTAACCACTTGTAATTTGTTCTTGAACTATATATAGTGCATAGAGCCTAAAAGGAATCCATTGAAATCATCACGTAATCAGATTTCAATGCATCCGATTTACCTCTACCACTTTGTATACCCATAGACCTCATCGAAACAGTTACTAGCAATGTGACGTGAGAATATACATTACTCAGTCTACTAGTCAACAAGAAACGATGGATTAATTACTTATCACTGCAGATTAATATCACCATGTGTCGCTTTCCAGAACCTGACTTGAAGTCGCCCTGTCACCGGTCATACGTTACGGCCAATTAAACAATACGATCAACATACTAGCCCTACAAGCTAGAGGTTTGTCAAACCTATGGTACCACTATGCTATCGTCGGTTTAGTCACATCAAACTAACTGGTCAGCGAATTAAAGGGGTTACATGATCAACTTGAACTAGTGGCACATGATTGAAGTGATATAATACAACAGGTCAATAGCAACTAATTGTAATTGTGTTCATCCGTGTTAATGTTCTCAATGTCATATGTTCTTCGTGTTATTAACAAGATTAAATAAGAACTTGTCTTATTACATTATGTTAATTATTAGAGTGAATGATGTTGTTATCATGAAGTTACATTATCATGATTATCATTCTTTGTTCCATGTTCTCTTGTAATATGTGTTGAGTTGTAAAGCTAAGTGTTTAAAGGACGTGTCCTAATACACTTACTTAACTCTTGTATCGAATGTTATTACAAAGATACATAGTATCTTTATATCATTCATATGTTTGCCTGTGATTGTTCCAATGTCTGTTTATGTAAGAATAAATGAGTGTTATAAGATAAAGTCTTATAACTATATTATTCTAATGTGTTGATGAATTAGTAAGATATATCATCTTGTTCATCTGATTATCCCTGTCATGTCATGATCATACAAGCATGCATACAATGATAAGCGATAATAAACAATTAAGTATTATCTAAATCAAAGTATAAATAACATGTTAAGTAGAACTTTTAAATAAATAAAAGTAAACATGTTTCTCAGCCCCGAAGGTTGAAAATCAGTTAAGATTAAAGAAAAGGGGCATATGAACTCACCTTGTTGTTGTAGGAGTGGTTGACTTAACTTAAAAACAAGGGTGCACGTGCTCTTGATTGTTCTTGAGTTTGTTTTCACAATCCTGTATTGATTTCATGTTGAATGTAACTTAGGAGTGTAAGTTATAGGAATTTGTGCATGTGCATGTGCATGTGTTAACCCTAAAAGGATTAACACTCGTGAGTCTCGGTTGTCGTTATTCGGCCCTGTGTATTTGTTGTGCTTTTACATATTCATTTATCTATTTGCCCTAACACTTGAAATCACTTGTTAACGTATTGGAACTACCTTGTTTTAGAAATTGTGAACTTAAGTATACCATCTTATCACCATTGTAATAATTAGTTTTGTAATCCCATGTATATTGTTCTAAGTTACTAGTTGTGTGTATTAGATGCTCTCATAATCCATGGGCCGAATAGGTGACATGATTGGGCCGAGTCCATAAGCCTTTGACCGAAATAGGGGACCTTGGGCCCAATTTATTATATGATTAGGAATATGGGCCTACAATAACCCTTTGGGCCCGTTAACTTTTCTGGGTCGCAGCAAAGAATTAGGCCGGCTGATTGTGCTAATTAGAAAGGTTTGGGCCGGTGTGCTTAGGCTGGGCCGAAACAAAAGAAATGGATCAATGGACTTGTTGTTGGGCTTAAACAATCAAGTTGGGTCGTAGCTAGGGAGGTTGGCCGCATGTTGTCAACTGGTTAACAAAGGAAACCAGCGAACCTTCTGCTATAATGTTCCTAGGTTCGGCTACACTCCTCAATCAAAAGGTTCGTTCAACTGGAAATCACAGGTTCGCTCCCTTCATCTCAGGCAGCAGGGTTTGTGGTCTAGAATGGTTCGACAACCTCAAGAGGGTTCGGCCAACTGGCCAAAAAGGTTCATGATTGGCTATGGTTCGGTGGCTGTTGATGGTTCGTTGCAACAGAAAAGGTTCGGTGGTTGCATGCTTCGTTTCATCTAAAAGGTTCGGCACTTCGGGTTCGGCTATAGTTCATGTAGGTTCGGTGAGGGTGACAATAGAGAGATCGTGAGGGTTCGGCCATGGCTCTGGACATCAACAGGTTCTTGGCTACACAGCTCAACCACAACTCCAGTCCCCATCGTCATCTTCATCAAACCTCTTAGACCTATGTTGTTCCCGCGACTCTAACCATGCGATATGTCTACTCGTGATAGTAAGGTTCGAGCTAATACAACTGTTAACCGGTGGAAGGTGTGGTTCAACAAAATTTAACTGATTAATTCTTTTTTTTCTTCATACCATCATACCTCAAAATCCGGTGATAAATCCCTCCGATCTACTGTACTTTCAGGTAGAGAAGATCAAGAGCTTCGCGTAGGTCCAAGAATCACCCAAAACCGTTGAGAAACGAAGGAGATATGACGATTTGAAGTTGGATTCTAGTGTGAGAGTGAAAGGTTCGGGAATCGCTTTTAGAGAGAGATAGAGCTGATGAAAAATGAGGAGAAACACCCTCATTTGATGATTTTATACCCCGGGGGTATTCGGGTTCGTTTCGGTTGCTCGGTTCGCGATTTCGTCGCGTATCCGGAATTTTGCGCGTAATTCATTAACAAGAAATAAAAAGGGAGTTAAATTAATTATTTTGATGAGTTTCAAAATTGTAAAAATGTTAAATATTTTATTTTATTAATTTACAGTCGTTCGTGTCGCGTTTCGTTTTTGTTTCGTCAAATCGCGTCACCATCGCGCGTATTCGTTCGAATCGTCATTCGAACGAACACGACGATGGTTTTGCTTTCCGAATTTTGTTTTCTACTTTCCAGTTATCATTTCAGAACGTTAAACTCACAGATATGTTTGTGTGAATCGTCACCCACGCAAACACGTTGTCAGTTCGTTATTCTGAAACAACACTACAACCTTGTTTGAATTGTGTTTCCTCACTGTCGGACTCAACTAAACATCCTGTCTTTCACATTGTTTTCACATTGAATTGTCGGCCATCTGATTCCTGTCATCTATGGATATCAGATCGCAACCGATTTGTTATTGTTATTCGCTTGAACACTGTTGTTGCTCATGATCTGTTGTGTTAACTGTACTTACGTTTTCACCTAAATACACACAACTAATGTTTCAACTGTATGTTGTACTTACTGTATTTAAGTTTACACGAAAATACATACAACTGTTTCTTGTATTTAGAATTCTGTCAATACGATACTGTTTACACACATGTAATTACACATAGTTACTGTTTATAGTACACGTATCGTACGGTCTTGCCGGCCGGTCAGGTACTAGTTGTCACAAATAACATATATAACACAACAAACAATATGATAAACATAATACAATAGACACAACAATGACAAACATGATAAAATAGACACAAACAATGATAAACATGATACAATAGACACAACACATCATGATTGTCATTAAAATTAGACACAAACATGATCCATTATACACAAATTCGCAACAAACACCATCCAATACACAAAATTAGACACAAAAATGATCCATTATACACAAATTCGCAACAAACACCATCCGATACACAAATCAAAAGTTTAAAATAATCACAATCCAATAAGAAAACACATTGATCAAACGAAAAAAAACGTACCACATGCATCTTCAGAAATCGACATTGCTTAGTTAATCAACTAATCAGGAGCTGATGGCCAGAAGATTACGATCCAGATTGCTAATCTACGTTCTTCAAATTGCTAATTGTTAATCAGATAATAGAAACAATGATCGCCAGAAAGATTATGATCCAGATCTTCTATACACGTAAAAGAAGTTATATACGTAAACAATTAAAGAGTATATAAACCTTCTAAAATAAAATTTTCTTCCAAATATACCCTCCATTAAATTTTAATCTCATGTTTAATCCAATGGTTAAAATTCCTTCTCACCTTCTCACTAAGATAAACCTTTTTTACTTGAACCTAAACCTCTATATATATAAGATGTTTTTAAATTTTAATTTTTCTACTCTTTCTTTTATTAAATAATAGTGATTTTATTCAATTTAGTAAATAATATGACTAGCTTATAATTTTAAAATTTATTTATTTAACTTATATAATACAATATATTTAACTTATATAATTTATTTAACCTAGTATCCAATATTTTTCAGTTATACAATAATATATGTTATTTAGTGTAAATTACGGTTTTAGCCACTATGGTTTAAGTGTTTTAGCTATTTTAAAATAAAATAAAATATTTTATCAATGCAGCCCTTGTGATTTTAAACAAATAACAGTTCAGTTCTATCGTTTAAGCAATTAACGATTTTGGCCCCCAACCATAGCTATGTTTGGGAGGGCCAAAAACATTGGTTGTTTAAACCATATGGACTGCATTGATATAAGATTATAATTTAGGTTGAAATATTTAAAACATTAAAAACATAGAGCCCAAAATCATAATTCTATGTTATTTATAAACACAAAGTCATAAACCGGTTAGTGCATGAATTCATTGTTAACTAGAATGGGACCCATTTATTTAAACGGATATACGTTTTTTTTGAATGGCTTGATACAACGACACCCAAGGCAGGATTTCAACCGTCCCCTCGGATTTAACGCTCTGGGGCGTATGCCCGAGCCCACCCCAGGAGGACCCCACAACTGGGTAAACCCCTGACCTTGCTTCAGCAAATATGCCTCAGCCCGGATTCGAACCCAAGACCTCCCATAGGAAAGTCAAGGGGGTAACCATTAGGCTAGAAGACCTTGGTTTAAAACGTATATACGTGCTCGACATAAAACAAACCCGAGCTTGTTTAAACTAAATGGTATGACATAATACATATTATTTATAGAAATAAAGTTGTTAACTTACATATAACTTATCATAGTAACGTGTGAACCACTGATTTTCATGTCATGTCACCAATGTCTAGTTACCATGACATCCGTTGGCACCCCACCACCACCCCAGGAGGAAACTGCACCGGAAAATCCCCTGACCTCTCAAGGACCCCTATTTCGCCTTGAGAGGGATTGGAACCCATGACCTTACATTTGAAAAGCTAATGGGTACCGCTAGGACATAGTTGAGGGAGAGAAGAAACCGAGTAGAAATTAATTTGTTATTTTTTTTTATTTTTGAACAGAGTGGTTAGAACACACTACGAGATTTCACACTTCATATCAAATTTGACTCTTTGAGGCGTATGACTACCTTAAGTCCTAAGAGAAACCTCACAACCGGGTAGCTCAACAAATATGTGTCGATCTGAATTCGAATCCAAGACCTTTTGAAAAGAAGCCAAAAGAGTAATCATTATACTAAAAATTACACTAAAAGCCTCTTGGTTAATTAATTTATTACTCTTCAAAAATATACAATTTTGATATGTATTTATACAAGCTAGCTTCTTTTTTGAACGGCAACTTTTCATTAAAACAACTAAGAGAGCCCGCAAGATGTTTAATAACTCACTTGGGTAACAAATACAAGGCAACACAAGACAAATCCCCATGTACAATAACACCCAAAACGCTACAAATAAATTAAAAACCAAAATTACACAATTCTTCCCATGTCAAAGAACACTATCCTGCATGGTGTTTCACCCAAAAGAAATTTCATGAGTATAGCTTAATGAATAAACTTTGATACGACCCTTGTTTTTTTAAAAATCATTTCATTTTTGTTTCTCCAAATACAACAAATAGTTGTTAATATCACTGCATACAAAAACTCTTTTTTCTTTTGACTTAAAGAACTAAATCTATAAATTTATACAAGCTTTTTTTTGGAACGGATTTAGGCTGAACGACTGATTTAAGCCTAAACGGACACACACCCAAGGGCAGGCCCATTCGTCATACGTCCACCCAACAGATAAGCGAGAATCGGATAAATTCGTGCGCCATCTCTACTTTATTGCAATACCGTTAAACTAGAACCCATTTGGTAATTTATACAAGTAGCTTATGGAACAAATGCAATTCGGAGCCCGATGGAGACGATGGATACAAGGGTATCTAAAATCAGGAAGATGTTCTATTTTGGTTAACGGTTCACCAACGGAGGAATTCCAAATTTCCCGGGGAGTTAGACAAGGCGACCCAATATCCCCTTTCTTGTTTATCATTGCCATGGAGGGCTTGTCCGGTATGATACGATCAGCTGTTGATAACAGTTTAATAAAAGGGGTACAACTTCCCAATAATGGCCCAAATATTACCCACGCAATGTATGCAGATGACGTCATAATCCTAGGGGAGTGGTCTGTTCAGAATGTTTTAAATCTCAAGAGGCTTTTAAGGTGCTTTTACATGGTCTCAGGTCTACGTATTAACTATCATAAAAGCAAAATCGTTGGGGTTGGCGTTCCGGGAGAGGACACTTTATTGGCAGCAGGTCATATGGGATGTAATCATGCCACTCTTCCGATTGATCATCTGGGCTTACCGATAGGAGCTAATATGCGCCTTACTAAGTATTGGGACCCGATTGTTAATAAATTCAAAAAGAAACTCAGCTCATGGAAGGCCAAGAATCTTTCATTTGGTGGCAGGTTAACTCTTGTTCGGAGTGTAATGGGTAGTTTACCTCTTTATTATTTCTCTATGTTTAAGGCCCCAAAAAAGATAATTCAAAAATTGGAATCAATAAGAAGAAAATTTTTGTGGGGTGGAAATGAGGATCGTAAGAAAATCCATTGGGTGGCATGGGATAAGGTGTGTACTCCAAAGAATTTGGGTGGCTTGGGCATTGGAGGACTGCGATCTCTTAATATCGCTTTAATCTTTAAATGGTGGTGGAAAGCTTTGAAGGGGGGTATAGGCCTATGGTCCGAAGTTATAAAACATATACACAAGGTGTCTTTTGAGAATGTGGAAGAATTGGGGAAAGCAACTTTTGGTGGCTCATGGGCTGCCATTGTCAAAACAGGTAAAGAAGTTCAATGTGAAGGAAAAGATATTGGTAAGGTCATTAGGAGGCAGGTGGGGGATGGAACAAATACCCTCTTTTGGAAACAAAATTGGTTCGGGCTTTTTCCTTTTAAACAGTTGTTTCCCAATCTGTTTGCAATCGAAAGATTTAAGAACTGCAAGATTTCACAAAGAATACTCATGGAACCAGGAGGTACGCTTAGCTTCAATTGGGATTGGAAACGGGCAGTATTAAGCAACAGTTTAGCCCAAGAATGCAATGATATTGAAGAAATGTTACGATGCTATCCATTTAAAGGTGGTAGAGATAGTTGGGTTTGGAGGGGAGATGTTAATGGCGATTTCTCAACAAAATCATGCCGTGATTGGATCAATGATTACAGTAACAGAAATACAACAACAAGCACCTTATGGTCCAATTGGGTACCGGTTAAAGTGAATAGCTTTATCTGGAAATTATCACTCAATCGTGTCTCGGTCAAGGTTAATTTGATGGTAAGAGGAATTAGTTTACCATCCTCAAGTTGCCCCATGTGTACGTTAGAAGATGCGGATGAAGATCATCTGTTTTTCAGATGTCCAGTGGCAAAGGAGACTTGGAGGAGAATACCATGGTGGGCAAATAATGATTTTGTTTGCCAGGGATCGATACATAACATCTTGAGCTCTCTAGGTAACGACAACGAAGTGGGGAGAAAAAACAAGATAAAAATGGTAATTGTTTTTGCCACTATTTGGGAAATTTGGACGTGTAGGAATAAATGGGCCTTCAAAAGCACAAGAACTTCGATGGAATACTTGTTGGATGCGATCAAAGTGCAAGCTTTTACATGGGTTACTCACAGAGGAAGGAAGATTGCAACTGTGTGGGACAAATGGAAAGATAATCCATGGGAGGGCGTTGTTTTGTTATAGTGGGTTCATTGTATGTGTTTGGGTGAATGAGTTGGGTGTTTTTTTCCCTTCGTGTCCTATCTTGTATTGGGTGTTTGCTAGTAACCCGCTAGCGTTTTTTTTTCCTAATATATTATTGCCGTTCCAAAAGAAAAAAAAGCTGAACTCTTTTTATATATCGGAGTTTGATGACGGTGTTTGCCTCGTGATCGGCGGAGAGCAGATCCCTCGAGACTATTCCCCTGTCACGTGTACTCTTTTGACCATTCCAATCGACTGTACGTCTACATTTTCTGAAAAGTTTTTATTTTGGGAGTTTAAGTAGATGAAAGGTTGGTTTAGCCATCTTTTAATCATTGAGAAATTGCAAAAAATGTTTAATACTCTAAACGCGAATAATAAAAAAAAATCCCTACTTTAACTAAAACGTCCTTAAAGTCCATATTTTAATGATTTGTTATAGTATAGACATTTTTTTTAAAGTAGTAACTTTTTTTTTAAAGTAGGGACATTTTTTGTAATTTTTCAAAGATTGAGACCTTTTGTGAAATATGGACAACCTATAGGGACCTTTCAAGTATTTAACCTTTTATTTAACAGCTTTCAAGTACTTAACTCTTATTTTTAAGAGCTAATTACCAATATTTTTCTACCCGGATCCCTTAACTTATTTTATAAGAAGTATTGATTTGAGTTTTTTTAGAAACAATTGTTTGTAGATAAAATAGAGTTTTACCGGTGTGGGTTTCTTTCTGTATGATAGGGCCAAGTTTCTTCCTGGTAAAGTAGAGTTTTACCAGGTTTCTTCCACCGACGGGGGTGGGTGGCAGTAGTGGGCGGTGGTGGGTAGTCTCTGGCTCTCTGTAGACTTTAGAAAATTCTAAAAGTGATTGGACCACATTTGCACAAGAAGATCTCGCGCAAACGTTTTTTTAATGAAACATCTTCGAAAAAAAATAGTCTGCAAATGTCAACGTCTGCGCGGCGCAGAAAAAAAGGCTGCGCATACCTTTTATAAAAAACAAACAAGGCCTAAGACTGCGTGTTTTCTCATTACTACACCATTTATTAATTGTCATACCAAAATGAATTTGATAATCTGGTACATAATTCTCTAATGACTACTTCATTTGATGAGGCAATCTCTAACGACTACTTCATTTGAGATTCTTGGTTTATTTTTTATGAAAAGATCTTTTAATTTGTTTTTCTCATCAAAATAATGATCAACAATGATCAAAATAACACATGATACGTTTATTTTTTTGAACAACTAAATTTTAGAATCACTGGCGGATTATTGAAGTGTTATTGTGTCACAAGCAATACCAACTAGTCATATCCATTACCAAGTCATAAGTTTTAGAAGAAATTCAATATTTTAAGAAAAAACCCCTTGTGAAATTCGAACTCAAGACTATTTGGTTATTAAGTTTTATCCCACCACCAAGACATCACTAAGTTGTAAGGCCTTTGATAGCTAGGTTGTAATGCCTTTGGTACTTTTTTTTGAACCGCTAAATTTTATAGGATCATTGACGGATCACTGTATTAGCATCGTGTAACCAATATTATCACCCGATCATATCCACCATTAAATCACCAGTTCTGGAGGAACTCAATATTTTGTGTGACTATCCGGCATTTCGGATTAACCCTGTTAATCAGAAATTAACAGAAATAATCAGAAATCAAACAAGAAAAATTTAACTAGAAGGTGTGTAATTAATCAAATTAGGTTTAGAAATATCCAATTTATAAGAATATGATTTGTAAAGGGGTAAAATGACCAATTTTTACTTTCACAAGTCAACATTCGGCCAAAGGGATCAACTGAAACCGAAATTCGAGTTAATCATTCGTAATTAAACGACTTAAACCTTCAATTAACTCACATTACTGATATTAGTCGGTTATCAGAAGTTAATCATCCATAATTGTCGAATTTAATCGATTAATTCGTCCATAATGACGAGACAGTAAATATTCCGTATCAAACCGGTATAATTCGACAACAATGCATCAAATTGAAGCTTCCTAAACTTCAATCGGCATCCTTAGAGACTTCTGCAAGCACCAATTCAATCTCAGAATCGTCGGGTTGAAGGATTCGATCGGGAGTTGGCCGAAGAAGATGTTTTAGTCAACTGATATCAATTCGAAGTCCAATCAGGTAATACTTAACCCCTACATCACCTAAAAGAGCCGACTAAGCATAGCCCTATGCTAATTCGGGCTCTCAATATTGAATTGTATGAAGTCGATCAATTAGGGTTCATACAAAAACGATTTGGGGGTTTCGGTTCAATCGAGTTTAAAAATTAACTCAAATCACACAGAGAGTTTCGGAACTCCTTGTTTAATGAAAACCATATCTCAATTTCAACAAGATAACAATGAATTGAATGAATTCTAGTTCTAGGGTTCTTCGGGTTAAACAGTTTGGGGGTTTTGATGCAAACGAGTTTTAAAATCGAATTAATTGGTATGGGTAGATTCGTAGAACTATGTTGAACGAAAACCTTATGAGTTTACGGCTTGAGGCAAACGAATTCGACGAGATCGAATGATGGGTTTTAGAAATCGAGTTCGAACATGTGTACACCCAAATAAACGAGTTATAGTGATTTGTTTTCGAATTAAAATCACCTAGAGACTCTGTTGAATACCCAGAAGCGAAGCCCTATGGTTTTAAGGTCTATTGAGATCGAATTGCGGGTCAATTGAAGCCATATGGTTCGGTTTAGGGAAGAACAAAGGGGAATTAGGCGGGATGTGGTTAAAACAAATCAAAACGAACATCTGTTGCGATACCCTAGCGGGAGAGACTGGTAAGACGCGTGTGTGTCGAGCGGGAGGTCGCGGGTTCGAGCCGTGCATCGGCCGGGTTTGTGAAAAAGATATCATTTTTGGTATTTTTGCAATAACTCTCGCATACGAACTCCGATTTAACCCGTTCCAGTTACGTTGGAACCAGAATTGAATACCGGAAAAGATTAAATAATAAAAATTATAAAGTTGTATCGAAATCACGATCGCGTATATTTACATGTGTTTCGATATGTTCGTAAATGTTTAAACAATTTAAACAAACGAACCTAAAACCGTGCATACTTTCGTATGTACATTTCAAACAATCTAACATACGTGTGTTGACACGTATGTGATTTCAAACATAAAACGACATCCCGAATAACACAACGTTACTGTTAAAACACAGATTTCTCGTAGAAGACTGTTGACGCAATTTCATGTGTGTTTGATCATTCTACTGCATTCAAATGTGCGTACACGACCCATTTTCTTATTTTAACTGTTTTGGGAGAGAAAACATGTGCAAACAAACGATTTTGGATACTGATCACTTGCATGAGTTAGCTATTTACGATAAGTGCGAACATAGCATTACAAGTCCTTACATATCGAACCGTTTAGTTTGCCGTAGTGCAAAGCGTGGTAGTTGGAGATAGATCTATTGGGTTTGACAAACCTCACTTGATAGATTGTAGGTCTACGTAAGTGTTTAACTAACCAATTCAAACATTACTATTGTTTGTGCTAGACAATAGTGGTAAGGCAAATTATATTCTAACAGTCAGCTTCGGTGTCGACCACTTATGTAAATAGTACAATGACTAGCTATCATGACTATGCATGTGTGATTATGTTATCTGCAAACATTTTATGTCAAACAGTTGGTCAAACATTGTGATTACATATTCAAACATGTGTATGCACTAACCTTTGTGTTGACTTTATTTAAATGTTTTCTTAGGATACTAAAGCACAAGTAAGGACGACCAAGGACTAGGATGTTGAGTCTCATGCATGCATTTTAATTCAAGTGTTTTGGATTTGATTATTTAAGACTTTGAATTGTAATTTATATTTCGCAAACTGTTATGTTTTGTTATTGGTTTTAAAACGCTTCCGCAAACGTTAAAACTTTGATATTACAGTTTAGACCAAGTTTATGTTTGAAAAGCATATAGAGGTCTTTCGTTGTGTCTAATGACTGAGATCCTGGTTTGTCACGCCCTAAACGGTAAGATTCCGTTAGTTGAAATTTGAGGGTGTGACATTTTGAGAAAACTCCCTTATATCATTCGAACCCAAGACTATTTAGTTTATAAGTGTTATCTTATCACTAAGATACTAATAAGATGCCTTTGATACGTTTGTAGGCGAAATATTTTAGTAAAGTTAAAAAGTTAAAGCCTTAAAAGCGTATTATAAACTTAACTCTCGTGGATCAAATAAAATGTTGATTGTCAATGTGAGACTAGCCTGCTTATTATAGACTTTGTCTTTTAAAATGGAAAGTCATAGATTCTAACCTATGCAATAATGTAATTAGTTTATAACAGTTTATAAGAAGATGACATTTACCGTTCAAAAAAAATAAAATGTTGATTTCTCATCTCGTTTTTGACAAACGGGTCCCACATAACACAAGCCCTTTTGCAATGAATCAAGTGAAAATACCGCTTAACAAGTACCACTCTATTCACCACAACGTGCTTCACTGCCGCCTGATTGACTCTTATTTCATCTTCTTACTACCACCCCACCCCACCCCTACCTACCCTTATATATATATCCCAACTCTTCGTTTCTTTTCACACTCTTCCATCATTACACATTGTTATAAGCTCATCTATATATACATACATAGGATATAATATGTATAGGTGTGGTGGGTCTAATAATACCACCATGGTCTTTTCAATGCCTTACGATGGTGAATCGCCTGTTTCCTCGGCCGTTGATTGTACGCTTTCGTTGGGTACGCCGGCAACTCGGTTGACCGGAGATTATGACAGGCCCTATATGAATGAAGGAAGGTCTGCTACTAACTGGTCGGCTAGTTTCTGCTGGGATATTTTGCAGTCATCACCATCCCAGAAGACTAATGTTAATGGACCCGTATTGGCTCGCCGGTGTGCTAACTGTGACACCACTTCTACTCCGCTTTGGAGAAACGGCCCTCGTGGACCCAAGGTAGGTCCTCCGGTGATCGGATCGGTTCATAAATTTGGTTACTAACGGGCTGGGCTGTTTGGTAGCCTTTTAATGGTCTACCTCGTAATGATTCATAACCTTTAAATGATTAAAGAGGTAACCTACGGTTTGAACATCTTAATGTTGCATTTTAGCATTTTAGCATTTTTTAATCATAAAAATGATATAAACTATTAAGAGGTAACATGTTAACGAATCTTAAGCGACTATCAAACAAGTAACAACTCTTGACTTTTAATTTGTATTTTATTTACATGTAAAAATTAGTTTTTATAGTATTATTTTTTACGTAGTGTCTAAAGAATAATGTTTATATAACCGTTTATGATATCACTTTCAAAATAATAAATACTAATTAATACATTAAATGATTACTGGTTCTCAAGAAAATATTTATTCTAGAAATAAAGGTCTTGTATATATATTCTTATTAATATTTTTATAACTAATTCTATATGATGAAGATATGGTTACATTACTTATTTAAACCAACGTTTCATTTCAAAACGAAATGAAACCAGATATGAATAAAAACCGGTTGCATTGCGTCTGGTCATCCCTTTTGAACCGTTTCATCCAAATCATCAAACAAGATTTTAACTTTATTTCTATAAATCTTATTTACTAATAAATTTTGTACTTCAAACTATTAAATTTATTTATTTAAGGTTTTAAATACAAACTCATAAAAAAATTAACTTATATTTTGACATGATATATGTGTATACATGTTTAGTTTTTTTAATTTACAAAACTGTATTAGAAAATACAAACATATATACCAATAAATTTTTACTAAGAAAATCAAATCAGGATCCTATATTTGGAATATAAAATAATATGCGATCCATATAAAAAGGTTAAAATTGATTTATTTATTCAAATTAATTTTTTATTTAACTTTATTATAAATCACATTTTTATTTTTAAAATTACAAAAGACGTCTCAAATATAGTTTTAAGTGTTTTCTGTCACATAATACAAAATCTATATATTATATTTTTTAGATTAGATATTTAGATACATATATTGTTTCAATATTTTTTGTGCTTTTTTTAAATATAGGTTAGACAAAATTACACATTTGAACCTTTATGTTTGTAAGAAATAACAAATATGAACCTTTAACTATCTTAATTACGTTAAACAACCTTTAAGTATTTAAGTTGTTTCAACTTTCAACCTTTACATTAACCCCGGTTAGATTTACCAGTTAAATCTAGTCATGTGCAAAAAATGTGATGGGTATTCTAGGTATTTTGATCTTTTGTTATTTTTAAATATAAAACCCACTATTCACATATTATCGTATCTTATTTAATAATTTACTCCAAATTGGGGTGTCCGAAAATTAGGGCTAAAACCCACCCAAAAGTTCACGTGGTTCCTCCCTCTTCGGTTAGTGTTCACCCAGAAGTTCACGTGGTTCATTCATCTTCAATTAGTGTTCGAAACCTAAGGTTGTAGCCGGATAGGATTTATCATTTTTCTTTTTATCATTATGTAACAATAGCAGTAGCAACAATGATAAATCCTATCCAACTACAAGACTAGGTTTCAAACACTAACCGAAGATGGAAGAATCACGTGAACTTCTGGGTGAACACTAACCGAAGAGGGAGGAACCACGTGAACTTCTGGGTGAGTTTTAGCCCTAATTTTCAAACACCCCAATTTGGGGTAAATTATTTAATAAGATACGATAATACGTGAATAGTGGGTTTTATATTTAAAAATAACAAAAGATCAAAATACCTAGAATACCCATCACATTTTTTGCACATGACTAGATTTAACTGGTAAATCTAACCGGGGTTAATGTAAAGGTTGAAAGTTGAAACAACTTAAATACTTAAAGGTTGTTTAGTGTAATTAAGATAGTTAAAGGTTCATATTTGTTTTTTCTTACAAACATAAAGGTTCAAATGTGTAATTTTGTCTATAGGTTATAAAGTAACTAGTAAACCAAGGGCTTCTAGCCTAATGGTTACCCCATTGGCTTCCCCTGTGGGAGGTCACAGGTTCAAATCCCTCCCAAGGCGAAATAGGGGTCCTTGGGAGGTCAGGGGGTTTTCCGGTGCGGTTTCCTCCTGGGGTGGTGGGGTTTCAACGGAGGTCATGGTAACTAGACCTTGGTAACGTGGCCTGGAAATCAGTGGTTCACACGTTGAGATCAAATGCCGTTCAAAAAAAAAATAAAGTAGCTAGTAGCTACGGGTTTGATGTTTAGTCCCGATGTGAAAACATCTGACTCAAATTAATTATTTGTTATAAGTAAAAATAATCACTAAAAACATATTGGAATTTATAAAAAACAAATCGTTTCATTATTATGATATAAACGTTTTATGAACTTGTATATGCAGTCGCTATGTAACGCTTGTGGAATCAGGTTCAAGAAGGAAGAGAGAAGAGCGAACGCGGCGGCGTCGGTGGCGCCATGCGGCGGAGATACCACGGAGGCACACCATTACCAACCGACAATGAGCGGAAACCCATGGGTTCATCACACACAAACGGCACATAAACTGCCGCCATGTTACTCGCCGTCGCCGGCGACGGCGAAAGTGAGCGAGTTTAGGTTTATTGATGACGTGGACGACAGAGATTCGCCGTTTCTGACGTGGCGTTTCAACGTCACCGACGGAGCAGGTCTTGTACACGGCTTTACGAGGTGAATGTGGACCCATTTGAATCTGAAGTAAAAAATTAATTAATTATATTTCCAGAGCGAAAAAGTTTATTTCAGACCATCGGCTTTTTAATCACTTGTACTTCGTGCTTCGATGTTTGTCAATTTCTGCTTTGGAAAGGACTCGCTTTTGTTTAGTTATTAGTTTTTATATAATAATAATTAACAGTTTTTTTTTTGTCCTTTGGTTTCTGACGGTCAAAGACTAAACGTATACTTTTCCGTCTTTAAGTTGCCTTGTCCCTATTACTCTTATTTAAATTTTAACATATGGTTTATACAAAGTCTTAGGACCGTTTTGTTCTTTATAAACCATTAAGTGCTGAATGGTTAAAATGTTTGAATGGTTAAGAAGGTCTGAGTCATTAAGTGCTGAACTGATTAAGACTGTTTGGTTGTATATCTAAATAAAAAAAACACATTCTTTTTGTTCAAAACCGTAACCACCCTACCCGGTCGAGCATACAGACCCGTCGGCCCTCACCACTGCCCCCAAAGGTGCCTCCGCCTTCATCGACCTCACCACTGCCGCCTACATCGCCATCATAGATTAAGGTCGCAACCCCTTCGTACCCTAAAACCACAACCCTTGGTCGTCGATTTGATGGTGGAGCGAGTGAAAGACCCTAAAACCAGAACCCTCGGTCGTCGATTCGATGGTGGAGCGAGTGAAAAATCCTAAAACCACAATCTTGGCCGTCAATTCAGATCTCGGTCATGGTTCGGTGGTTGGGAAGATTGCGACGATCGTTGATTCATATCACGGGTGTTGTGCAGTGGTGCAGTCGGAGGTGTGGTGGGACCGACGTTGCCCCAGCCCCTGCGGTCGAGAGAGCGAGCCTTTCCCTCACGTCTAAAGGATTCAGACTTCTCCTCAAGTCTGAATGGTTTAGACCTCCATTCAGACATTTGCCGCCATTCAGATTTGGTTTTTTCGCGAAACAAACGGTTTAAATCTGAACCATTCAGATACTATCAAACAACCCTTAAAAGTAATTTTAAAATTATTATTTTAATATATTTATTTGTTTATTTTGTTTATTTTATTTTAGAACACCAGAAGTAGAATATGGTTTTAAAGCCACTACTTAAAAAAAAAAAAAAAAAAAAAAAAAAAAAAAAAAAAAAAAACTTAAATTGTCACCATTCACCAACGTTTGCATTACTTGAGCCCACAAAACTAACTTTTGGCCCAACACTTTCTTCCTAAGTAGAATAACTCACCAGCTCACCTTATGATTGCACGATCCAGACAACTCATGGTTCAATTTCAATCGATGATACCTGACGAAATTGAATGATAACATACTGAAAATCCTCTCCGGTGGCTAAACAGCTCCTTGTTAGTGGTATTGTGAAGGGTGAGAGCGTGATGAAGGGTGGTCATTGGTCAAGCATATCCTCACGCCTCATTACTACACATGCTCTTAGAAAAAAATAAAATAAAAAAATCAGAGGAACTAAATATGACAAACAATAAAGAAAAGAAAGAAAAATGACTAAAAAATAAAATTAATTATAAAGATACCAAAATTAACAAAACAATAATTAGTAAAAAACTATAATTAGTAAAAAACTATTAAAGAAAATACATAAAGGGCTAAAAAAAATTAAATTAAGGCCCGAATACAATTAATAACTAAACTAATTCAACAACCTTATAAATTCGTTGCAAGTAATATAATTCTTACGTCGTTTATACCAATGATCCTCAGCTCAAGTGGTTGAGGGAAGGTATCCGTGGCTTCAATATTGGGAGGTCACGGGTTCAAGTGTTGACATGGACAAAATAGGGTTTAATGCTGAACTAGGGGTTTTATCTCACCTATGATGAGTTTCCTCCTATTAAGTGTGGATATGATCGGATGGGTTTATAACCCGTCAGTTATCCAAATTGCTGTAAAAAAAAAGTAACAGCATGCATCAATACATCATATTAATTAAAAGGAAACTGGATTACAGCCTATAATTTTTTTATCAGACAACACAAAACTGGAAAGAATTCATGTATATAACAAACTTACGTACCTTTGGTGAGGTATACATCTTATTACACTCCAACAAGAACAAAAACCACATATATAACATCCTTCCTATAATTTGCAAACAAATTAAATAACCTACAATTAATTAATTAATTAATTAATTAATTAATTAATTATCTAAACATCAGTTTCCCTCCTAAAAACAAACCTCATTTAGATGCATCGAGGAATACAGATATTGGATTTTTATTTTTTTTTTTTTATGTTCTCATTGTTGCTCCTACATCACCCGCAGCATCCGATGTTTTCTCCTTAGCAGCCTCATAGGTTTCCTTAGCCTGCTCCTTCACCGTCTCCACCGACTCAGCCGCGGCATCCGACGCTTTTTCTTTAGCAGATTCATAGGTTTCCTTAGCCTGATCCTTAATCGATTCCTTAACATCAGTTGCTCTATCTTTAGCTGCATCGAACGTTTCCGAAGCTTCGTCTTTTAAAGAATCTTTGGCTTGTTGTGCTTTGTGTTTACCATCTGCAGCCATGTCATGAGCCATATCTGATCCTATGATCATCGCTTTACCAGCCCCTTGGTTTACGGAATCATACGCGTAACGACCCTTGTCTTCTGATGTTTCTTCAACAATCCCAGCAAAAGTTTGAGCCTTTTTCATGGCTTCATGTGCTATTTCAGATATGTATGCATATGCTTCATATGCTTTTGCACTGCCATCTTCTTTTACATCACCAGCCTTCTGAGATGCCAAGCTTCCCACCTCACCAGTCTTGTCAGAAACATACTTAGAAGATTCTGCAAAAAAAGGCTTTAATTACATAAGCATGTGCGTTCAGTGACTGAACTTATAAATAGTCACTTATAAATCTAGGCAGCAAACTCAACATGTATTAAATTTTCAGACGAAAAACGCATAATATTACATTACGAAGCAAAAAAAAGGCGGTGGCAGACCCCTGCCCTGACCACCCTTCGTCAATGTGCGTGCGTATATATGTTGTTGCTAATTCTAGTGTTATCAACAATTTTTGGATATTGGATCAACTTGTAAATCGAGATAATAATATTAGATGATTAATCAAATTAGGTGAAGCAGGATTGTAGGCTCGTTTAACATTAATATTATTTGGGCTTTATAAATTATGAACTATAAAACAAATCAAAAGTACGCTCATATGTATGATGCACATGTATCTATGATGTACATGGAATTTAAGATCAAAAGGGTTCTTCTTTCTCTCCAGAGGATGTTCCAAAAACATAAATGGTTACATGTTTTATTAGAGAACAATCACAAAAATATCAAAATCCAATTCCAACAACAAGAATCTCTGTCTAATCTGATAAATCATTGTGTGCAACCCATAAATAGGTTTATCTAGATAGTGATTCACAATTCAGAGATTAATCCAAGAAATTGTTTGAGAAGATTCATTCGAGTATCCAGGTTTGATTTCTGTGTCATTTATTAGATTTGTGACTCTAGTAGGATCACAGTCATATGCATTTAATTGTGCCTAAAGATATACGAATGCATGTTCGATACATTTAACTTAAAATTACCAGAAGCAGCCGAATTGAGTGTAGATGTGCTCTTTGATGCAGCCTCGCCAGCTTTATCTACAACACTGTGAGCACCTCCTTGCACCTGCTCCTGATCTAGACCAAGACCCCTACACATTTCCAAACATTTTTTTTCTTTTTTTTTTTTTTGCGAAATCGCTAGATTAAATGGAAGGAAACTCAAAGATATGATGGCCAAAGCATAGATACTAACTCAACAACGGCCATCCAAAATTATTATGAGTTTTACCCCAATTCAAAAAAGAAAATTCTCAAAATGTCTATTTGACCACCATTTTTTCCAAAAATGTCCAATTGACTTTTTATTTCAAAAAATGTCCATTGTCTATAGGCGCCGCCCGTACTTATACGGGCTCCGTCTGTAGCCATGCAGGCGCCGCCCGTACGTCTCTCACACCAAATAGGCGCCCCCTGTACGGGGAATTTTTGATTTGATGGTTTTTATGGGCGCCAACACCTTTATAGGCGAAAAGTCAATGGACCTTTTGAGAAAAAAATATGGTCAAATGGACATACAGGGAATTGACTTATTCAAAAATCGTATCGAACACATGAACATGAACACAATTAACATATTTTAAAAAAATGGTGAACGCCATCATTAGACGCCTCTCACACATGAGGAGGGTAAATCGCGTGACACAGGGAAAATTGGGTAGTGTCGGGCTTTGAACACTAGAACTCCATTATATTTTAGAACACAACAAACATATTTTACATGAATATAGCCGGTTTAATATGTTTTGTTTCTATATACTATGTGTAAGACGCCCCATTTGTGGCGCACGCATATAATGTATATATGTGTGGGTGCTTAAGGGGCAAAAGTAAAAGTGCACTAATTTTAACGTTATTTCAATTATTTTGTGAAAATAACGTTAAAATCATTGGGATGACGATGATCAACTTCAAACGATAACTTTGAGCCGGGGACTCTTTCGGAGCAGCCTCTCTATCCCAATTGGGATAGGGGTAAGGTTTGTATCTATCCTTTCCCCCCAGACCCTACCTAAAAGTGGGAATATACTGGGTAAGGTTGTTGTATACTATGTGTAACCCAAATTTTTTTATTTTTGCGTATCGATACTTCACACGTACAAACTTGTTTATACTAATCTCAAACCTGATTATATACTATATATAATCAGAAACCCGTATACTCAAACCTATAAACACGGTCTTGTGTAAGACTAACAAAATGGGTGGGTGGGTTAGGTGGCATGTCCTAACGAGTTCGGGCCAAGAATAAATTTTAAACAAAATCATTTTGAAACTATATGAGTCTTTTTAATAAAAATTGATTTAGTTCAAGTGTTTAACCAAATAAATAGTTTATTTGAATAATATTTAATCAAATATGTTATTCATATATATTTTATAAACTTGTTTATTCTAATCTCAAACTTGGTTCTCCCGTTCACAGCCTTAAAACATATGTGTTTAGTTTCATAGTTTGTTCAAACTTCAAATTGATAGACATAACCTATCATCTCGACTGAAAGTATAAAATAATTGATCAAAATATATATATAGCTTACGATGTGACTTTAGTGACAGCCCAATCTGCCCATGTACCGGTCTTATCCTTAGCCTCATTCAATGCGTTTATCTTCACATTCTCTGCCGCATCGCTCACCCTATCTTTTACGTTCTCCACGCCCCTCTCCGCCTCGTTAGAACTCCGGCAAACCGTCGCAACCGCAGTTAACCATAAAACCATAATAACCACCGCTTTCCCCATTTTTACGTCGCCGGCCGGTTGATCGATGATTTCAGAAAACAAAATTTGGTGAAATCGATTGTATTTGTGATAATTTTGGGGAGGAAGTAGGAACGGAAGATGTTGCGGTTAAAGCGGTGAGGGGTACGGTGTCCCGATTACATTTGTCAACGTGGCCACCTCTAGTAGTTTTTGTATTTCTGGTTGCCCTATTTTCCCGCCACGTTTCTCTACCGTAAATAGGAGAGATTAACTTTTTTCAATAATTTTTTTTTGCTAAAATTATTATTATTTTTTCTTATCATGAAAAAAATTAGCCATGGTGAAATTTAGGAGTGTTGTTTGAGCCGGTTCTTCGATTTTCGGGTTGCTCGGTTTTTTGTGATATGAAATTGGAACTGAGAACAGAATCATATAACTTCAGTTTAATTGGTTCTCGGGTTTAATCGGTTTTAGTTAAACGATTCTTGAGTTATATTTTCAAACTAATAAAATAAAAAAATGTTTAACCAAAATATATATTTTCTTAAAAATTTCAAATGTTTAACCATAACATAAACAAAACATGTTTAACCAAAACATGCATTTATTCAACAATCTCAAAACATACAAAGACTTTTAAAATTAAAGAATGAAACAACCTCTTAAAACCCTAGTTCGAGTTTATCAGGTTTACCTGAACATACCTCGTGGTACCCAAAAACCGAACTATTTTAAGTTTTCGGGTTTGGATAATATGTTTTTTCGGGTTCGGGTAAAAAAACACACCCCTAGTGTAATTCATATAAATAACCAACGGAAGAACCGAATTACCAAATCATAAGAAAAAACTTCGACACGTCGATCGATAAAAATAACACTAAAAAAACATTACTACATACGTACCAAAAAAATATCAAAAATATCTTTTTATGTTTGTTTATTTAAATAAATAACTAAAATATTTTGTTTATATTTGTTCATTTATTAAATAAATAAATATAAATAAATTTCCTGTTAAACGATTTATTTCGTTTACAATCCTAGCTTTAATCGTAAACAAATTAGTTAATGAAATAATTAATAAATAGTAAAACTGTATAGGCTAAAGTTGAAAAATTACTCATAAATCAAGAAAGAAGTATGTTTTTAGAACCAAACTAGACCAAATCGAACCGAAACCGGTCACATGCTTGGTCAGGTAAGCATAGCTGAACATCACAGATTCCGTCCGGTTCCTGCGCATCTGGAGGTACACATGTCTCAAGGTCGAAGATCGAGGAATCGATCTTAACTATCAATCGTCAGCATAACTAAAATTATCACGAGATAACGTGTCAAAAAAGATCAAAATAACATCAAACCAGCCGGTCTGGTAATGTAGTGGTCGGAACTAGGAACGGTGAACCGAGCCACCGAGGTACCATTGTTTGGAGAAATTTTCAAAACCATATTTAAAAATAAATTTCCGGGGGAACAAAATAACTTGGCCTGGGATGAGCCACCGCCTCAGCCCTCAAGGCTTCACATCCACCACTCAAACCAAACCCCAAAATCAAAATACTGAACCAACACACAAAAAGGTTTAATCATTTTTTGTAATCCTCGATTTTTGCAGATTCAATGTCGCCTTCGTGTGCTACGGTGCCGCATCGAGTTAGAACCGAGTGGCGTACCTCTAACAAGTTCACTCCCGCCATTAAAGTTCATCCTTACAGTAAGCTTTCGATCCAATTCCATTTCATTTTCTACCAATGATCGGCTTTAAGATTGCGCCAATTGTTGTTGATTGATTCATTATTCGACTGTGTTGTAGGAAATAGGTGTGGTTTGAGTAGGAGAGATTTTGCTACGAAAGGAATTGTAGCTGCGGGAGCTTCGGTGATGCCGTCTACTTTGGTATCTCAACCTGCTCAAGGTTTATTTCTGTTGTCCTAGGGTTTCAATTTTGTTTTCTAGATGTAAATGTGAAATGCTTAGATATACTGTAACCTAAAATTTCTGGACTCTCAATGACACAGTTTGATTGATTTCCTGAACATTCCATGCGCTTAATGCAAAACAAACGTATATGTGGATAATTATAGTGTTTTCACTATCCTGATTTGGCTTTTCATGAACTGAATTAGTGTCTGGTATATTATTAGGTTTAGAGAGATTACCTTTCAAGAATGATGGATATAATTTTTGGACATGGAGAGGTCACAAAATTCATTACGTTGTAGAAGGACAAGGCTTTCCGATTGTTCTGATTCATGGTTTTGGTGCTTCAGCTTTCCATTGGAGGTATCTTTCTATCTTGGTTTTAATAATGGCGCCCAAGGCATGAGGAGAGATGGACAAGGCATTAGGGGCTTTAGGCTGTTTCTCACGCCCTCGTGTCCTTTTAGGTAATTATTAAGGTCTTTAGGACTTTGATATGTAAAAAGAACCGAATGAGAGAACAAATTATGAAAGGTTCACCATTCACTTGATTAGAAGGTTGATATATAAAAGTATAAAACACATATGAGAGGCACAACTTCTGGTTGTAAAGAAAACTTATTTGGTTGTATATAAAGTGACCTCACGCCTCCCCTTTTGGGACCTAAACACCTCCGAGCTTCTCATGCTTTTAAAACCAAGATTTTGATGCAGTTTTTGACTTATATTACCCTATGTAACATTTGACAAATCTAATTATCGCATATGGCCCACCTTTTTTTACTCATTTTGATTTTGATTTCACACACACTTTCTGTATGTATTTAATCTTTCTTTACTTACTAATTTTAATATTTTTTATTACAATTTAGTTTTTTATCTTTTAT
Organism: Mikania micrantha; assembly: GCA_009363875.1. Taxonomy (NCBI): domain Eukaryota; kingdom Viridiplantae; phylum Streptophyta; class Magnoliopsida; order Asterales; family Asteraceae; genus Mikania; species Mikania micrantha. The sequence continues at coordinate 84,364,269 of CM018697.1, forward strand.
TATTTTTATTAACTTCTCTTCATTTACGTTTAAAATCTTAAAATTGATTAAAATTTTCTTTTAATTGTTAAACTTTTTTGCTTTTTTTCTTCTATGTATTTTTCTATTAATAAATGTGTTTTTGTTAATATATTTTTTATATTTTTTTTCATATATATAAAGTTAGTATCTCTACTAAATTTTTACTTTGTGACATACTTTTATATCTGAATGCTTTTATATATGAGGCATTCTGATAAGCGTAAGTTTTTTTTTTTACTTTGTTTATAAGTATTTTTTACTACTATTAGTTTAGTTTTGTTTCTTTTATATAAACTCAGTTATTCCAGCAAAACTTTTGATGCTTATTTCTAAGTTCTAACTACGCACGTTTAAGACGACTACACTTTAATATTTTACGTAAAAGTAACAATTGATGTGTTTTTACATATACATTTTGATATATGTGATAGTGTCTACGTTTTAATATTCGGAATCGTATTGTGGTTCTCGCGGCAACGCGCGAAAAAACCCACTAGTTATTATATATATTATAAGTGATGAAAAGGGAATAGTTGAATTATTATTATTATATGATGAGTGGGCCGCATTGCTTATTATATATTATATCATTTAGGTGTCTAAGCCATATAGTGACGTTTTGAAAATTTAGATTTGGATCATCAAATTTTTTTAACTTTGAAAAGGAGTAAACAGAGATAAGGGTGTTAAACTCGAGAGATTTACATAGAGATTTGGGTTTTATTAAATTTGAGAAATTTGCTTAGCGATTTGGTTTTTCTTTTAATTCAAATAATTGGTTGCCGGTGAGATGGATTTCGTGAGCAATTTTTCTATTATTTTTATAACATATTTGTTAGAATTTTGTGTGATTTTATGTTTTTAAGAAAAATTTGTATAGAGTTCGTGATGAGAGATGATTTTGCTATGTAACTTATGCTTCGACAAATGATATAAAATACTCATTCTCGAAAGTCAACTGTGATTACCCGCCGCAACACGCGGGGAAAATAAACCTAGTTATGCTATATAGAACATTGGGTGTGATATCTTTAGTCTTCACCAGTCACTACGTCTGTAGGTACAATATACCTGAATTGGCAAAAAAGTACAAGGTTTATGCTGTGGACTTACTTGGGTTTGGATGGAGTGAGAAAGCACTTGTTGACTATGATGCACTGGTATGGAGAGATCAAGTTGCTGATTTCTTGAAAGAGATAGTGAAAGAACCAACAATATTGGTTGGAAATAGGTAATCTTCTGTTGATTAATAGAAATTCATTAATATGTTACATGTTGTTGGTTGGATTGTTCAAACAGATCAAATTGGTTTTTTTCTTTGAATTTTTATACATGTGATGCACTTAAACACAGTAATATAATTCTTCTTCATGCATAATGGTATCCAGATCAAATCTCCATATGTGATCTTTTGTTTTGCATTTGTGTGATGTATTCATTGGAAATTTACAGTCTTGGTGGATTTACTGCTTTGGTGGCAGCAGAAGCAATGCCACAGCAAGTTGTTGGCATTGCATTACTAAACTCTGCGGGGCAGTTTGGAAGCTCAGACGATGTTACCACTGAAGCAGAAGAATCCACTGTGCAGAAATTTATCCTAAAGCCGTTGAAGGAAATTTTCCAGCGTGTAGTTCTTGGATTCTTATTTTGGCAAGCAAAACAGCCAGCTCGTGTTGAATCTGTATTGAAGAGTGTAAGTCAAATTATTTGCTTTTACAGAGTTTATTTAGCTCAATAAAAATAGTATTAATATCATGGAAAGCTTGTATTATAATTATTCCATTCCTGAAAAATTTTGCTTACACTTTTTCTTTGTGCTGATAATGAGTTATATTTTTAACATAACATGCACTTCTTCCATTCTATTAAGGAGGTGAAGAAATAGAGTCAATATGCAACCAATGATTTACGCATCTCATGATTAGATATGTGAAATTGTTCTAATATGATCTTAGGAGTATAACTTGCTAAAAAACTGCTACTTTCCTGCTTTCTCTTTGCTTTTATTTTTGTGAACTTGCTCATTACTATTTCCTTTTGCAAGAATGATGACATACAGAGTAAATCTGTCTCCCTTATAGCAGACAGATGAAAACATTTTCAATTTCATTTTCAGTATACCTGGCAAAATGGGCGGGCTGGGTTGGGTAACGGATCAGAAAGGGTGCGGGTCAGAACGAGTTTTAAGCAAAATTAGTTCGGGTCTAAATGGATTGTTCTTAAAAAACATCAATTTAGTTTAACTTAAGATGTGTTATAACTTATAAGTAAACAAATAGTCCATTTGGATAATTTTTACTGATTTTTTCATCAAATATGTTATTAACCATTCTTAAATGTTTGAATCCATAGCATTTACATACCTTTTTGGTTACCCGTCTTGACCAGCATTATGTTTAAGTGTTATCCATCCCAACCCATTCAATATTATGATGTTATCCGTTTCAACCCATTATACTACAATTGTTTACCCAAACCAACCTATTTCCTTTGACATGGGTAAAAATTGCCCCCTCTAATTTTCAGGTCTATAAAAATACTTCAAATGTTGATGATTATCTCATTCAATCAATCACCAAGCCAGCAGATGATCCGAATGCTGGAGAAGTCTATTACAGGTATCTTTTTTTTTTGAGATATTTTAGAAACCACACCTAAAGGCTATATAATTCCTATATATATAATCAAAGATTGTTATGATTAGTGTAATCTATTTTGCAGATTAATGTCACGGTTCATGTCAAATCAGAAAAAATACACACTTGACAGTGTACTAAGCAAACTGTCTTGCCCATTGTTGTTAGTCTGGGGAGATTTAGACCCATGGGTGGGTCCCACAAAAGCGATACGCATCAAAGAGTTCTACCCGAACACGACTGTCGTAAACCTGCAGGCAGGGCATTGCCCCCATGATGAAGTACCTGAGGCTGTCAACAAGGCCTTGGTAGATTGGCTATCAACTCTACCATCCACTTACGATGCTTCTCAAACCCTATAGACATTTCTTGCCTAAACTTGTATGTATGTATATATATATATAGTTGTCATTTACCAATTTTAGCCTGGCAAGACATGAAAACGTGTTGGAGATGTTAAGGGTAAAATCGGCCAGTTAAAATTGTTTGGTGTGTAGAAATCAATCATATATTGCAGGGTTATATGACCTGATGTAGATATACAAAGCATGGTTGGAGAAATCGCTAGTCGCTAGTCGGTCGGCCGGCGAGGTGGGGACTAGGGATTAATCGGATTAGAATTTTATATGTGATTTTTCAAAATTATATACATGTATACAAAATTTTATACATAATTTTGCAAATATTTAAAGATTTTAACCAATTAATTTATAATTTATGGGTAAATTAATATCTATTTCATTTACTTCTATTTTTAAAAAACCCTTTTTGTTAAAAACCCACTAAAAAGCCCACCAGTTACCATTCTTCCTATTTCTTCTCCTCGTGTCTTCTTCCAGTTAGGGCAACACAACGCCTCTTCTCCACTCGTATAATCGAACATTTCTTCTTCTAGTCGCTTCTTCTTGGCCAATTAGGACCAGCTATGTTGCTGGAAGCCTGGAACCGCCGGCAATCGCACTTTCGTGTGTCTAGGTCGTGAAATACTCGAGGTGATGATCTCTGAATCACGGGAATCTGGACGATCTGTGACTGATTAGGACCGCTAGGTCGTCGGAATTACTAGAATCACCGTTGACCGATTACTCTGATTAGTTCTGACTAGGCCAACTAGCGTCGATTTTGACCGACTACCGATTTTCTGACCGATTACCAAAAAATTAATCGAAACTTGGCCGACTAGCGATTAATCACGATTTTTACAACCATGCTACAAAGTATGCATTCAAAAGTTAAAAGGGGAAGTTTGGAACATTTGGGCTGGTTGCTTTTAATTGACCAATTGCATTTGTGCATCAATTTAGTGACAGGAAGTGGGGAATAAGATGAAAACCAAAACAGGCAACCTGACCTGATGCAATTCTCAAACTAGTTTGCAATGAAACCGATTTCAACCGAACCGTATAGCTGGTTTGGGACAGTTTCTTAACCTGTTATGTTGAAACTGGTTTCGAAGCGGCATAACTTGAACCAAAATGATTTAAACTCATTCTAGAACCAATCCAATCCATTTTAAACTTGATTACTTAACCCAATCCAACCTGTTTTCAGCTCGATACTACCTCCTAAAAACCAACTTTCAACTTGAACTGGTTTAAAAAAGGTTGATTTCGACTTTTGCTGACCCAAAAAAAAACCCGATTTGTAAGCCTCTAGGAACAACCCTTTTCATACCTTTTTGTTAAAGTTTTTTCTTCCAATATTTTAATCTTAAATCGAGTGACCTTAATGAAAGATATCATGAATTTCGGTTCAGTTAATCTTGTTTCTTTTGTAGAAACACTTGTCAATGTCACAAGATTATCAGACAATGACCTAAATTGGATTAGAATTTTATATGTAATTTTTCATAATTATATACGTGTATACAAAATTTTATACATAATTTTGCAAATATTTAAAGATTTTAACCAATTAATTAATAATTTATGGGTAAATTAATATCTATTTCATTTACTTGTATCTTTAAAAAACCCTATTTGTTAAAAACCCACTAAAAAGCCCACCAGTTACCATTCTTCCCATTTCTTCTCCTCGTTGTGTCTTCTTCCAGTTAGGGCAACACATCGCCTCTTCTCCACTTGCTGTAGAATCAAACATTTCTTCTTCCAGTCGCTTCTTCTTCTTGGCCGATTAGGATCAGCTACGTTGCTGGTAGCCTGGAACTAGAGGTGGCCAAACCGGGTTTTTCTAAAACCAGACTCGGTCAACAAAGTCAAGAACCGGTTCCGGTTTTTGACCGGTTTAAGGGTGGAACCGGTTCCCGATTTTTCGGTTCCGGTTCCAATTTCTCTGAAAACCCGGAATCGCCTGTACCCACCGGTTCGGTTCTGGTTACGGGTACGTTGGCCACCTCTACCTGGAACCGCCAGCAATCGCACTTTCGTGTGTCTAGGTCGTGAAATACTCGAGGTAATGTTCTCTGAATCATTGGAATCTGGACGTTCTGTGACCGATTAAGACCACTAGGTCGTTCGAATCACCAGAATCACCGTTGACCAATTACTTTGATTAGTTCCGACTAGGCCGACTAGCGCCGATTTTGACAGATCTTGACCGGCTACCGATTTTCCGACCTATTATTAAAAAATTAATCGAGACCTGACCGACTAGGCCGATTTTGACGACCATGCTACAAAGTATGCCTTCGAAAGTTAAAGGGGAAGTTTGGAACATTTGGGCTGGTTGCTTTTATTTGACCAATTGCATTTGTATATCAGTTTAGTGACATGAAGTGGGGAATAAGATGAAAACCCAAATAGACAACCCGACATGACCTGACGTGACGCAATTCTCAAACTAGTTTACGGTGAAACCGATTTCAACCGAACCGTAGAGCTAGTTTGGGATAGGTTCTTAACTTGTTATGTTGAAACTGGTTTCGAAGCGGCATAACTTGAACCAAAATGATTTAAACTCATTCTAGAACTAATCCAATCCGTTTTAAACTTGATTACTTAATCCAATCCAACCTGTTTTCAGCTCGATTACTATGTCCTAAAAACCAACTTTCAACTTGAACTGGTTTATAAAAGGTTGATTTCGACTTTTGCAGACCCAAAAAAAAACCCGATTTGTAAGCCTCTAGGATAGGGTTGTCTCTAAGAGATTAGGTACCCTGTGTGAATCCTGAAAATGGGCTCCTATGTGTGCGTGTGAGGTAATTAGTTTGTATATATATGTGAGTTAATTGGTTTTTTTATATAAATTTTAAATTGTAATGAGTTATTGGGTCTAATGATTAACGAAAAGTTTTTCTTTTAACTTTTATAAAATTCGCAACTGGGTTGAATATATTTAAAAAAATTGGAATATAAATTATATGTGTTTGTTGTAAAATAAATTAATATATATAATATATAGTATAAGGTTTGGCTAGAAAGTCTAGAAACCATGAGAAGTGTGAGAAGGGATCTCAACCATTAGATCAATTTGTTTTGTGGTTGAGATTAATCTGGTGGTATTTTCGTAATTAATTATAAGTTAAAACCATCAGTAGGGGTAGAATAGGAAGATCTAGCAAAAAATCTGCACATGCAAGTCACATGCATTTTCCTCCATCTTTTTTAAACGTTCATAACTTTTTTATACGTTATTATTTTTTAAAAAAAGTTACACCATAAAATCGAACATTTCTTTATCTTTATAACGAGTATAATATTAATTGTTTAAAAAAATTAACAAAACTAGTTGTTCATAAAACTTGCATTTTTATGGCGTTTTTGAAACACTACTAGCAGAACATAAAACACCACAAGACATTTTATGGCGTTTTTGATATGTTTTAAGAAATTGGTTTTTTATGGTGTTTTTTCGTAGGTTAATGAAACTTAGCGTTTATGGTGTTTTTTGAATGCTCATAAAACACCTTGATGTTTTTCTCTAAATAAACAAAAATGTTAACAAATGTTTTATGGTGTTTATTTTACGCCACTTCTAAATTTTTCTCAGATAACAATATTTTATGGTGTTTTTATCTTGGAAATACACATGGTGTTTTCATTCAACAAATGTAAATGTTGTTGAATACATACATTCGTTTTATTTTGTAAATCAACGTGGTGTTTTGCGAATTTTGGTGTTTTATCGTAGGTGCATGAAAACTAAACATTTTATGGTTTTTTTGATGTTCATAAAATTACTTGTTTTATAATGTTTTTTAATGAATAAACAAAAAGAAAAATGATGCTTTATGGTGTTCTTCTATATGTTTTTTCTTAAGTTCACAATTTTCTTCGAATAACAATGTTTTATGGTGTTTTATCTTTAAAATACATGATGTGTTTTTATTCAGCAAATACACATAGAAAACACCATAAAATGCCCCTATGTAAAATTATGAAGTTTAAAAACACCAAGTGCAAAATTAAGCGTTATTATTTTGTTTAGTACTCAAAAACACCATAAAGCAAAAACAACATAAAATCAAGCATAAATGTGCTTTATGGTGTTTTTCAATATATTTTATTCGAATAATACCATAAAACGAAACTTAAAAAACACTAGGTTTAAACTTAAGTGTTTATGATGTTTTTTGCATTCGAAAACACCATAAAATGCCTTGTGGTGTTTTATGTTCTGCTAGTTTATGTTCTGCTAGTAGTGTTCAAAAACACCATAAAAACGCAAGTTTCATGAACATCTAGTGTTGTTAATTTTTTTAATATAGCAATATTATATTCGTTAAAAATGTAAAAAAACGCTTGATTTTATGGTGTAATTTTTTTAAAAAAATGTTAACGTGTAAAATAGTTACGAATGTTTAAAAAAATGGATAAAGTTACATGTGACTTGCATGTGCAACCTTCTTTTTTATTTTGATATCTATACCCTTTAACCTAATATACACATGTCACTTCCTTGTTGCTTCTCACACTTCTTATGGTTTTTAGCCTTCTTAAAATATCTCTCCCCTATATACATATTTTTTAAAAAAGTTAGCACATCATGGACTTGCTCTAAGACCCCACTGCTCTAGGAACAACCATTTTCATACCTTTTTGTTATCAAACCTTGCAATTCTAATAAGGATAAAAAGTTGTAGTTGATCGGTTAAAATTACTCAAGTTTCAATACTGTATAATTGTTACAAAGTTTTTTCTTCCAATATTTTAATCTTAAATCGAGTGACCTAAATGAAAAATATCATGAATTTCGGTTGAGTTAATCTTGTTTCTTTTGTAGAAACACTTGTCAATGTCACAAGATTATATAAGACAATGACCTAAATTATAATTTAAATTAGTGACCAACAATCAAATTTTTGAAAATTTTTAAACAGTAAGAGATGTGGTGAATCCGACTAATAGGTTTGATAGTTGCATTGCTAGTGAGACTAATAGGTTTGATAGTTGCATTGCTAGTGATGGGCAAAAACCCATCTGAAACCGGAACTGATAACCAGAACTTATTTAATGTCTAATCGGCCAAAATCTGAATTGGAATTGGCCAAAATTAGAACTGAAACTGGTTCTTGACTTTGTTGACCGGAACTGGTAGTGGTTCGAAAACTCTAGTTGCACATAAATATGTAATAATTTGTGTTGGACCATTCTTGGTCTTAATTTCAAAATGCGAGTACTTCTAAAACGCTACTAAAACGATCTTAGCATTGGTTTTATGCAGCAATTTAGTAGATATAAGGACAAACGAGCTTAGAATTGATCAATATTGTTGAATTATTTTAAAACAATATATGTGTCATTTAAAAAATAGGCGGTTGAGACAATTACATTATAGTTTTCGACTTTTACATGAAGGTTGGTGATCGTCCTTAGACATTAATGAGATAATTGCTCTTTGCTTTTTTATTTATTTTTTAAATGACGTTTGATATAAATATAAGAAGATTATATTGTTAAACATTAGAAATCACAAAAGATGAAGTGTGAAATCATACCTTTTGTTTTCTTTTTTCACTTTGCAAATAATAAATTGCTAAAAGTTTTGATTAAAATTTCGACCTTCCCAAAAGTAACAAGTATAATTATTTATAAAATAAATGTGTTGTAATTTAATCTTAAAAAAAAAAATACTAACTTTAGTTATAATTAAGATATATATTTTTGTCATGAAAACACTCGACCACCATAAGAAAATAAAGCTAGTTAAAATGGGCCAATAACATGTATTAGAATTTATTATGTCTTAAATGTAAAAGATTTTCTAAAAGAATTTAATCATTATTGTATTATTAAAAGCTAGCAAAAATGGGCCATTAACAAGAAATGTTAAAGTCCTCGCGATGGTGACCTAGTGGTAATGAGGTGGAAATTTGTGATGGAGGTTTTGGGTTTAATGTCTGACACCACCTAATTTTTCCTGGGTCACGCGATTTACCTCCCTAATGTTGACTGTGAGACCGGTCGGTGAGAAGCGCCTAATGGTAGCGTTCACCATTTTTTTTAAACACTCGTTAAAGGACTCTTTTAACTTTTTAAGCAGGCTTTATTTTAGGGGTGTTCAAAAAATCTGGCATCCAAAAAAATCCGAAATCCAAATCGTATTCGAAACCCGAAAAAACTGATCCGAATTAAAGATTCGGATATCCGTTTTCCGAATTCAAATAGGATCGGATATCAGATATTTAAAATCCTCTTTACTCGGATCGGATATCCAAATTCAATCCGAATAACATGAATGAACCCTGTTTATTCGGGTTATTCGGGTTGTTCGGATTATTGGGTGAAAAAATAAGTTTATTCGGGTTTTTCGGATATATTCGGATCGGATACAAAATTTTCGAATTCGGATCGGGTCGGGTTTCGGATAAGGTCTTAAAATTTTCAAATCCGAACAACCCAATCCGAATAAACCGTTATCCGATCCGACGAACACCCCTAATTTATTTACCGCAAACCCCATCACATCTCCAATTTAAATTTATCAACTTGAATGTCAGCTAACTAACAGCTTTCAGTTTTGGCGCGAACGATGATGCCTGCGTACAATCTCCCTCAAATTCCTTTCTCATAGACAGACAGATACCAAATCCAATCAAGAAAAACTTTACAGTTTTTACGTATGCAATTACCTCATAAACAACCAAGGGCTTATAGCCTAATGGTTACCCCTTGACTTTCCTATGGGAGGTCTTGGGTTCGAATCCAGGCTGAGGCATATTTGCTTAAGCAAAGTTAGGGGTTTACCCAGTTGTGGGGTTCCTCATAGGGTGGGCTCGGGCATACGCCCCAGAGCGTCAAATTCGAGGGGACAGTTGAAATCTCGTCTTGGGTGTCGTTGTACCAAGCCGTTCAAAAAAAAAAAAAAAAATTACCTCATAAACGGCAGTATAATGCTCATCGTATATTCACAGTTTTTAAACTCAAAGTGTGGATCTTGTGGTTAGCTCGCATTGTATTTCACGATGTCTATGCATCGATCTTTCCACCTCAAGAATATGTATTTCATTCATAGTAAACGACATTTCTTCGCATCACTGAGAGCCCATTTTGATGTCTCATTGTTTATTGTCTGCCAACTGTTTGATAAAATTCCTGAACCAGATTGTTGATTTTAACTATTGTTCTTTTAGCTTGTTGGGTGACCGGATATGGAGAGTCCGGTGCCGTATAGCAGAGGATTGCAGAAGCATTCGTTATCAAGTATGAAACAGGGACTAAGTGGATATGATTCGTCTGATACGGAGACAGAATTCAAGGAAGCTAACTGGAGTGAATTCAATCGAAAGATTGCAGAATTGGGTTATGATGAAACTAGGAACATGAACTCATTGAGACCCACGAGGAGACACTCTTCAAAGTTTGATCCTGAAGGGCTACCACCTGCAAGAAGACACAGCAAATCGCCCTTCAAGACTCGAAGAGATGGCGGGAATTCCAAGTCACCAACTCTCGGTCCACTTCCTCTTCCACCAGGGAGAAATATAAGCCCGTTTTCAAAATCTGAACGTAGGCGTACTGCTTCACCATTCAAACCTGCAAGAAATGATGAGCTATTGGAGAATGATGATGAAGCTGTTGGCACGCATAATAAGCCAAAACACAGACAGTTCAACAATGAAAGCTATCCTGAAACTGAGAAGCCAAGTTATGCTAGAGCACTGTCAACACCTCGACTAAGATCAAAGCACAATGATCAACAAATAATAGATGATCAGCAGGTGAAAAGAAGAGATGGAAGAAGTAGAACACCTCCATTGCGCAGAAGTATCACCCCACGAAAAAACAAAGAAGGTAAGCATAAAAACATGCCTTCTGTTGGAGAGATCAATGAGATGGTTGCAAATGCAAAATTGGCCAAAATTCCAGTAAGACATGCTCCAGTTTTTGATAGCACAGATTCTCTTCCAGGTGGTGACATTTTCTTCTCTCGAGACTATGCAGCAGTGTCAGATCAGAAGATTATGACTGGCAGGTTGGAAAATCGTATTAGCCCAAAGTCCAAATTGTTCATAGAAAAGAAACTTGACCCGCTCCAGCATAAACCAAATGTTGTTCATAACTACAACACTACCAGTATTTCTTCTAGTAGTATTTTAACACCAACTATGGTCTCCAGCTCAGCTGTAAGCAGGCAAACTAGCCATATAAGTGATGCTAGTGGGAAGTCAAATGGAAGTTCTTGGAAGTTTACTGCAAATAGGCGGAAAAGCCAGACAGATACATGGTTTTCTTGCATAGGAAAAGGATCTTGCAGTACCTCCAAAAAATCTCCAGAAAGATTGAGAGCCTTTGATGAAGCTTCATTTATTGAGAAGGCTTTTGTTGTTGAAAACCTAAGACAGTTCTGGGCGGATAAGTATCAACCTTTATCGTTAAGCGGGTTTACTTGCCACAAACAAGAAGCCCTTCGACTTAAACATCTGGTATCTGTTTTCTAATCATTGACTAATCTTTAGATTATAAGTGATCATGATTTTCTGAAATTCTTGGTTGAGTTTGTTTTATCTTTATGCATTTGATTATATAAATTCTTATAATGTTGAACTATAGGCATCCCAAGAAATAGTTCCACATGTTCTTTTAAAGGGACCTCAAGGTTTGGGGAAGAAAGCGTTGACAATGGCCCTACTATGTGATCTATATGGAGATGCTGCCCGAAATGTAATTTTGCTTTCATCTAGTAGAACAAGATTTAGACTGTCTCATGTGCACAAATACTCAATTTGGTCTAATTTTTGCAGATATCTCATGAAATAAAGTACTTCAAGATTCAGGTATGTAAGAGTTGATAAATTTTTAGAAAGTTTTTTTGGCTTGATATCTAGAACAAATCATAAAATAGCTTGGGTATATGCCTTAAATGGTAAAATAGATAAATATATGGAATGGAACTATATGAAGTATATAATGGCCAATCTTAGTTGATACGCTAGAAAATTTTTAACCTGATTGTTAGGGATTTCTTCATTTACATTAAAATTAGAGTTTATGCTAGAGTCTTGTGAGTCCACATATTCCCTGATGTGAATGAAATTACCTCAAAATGTGAAGAAAAAGAATCTCTAAATAATGAAATGTAACTTAAAGTGATTGATAAATGATAAATAAGACGTATAGACTTCTAATCTTTCATGCTCTAGTAGAAATACTACGGATTTTCATTTATATCATAAATATTTTTTTGTTTAAAATATTATCCCTATGACTGGACTCTGATTCCCTCTAGCAAAGGTCTTAGGTTTGAATCCAACTTCCATTGGTTCATGCCTTTGACCCTTGAAGGACACATGCCAAGCATAAGCTGCATTTTACATGGTCCGAAGTGTATTGCTAGGGGGGGCATGAATTTTCAGATGACTGGATAATAGGCATTTATTCCTTAATTAAGGCTACTCCCCTTTAGAAACTTAAGTTCATCCAAAAAAAAGAGGCATGTTCTTTTGATAGAAAGCAAGAGTATAATGATTGATAGTTAATCTTCGTTAAAAACCTTAATTATTATCAAATCTTTCCAGATGATTATATATCATCTCATATTGTTTTTAGGAAACAAGGGAGACTCAAGTAGCAGTTCCTGTAACCTCAAGTCCTCACCATGTAGAGCTTAATGTTCACGTGGAAGTTAATGCTAGATATGCGCTTATGGCTTCAGTCAAACAAATAAGTAGTGACCACACAGTCACTCCTGAGATCAGCACAGTTAATTTAAAACCAGATTATACAGGTCCATTTATTGTTAATCAATTTTTTTAATAAAAGGTTTTTAATTTGAATTTCAACTTAAGAGTTTCAGTTACATTATTCACAGTATTGGTCCTTTATGATGTTGATAAAGCTGATGAGAGCATTCAGCACTTGATAAAGTGGATTATGGATTGTAATTCAGATGTTTGTAAACTGGTCCTCTGTTGTGAGGATGATGTCAACATTCTTGATGTCGTGAAAACTCGGTGTCATATCATTAAGCTAGCTGTTCCTGTCACTCATGAAGTAAGTAATATTTTACCTGAAAGTTGCTTGATTTGGCTTATATATAATATCTAACAAGTTCAATGTATTAAGTTAAATTGTTAACTTTAAAGGATAAAGGTCAAATAAGTAGAAAGTCATTTAAAGCGTATTCAAATGCATGATACCTCCAAAATTTAGATTATCAGTCTAGTAATAATATGGTTCTTGGTTTTTAACATTTCATCTATAAAAGTAAAAAGAAATAGATAAACAGATCAGTCGACCCTGATCCTAATCTGTTTTGACAATTATCCAACTCACTCATTTTGTGCTAACTAATTTTATCTTCCATTTTTTTAAAGCTCTAACATGCATTTTAAGCTGCAGGAAACAAAGAACATGAATACTGAAGAGCTAAAAACTCCAACTTTAATCTAATCTGTCTTAAAATTTCAGGTCATGGAAGTGCTTATTCAGATATCAAGGAAAGAGAATTTTGATTTACCCATGAAATTTGCTGCAAAGATTGCAAATAAATCCAAACAGAATTTGAGGAAAGCAATCATGGCTCTTGAAGCCTGCAAGTCTCATAAGCAAGTTTTTAACATATTTTATGTAGATGATATCTTTATATTCAATAAGCTATTACTCTTATTCTAAATGCCAAGCACGCATGCAGCTATCCATTTGTTGAAGATCAACCAATTGCAATAGGATGGGAATATGTACTTATTGAACTTGCTGCTGAGATTTTGGCTGATCCATCACACAAGAGGCTAGTATAAAAAATGGTTTCTTACTTCCTAGATAAGTTGATAAAAAAATTTTACAACATTAAAGTTGAAATGATTATTACATATATAAACACACTGCAGTAAAGTGACATTTTTTACTAGTTTCCCTATTTTTATTCCATAAATAAATGTATACACATTTCTTCATCAGGCTGTTTCTTATACGCGGAAAACTGCAGAAACTTTTAGTAGAATTTGTTCACCCAAAACTGATTCTTCTGGTAAATTTGCAACCTTTCAGTCAAACAATCATTTTAACATCCTTATCTCATAACTCAAATTTCGTGTTACGTTTCCATGACGCAGAAACTCATCGAACAGTTCCTAAAGGGTGTTGAAGCCAACATTAAAAGGGAACTATATTATTGGCATGGCTATTATGCAAGTTCCTGTCTTTAAACCATATCTATATATTTTTTACTTTTTTTAATATTTATATCCTTTTGACTTTTTTTATTGGGCAAATACTTGACTGGATATTAATGTCACACTACAGGAGAAGAGACTCCCAGATGGAACCAGTGCCTTACTAAAGTTAGAAGGTAATAAATTTCAAATATGATTTTCAATCACCATATGTTTCTAAAGTTCTTTATATCTTTTTTACCCCCTGCAGAGTTTGTTGCAAAATTCATGAGTATACACAGAAAAACTTTACATAATCGTCAGTGATTCACCCTCGGGAAGGCATAAATAACACATGGAGGGGATTATAAGTTATTCCCTCGTACCGCCTTTTAGGTTGTAGAAACACCATATTTTTTCTTTGATTTACAGTGTTAACATAATGCAGTGCCAGTTATGTAAAGATGAAATATGTGAGTTTCTGTTACCGGTTTGGTCTCTTGGGTACTGAATTGATTATCATGTTTGATGTATGATTGCAATGGCGGATGTAAGTAGCAAGGTGTGGTGAACAACCCACCGTCTCGAAGCGTTAGCAGAATTTTTTTTTCGAAAGGCTTAAAAGGTAGGGTGAACTCATTAATATTTTATCCTTATTGGTAATTTTTCTCCAACAGTTTGTCAATGTGAATGGATTAAGTAATCTTTGTCTAAGACTTCTCGATAATCAATGCTTGGGTTTCAATAGGATCGTGTTAAAATCACTTTCCGAAATCAATATTTTTTCCAAATTTCAGAAATCAATATTTCACAAGGGGCGCTGCCCCCTTGACCACTGTCAGTTGGTTGGCCAAAGGGACCGCCACAAGGGCTCACTCCCTTGGACCCCGCCAGGGACGCTATCCCCTTGACCCATGTCTGTTGGTTGGCCAGAGGGACCGCCGCAAGGGCTCAGTCCCTTGTACCTCACCAGGGACGCTACCCATAGGTTTAGGGGTGTTCATCGAGTTGGATAACGAGTTATTCGGGTTTTTCGAGTTTGAAAATTTTTTTGGTCTATCCGAAACCTGACCCGAAATTCAAAATATATTACCCGACCCGAAAAACCTGAATCCGTGCATCCGAATAACCCGAATAAACGTGTTTTTTCGGGTTATTCGGATATCCGACCCGAAAAAACTAGTTTTTTGCATATCCGAAATCCGACCCGAATTTAAAATCATATTATCTGACCCGAAAACCCCGAAATAGATTTCGGATATGGTTTTTCGGGTTTCGGATACGATTCAGATTTCGAACTTTTTCGAGTTTCGGATATTTTGAACACCCCTACCTAGGTTCCCGCAAGGAGAGGCGGCCCCCTTGAGGCCTTGACTCCCACTTGGTTTGTAGCTCAAAAATCTTAAATAAGTGTTTACTACGCATCTTTGAACTCTTTAATGAATATGTTTTTTTTAATTATTGACTTAATATATCGCACGGTTATTATGTGATGAATATTACAAGACCTGAACCGTCAAACCGACCAGTAAAGTTTTATGTTCGGTTCTATCTAATTAAAGCGTCTGAAAATAGTGAACCCAATGGAAAAAAATTCCTGGATCCGTCACTGTATGATTGGGCTCAATTATCACCTCTATGGATGTATTTGTGTTACACCATGCCATTGTTATGCTACCTTAGATGATGATTATGTTGGTGGTGGTGGTGTAGCCCTATTCACCTACTTTTTTTTTTCAACGATATCAGTTGATTACTTGGTATGTCGAAGTAAAGTTCGTACACCAACCACACCACTGATATCTCACAAATTTAATAGAAAACGGCTTTCAAAAGTTGCTCTCAGGGAGACTCGAACTCAAGTCAAGGGGTAAGACTAAGCTAGAAACTCTTTGATCCCTATTCAATTACTAAGTCTATCTTATCATCTCTATACTTTTTAATGTTGAGTATTTAGAGATTACATTTATCCTCACTATTAATTGTACAATTTCTAGGCAAATAAAGCAAGTTGAAAAAAAATTATTCTCTAATAATTTATGCTACCTTTTAGATTCAGATTTAAATTTCAATAAACTCTCCAAAAAACAAATAGAAGTTCTTTTTTTATGCTTCCAAACCTTCAACACCACTTAAATACATGGTTCTCATAAGCATTTTTTTTTTTGCTCAAACCGTTTCCTTGTATTATTTTACAAATTACCAAAATTGTTTTTTATCCCACTTTGGCAAAAGCTTATGCAAATATGAATTTCGCAATGAAGGATGAAAATTACATCCTAATTCTTGACCGATGTCGAAGTGTCAGTCAAAAATAAGAGTAAAACTCAAGTCCCAGCTACCTTATTAGATAGGGTAAGTCGGGTGTCGAACCACGAGGAGTATTTGTGGATGGTGAAATTGTTACTTGATTTGTGAACTAAACTTAACTAAAACAGAAAATGTAAACTTAGATTAAAGATTTTGGTTGTTAAACTTGAAAATAAATTGCAATTAACTAAAATGGTTTGAAACAATAATGAAAAAGGTGATTCCTCCGAGATTTGGATTCAAAGATAGATAATTAAATTAGTTTTCAATTGGTAATTCACATAGACATGAACGTGTGAATTCATTGATTGTGACGCGCAAGGACCATTTGCTTCGATTGTAAAACAATGGAAGATTATCACAAGAACATCAATTGAATCTAATCAAACCAAAACACAACTTAATATATCCTAATTACTAGAACTCTCAGGAACTGAAAAGCAATGATTAAGGTTTAAATAAAATCCAATCGGTTACAATCAACGAATCAAACAACTAGCAAAAAGCATCGAATGCTTAGATTGCATGTTCCAAACAAGAATGAAAACTAAATCTAATCATCTACTTACAAGAATCCTCCACCCGGAGGAAACCACGAAGAAATTAGCCTCTCATGACATCAAATTGATCTTCAAAACTTGATTTGATCTTCATCATGGATGATTATGGATTGATTGGATGGATTAGAATGGTGGAAAGACTTCAATTTTTGCTTCTAAGGTCGTCCAAAGTCGTCCCAAGTCGAATGGAATGAGTTAGGATCCTCAAAGACCTAATTTTTTTAGGCTTAAATACGTGCAGCCTTTTTTACGTGCGTAGGCTACTCCCTGGGCGTAGCCTACTGTTTCAAAGTTCTGTCAAAAGGTAATCCCAGCAGAGTAGCCTACTCTTCCAGCGTAGCCTACTCCCACCAGAATCTTCCAAATCTTGTTTTCTTCATAACTTTCTCATTTCAAGTCCGTTTCTCGCACCGTAAACGCCCGAATTCTCGTTGTTCAATCCTCTATCATTCAAGATTGAAATCCATTCATTCCTAATCATCTTTTATTCCTCCAAAATGACTTCAATCCGTGCGTTTAACCTACAAAACCCCCAAATCGCATAGTCATCTAATTTCAACCAATTACACACATGAACATGTATAAGTTTAATCATTAAACACACATAATCATCATTCCAAACCCCATATATCACATTCCCACACTTGTCTTTTGCTTGTCCTCAAGCAAACATCTGGACTTTTGGATCATCAGAATCAAATACACCGCATACTTGACCCACCAATTCTCAATTAAGGTCTTTAATTACAATCAATTCCCAAGACTTACAACATTACATAGTTTTACACCTAAACAAGCAATTTAAGTCCAAAACATGTAATAACCCTTAATTGGGATTGAGATTCTTCAAGGATTTCACATGTAAGTAATACACCCCTCACAATGACTCTCCTCTCGGTTGTTTCTGGACTAATAAGATGTACTAGTATATATATTTGAACACTCAACCAAAAGTGATTTACCATCATCATAAGCTTGTATTGAGATCAAATATCCAACGATTCACACATAACACGCACAAATCAAGAGGTCTTGCATGGGTTATGATGTTAGGCTAAGGTTAAAGGTAGGGATAAGGATTTTGAAAGTGACAAAAGTGGTAGTGACAATCCAAATTATTGAACACACGAATGAACATCATTCTTTTATTACATTGACTCTTTTTCTTGCATTTTATCGTGGTCATTTTGACCTGATATTTGCTTTTTCTTTCTTTTTCTCTCTTTTTTTTTTTTTTTTTCATAATACTACTATTGACTCAAAACTTACTACTTTACTTGGATTGTACCACTACGGGTTTAAAATCAAAAAGGCTAATTGGGTAATTGGGTAAACATCATTGGGTTGAACAAAGAACAGGCTAGGCTCAAATTTGGTGTCTAATGGTGGCAATAAGGTAGGATCTAGAAATGAAAAAGGCTAATAATTCCTAAGGTGTATTCCTAAATGCCTCTATCCTTTTGGTGCGAGTTATGGCAATGCATTCAACAAGTATCTCAACACAAGTTCTAATTAGATAAACACTTTGGTATCACTCATAAAGTTTCAAACAACATGATCAAAAGAAGGTTTAGCGCACATGGAAATGGGGGATATTAGGTTACCGATGCAAACTTACATGCTATTCACTTTTAGAATCTCGTCCCCAACCAAGCATTATTAAAAAAAATGTTCTAAAAACACTTGTTTAGGCTACTATCATGCAACTTAAAGAATTAATCATGAAAAAGGACCTACACTGATGTATTAGTGGTTCAAAATTTGATGATTTACAATGAAAATTTTGATCCTCAATCCATTTAAATTTGCTATGGACATTTTAAAATTTTAAAAATTTCCCCTCATCCCCACACTTGGGATACATTGTCCCCAATGTATGGGTCTTTAGGTTACTTGTGTGAGTTTTTAAGTTTGAAAATATCTTTTTAGCATGACTAATTTCTCCCCCCCAAATCCAGCCATAAACATGAACACAAGCCATCACATATCACTTAAGACACCACCAAATACGAAGGTAAAACGTAACAAAATAAGCAAAATAAATTGTTTAAACACATCACCACCCGACCAACC
Organism: Mikania micrantha; assembly: GCA_009363875.1. NCBI lineage: Eukaryota > Viridiplantae > Streptophyta > Magnoliopsida > Asterales > Asteraceae > Mikania > Mikania micrantha. The sequence goes on from CM018697.1 coordinate 84,383,363, forward strand.
ATAATCCCATTGTTTAGTGACATAACAATTGATGATAAATGTTAAGAAGGAACACATGGACCTGATCACGGATCAGAGAGTGTTCAATAATAATGCGGTTGTTGTTCTCCAAATAGTCCCTTCATTGTGTCCATCCACCCTGAAAAACTTAAGACTCCACCCGAGCTACTGGTTCCCTGGTTCTGCTGCTCTTGTGCTTGTTGTTGATAAGGGTCTAACCATTGAGAATGGTGCACTGGTGGAACTGGGTACTCAACATTCCCGTCAGCTGGGGGTAACGTGGAGTAATCCACATATGGTGGGTGTAGAACCACTGCCTCGCCTCTTCGCCATTGCTCATGCATGCGCCTTTGTTGGTCGTCTAAGAACCGTTGATTGATCTCGACCTGTTCGTTATAAGCGTGGACTCGATGCCAATGCTCATTACGGTTATAAACACTTTTGGCGTCTCGGCGCTGTTGTTCAAAGCCTTGAGTCTGCTGATCAAATAGAGCCTGTGCAAAGTTTGGCCAACCTGCATAGTTTTCTGGCCTAGCATGTTCAACAAAATGTGGCATATCAGAATAATTACCACCAAAAGGATATTTATGATCCCCCCATAAGCAACCAGAGAGTAGTGGCTGGTTTGAAGTTTCTCCTGTACCCACAAACATATCATCTTCTTCATTATCACCCTCCATGTGTTGCACACTATCAGCACTCATCTCTTCATCTGGCTCCCCTAGCTCCAATAGCCTTGCATCTGGCCTTAACACTCTCCATTTTTGCCCTGTTTCCTTATGTTTTAACTTCATGTAACGATCAGTCCTTGAGTATATCCACTGAAACCGACTTAAATTCTTCAAAGTGAATGGGGACGTATCCCTTGGTATCGAAAGGTCAATGATGGCCCAGGCCCCTTGTTGCTTGATAATGGCTGTGATCAGTCTGCAATGTGGGACAATTTTCTTGTCCTTTTGTTCCCGTGCTTGCCATATGTTCATCATTGCTAAATACCTAAATGATACTAAAGGTTCCCCTGTCATTAACGAATACAGAATTGGAATTTCCCACTTACGGACCTTCTTCCTGTCACTCCGGCGAGGCATGATGTTTTGAACCACAAATAACAACATCAATCTTGCAGGCATTTTCAGATAATCTCTAATCAATGTGTGACCCTGTCCCGGTGCAAAGAGCTCATTTAGCATGTCATTCCATCGTGGGTGCTTTTCTGGGTGTTTGTACAATGTATCCTCATCCGGATAGATGTAACGTGCACGAGGTTTTGAATCGAAGTTTGCAACTTCATCTAATGTCCTCAGTGACATGATTGCTGCCTTCCCATTAACCATTCCCTTTAAAACCATGTCCTTAGCTGAACGACCCCATTTGACCTCCAAGGTTGACATCCATGCTTGAATCGGAGCTGTATACACCTGGTTTGATTCTCTGTCATAACATTTCATTGCCGCCTCCCAACCTAATGCCTCAAACTTTTGCACAATCCCGAATGGTCGGAATTCAATGTCAGTTATTTCTCTCTCACAAATAAAGGCCTCTCGTTGATCAGTCAAATTGTTTATCTTTTCATTGTAAAACTTGACTTGCAGTTCCTTTTCAAACTGTGACAGTAGACCACCATCCCATTTAATGTGTGTGGGTGGTCTGTTTCGCTCCTGAGCTTCTCTCTCCATTTGTTCCCTCCTAAATTGTGCCGAATGCACAATAAGCTGTTGTTCATCTTCAGATTCGTCTCTTAATTGGATCCTTCTTTGTTTCTTTGCTTTAGGTGCCGAGGAACTTGCAATTGCTTTGCTTTTGCCATTCTTCCCAATTGGTGCTTTTGTTCTAACCATCTGCACACACAAACACAACACCAACATGTGAGTAAGCTGCAATATTGACAAATGAACCCATTTGTACCACAACAACATCCCCACACTTGTGTGGGACTATGGATACTAGCAGTGTTGAACCAAACCTCCACCCATGTCTTGATGCTTAGAACATACAAAAATTCACATGTTTTGCACTTAACCCAAAAGAAAAGTGTGACTATGATGCAATACATATCCTTTAAAATAAATTTAGCACGTTCCCTCGCATCCTAATAGTCACACTAATGTTCAACATTAAAAGATATTACTATTCTAGCATCAAGATGTCCTGCTAATATAACCTGAAAATTGGTTTTCCTAGTTACCCATCATAATACCTCCCATGTTCTAATGCTAAGAAAAATATAGGTTTTGTTACCTGACCCAAACACTAGCTCGACTACATTGCTTTAACAATCAAATAGAACATGCTCATCAAGTTCAGAACATCCTAATGGCCATCGTGGGTTTAACAAAATGAGTTATTTCTAACCCAACATCAAAATCTGATTGCCTTATGCACTATCATGTTAATCCAAGCCCAACAACAGCCCATGTCCCTTTTTCACGCATCTAGGATCAAACCAAGGTGAAAATATGAAACATGTATGGGCTCCCCTCACCTTGTACGCTACTAATGAAAAACATCACATGAAATACATACCTTGCACGTTTAATATACTCGCCTGGGCTGTAAGAACAACGACGAGCAAGTGGAATTGAGATTTCACAAGTTTTAGAGAAAAGTTCGGCCCTCTCGTGTTCGAATCCTGCTCGAGACGAAGGCTTTTGCAAAAACTAGCACCGGGGTTGTGATCTTTGCGAAAAATCTCTCAAGATCGATTATTTGCACGCAAGATTTGGTGAAGAATCATGGTTTTTGGGGGTTGAATGGTTATGGGGTTTAGGGTTTTGTAACGTTAACTGGTGGGGAAGAAAGAGGTTTCCTCTTTTTGACTTAAAAGGGAGCTAAAAAGGTTGGTGGGGTCAACAAAAGTCAACAAAAGAAAATCAATTTTGTGTTTTTGATGCAGACTCCAGCGTAGGCTACGCCCCAGGCGTAGTTTACGTTTTATAATTGCTGTTTGTACCGAGACCTGCCAGAGTAGGCTACGGCAGAGCCGTAGGCTACTTTTTTTTTTTTTTTTTTTTTTTTTTTTTACACAATTAACAATAAATTAACTTACTAAAAAAAATTATAAATTAACTAGAACACTAAAAAAAATTAAATTCAAACGAGGTGTATTTTTTTTTTTTTTTTTTTTTGTTGAAACTTAAAATGTAAATAAAATCACTAAAAATTACTAGAACAAATTAAAAAGAGATTAACTTACTAGAAAAAATATATATATAAAATAACTAGAACATTTTTAAAAAAAATTTATTTTTAAAAAAAAAATTTAAATTGAAACGATTTGACGACCTTTCGTTTGGACCCTCCACCCCCCGTTTTTAGCCGTGTATTGCCCTCAATTGCACCCAACCAAGTCTACATGAGACACCCATACTTCCCCACACTTATGGTATGCAATGGTGGTGTGAAATGCGACGATGTAATGATCAAAGAAAGAGAAAGAAGAAAAGAAAAAAAAATAAAAAATAAAAATAATAATAATAAAAATAAAAATAAATTAAACAAATAAATAAAGACATAAATAAAAAAATATGAAATGAATGCACACAAAATAAAAACTTACAAACTCGGGTTGCCTCCCGATAAGCGCTATGGTTTATGTCGTTAGCTCGACAATCGTGACCCTCAGACGGCCAAATCACTGGGTGAGTTTGCGATGAAACTCACCTTGTCTATTGATTTTGTGTTGACATCATTTCCATCTAGGTATAGTTTTAACCTGTGTCCATTTACAATTTGCTTCCGTTTATCTTGTACGTCCTCGATTTCGATGTCTCCGAACTTCCCAACCCTTGTGATCACAAAGGGGCCAATCCATTTGCTCTTCAGCTTACCTGGAAACAATTTAAGACGTGAATTGAACAACCATACCTTTTGTCCTTCCTCGAAGGTCCGCTTCTTGATCTTTGCATCGTGTACGGCTTTCATCTTGTCTTTGTATGACAATGCACAATCATACGCCTCATCACGTAATTCCTCAAGCTCACACAATTTCAGCTTCCGATGAGCACCTGCAAAATTATAATCCAAGTTAACTTGTTTAACTGCCCAAAGTGCGCGATGTGCAAGTTCCATTGGCAAGTGACACCCTTTGCCATACACCAATCGATACGGAGTAGTGCCAATAGGAGTTTTAAATGCGGTGCGATAAGCCCACAAGGCGTCATCCAATTTGGTTGACCAATCCTTACGGTCGGATCGCACTGTTTTCTGTAAAATTTCCTTAATTTGCCTATTAGACACTTCAACTTGCCCACTTGTTTGTGGGTGATATGGTGTTGCAATCCGGTGATCCACTCCATATCGTTTAAGAAGTTTTCCAAAGTGAAAGTTTTTAAAGTGAGATCCCCCATCACTTATGATCACACGAGGGATTCCAAACCGAGTAAAAATGTTTGATTGGACAAACTTACAAACAACGGCATGATCATTGGTTTTGGTGGCAATTGCTTCAACCCATTTTGAAACATAATCAACTGCCACCAAAATATACAAGTTGCCAAAGGAATTTGGAAACGGGCCCATGAAATCAATCCCCCACACGTCAAAGATATCAACAATGAGGATTGGTTGCATGGGCATCTCGTTTCTCTTTGAAATCCCACCCATCTTTTGACAATTAACACAGTTTTTAGCATAATCAAAAGCATCTTTAAACAAGGTTGGCCAATAAAAGCCACAATTTAAAACCCGATGCCCCGTCTTTTGGCCACTAAAATGACCACCACAAGCAGATGAGTGTGCATGCTTCAATACGTCTGACACTTCGTCTTCTGGCACACATCTTCGTATGATCTGATCAGCACCAATCTTGAACAAATCTGGTTCATCCCAGATGTAATGCTTAACCTGTGCATAGAACTGTTGCCTCCTCCTCTTGTTCCAGCTTTCTGGAAGTGTACCTGCAGCTAAATAGTTAGCAAAATTAGCATACCATGGCCCGGATGAAATAGACATCAAATATTCATCAGGAAATTGTTCATTGATATCAGGAGTAACTTCCTGATGCTCTGCAGGAATTCGGGACAGATGGTCTGCTACTACATTCTCGCATCCTTTCTTGTCTCTGATCTCTAAATCAAACTCTTGTAGTAACAAGATCCAACGAATCAGTCTTGGTTTAGCATCCTTCTTTTCCATCAAGTAGCGAACTGCACTATGATCAGAGTACACAATCACTTTACTACCCCAAACATATGACCGGAATTTGTCTAATGCGTAGACAACAGCAAGCAACTCCTTCTCGGTTGTTGTGTAATTCAACTGAGCATCCGAGAGGGTCTTGCTTGCATAGTAGATAACTACCGGTTTCTTATCTACTCTTTGACCCAAAACAGCCCCAATTGCAAAATCACTTGCATCACACATGATTTCAAAAGGTTTTGACCAGTCAGGTGATTGCAAAATTGGGGCTTGTACCAATTGTTCCTTTAACACATTGAAAGCTTTTAAACATTCTTCATTAAATTCAAAAGGAACATCCTTCAAAAGTAAGTTACATAAAGGTTTTGTGATAACACTAAATCCCTTAATGAACCTACGGTAGAAACCGGCATGTCCTAGAAAAGAACGGACACCCTTAACATTGGTCGGGGGAGGTAATGTTGAAATGACACTGATTTTAGCTCTATCTACTTCAATCCCCCGACTTGACACTACGTGCCCCAGCACGATTCCCTCTTGAACCATAAAGTGGCTCTTTTCCCGACTCAAGACCAAGTTTGTTTCCACACATCGTTTTAGAACTTTAGACAAATCATTCAAACAAGAATCAAAAGAAGATCCAAAAACAGAAAAATCATCCATAAAGATTTCAAGGGAATCCCCGACCATATCTGAAAAGATACTCATCATGCACCTTTGAAAGGTGGCTGGGGCATTGCACAACCCAAATGGCATTCGCCTAAATGCGAAAGTACCATACGGGCATGTGAATGTGGTCTTCTCTTGGTCATCCGGATGAATGGCTATTTGATTGTAGCCTGAATATCCATCTAAAAAGCAATAAAACTTCTGACCTGATAGCTTCTCTACAATTTGGTCAATGAAAGGCAAAGGAAAGTGATCCTTTGAGGTAGCAGCATTCAATTTTCTGTAATCAATGCACACACGCCACCCGGTTACCGGCCGAGTGGCAATTTGCTCACCTGATTCACTCTGAACTATCTGGATGCCTGCTTTCTTTGGTACCGTTTGAGTTGGACTTACCCACAAGCTGTCTGAAATGGGATAAATGATCCCTGCATCCAACCACTTAATGACTTCCTTCTTCACAACTTCCCGCATGTTTGGATTGAGTCTTCGTTGAGTATCACGAGCGGGTTTGGCATCTGCATCAGTTATTATTTTATGCATTACAATAGAAGGACTAATACCTGTAAGATCAGCAATTGACCATCCAATTGCAGCTTTATGATCCTTGAGCACCCTCAATAGTGCTTCTTCCTGCTCCTTCTCCAAATGAGATGCAATGATCACCGGAAGGGTTTGATCCTCCCCCAAGAAAGCATATTTTAAATGCTTGGGCAACTCTTTCAGTTCCACTTTTGGTGGACTCACAATGGATGGCTTTAGCCCAGATGAGATTTGAGATGGAAGATTCTCTACTTGACATGTCCATGGTGGTCTTCCATCTTGTTTAGCCATTCTTTCTAGCACTTTCACTTCTTCCATTAGTTCAAACTCATGATTCTGTTCATACCTGTCACACACAAAACAAAACTCTGTGGTTTCACCCTCAAGATGAGGATGACACCCATCAATGATGTCTGCCATAAAGCATTCATCACTAACCAGAGAGTTAGATACATTGGAAAAAACATTTAACCGAACCTTCCTATTGCCAAAAGTCATATCGACTGTGCCAGAACAACAGTCAATCAATGCATGTGCAGTGGCTAAGAAAGGCCTACCCAGAATCACATTGGGTTGCTTGAGCATGTCAAAAGAAACACAATCAAGCACTAAGAAATCCACTGGGTAATAAAAATCCTCAACTTTTACAATCACATCCCTCACTATCCCCCGGGGAAGCTTGAGAGTCAAATCAGCCAACACCACAGTAGTGTCAGCATGATGCAGTGGACCAAAATCATATTGGTCATATAAGCTTCCCGGAAGGATACTCACACTAGCTCCAAGATCCAATAACGCCCTTGTCATTTTAAATTCACCTACTTGAATAGGAATTAAAGGCGTTCCTGGGTCTTGGAGTTTAGGTGGTAATGTCCCAGTCAAAACCGCACTCACACATTCAGTTAAATCAAGTTTCTTTGGAAATTTATGTTGTCTTTTCTGAGTGCACATATCCTTGAGGTATTTGGCATAAGCCGGAACCTGTTTGATAGCATCTATTAAGGGCAAATTGATCTTAACCTGTCTAAAAATCTCCCATATCTCCTCTTGTTGAGGGCCCCGTTTGTTAACCACTTTCTTATTATCTGGATTAGTTAAAGCAGATGGGAACGGAACTTGGTTTGGTTCGGCTCCCACCTTTTTGATTTCACCGGTGTCAGTTTTAGAAGAATTTTCAGTCAAGTTTTGAAAAGTTACTTGTTTTATCTTTTTAACAGGAATTGGTTCCGGTTCATCCTCACTCACCTCATTCTCATCAACTTCCTCCACCACTCCTTCTACCAAGTGTGGTGGAAGGACAACCTTGTTGTCATAATGTTTACCATTTCTTAAAGTAGTTACAAGATTTACCTGAGCATTCTTGTTGTTCTTTGATCCCGATGGTTGATGTTGAGGGTTGAGTGTGGTATCACTTGGCAACTTCCCTTTGTCTCTTGCAGCTAATTGTTCTGCCAGTTGCCCCAATTGCTTAGCATGTGACTCGTTTGTCTTCTGTTGTAGCTCTTGTTTCTGCACTACTCCAGTTAGCATAAGCCTTAACTCATTGATTTGGTTGGCAATGTCCTCCATTGAGATGTTAGTTCCTTGTTGACCTCCTTGAAGTTGATTTTGACTTCCTTGATTTTGTTGGAAGTTCCTTGATGGTCCTTGTTGATATCCACCTTGCCCACCTCCTTGGCCACCTTGGTTGTAGTTTCCTCTTTGGTAGTTACCTTGATTGTAACTCTGCTGTCGATTCTGGTATGAGGACCCTTGATTCCCACCTTGTTGATTGCTACCCTGAAAATTTGGATTCAATTGGTTAGATGAATTACCATATCTAAAATTAGGGTGGTTACGCAAACCCGGGTGGTATGTATTGGAGTTCATGTCATTATTTCTCTTATCATTCTGGAATGAGCCTTGGACTTGATTCACCTCCTCATTTCTACCCATGTTCATCATGCACTCCGGCTCCAAGTGACCTATATCACCACAAAAATTGCAAACATCATAAACATTAGAAACATTAGAAGTATTCTTACCTGAATTCCTATTGAAGTTTGCTATTTGTCTCTCCAAAGCCTCAAATCTCTCCTTTGTCACATATTCCCCTCCCGGTTTTCCAATGACATGTTTGGCCTTCCTACTTGCTGAAGCTTGAGTCTTTGATCCTTTACTTAATCTCTCTAGCAAATCCCAATCATCATCTTCTGAATTTGTCAAGAAAGTTCCATTGCTACTAGAACTGACAAACTTCAGGTCTTCTGGTGTTAAGCCATCATAGAAAGCTTTAATCAATTCCCACTTTGGAATCTGGTGATGTGGGCAAAATCTAAGCAGCTCCTTGAATCGAGTGAATGCTTCATGTAGCAATTCACCCGATTGTTGTTGAAAAGTTCGAATGGCATTCCGGGCCTCACTTGTCTTGCTCATGGGATAGTATTCATCCAAAAACAACTGTTGCATCTCCTCCCATGTGTAGATACTACCAGATGGTAGTGTGTGAAACCACTGTTTGGCCCTTTCCTTTAAGGAGAATTGGAAGAGATTCAGTTTAACCTCATCTGGTGTGAATCCTTGGCCACCAATGGTGCTGCAGATAGCACCAAACTCAGACAGATGGACATATGGTTCTTCAGTTGCTGTCCCTCTAAAATTTGGAATAATGGCCAAGTATTGTGGCCTTATCTCAAATGACCTTCCTCGCAGCAGTGGAGGTACAATGGGGGAAGGATTTTGAGTGACCGTTGGTCTAAAATGACTGTCAACTCCTTGAACAGGAGCCCTGTGATGCCATCCTTGACCGGGGTTGTTGTAGTTATTGTAACCCCATCTCCCATTGTAGTTGTTCATGGGTGGTTGTCTATTCCACCCTCCTGGTCCATTCCACCCACCTTGCCCATAGTTGTTGTGATTTGGATGATTTGGTGGACCTTGTGGTTGCCAATTATCATCATGATATTCCCCATGAGGTGGGTAATTATTGTTGGCTTCCTCTTCGTGCAATTCATCGTGCCAAGATCCATGTTCTCCCGAGTTGCTCCCGCCACCTGAGATGTGATCTTCCTCATGAAGGTTATTTCCTGGATTGACTCCCTGGTTTGGATTGTTGAACAGTGGGTTTTGTGCCATTCTAAGATTAGACATGGCATTGGTTGGTATGTTTGGTGCTTGGTTGTTTTGGTTGAAAGGATTTGGTGGGATAACTAGGTTTGGATTTGGTGGTGGTATTTGAACATATTGATTGAATGGTGGAATTGGTGGTGGTTGTGGTGGGTTCTGGTTGTTCTGATCAGCCATAGGAACAGACTGATTTGAACTCTCTCCGGTTTGATTAGTGTTTCTAGAACCCGGAGTGACTATCTTGTCTAACCTTTGTAATGTACGATTTATCCTCGCAGTTTTCTCGATTTCTGGATCAAATTCCAATGGTGAGTCTCGACCTGAAAACCGAGTATGCATGCAATCAACCTGTTACCTGCACACTAACAAACCTCGCGTAACAAAGAAAAGACAATAAATGAAAAAAATCGAGCAAAAACCTAATAAAAGCAAATAACAAACACCAAGCGCACTAACTCCCCGGCAACGGCGCCAAAATTTGACCGATGTCGAAGTGTCAGTCAAAAATAAGAGTAAAACTCAAGTCCCAGCTACCTTATTAGATAGGGTAAGTCGGGTGTCGAACCACGAGGAGTATTTGTGGATGGTGAAATTGTTACTTGATTTGTGAACTAAACTTAACTAAAACAGAAAATGTAAACTTAGATTAAAGATTTTGGTTGTTAAACTTGAAAATAAATTGCAATTAACTAAAATGGTTTGAAACAATAATGAAAAAGGTGATTCCTCCGAGATTTGGATTCAAAGATAGATAATTAAATTAGTTTTCAATTGGTAATTCACATAGACATGAACGTGTGAATTCATTGATTGTGACGCGCAAGGACCATTTGCTTCGATTGTAAAACAATGGAAGATTATCACAAGAACATCAATTGAATCTAATCAAACCAAAACACAACTTAATATATCCTAATTACTAGAACTCTCAGGAACTGAAAAGCAATGATTAAGGTTTAAATAAAATCCAATCGGTTACAATCAACGAATCAAACAACTAGCAAAAAGCATCGAATGCTTAGATTGCATGTTCCAAACAAGAATGAAAACTAAATCTAATCAGCTACTTACAAGAATCCTCCACCCGGAGGAAACCACGAAGAAATTAGCCTCTCATGACATCAAATTGATCTTCAAAACTTGATTTGATCTTCATCATGGATGATTATGGATTGATTGGATGGATTAGAATGGTGGAAAGACTTCAATTTTTGCTTCTAAGGTCGTCCAAAGTCGTCCCAAGTCGAATGGAATGAGTTAGGATCCTCAAAAACCTAATTTTTTTAGGCTTAAATACGTGCAGCCTTTTTTACGTGCGTAGGCTACTCCCTGGGCGTAGCCTACTGTTTCAAAGTTCTGTCAAAAGGTAATCCCAGCAGAGTAGCCTACTCTTCCAGCGTAGCCTACTCCCACCAGAATCTTCCAAATCTTGTTTTCTTCATAACTTTCTCATTTCAAGTCCGTTTCTCGCACCGTAAACGCCCGAATTCTCGTTGTTCAATCCTCTATCATTCAAGATTGAAATCCATTCATTCCTAATCATCTTTTATTCCTCCAAAATGACTTCAATCCGTGCGTTTAACCTACAAAACCCCCAAATCGCATAGTCATCTAATTTCAACCAATTACACACATGAACATGTATAAGTTTAATCATTAAACACACATAATCATCATTCCAAACCCCATATATCAATTCTAAATTTCTAATTCGGGTGAGAGAACGCAAAATCTTTGAATTAAATAATGGTAATTTAGTTTTGAGCAAAGTATTGTTTATAGCTTGCACTTTTTTATAAGCAGTAAATGTCCAATTACCCAAGATCATCCTGACAAATAAATCATCCTTTCATTCGAATACCAGAGTATGCTGATATGGTTACCTGGCCCACACGCCTAAAAAGAGACTAACCGGTCACCACTACAAATTTTTCTAGCTCAACTTAAAGCAAAATTTGTTTTGTATAAGATTTCAAGTTTTCAACCAATAATCTTCTATTAGAAAAGTCACGAGATATTAATCGCGCAACCAATTAGTTTTTGGGATCCAGCAAAGTTAGCCTAGTAGTTAAGGCTTGACCCTTTCTCCTTGAAGACTAGGGTACGGGGTTAATCGTGGGTTCTGAACAAATGGGGGTGAGGGTTTACCTATTCCACGGGGTTCTCGCGCATCAGGGGTACGGTCTAATAGTCGGTGATCGAGGAATCGATGTTAGTTACTAACCGTCAGAATAACTAAAGGTAACACGACGAGACCCTCTATCGTTAAAAAAAAATTAGCTTTTGGGTTGCATTTAATTATTTGGGCCCATGCGTAACCTTCACCGGCTAGAAAGTCTCTTTACCTCCATTCACTTGACAAATATTTTTTTTTAACTTTTCTTTTTCCAATCATTTACTTTTTTAATATCGTTTTTGCCTTTTAATTATTTATTGATACGATCCAAAAATCTTTATTTTTTATACACTCTTCTGCCGTTGATCAAGATGCGGAAAATGTGGACACAATGGAGCCCGTATTTGGATAAAATATTTAATCTTTGCTTTTACAGTTTTATTTCAATCTTTTATATATTTTTTATTTTAAAACAACTAAATATGTACAACTTTTATAAAAAATATCCCTGTGACAATTGCAATTGCAAGAATAATATATAAAACATTATAATATAATAATATAACTTGGTTTTCTTAATCAGTGTGTTAATTTAAAGGGACTTAATATTATGCAAGTAATATCTTACAACTGCAACATTGTTTATAAAACAGTCAGATTGGGGGTTAATGGCTTGTTTCTACACATTGCACAAGTGCACATTGGTGTTAGACGATAAATTTGATTTTGTTTCACATTGATGATTAGCGAAGTTGATCTTTCTGAAAACTAAAAAGTCGATTATTGTTATATGAGCATTGCGAGTTGGGTGTCAGAGGTTCAACTAAACAAACAAACATACCTAGTCAAGTCCCACTAATCAGTAAGGCTAGAGAGGTGAGACAAAGACAAACCTTAGCCCTATCCAATGAAAAGTTCTAAAATTAACCCTCGACTCAGAAAATATACCGGTGCTTAAATTTTATTTAGTATAGCAATAATTAGCATTGATGATTAGCAAAGCTGATCATCTTGAAAACTAAAAAGTCAGTAAGTGCTATATAAGAATTGAGAGTTGGGTTTTATAGGTTCAACTATGGAGTGAAAACATACTAGTGCTTAAATATATCTTCATGTAAATTCACTAAGTTTAACTCCTAAACTGGCTAGCATTGCTTGTGTCAAACTAACACAATTAGCATGGGTGGATCTAGAGCATTAAGGATGGGTTCACAAGAATCCACTGTGTTTCGAAAATTTAGCAGGAATTTCTTTTTCACGAAAGATTTAAAAGGTAAGGTGAGCGCATTAACTTTTTTAAGGGTGAATCTGTATTGTAATGCTTGGATTTCTATAGGATTGTGTTAAAAATTACTTTCTAAAATCTATATTTTTTCCCTTGTGAGTATAAAGAAATTTGAATTGGAACAATTTAAAGAATTTATGTGATCAGTGATTAAATTCGCGGGTCAAGTTAATTCTAGTCATATAAACTTAGTACATTTCGTTTAGGTTTCGGGACGTTGCCTCGAACCCCACAAGAGGCGCTGCCCCTTTGACCCTTGTTTGCTGACTAGCAAGGGTCACTGCCACCAGAGTTGCTACCCGTAGGACCTCGCAAGGGGACGCGACCACCTTGGCCCCTGCTTGGCCCGGAACTCAGAAATCATAAACATGTGTCAACTCTGCACCTCCGAGCTCATTAATGACGGTGTTTTCTTAATTATTAACTTAATATATCACACCGTCTTTACGTGATGAAACTTACAACACCCAAATTGTCAAACCGACGTGGAAAATTTTATGTTCAGTTATATCTAATTAATTGAAGCGTCTAAAAATAATGAATCAATTGTAAAAAGTTTCTGGGTCCGTCACGTACTGAACAGTAGTAGAGGTTTTGCCTTTTAGACTGGTATGCCATTAATGTTTCAAAACCAAATAGTATGTAATTTAGAAATAAAAGTATAATATATCTGCTGTAAAAAAAAAAAAAAAAAAAAAAAAAAACCTAGCATCCAACATAGCTAACCAATGTTATGATCAACCTTCACCAAAGACCTCATAGAGGTTGATTCTCAATTGAATATTTATCATATCGTTTGCCTTAGTTTATTCATTGCAAATACTTAGGATTTATATGCACATTGCTATTTATACTATAGTCTATAAACGCTACACAACAGTTTCATACATTTTGATCATCAGACTATACAAGTTTACACATGGGTTTGGTTATTTACACACCTAACTTTTTTATTTTAACACTCACCGATCATATACGACATACGTCTCGTGTAGGTCACAAGGCGTATGGCTTCCTCTAACACCCAAGGATTCGACAATGATTGCTCACGTATAAGCCACGTATAGGACCTATACGACTCTTATAGGCCTATACAATGCATATAAGAGTCCAATCATTGACACTGATAAATTCTGACAACCAATGATTGCCACCTATACGTATCATATACACATATGCGAGACGTATATAGGGTGTTAATTAGGAGTGAAAATAACATGAACCTTACACATTTGTTAATATGAATACCCTATAAGATAATCAAATAATTGATTCATAAGACATAGGCTCAGTCATAGACTTTCTTTTTATGCATATAAAGCTAGCTATGGAGTAGTTGATGACATTCATGCCACAAGAAGTTGGTTCGCCACTTCGCCGTAAATAATGATGCTTTTATTATTATTATTTTTTTCACGTGTTTGCATGGTATTTGAATTACAAATTAAAAAAAAAAGGCTAATTAATGGAAAGAAATTTTATAAACATTTATTTGCCGAAAGTGTTGCATTTATATTTAAAATGACCAAGGAGACATCTAGGACGCGTAATAATACACTTTGTTTAATTTTGTTTTTTTATAAGTAGGGTGACAATTCCTTATACGACTTGGAAAACGCCTCAAACATGACATGAAATAATCAATTTTTGGTTGTCAAGTATAACTTGTTTAAAAAACAGTTCGCGCTGGCCAATTTAAAAATAAGTTGATCCGTTAACCTGTTTAATGTTTCAAAATTATTATAATTATAATTTTATTTCATGAAACATACATATACATGTGGGTGTGATGAGAAGCTTAGCCTCCTATTCACATAAACTGCTAACTTACCAGAAAGACAAAGGTTGATTATGCTATGGTTGACAAACAATTTCTTGCTAATATTGGCAAGACAAACGGGGTCGGCTCAAGCATTTTGGAGGCTCAAAGCGACTAATAAAATTAGGCCCTTTTAGTAAATAAATATTTTGCTTTTAATTCATATAAATATTTTACTTTTAATTCTAATAAATGTTGATAATGCACTTAACATAATATTTTGATAATAACATAATAAATATCTAATTAGCTAATGGCAAACAGAAGCAACAAAATTGTATATAACATACATCAAAAGATACAACTAAAAAGGGATAATGTATTATTATCATATCAACTAACAATTGAAGATTTTAACAAAACATATACTTATAAACAATTTTAGAAGCTTATATACAATAAATGTTCAAAACATAAAAGCCTTTAATAAAAGTGAAGAATTTAAAAATCAAATAAATCAATTGATATTAAAATATCAAATTAATAAATTGTAGTCATCAATTGAATTTTCATGTAAACTCTTTAAAATTACTTCAAAAGTTCAATTTTTAAATGAGTGGAAAATTGATGAATACGTGATTAAACTTTTACACAAAAAAAAAAACTTAAAACTACCGCATCATAAATTGTTGTATTTTTTCACCCTGATTTTTTCACTTTTGATCAATTCAACAAAAATCCAACGTATATTGACAATATGCTAAGAAATGGGGCCATGAGGTTTCGGGGGCCCCAAGCCCTAGCTTTACTTTCTAAGTCTGTCGGGCCACCCCTGAAGACAAACATGTTATACACACCCTACATCATCATCGGTATTTCAATTTTTTTTGAACGGCAATTTTTTCCATGATAGGACTTGAACGCATGACATTTCCAATATTAAAGTCACGCGATAATTTCTCTCAACCACTTGAGCTGGGGCTTATTGATCAGTATTTCAATTGAGTGCTGAGTTTATTAGTTGTATTCTTAGTTAGGCAGCCTTTTAGTCGTATTTGGTGGTTATAATGTTTTTTGGTCTTTTTTATATACTCTTTCCATATCCCTGCTGGTTTATAATGATACATCTAAGAGGTTTTACAGTAGAATTTAAAATGTTAATTTTTTTAATTAAAATATGGGCTTAAAGTTTAAAAGAATACATAACATTTTTTTTACATGGCATTTGGGCCGTACAGGGCATCCCCAGCCCCACCCTATGAACCCACAGATCATGTTACTTATTTCTTTGTTATATTTTTAACATATAAATAATTTTTTTTACTAACAAGTTTAATCGACATACGATAGATCAAGAGTGAGGGGAATCGGTTTAGGAACCGGTCTGGTTCCAATAGTTGACATGGAAACCGGTTTGGCCCCTAACTGATTCGGTTTCAAAACTGGTTTATAGCATGAATGGACCGAACATATGGAACTGGTTCGGATAGGTTTCCAACCAGTTCACAACGGTATCATATCGAACTGATTATCAAACCGACGGTTTTGATCCGTTTGGGACCGGTTTAAGCCAAACCGATTTTAAGACTATGCCGAGTCTGTTTAGAAACCAGTTTCCAAACCCAAACCAGTTTGGTTGTACACAACTATTCCATCCTCCGCATCCTACCGAGACAGCCTGATGATACAATCCTGGGCCTATAGGTATTTTTATTTTGAGTTACATTATATTCTCTTTTTAAAAACATTATTTTGCTCTAGGCTATGATGACCTGACTCACCTGACCAGGAGAAACTCACAAGTAGAAAACCCTGTATCTAAACCCAAAGCAATATCTTGCTATAGATGATGCTCCAACCCAAAGCAATATCTTGTATGCATTATTTATTTTTAATATTAATTAATCAATTAGTGAAATTACTTTAACATCTATATTTTTAACAAATATATAAAGTTTTCAAGGTATTGATGAGATCATGTATAAATTTAATGAACCAAGGTATAAAACTGACAAATTAGATTTTTAGTGAAATACATATTTTTAATGATATCATGTACAAATTAACAATTATTTATTTTTAACTAACAAACAAAAATTGTTGAAAAAATATTATATAGTACAAATAAACCAAAAATTTTAAAAACTTGAGTGATTAAAGTGATATTTAGAATGTGATAAATGGGTTTTGTTGATGGCAAGAACCGTCGACAATTGTAAATAAGAATACATGTTAACTTAAGCTTTATCTCTTAGATAAAAGATGAAGGATTTAAATATAAATAAAATATGATTTAGTTTTGTATTAGTTTAAAAATATGAGTAAAGAACATCATTATAGACTTATTTTTAGCTAAAACTATGGTGAAACCCGCGCTTCGCGGCGGTAATCGGGCCAATTGATAATAAAGTTCTGACATAAATGTTTACCGTTGTAAAAATGAGCATTGGAAACATGAAAATGAATCTATAAACACCAAATAAAAAATCCGAAGATATTTAAAAAACATTTATACTCGCGCTTCGTGGCTTTAATCGGGGCAATTGATAATAAATGCAAGACTTGAACCAGATTTAAAAAAAATTATACCCGCGCTTCGCGGCATTAATCGGCCAAGTGATGATAAATGCAAGACTCGAACCATATTAAAAAAAGAATTTATACCCACGTTTCGCGGCGTTAATCGGGCCAATTGATAATAAAAACAAGACTCCAAGCAGATTAAAAATATATATATATACCCACTCTTCGCGGCGTTAATCATTGCAATTGATAAGAAATACAAGACCCGAAACAAATTAAAAAAAAAAAGAATTACAACCGTAGCAGCGTCGGATGCTTACAAAAAAAATACCACTGTTCGGATATTGTTACAAAAAAATGGGATTACAAAAAAAGAAGGAAATGTCACTGTATCGTCATACATCTTTTTTGACTTTGGGGTAATCGGGCCAATTGATAATAAAGTTCTGACATAAATGTTTACCGTTGTAAAAATGAGCATTGGAAACATGAAAATGAATCTATAAACACCAAATAAAAAATCCGAAGATATTTAAAAAACATTTATACTCGCGTTTCGTGGCTTTAATCGGGGCAATTGATAATAAATGCAAGACTTGAACCAGATTTAAAAAAAATTATACCCGCGCTACGCGGCGTTAATCGGCCAAGTGATAATAAATGCAAGACTCGAACCATATTAAAAAAAGAATTTATACCCACGCTTCGCGGCGTTAATCGGGCCAATTGATAATAAAAGCAAGATTCCAAGCAGATTAAAAATATATATATACCCACTCTTCGCGGCGTTAATCGTTGCAATTGATAAGAAATACAAGACCCGAAACAAATTAAAAAAAAAAAAAGAATTACAACCGTAGCAGCGTCGGATGCTTACAAAAAAATACCACTGTTCGGATATTGTTACAAAAAAAATGGGATTACAAAAAAAGAAGGAAATGTCACTGTATCGTCATACATCTTTTTTGACTTTGGTAGTAAAAAAAAAAGACTTTGGTAGTTAAAAAAAAAAGTAGAATTGCAATGCCCTTTTTTTTGACTTTGGTAAAAAAAAAAAAAAAAAATCTGAATTACCACTGTTCATCAAACTTGTAAATGTATGTTTTGTAATAACTATAAACTCTCATTACAAGTAATAAATTTAACCTTACAAATTTTATCGTTTTTGGTTTTTTTTAATCTTTTAAGACTTATCTATTTAACTCACTCTGATAAATGATTCATATCTTATTATACAGATGAAACCCAACTTTTTTTTTGCACAATAATTTTTTACACCTTTTTGGCTTTTTATTTACTATAAGATTAGATCCCTCAACATATTTTAGAAATAAACAACTTAACCTACTTTGATAGCACTTGGACAATATGACCTTTTGGTATGCACCATAAAATAAAACTAAGAACCCAAAATCTTACATAATACAATATCATACAAACTAGTTGTTTTCCTGCCGCGCGTTGCGACGGGTTATCGCGGTACACTTTCGATAATGAGTATTATATATCAAAGCTCTTATTACAAACTCTTTGCAAATTTCTCATAAAATAATAAAAAAATCCATACAAATATGTTATGAAAATAATAGAAAAAATAACTTACAAAATCCTGCACCCCCATCAACCATTTGATAAATAAAAAAAAACAAATATGTAAACAAAACTCAATTTTTTATGAGAACAAATAAATCATCATTACCTTTTTCAAAAACGCCGAAATTTTAGAAAGGATCACATTTTTTTCATAGTATATATATATATATATACACACTATTCATTTTAGTTGCCTTTTAATATATATAATAATAAGATAGTGCTCTAAGATTATAACTATGATTTAACAAAGAAATTGTAGTTAGAAGTGTCAATTTTCACTCAAATCAAAAGAAATGGGTTGGTTTGAGTTAAAAACAATTGTTGTACAATAAGTTGAAATGAATAACATCATAATATTGAATGAGTTGACATATGTAACATTTTAACACAACACGGGTCAAGATTGATAACATAAAAACAATGTGAATACAATGGATTGAAACACTTAATAATTATTAATAACGTATTTAATGAGAAAATAACTAAAAATTATCATAATAGATTATTTGTTTAGTTATAACACATTTTGACTTAAACCAAATTCATGGTTTTAAACAATCCGTTTAAACCCAAACCTATTTTATATAAAACCCGTTTTAACCAGTACTCATATTGACCCGAAGATTTTCAGACCTGTTACCTAAACTGACCTAACTCGCTTATTTTACCTGACTTAATTGTTGCACAGGTGCGAATTAAAGGACCTTGTGACCGAAAGGTCATGGGTTCAAGCCCTGTCAGGAGTGATTTAAAAGACATGTAAACGAGGGAATGAATCTTGAGTTTAATCTCGGGTTATATATCAATGGGGGCGAAGGTTTACCCATTCCAAAAGGTTTCCACGCATCTGGTTTCCACGCATCTGATGTGGCCGCGTCTTACCTCTGCCCTATGAGCCATGTTATCGTTCAAAAAAATTGTTGCACAGTAATAATTGGAGAGGGGGAAAGATAGCTAAGACACGTAGCTACCTGAAAGCACTACAAAATGTGATTGGTCGGCAACAATAGCGACACGTGTACGGTGGTGATATTAAGGGCAAATAAACCTATGCAGAAAATAGGGACAAAGAGGAGAAGAAATTGTAGTAAAGACAAGTTCATGAATAAAGGGTATGTGCGTGGATGTCTGCCACCTGTGCATGCGTACCGTGGGCTGCAGTCACACACATCAGTTTCTCATGTTGTCACTCAATCCTACCTCACTGTAGAAATTCCAAAAATAAAAAATTACAAAAATAAAAAATAAAAACTTTAGTTTTCATGGACTCAAATATTTAAATCAGTATTTTAGAAACCGGTTCGAACGAGTCGGTTCAACTGTTTTAACCGGATGCCGTCAACTAATCCGGTATGAAACACTCTGATATTATGCAGGTTCCTTCGATCGATTCTGCCGGCGGTTTTACCTGTTTTTACCGGTAAAACCAGTATTTCCGGTTTCAAAAAAACATAAAATTTAGGCTTTTAAGCGATTTTCGGCTTTTAAGCGATCGTAAACTTAATATGTTTAACACGTCAATGTCATAATCCTATTATGCACTTTTATTTAAAAAATTTTATTAGAATTTGAGTACTTTTAGATTGTTTTGAATGAATTTGAGTAGTTTTTGAATTGTTTTTGGATGAATTTGTATGATTTTTGAAAACTTATTTGAGTATAAGTTGTATTTTATAAAATTCTATGGTTAATTAGTGTGTCCGGTTGAACCGTCCGGTACAACCCGGTTTAACCATTTTCGAGCTAAATTCAGTGCAACTAAAATACCGGTTTTTTAAAACATTGATTTAAACACTCAGTGGTATATTAATTTGTGTTATATAGACATACTACACAAGAAACCCGTGTATTACATATTGAATAATAAAAAAATATAATTTATTAATATTAAATAATAATAAATATTTCATAATTATAAAATTATATTTAGGATAAGATATAATTGAATTATTCTTGTTGTTTATTAAATTTTAAAAGATTAGAAAATTATTTGAATAAGAAAAATTATATTTTAAGATATTTAACTATATCATGAGGTCCATATAATAATTATTTATTTATTTAATATTACACCAAATTCATTAAATGATGAAAATAATATGACTCATGCATACCTATAAAACTCGTATCATGTTTTATCATATGTTATAATTAGATGATGTCACAAATTGTGTAAGTTCATATGAGTTATATATGTGATGTCAAATATCCAAATGGGTGTTCATTTAACACTGTTAATACTAGTTGTATAGATATAGACGAATCGTATCAATAGTGTCACATACCCTAATTAGATGTTGCCAGTGTTTGTTGGGATTTGAAAATTATACTACTTGTTTCATCAAACTATGTATCATTCGAGTTTTATAGTCAGGTTTTTTGGATATGAATTTATTACCAAACCAAAATTTAAATAAATTCCCATTGATTAGTACTAGGATAGTAGGATGTATTTGATCACATTCATGACTTGTTGACACATGTAAGTTTTTTTTATGACTTGAAGTTGTAGTACCCTTTATAACTTTAACAAGTAGAAAATTTCGTATTTTTTTTCTAAAACAAATAACTGGGTTATTCATGTAACTCTAATCTTATAAAGGTAATCCAATTACCGAATCATTTGGATTCGATTAAAAACAACATTGTTGTCTTTAAATACCAAGGTTGCAAAAGTCGCTAGGCGCTCTTAGGTCGGAATAGCTCATTGGAGCGAATAATTGGACAGTATTCGGCCCTAGGCGGGAGTACTCGGGTAATATTCAAAAAGTAATCGGCCTCAGAACAACTTTTTGAAGCGAGTACTCGGCCTTTAAGGCCGACTTTTGCAACAGTGCTAAATAATTAATTAGTTGATTTGATCATACCCTTTGAGTTTTGTTAAATGTTGAGTCTTGTTTTCTTTCTTTTTTTTATGTTCCATATTAGTATTGTTTTTAATTGATTAATTTTTATTTATATATTTTTTATGATTTGAGAGTTTACTTGTTTAATATTAAGAGTAGATGATATGGTAACATATTTATAGTGGATTGTTTAGATTTAATTGTACGGTATTTCTTATTTTTTTTAAAATGCTATCAAAATGTCAAGAAACCTTCATCAAGGAAAGCTAATTGTTTTGAATCTGACTGATTTGTATAATTTTGAAAACCCACACATTTAAAAAATAGAGAAACACATAGGATAAGATATATCATCATTATCATCGTACCGAATATATTTCACTATTAACAAATGTAAGGTAAGGTGTTACCTTTACCACATAGGAATAAGAGAGTGCTTCCACTGAGACCACGGCTCAATGGCTCATGATAAAACAAAATGAGTTTTGCCTTGTTTTCAATTTTAGATTATCACCTTCAGAATTATTATGTTTAGGAGGTCTTGATCAACAAAAGTCATACTATACAATTTTTAGGCCCGGAGTATTGATCCAACCACGATTCGGGTTGACAAATGACAACCCATGGACCCGTAGTTAATAACCAAGACTAAGCAGTAGGGGTGTTCGCGGTCCGGTTTTTACGGTTTTTAGGTGGAACCGTAAACCAAACCATTAACAGTGGTTTTTGAATAATGAAAACCAAAACCGAACCATTTAAAATAAAAACCGAACCAAACCGAACCCTTATCAACGGTTTGGTTCCGGTTTGGTTTACGGTTTGAGGTTTTGATCTCGTTAAAAGTAAAAATTTAATCAAAACAAACCTTTTATAATACAAAGCGAACTAATTACATTAAATCCAAATGTATTTTCTTTTTGAATGACAGATAAATCATGAAATCATTCTATAGAAACACATATATAGACATGTATATATATAGATATATCTACATGTATATACATATTTCTATATTAGTATATACTCAAACACATAAGGTCCGGTCCGGTTTGGTTTTTAACGACCGACTTTTGACGAAAACCATAAACCAACCCGTTTATTACGGTTTTGAACTTTTGAAACCAACTGACCAAATGTTTGTGAAAAAAAACCGACCGTGAAACCAAACCGATGAACGGTTTGGGCGGTTTCGCGGTTTGGAACCAGACTGTGAACACCCCTACTAAGCAATAGGAAGTTGCAAAACTAGTCATACTACACGTGGGTTATTTATGTTAAATTCAGTGACGAATCCAATTTTTTTTTGCATGGGCAAAAAATGATTCTGGAAAAAGCGGGTCAAGGTAGTTGAAGCCACAAAACAAACATATAAAAAATATTTAGAAGCACACTTAAATAATCATTTTCAAAGTTACATCACAAGTTAGTATTTTTATAAAATTTATGAAAAAAACACAATTATCATCAAATAATCAATTCATTTCCATTTGTGCCCTTTTTTAATCAGGTTTGTGCTCTTGTGATCAGATTTGTGATCCTTTGTAATCAGATATGCGTCCCCTTTTTAATTCAAAATTGAGCAAAATTATTTAAAAATAACGCATTTTAACATTTGATGCCAATCCCTAGGCCTGTAAACGAACCGAACAGTTCATGAACTGTTCGGTAAGAAGTTCGTTTATGTTCGTTTATTTAATAAATGAACGAACACGAACACAAAATTTGTGTTCGTTTAATTAAATGAACGAACATGAACATATCTTGTGTTCGTTTATTTATGTTCATGAACAGTTCGTTTATGTTCGTTTATTTGTGTTCGTTAATGTTCGTTTATGTTCGTTAACTATGTAATGTTAGTTTTTATTCGATTAACTGACTAATTTACGAATGATATGTATTTACATTTAAGAGACCTGTCGTTTGTGCTCCTTTATACTTGTTCAATTGTGTTCGTTTATGCTTGTTCAATAGTGTTCATGTTCGTTTATGATAGTTCAATGGTGTTAAAAAAATGTACATTTATGTTTGTTCGTTTATTTTAGTTCATTTGTGTTCGTTTGTGTTCATGAACAGTTCGTTTAATTTATTAATGAACGAACACAAACGAACACGAACATATTCATTTTCTTAATAAACGAACACGAACACAAAATTCATGTTCGTTAAGGTGTTCGTGTTCGTGTTCGGTTAAGTTTAAATGAACGAACACGAACATGCCTGTGTTCGTGTTCGTTCGGTTCGTTTACAGGCCTACCAATCCCACCTACCTAAGGCATGAATCCGCTACTGGTTAAAGTTAGGAGTTGAAGTTGTGGGTGCAACACACACTCTTCCACTATGCTTTCTTTTAATTTCTCCATGAATTATTATCATAATTATTTCTTGCATTAATTTATTTTTAAGTTTATATATAATTTTTGTATTAAAAGATAGAAAAGAAAAGAAAAGAAAATATTCCGTGATTTTTACTTTTAGTTCTTGAAGCGTGACCCTATCAAAATGTGGCATGTTCTTTACTAAAAGAAACAATCCCGCCTTAGTTTACACGAGAGTCTTGGACACAAATTAAATGATACTTTGTTTTTGAAAAGCATGTCATTTCCAGACTGTCATATAAACTAACAAATACACATAAATATTGTCTGTAATGTCTTTTTAAGTTTCTATGCGGAGAAGAAAATAAACGACTTATGACCAGGAGTATTATCTGACACTGATCAAATTGCTCTCACATAATAACTATATGGTTTACAAATGTCTAAAATTTGGGACAATATGTGTAATTTACGAAACTTATATGCCAAAATGGAAATACTAGCAAATCACAATGAGCATATCAATAATTTACTCTATATAATATAAAAACGTGAATATATTTTGTTAACTTTTTTAAGCATTTGGTTAATATATTTTTAAAATTTTAGAAAACCATTATTCAAAAAAGTCGTTGATTGATGTTCATTGCATTCTCTATTGCCAAATTTTCGAATTCGCTAGATGATGTATGAGTTACCGTTAGTTATGCAAATCCCTTTCCACCTCTTGTTTGCACGGTTAAATTTTCTATCATTAAGGATATCTAATGTTTTTTTTACTTATTATTTTTTATTTAATTTTTAGTATAACTTAAAAATTGTATGAGCATAGTGGTCATTGAGAATGTAATACTTAAAGTATTAGTTTACTTCTTTTAGAGAGGGTCATAAATGTTGCAAAAATTATTAACTCAAATAACTATATCTATTTATCTGTATTAATAACTAGGTTATAAACCCATGTATTACATTGATTTAGGTACAAAAAGTTATGTAATTATAATATATATATATATATATATATATATATATGATAAATCACATATTGTATTATCGTTTTTATCAAAAAATTAAAAGTTTGAGACCATCTTTGGCTTTAACTCTAAATAAAATAACGTACATTATCCATGTGAAAAAACTATTTGTTTCAAAAACAATTCTATTGTTGATAACAATTGGATCTTCACTTTAAAAATAAACACCATTAAAAGACTACTTTTTGGAAATAATACATTGTATTTATTTTTAAAAATTATTAAGATATTTAATGTTAATTTTAATTATTATAAAATATAATTTATAGAATTGCGTTAAAAATTAATAGTTTATAAAATTTAATTATATTAACCAAATTCATACAAAATTAACTAAAGTAAGTTTTTACCCGTTTGTGTTAATATAGATTTTAATTTCATGTTAGATATAAGAAGTTTTAAATAATAAAAAATAATACAACCTATTTATTTTTAAAAAAATTGTAAGATATTTAAGTTTAATTTTAAATATTATAAAATACAATTTAAATAATTAATACATGTATATATTTAAAGGAGATTTAATGTGCTAATGACATGTGTCTACATTTAAAGAAGTTTAATTTTGGTAATCACATGTATTCATATTTAAAAGAGATTTAAGGAGGTATTGACACCTTATCAAGTTTATTTTCTTTTATTATAATAGATAAATAAATAATAAACAGACACGTGTCGTTTTATATTGCTCTTAACCAGTTTTTCTTGTCTCTTTCTTTATAAAATAACTAGGTTATAGACCCGTGTAATACATGGGTTTGCGATACAAAATAATCTGATTTTATAATTATTTCTTCATTATTTACATAATTAAAATAATTTTATTATATCTTTTTAAATTTACATAATTATATTAATACTAATAATATTTGATATACCTTTTTTATATAGAAAAAATTTAAAGATAAAAATTTATAAATTTTTTTCTTAATATATATATATATATATATATAAAATTAAACATAGATATATTAAAAATTTACACATGTTAAATATTTAAATTTTAAAAATATTTGTAACATAATACATATTTTTCAAATATGTTTTATAAAAAAATTAAAGAATTGATTCATAATTTAATAATATTATTTACTAAGTTAAATAAAATCATTAATATTTAATAGGAAAGAGATGATAAAAAAATCCAAATTTAATAAATAATGGCATAGAAATATTTATTATGAGAGAGAGGTGAGAAAAAAATCTTTAAGTGGCCTAAAATGTTGACAAGTGGTATATCAAAACATTTATTTATTATATAGTATATATATATATAGATATAGATATAGATATAGATATAGATTATATTTAAAATGAATAAAATTTGCTACGAATAGATGAGCGAATACCTATCGAGTGGTTTATAAATACGAAGCTGAAATGCTTGGGAAGCAAAACATTAGTGCTTGCGTCCTTTAAATTGTTAAAAAATTTAAAATTTTCCAAAAAAAAAAAAAACAAATTAGATTTTGTTTTATAAGGGAATGAATTGCTCTATAAAAAGTTGACAGGCCCAAGTGGCGTACCTACTTGAAGCTCCGGGGGGCGGCCGCTCACCCTGAAATTTTTTTTTAGTAGTATATATATGTTAAAATCCCGATCGCCTCCCGTAAAATTTTGCAATCGCCCCCATTGAAATTTTAATTTCTAAGTGTTCGTTAATAAACTAAGTTGAAAAATGCCCAACCAATAATTTAAATCCAATGTAAAATTAAATTTAGTATTAATTATAACAAGTCAAATAACCACTAAACCGGTTAAAAACTGATTAAACCGAACTCCATCGAATATACCAATTAAAAACCGAATAAACCAATCCAAATAAACCGAATTTAACCTTATATATTATAAAGATAACAAATTTAAATCTGAATTCGCTTTAATTGGTTAATCAAAAAAATCTGAATTCAAAAAATATTTGGAACCGATAACCGAACTGAAACCGAAATTCAGATACAGTTAGGAACCGACTTCAGAATTAGGATACAGTTAGGAACTAAACCGAATTCAAAATTCAGTTTGTTTTTCGGTTACGAATACGATTTTGTTTTCAATATTAACAGTTTTCAGCTTTTTTGAATACCCTTACTTTAATATTCGAATTCACTAAGGGGTCTTTTTTTGACCTGTCCTAGGCACCCTGAATTTTCAGGGCCGTTCCTAACTAGCCTATAATATAAAATATATTATTAATTTTAATAAGCTATTAACATAATATTTGAAGTTAGATTTGTTTAATCGAATTGAATATGAGAATTTAAACGATAGTTGTATTTGTTTTTTACAGAAAGAGTTACTTAGAAACGTCTCTTTATACGTTGTTTTGAATATATATATATATATACGTTGTTTTGAATATATATATATATAAAGTAAAACCACGTGATAAACAACTTTAGATGTATTGTATTTTCATTTTATCTTTATATATGGAATTTAGTTTAATTATTTTTTTAAAATAACCCGACCCGATCCGCCCAACCCAACTTGAACACCAACGAACCAAAAAATTTCCGCCCCCTATGAAAAATATTTCTGGGTCCGCCACTGGGCCATGGTAACCGCACCCTGCGACCCTCTTAGTCGGCTAACTTTTTTAAGAAAGGCTCTTAGTTGGCTAGTTGTTTTAGGGCCAGTTTGATAACATTTGATTCATTAAGTGTTGAATGATTAAGATGTCTAAACGTTTAAGAGGGTCTGAATCAGTAAGTGTTAAACCAGTTAAAACTATTTGGTTCATCATCTGAATAAAAACACAAATACACCTCATTCTACACCAAACCCTAAAGCCCCCCGTCGATGTCCTGTCGCCGCTTTGCCGGTCGTTGAGCGTCGTCGGTCGTCTGAACAATCGAGCTTTGCTGCTTCGCATCGAGCTTCTGAACCATCAGTCTTCTAAGCCGTCGGTCATTGTAACATCAGTGCCGGAAACGTCACCGGAACAGTGATCGTAAAAAGTACGTGAACAGTAATCAGGTACAAATCTTATATAATTCAGTGTATTTCATATTCAGATCGAGTTTCAGTATCATTTCATATTATCAAAACAGTGAAATTCACAGTCATTTCAGAGAAATCAGTTCAGAACAATGGTTCTTGAGTCAGATAATTATCTGGCAACACAGAATCATCATGTGATTTATTTTTCAGGATCTTATTATGTATAAACGTATGTTAGGCCTTACAGGACAAAACAACACGAATATCGTTAAGTGAATGCTAAACCGACAGATTATTCGTATAGGTGACGATCTGTACGAATAAATCTGAAAGTTTAACGTTCTGAATGATATTCAATATTCAGAAAACAATATTGAAAAGTGTAGTTATCGACGTATTTGATCGGGTGACGATTCGAACAAATACGCGCGATGACCGCGCGATTCGATTTAAACATTAAATAAATATTTTGAAATTTAAATAATGAAAAGATATTAGTTAATTTATTAGGAATCACAACCTAAAATAAATTTTAGGACTTCTATTTTAAAACCGAATCATTTCGTAACGAAAACGACGAGGAACCGACATCTTTACGCGAAACCGAGTGAGACCGAACACCCGGGTATGTTGAAAGCCTTTAATGAGGCTTCCACACCCTCATTTTTCTCATAATCCTCTCATCTTCAACCTCACCACCGTCACCTTCTCTCTCTAGATTTTCTCACTCTCTCTCTAAGATTTCTCCCCCATTTCTTGATGAAATCATGTGTTCTTGGTGTCAAAATGACCACCACACCTTGTAGATTGTAGAAGTACAACAGATCGGAGCTTCCATCCATCTGAATCGAGGTAAAAATCCGATGTTTGTCACGGTTCTAGGGTTTTGAAAACCCTATTTCGAACCCCTTCATGTAACCGGCTTTAACCTATTTTGAACCCTAGGAAACACACTACAACACCTTAGGATCATGTAGGAACAAGTGTTGGAGCAAAACCAGGTCGATTAGCTCGAAACCCCATGGCTGCACCTGGGTTTTTCGAACTGCCGAATGGCCAAGTCGTAGCTCAGCGAATGAGCCAAGACCCCATTCGCCGAATGGCTTTAGTCGGACCACGAGCCTCATTCGCTCGATCCCTCATTCGACCATCACATTCGGCCACTCTCTCATTCGCTCAAACCATCACCTTCGCCACTGGTCATTCGATCGGCCACAGTCATTCGGCCCTGCCCCCATTCGATCAGCTAAGCCCTCATTCGGCCTTAGCACACATTCGAAATCATATGTCAGTCAGTCGGAGCTGGCTACATGTTATACGGCCGAATGTACGGGGGAATCACATATTAGGGTTTTAAAGGAAAATGGGACCCCACGTATTGCATGCATGAATTGCTCATGTGTGTTAGTGTGTGTGTGCATGAGTTTTTTTTTAGATTCTTAGCAAGAAGCTAACATAGTCTCATTAAACAATGATGATAGGCTTGTAATCTCTTCACAATAAGATCTTAGTTATCAATGAGTTATCTATTGAAATCCATAGTAGGGTTTTATTAAAAGGAGTTTGAATAAGTCATAATATAACATCAAAGTCATCATCTTTTGGGGGTTAACACATTAGAACTCCATTATGAGACAAAGACTTTAAGTCTAAGGTGGTGGTGTTGTTCTCATGAATACCTCCTAACATCTAGTTGGGTTATAGAAACACATAACTAGTTTTAGTAATTCACTTGAATTACCTAAGACGAATTTATCAAAAAAATGAAAAGAAACCAAGTGGAAATCAAAGTCTAATAATGGGCCCAAGGTCGGCCCAATGGGCTAAACTCAAGCCCATCATGTGTAATTACACTTTTCTTAAATTAATTATGTCTTTCATAAAAGAAATTAAATTGTAAACTTTATTAAAATAAATAAATGATTTTAACTTAGAATGTTCAACTTAAAATTTATTAACTTAAAAATGTGTTAAGTAAAAGACTTGTGAGTAATTAAAATAAACCCTAATTATCTAGGGTTTAGTAGTTAATAATATGAGAACATGGGTTTATAACGGGGTAATAAGTTAGACTAAGTTAGATAAAGTCATAGAAAAACAATAGTAATCTAGGACACTTAGTTGCACACCGAGACCAAACCCTAGTTACGACAACTACCGTATGTACTTATCGTATTCGAATTCTTTTAAAACAACTCAGGTGCTAAAGATACATAGGCAACAATCAAAGAGCGCGCATATCTTTAGTGGTAATTCATTTCAGAGCAGCACAGGTGAGTTCATTGCCCCTTTTCTAACATTTTTGTTTTAAAACGCGGGGCTGAGAAGCATGCGTAAACTGTTTTATTTAAACTGTTTATTTAAATGCTTTTATTTATTATATGTTTTACATATATATGTTTGTTGATACTCCTAGACTCCTGTCTAGGAAATTATTAAACAGATCAAATTATCAAATTAATTAAAGTACTCTTATGAGTAATACTTTAATTTAAACTTTAAATCAACCCTTAGTCCATAAATCTCCAATTCAAGAATCTAAACTCAAAGTGGAATCAAATGAACAAAATCAAAAGATCACATTCAAAGAAATCATAGCTCAGTGTGAGATCTGAGATCCAAGAATCAATATCAAATCAATTATCATTGTGAATCATGGGAAAGTCAAAAGATCAAGATCAAGAGACTCAAGAAATCAGATATCATAAATGTGTGTGAATCATGTTAATAATGAAATCATTATGATCTAATGAAATCATTAATCTTCAACCTAAGGTGGATGTCAGTTGTATAAGGAATCAAGACCACGTGTAACACACATATAAAGTCCCACTCAGATGCAGAAGACCATTGGGTCAGGCTGTAACGGGCAATAACATGAACGATCAAATGGAATCAATATCAAAGTCAAAATCATGAGAATCAAGAGATCAAGAATCATAGGATATCCTTAAAGTCCCACTCAGATGCAGAAGACCATTGAGTCAGGCTGTAACGGGCAAAACATTAAAGTCCCACTCAGATGCAGAAGACCATTGGGTCAGGCTGTAACGGGCAAAACATTAAAATCCCGCTCAGTTCAGGTGTACTCCTTGTGAGTTATGCCTGACATGGGTCATGTGTGAGAGGTTACAACTTGGACAACCACCCACAACTAAGTCTAATTGATTGGGTCAAATAATGCCCAATCATCATGTCTTAGTTGTACTTAAATGTTTTATTTAATTATTTAATTAAATATTTGACATTTTACTATTATCACTGACTTTTGGGAAATCCTATATCTACGATCAAAAATCAAGAGGATCAAAGGCAAATCAGGTTTCAAAATCATAATCAAATACAGAAGTGTTAGGTAAAAATGCTTAATTATCATTAATAACAGTGTCATATGCATATTAGTATGTGGTGGGATAGCGTCTGGGCTTGACCCTTTCGTGATTCCCTATATATAAGCATACCGATGTGGATATTACATGTGGAGTTAATGAGGTTAGGGTCTTTACCAAAAGAGGTTTTCAAATCATTTTCAAATCATAAAACTATATGAACTCACCAACCATGTGTTGACTTGATTTTTGCATGACTTCTCAGGTGACGAACATGTCAACTAAGGAGTTATTCCTTTTGGACTAGGACTTCAGATAGAAGACTTAGTATTTTGGACCTGCATATTTTTGAAGACATCATTATACGAATTATTTTGTATATCTTGTATAAATGCAAAATAGAAAGTTATGATGTTGATGGTAGATTTACATTGTTAAATTATAAACAATACCGATGTAATTTAACTTTGTAATTCTATTATAGTTATCATTTCTCATTTGTATCATGTGCAATGTAAACAATCTGATCATCACGATTATCACTAACGATATCGCGCCCCGGGAACCTTCCGCCCGACGGGACAACCGATCCTATCCCGCCGGCTCGGGGTGTGACAGATTGGTATCAGAGCCATGGTTATAGAGAAATATAGGTCATTTAATTAAACGGTTTGGCCTAGACTATAACCTAGGGACCCTACATGTAGAGAATCTAAGACTTAAGACTTTATTGCATTGTACCTTCTGCATTCGATCATTGCACTAACCAATATTCTATTGGTTGTGATTAGAATGTTACCCAGAAGACAACCATCACCGTCTCTTCCTCCACAAGAGACGGAATCAGCAGCTGTTGCGCTCGCAACCCTGATCACCGAACAGTTGGTGGCGGTTCTCCCAGGAATCATCACCCAGATCAGGAACAGTGAGGAGTTTGCTAGGAACTTCCCACTACTTTCTGCAGAGAAGAAGGAACCTAAAGGAGGAGAAACCAGCAAACAACCTAAACATCGTTCGGCAAAAAGGCGAAAGAGAACTGTGGACTACACTGAAGCTGTACCTATCAGTCAAATTATACCAGATCCGACCACAGGAGTCAGTGCGCATTATGAGGGAAAAACCCCTCTCTGTTCAGCTTGTCACTACCATCATCGAGCTGAAATTGCATGCGTGCAATGTACGCACTGTGGAAAGACGGGACACTGGATGCGGCAGTGTAGGTCACCAATGACCTCTACTCCCCGTCAATACGTTGGTGCAGATCCTAAATGTGCCAGATGTGGTTTTCACCATGGTGAGAAGAAACCTTGTCGACACTGTCTAAATTGTGGAAGATACGGACATTGGATCCAACAGTGCCGATTTATTTCCACTAGGAAACAGAAACAAAAAGTAAACGCCTCTACTTCCTCTCCTAATAACAACTGCTACACATGTGGAATGTTTGGACATTTCAAAAGGGACTGCCCTAGGCGAAGACCTTCCGCAGACCCAGCAGTCACTGAGGAACTACTTGCTTTACCAGCTCCTGGGGAACACTCGGAGTCCGATGACCCCATAGGTATGCAAATCTCAGCTTGATACATTAAATTATTTATTAGTGTATTAATCAAAACTGCATAGTCTGTTGTAATTCTAGAAACAATAAATTTAAGATAGCTGTAGACAAATTCAATGCCAGAAAGATAATCGAAATCATGACTTAAAAAATCTCTAGGTTAAGTAAACGTTAAATGATTAAATAAAGTTAGGGTAAATTTTAATTACAGCCTAAATAATGTAGTTAGAAATAGAACCTTAATTGAATTGAACACTAGAAGTTTATAGAAATTCAAGATGTTCAAAACTGGTGTGTAAATTTTTATTTTCTACTCAGACCTCCTAGAATTTGAGTTACTGAAATTAGAGGACTTCGGCCCTAGGATGTTAGGAAAGGTAGATGTGAAAACTGTGCTAGGTTCTTATCTAGATCGAATAAGTAGATCAAGGGAAATCAGTTGTGAATGTAAGATGAAGATACGTCAGAGAAAATATTCCGAATGAAATATGGGCATTCCAAGTTACGGTAATGCCTTTCGGATAGGAGAATGCATTTATGGTTTTCGTGGACCTCATGAACCGAGTGTGCAAACCCTATCTAGATTAGTTTGTCATTACCATTAAGGGATGACATGCTGATTTATTCTAATAGCAAGACATCATACGAACGACATCTCAGGAATATTCTGGAGTTGTTAAAGGAAGAACAACTCTATCTTAATTTCTTTCATTTTGAAATTGGGATGAGAATAAGTCACAGTTGGAACAACAGTTATAATGAGTTCCGACAGTCACATGACTTTCAGGTAGAAGTAAGATAAACATACAACATCTCGCAGACGGGTATAGGATTACTTAGAAGGTAAATCATTACCTTTATCCTAATAGTACTACCATACCTTAGGTAGACCTCCCTGAGGTATAATGTAAACTTTCAAGCTGAGAGTAGATTAAACAAATGGTGAAGTACGTATACGGTTATATCAAATAACCTAAGGGTTTACCATGTGCGACTTAGAGATCTCAATCCGACGATCAACACCTATAGTTGTGAGAGTCACCTACGAAAGTTTTAAGGAGTATGTCAAACTGTAGAACTGAAAGACAGTTTGAGATTAATCAGATGAAATACCTATTACCAAAATGGTGGGTGGATTCCGGTGATAGGTAAATCCAGAAGACTTACTCTTGAGAAGGCACACGTGCCAGATAATCAGTGCATCCGAGCGCCGATAAAATGCATCGAGACTTACAGAGATTTTATTGGTGACCGGGAATGAAGAAGGACATAGCCGAATATGTCGGCAGATGTCTTACGTGTGCAAGAGTAAAGGCGGAACACCAGAGACCGTCTGGTTTACTGGAATAGCCTGAAATTCCACTCTGGAAATGGGAACAACAGCTATGGACTTCATTACCAAGCTACCCCGCACTTCCAGTGGTCATGATACTATATGAGTTATCAATGATCAATTGACAAAAATCGGTCATTTCTTGTCGATGTGTGAGACTCTCACGATGGATAAATAGGCGAGATTAGACATCAATGAGATAGAGGTACACCACAGAATACCATTGTCTACTATTCCTGACAGAGATAGCAGGTGTACATTAAGGTTTTGACAATCATTACAGAAATCATTAAGAACATAGTTAAATATGAGTACAGCTTACCATCCACAAACGGACGGTTAAAGCGAATGTACAATTCAGACCTGGTGGACATGTTAGGAATTTATGTGTTAAATTTCGATGTGAATTGGGATTCTCATTTGCCACTAATTTAATTCTCCTACAACAACAGTTACCACAATAGCATCGGAGGTGTACCGTTCAAGGCTTTATGGTCGAGACATCGGTCACCGACCCGTTGGACTGAAGTGGGAGATAACCGTATAACTGGGATAGAACTGATTCAGGAAACCACTGATAAGATTGCCCAGATTCAGAGAAGATTACAAGCAACAAGGAGCAGACAGATAAGCTATGCCGATAAACGGCGTAAGCCGTTGGAATTTCAAGTGGGAGACCGTGTCATGTTGAAGGTTTCTCCTTGGAAAGGTGTAGTACGCTTTGGAACAAAAGGCAAGTTAGCACCACGATACGTGGGACCGTTTGAAATCATCGAACGTATTGGTCCTGTGGCGTATAAACTGAGATTACCAGATGAACTCAGTGGTGTGCATGACGTGTTTCACGTCTCAAACTTAAAGAAATGCCTTGCTGACGAATCACTCGTCATTCCACTTGAAGAAATTCAAGTTGATGATCAGTTACATTTTATCGAAGAACCTTTAGAGATTATGGATCGCAAAGTCAAGCAACTGAGGCGAAGCCGTATTCCGATAGTAAAGGTTCGATTGAATTCAAGACGCGGACCCGAGTTTACTTGGGAACGTGAAGATCACATGAAGTTAAAGTATCCCCAACTGTTTGAAGAGGAAGCTGTACCCGATAACAATTCTTAAATTTCGGGACGAAATTTCTCTAACAAGGGGAGACTGTAACATCAGTGCCGGAAACGTCACCGGAACAGTGATCGTAAAAAGTACGTGAACAGTAATCAGGTACAAATCTTATATAATTCAGTGTATTTCATATTCAGATCGAGTTTCAGTATCATTTCATATTATCAAAACAGTGAATTCACAGTCATTTCAGAGAAATCAGTTCAGAACAATGGTTCTTGAGTCAGATAATTATCTGGCAACACAGAATCATCATGTGATTTATTTTTCAGGATCTTATTATGTATAAACGTATGTGAGGCCTTACAGGACAAAACAACACGAATATCGTTAAGTGAATGCTAAACCGACAGATTATTCGTATAGGTGACGATCTGTACGAATAAATCTGAAAGTTTAACGTTCTGAATGATATTCAATATTCAGAAAACAATATTGAAAAGTGTAGTTATCGACGTATTTGATCGGGTGACGATTCGAACAAATACGCGCGATGACCGCGCGATTCGATTTAAACATTAAATAAATATTTTGAAATTTAAATAATGAAAAGATATTAGTTAATTTATTAGGAATCACAACCTAAAATAAATTTTAGGACTTCTATTTTAAAACCGAATCATTTCGTAACGAAAACGACGAGGAACCGACATCTTTACGCGAAACCGAGTGAGACCGAACACCCGGGTATGTTGAAAGCCTTTAATGAGGCTTCCCCACCCTCATTTTTCTCATAATCCTCTCATCTTCAACCTCACCACCGTCACCTTCTCTCTCTAGATTTTCTCACTCTCTCTCTAAGATTTCTCCCCCATTTCTTGATGAAATCATGTGTTCTTGGTGTCAAAATGACCACCACACCTTGTAGATTGTAGAAGTACAACAGATCGGAGCTTCCATCCATCTGAATCGAGGTAAAAATCCGATGTTTGTCACGGTTCTAGGGTTTTGATAACCCTATTTCGAACCCCTTCATGTAACCGGCTTTAACCTATTTCGAACCCTAGGAAACACACTACAACACCTTAGGATCATGTAGGAACAAGTGTTGGAGCAAAACCAGGTCGATTAGCTCGAAACCCCATGGCTGCACCTGGGTTTTTCGAACGGCCGAATGGCCAAGTCGCAGCTCAGCGAATGAGCCAAGACCCCATTCGCCGAATGGCTTTAGTCGGACCACGAGCCTCATTCGCTTGATCCCTCATTCGACCATCACATTCGGCCACTCTCTCATTCGCTCAAACCATCACCTTCGCCACTGGTCATTCGATCGGTCACAGTCATTCGGCCCTGCCCCCATTCGATCAGCTAAGCCCTCATTCGGCCTTAGCACACATTCGAAATCATATGTCAGTCAGTCGGAGCTGGCTACATGTTATTCGGCCGAATGTACGGGGGAATCACATATTAGGGTTTTAAAGGAAAATGGGACCCCACGTATTGCATGCATGAATTGCTCATGTGTGTTAGTGTGTGTGCATGAGTTTTTTTTTAGATTCTTAGCAAGAAGCTAACATAGTCTCATTAAACAATGATGATAGGCTTGTAATCTCTTCACAATAAGATCTTAGTTATCAATGAGTTATCTATTGAAATCTATAGTAGGGTTTTATTAAAGGGAGTTTGAATAAGTCATAATATAACATCAAAGTCATCATCTTTTGGGGGTTAACACATTAGAACTCCATTATGAGACAAAGACTTTAAGTCTAAGGTGGTGGTGTTGTTCTCATGAATACCTCCTAACATCTAGTTGGGTTATAGAAACACATAACTAGTTTTAGTAATTCACTTGAATTACCTAAGACGAATTTATCAAAAAAATGAAAAGAAACCAAGTGGAAATCAAAGTCTAATAATGGGCCCAAGGTCGGCCCAATGGGCTAAACTCAAGCCCATCATGTGTAATTACACTTTTCTTAAATTAATTATGTCTTTCATAAAAGAAATTAAATTGTAAACTTTATTAAAATAAATAAATGATTTTAACTTAGAATGTTCAACTTAAAATTTATTAACTTAAAACTGTGTTAAGTAAAAGACTTGTGAGTAATTAAAATAAACCCTAATTATCTAGGGTTTAGTAGTTAATAATATGAGAACATGGGTTTATTACGGGGTAATAAGTTAGACTAAGTTAGATAAAGTCATAGAAAAACAGTAGTAATCTAGGACACTTAGTTGCACACCGAGACCAAACCCTAGTTACGACAACTACCGTATGTACTTATCGTATTCGAATTCTTTTAAAACAACTCAGGTGCTAAAGATACATAGGCAACAATCAAAGAGCGCGCATATCTTTTGTGGTAATTCATTTCAGAGCAGCACAGGTGAGTTCATTGCCCCTTTTCTAACATTTTTGTTTTAAAACGCGGGGCTGAGAAGCATGCGTAAACTGTTTTATTTAAACTGTTTATTTAAATGCTTTTATTTATTATATGTTTTACATATATATGTTTGTTGATACTCCTAGACTCCTGTCTAGGAAATTATTAAACAGATCAAATTATCAAATTAATTAAAGTACTCTTATGAGTAATACTTTAATTTAAACTTTAAATCAACCCTTAGTCCATAAATCTCCAATTCAAGAATCTAAACTCAAAGTGGAATCAAATGAACAAAATCAAAAGATCACATTCAAAGAAATCATAGCTCAGTGTGAGATCTGAGATACAAGAATCAATATCAAATCAATTATCATTGTGAATCATGGGAAAGTCAAAAGATCAAGATCAAGAGACTCAAGAAATCAGATATCATAAATGTGTGTGAATCATGTTAATAATGAAATCATTATGATCTAATGAAATCATTAATCTTCAACCTAAGGTGGATGTCAGTTGTATAAGGAATCAAGACCACGTGTAACACACATATAAAGTCCCACTCAGATGCAGAAGACCATTGGGTCAGGCTGTAACGGGCAATAACATGAACGATCAAATGGAATCAATATCAAAGTCAAAATCATGAGAATCAAGAGATCAAGAATCATAGGATATCCTTAAAGTCCCACTCAGATGCAGAAGACCATTGAGTCAGGCTGTAACGGGCAAAACATTAAAGTCCCACTCAGATGCAGAAGACCATTGGGTCAGGCTGTAACGGGCAAAACATTAAAATCCCGCTCAGTTCAGGTGTACTCCTTGTGAGTTATGCCTGACATGGGTCATGTGTGAGAGGTTACAACTTGGACAACCACCCACAACTAAGTCTAATTGATTGGGTCAAATAATGCCCAATCATCATGTCTTAGTTGTACTTAAATGTTTTATTTAATTATTTAATTAAATATTTGACATTTTACTATTATCACTGACTTTTGGGAAATCCTATATCTACGATCAAAAATCAAGAGGATCAAAGGCAAATCAGGTTTCAAAATCATAATCAAATACAGAAGTGTTAGGTAAAAATGCTTAATTATCATTAATAACAGTGTCATATGCATATTAGTATGTGGTGGGATAGCGTCTGGGCTTGACCCTTTCGTGATTCCCTATATATAAGCATACTGATGTGGATATTACATGTGGAGTTAATGAGGTTAGGGTCTTTACCAAAAGAGGTTTTCAAATCATTTTCAAATCATAAAACTATATGAACTCACCAACCATGTGTTGACTTGATTTTTGCATGACTTCTCAGGTGACGAACAGGTCAACTAAGGAGTTATTCCTTTTGGACTAAGACTTCAGATAGAAGACTTAGTATTTTGGACCTGCATATTTTTGAAGACATCATTATACGAATTATTTTGTATATCTTGTATAAATGCAAGATAGAAAGTTATGATGTTGATGGTAGATTTACATTGTTAAATTATAAACAATACCGATGTAATTTAACTTTGTAATTCTATTATAGTTATCATTTCTCATTTGTATCATGTGCAATGTAAACAATCTGATCATCACGATTATCACTCACGATATCGCGCCCCGGGAACCTTCCGCCCGACGGGACAACCGATCCTATCCCGCCGGCTCGGGGTGTGACAGTCATCGAGCTTTGCCACTTCACACACGTCGGTCATCGAGCTTTGCCACTTCACACACGTCGGCCGTCGATGTGCGGTGGGTAAAAACGTGCGGTGGGTAAAAACGTGCGGTGGTTGCATGTGGTGCGGTTGGTCGTCGATACAATTGCCAAACCAGTGACGGTCGAGCGACGGTCAGTCGCCGATGCGGTGCAGTTGTCGATGCAGGTCGAGTGGCTGTCAGGAGCAGCAGTGGAATAGACGCTTGTCAATCTTCGGCTAAACCAACGACAGTTGCCTTTCCCATACCCTCTTCTCTTCTTATTTAGGTGTTGTTTGTTTTTTAAGAGGTGAAAGTTTGTATTCTGCTGATCACATCCGTAGACATCTGTAGAAAAAGAGGTGGATCAAATATATACAATCTTCAAGAAGAAAATTGTTTGTTTTTTTAACGTTTGTTGACTGTTAAAATAAATTGGTGGTGGTGGCCGCCGGTAGTGGTGATGGTGGGGGGGGACCGAAGGTGGTGGCGGACGGTGGCGGTCGTTGGTGGTGGTGGTGGGGGTGGCCGACGGTGGTGGGGGTGACCAACGGTCGTGGCGGTGGTGGTGGCCGGCAGTGGCAGACAATGGTGGCCACCGGTGGTGGAGGTGGTGGCTGCTAGTATTGGAGGTGGTGGCCGCCGGTGGTGTTCGTGGTGTCCGACGGTGGCGGTTGACGGTGGTGGGTGGTCTTTGCACACCTTGAAAGATCTTAGACTTGACTGTGCAACATCTGCACCATGAATACTATGCGCAGACGTTTTTTAATGGAACATATTCGAAAATTTTAAACAGTTTTCAGATGTCAATGTCTGTGCATGGTACGCGCGGCGCAGACAAAATAGGCTACGCATACATTTTTTAAAAAAAATAAACAACAGCTCAGACTCTTTCTCAAGACCCAAACAACACCTCAGACTCTTTCTCAAGGCCTCAAACTCTTTCTAAATAATTTGGACCTTTTTTCAGACATTAAAACCCATTTAAATGTGTTTTTTTTTCATGAAATAAACAATCCGAATATAAATCTATCAAATTAAGACACAAAAAAACAATCTCTTGCTTAGCTAATGACTCATCTACTTTTTTGTGTAGAGTAAGACACAAACATCAATATATATTGTTTGCTTTTTTTAATTCATATAAATAATTTCATGATTCGTTCATGAACTATAACATCGTGATTACGTCTCAAAGACCAAAAAAATGGGATTACATAAACAGTTGACATACACACCCACATTGGCACTGGAACATCGCCATCAACTTACTTTTTCCCAAAAGAAATTTTAATTTTAATTAATTTTCTCTTAATTAAAAAAAAGTAAATTACTGATATAGTTCTTTTGGTTTGCTAGTATTTCACTCTTGATCCCTACGTTTAATAAATTACTCATATGGTTCCAAACTTTTGATATTTGTAACATATATAGTCTGTATGAAGGGTAATTTGGTCTAGAATGAGAGTGCAATTTGGTAACCTAAAGACTATATGTGTTACAAATGTCTTTAGTTTGAGACCATATAAGTAATTTATGAAACTTATCTACCAAAAGTATAATAATAGCATACCACAAGGACCATATCAGTAATTTACTCTAAAAAAACACAAAAATTGGCTACTCAATTTATTAACGCTAACCTACAACATAAATTCTGTTTTTCAATTCTTAGGTAATTTTATAAATAAAGATTTCCAAAAATTGTTTTATTTAATAAATCACACGTACACACATATGCATATACATTTGCATATGTATTTATAGATATATATGTATGTACATATATACATGTATACATTTTAAATGTATATATCAAAAATAACTTTAAATGTATAACACACATGAGTTTAATTCAAAGAATATATGTATTTTTATTCTTTAAATGACAAAAAAGTATCTTTAAAGCTACGTATTAAGAATGTGTTTGGCTGTGGACGTAGTTTAATAAAACTCTTTTAGACTATATTCGTATGGAATATTAGGTTTCCTATTCTCGTTCATTTAATTTAAAAACAAAAAATCCTATATCACAATTTTATTTTATGTTTCTGGCCATACAAGGAATTAATTTACACGCTCTCATATTGTATCCATGTAGCATATAGAGTTAATTACATATTTGCCTTTTTTGTTCTTACGTTATGTCAATTTTATACTAACGATCTATAACTTCGAGAAATTTTTACATGTAGTTCAAACTCTTTAGAAAATGCAACAACAGTTATAACATAATGTATTGTTGTTAACTTTTGTCATTAGTGTCTCTAAAAAGACCAAAAACTGATGAACAAAATTTAATATTAATAAAAACTATAGTAGGTATGTTCCAATTTCCATCACTCTAATCATGTTCCTTATCTAGCTAAAAGACGAAAAGAATTTAAGGTCTTTTGAAAACGAGCTTGAGCCAACCTTTGGCTCTTTAATCTGTCTTCAGTTTAACCCAAGTCGAGGTCGATCCCAAAATGGTAGGCTCAATCTCAAGCTTCAAAAAACTTTAACAAACCGAGCTTGAGACTAGGAGAGTTCAGGATCCACTTAATTGATTTACACCTCTACCAACAGCAAAGCCAAAAAAAGGTACTCAATTTTTCTTCAAAATCAAAGCTTTGTCTCAATTTTTTATGTGATTTAAGTGTAGTTTGAGATGTGTTTGTTCGATGACTAGGGTAATCTAGGGGTGTAAACGAGTCGAGCCGATCCCGAGCTCGTTAAG
This sequence comes from Mikania micrantha, assembly GCA_009363875.1. NCBI lineage: Eukaryota > Viridiplantae > Streptophyta > Magnoliopsida > Asterales > Asteraceae > Mikania > Mikania micrantha. The sequence continues at coordinate 84,425,310 of CM018697.1, forward strand.
GCTCGAGCTCGGCTCGTTTAGACTAAATAGGGCTCGAGCTCGAGCTCGGTTCGTTAAGGGTTTTATTTACGAGGCTCGAGCTCGGCTCGTTAAAAAATTTTTAGGCTCGAGCTCGACTCGTTTAGATTTTAATTATTTAATTTATTTACTAATTTAATTAGATTTATAATTATATTTTCCAAATTTAAAATAAAATATTTTATTTAAATATATATATCATAATTTTATTTATAAAAATAATTAATTTTATAAATAAATACTTAATATAATAAATAAAAGTTATATAAAAAAAAGCTCGTTAAGGCTCGCGAACCGGCTCGAGCTCGATATGTAAAGCTCGAGCTGGGGCTCGATAACTAAACAAGCCACATTTTTAGGCTCGAGCTCCGGCTTGTTAAGGCTCGGCTCGTTCGAGCCTTTTAACTATGCGATCCCGAGTATTTCACAAGCTGCCTTGGTTCGTTTACACTCCTATGGTAATCAAGCTAGCATTAGAGGCAAGGTGACACCCCAGACAATAGAGAGAAGTGAAGAAGATAACAGTAATTAAGATGACCTAGTAGGCTAGAATAGTTCCAAATGGGACTATTCTAAATTAGAGGTATTGGGTTCAAAACCTTTCCGCAGCGAAGTATGAGTTTGAGAGGGGTCAGGAGGTTTTTTCAGTAAGGTTTCCTCCTGGAGTGGTTGTGATGACTTATGGTAGGTCCAGGTAACTAAACTTTGGTGACATGGCCAGAAACATTGGGTACACACGATTAAGACTTTCGTCGTTTAAAAACAAAGTAGGCTAGAATGGTTCCTGTTGGTATTAAATTTCTTTCATCTTTAAGTTAACGGTTGTTCAATGTTAAAACTTTTAATGTTACATTTTTTAAAATAGTTTGAATTAACTTGGTAATTTATTAAAATTAAAGAACATGGTTATAAAATTAACATAATACCTACACCATTTGTCTAATTAACTTAGCATAAATTTATCAAAATAGAAGAAATAGTTTTCAAAAAATAATATATACATTTGAATATATTCTGCTTCGTCTCGTTTTATCCTTTCCCACCTTTTTAAAGCACATGTGGGACCGGTTACCCGTGCTTGAACCGTCTATAAAAATCCTCAACATTTCCATCTTCACTTTACAGTTTCAAGTTTCCAGTTTCCGATCACATCGCCGGCGACTAATTTTGTCAACCGGAGATTCGAAACTCTTCACATCGGAATTGAAAATCAGAATCGTATGGATATTTTCGATATTCACAGCGTGAAGATGGAGAAAGCGAATGCGATGCTACGGTACCGGAGTTTTAGTAAAATTGCGACACTGTTCCGGCTCGTTGAGCTGTTTTTAGCTGTGGCTTTCTTCTCTTGGATCTTAATTCGCTTACCGTTAGTCATCGGAGTATTATCCGACTACATACGGCGGCTTCTCTCGATCATTGTCAGTCCGCTCTTCATTTTTCTCGTCGGTAACGTGATTATCGTAACTCTGGTGGTTAAATCCGGCCAAATCACGGACAATTCTACTGACGTAGATAATGCAGGAAATGATTTGTATGAACAGATTGCAAATAATGTACGAGAAGATGTTCCTCCGGTTGTGAAACCAGACGAAGTTGTTTATCACGAAAAACGAATTGTATCGGAATCAAGCACTAAACCGATCAGTGATTACTGCTCTAACGAAGACAAAATTAAAATTCATCAATCTACGACGGCTAATTCGGTTCCAGATCTGGATCTGAAAGTTTACCGGAGAAGCCAGTCAGACTACTTGATGAAGACGACAAAGTGTTTTCCGGAGCAGGATAAGCTTTCCGGCAAGCTCAAGCGATCGGATACGGAGATCGGACGCCGGAAAGTTGATACTCCGGTGGAGGACAACGTCGTCGACAAACTGAGCAACGAGGAGTTTCAGAGGAGGATCGAAGGCTTCATTGCTAGACAAATCAGGTTTCATCATGAAGAAAAACTTGCAATAGTGGCTCGCATGAACACGTAAACCAGGCTCAAGTTGAGCTAACACAGTAACACTCGGGCCATGCGTGTGCAGGAGTCTAATGCACTGGGTTGGGTTTTGGTTGTGCGTACAATTTTTCGAAACAAGTTACTTTGATTTTCTAGTTCTTGAAGTACAGTTGTTTTACTATATCACCGATTCACGATATTATCCAGATTTCAAGCTTTACAAAAAGTAGCTTTTAACTTTAATTTTTTATTTTTGTTTTTTTACTGTTTCGAGGATGCATGGATTCCTATTTTACTTTCAAACTTTGAAGTTCGTATCGTGTAGTCTTTTCCCGCTTATTGGACTGTAAAAGACTAAAAGGCCTAGCGAAGCTTGTAAAATTTTAAATGCAATATCATAATTGATTATTAATTAAGATTTTTTAAAAAAATTTATTATGTTTAAAAGTTATAATAATATTACACACGGATTACATAAAAATATTAAATAATTAGTAAAATTTATATAATATTTTGATAGACATTGATTAAATTATGTATTAATATTTATTTTAATTAATAAAACAATATTTAAAATTTTCAATAACTAAAGAAATGTACTTGAGTTTTTTGACTTCTAACAATAATGATTTTTAAGTTAACCGATCTTATTATTTAAAATTTAAAAACTAACTGTTGCAAATCAAGAACATAATAAACAATTTATTTAATTATTAAAGTTAAAAGACTCATTTTAAAATATCATTAAATATAAAGAACTAAAATTTTAATTTTTCCTATTATTTTTATTTTACTTTTGGGTTTTAAAATAAATTATTTTTTAAACGTTTTGTTTTAAGATAACATCAATTGTTTATAAAAATCCTATTAATTAAAACTTTTTTATATTTTACTTCATTTTCTAAAAAATGTTTTTTAAGAAAACTTGTTCTTTATAAAACTTGATTGATTTATAGAAATTATTATAAACTTATTTTAAATGTCTACAATTTTAATGAAAATATTTGATTTTTAATATATCAAAAACTATTTTCTAGTATGAAAAAAGAAAAATAATATTATTATTCATTAATATTATGATTATCTAATAAGATAGATAATATAGTTATTTAATAGGAGAGATAAATAAAATAGAATGGTAAAAATGTGACAAGTGGCAATTAAAACATGAAAATGTGACATGTGGCAAAAGTATTTTTGTTTATTATAATAGAAAGATTACGATATAAAATTCTAATGGCGTGAAACTGTAGACCTCAAAACTTGCGATCACAAATGAACTACCAGTCTATAACGACGTAAATCTTAACCTTGTTTAAGCTATTGAATGGTTCAATTTTTGTTCAAAAGCACTTACGGACATTACAGATGGTGTCGAAAGATTTTTAGGAAGAAAGCGAAAGAGACCGAAGGATTTGCCGAAAAAACACTAATAAATCGACCATTTTTACCTGAAAAATTGGGGAACCGGGGCATCTTGTGCTCTTTTTAAACTCCGCTTACGGAGGCTATATGTTGAAATAAGTATATAGTTTTAAGCGTGGATCTTGTTTTATGACATAACTGTGCTTAATTTGTAAAAACATTTATTTTTCAAATATCCTTTGATAAATCCGACTATCCGAGTATACTAAATACTTTATAATATAGCAATTGGATCAAATCATAAACTAAACAGATTGTGAATTAATATTACGAGTAAGATAAAATAAAATTTTTTTTTTTTACTAGGCTAATAAAATATTTCTAAAACTTTCAAAACCGGTTCAAACAAATTCCGATTGAACTCATTCTAACAATGTTGGAATCATCTCGTCATACTTTACAATATTAACTTTTAAGTTTTAACTTTAACATTTACTTATAAAATTTGGGTTTAAGGGTTTAGTTTTGACCTTTTAGATTTTATCTTTAGGCTTTAAGATTTGATTTTAAAGTTTAAGTTTTAGTATTATATATGGTTTTTGCTTTTGGTTTAACCTTTGGGCTTTACGGTTTAACAAGCCGGTTGCAATGACACGCAAATGATTTTGTTCGATAACTATATAGTTCACATATTCAATCCACAAAGTAAAATCATTTGTTTGTTGAATGATTTGGTGCACCCTCTTATAGACCTTTCCTATATCTTGGACCTCATAGATACTAGATGATCATCACACCCGGTTGTGTAACCCTATCATGCCATAGTTTTTTTAACACGTAACATACGCAGTCACACAGAGTGAAAGTTTACCTAGTTTTAAGTATACTTTAAATATTATATTATATATTTATATTAATAACAAAATACATTATCGGTTGTGGTTAGAATAACCTTTATTAAATAGCAACTATCTGCAATCAATCGAAGTCACGAGTTGACGATTTTATTTATTTTATTTTTGCCGCTTTGTGTAAAAAAAATATATATGGTGTTTTTTTTTTGAACGGCCAACAAATACATTTTAAGCCCGGTTACCGGGGTAAACGCAATGGCGAAAGGTCACTCACGCCCGCGAAACGCATTCAGCGCTGGTGACCCGGCTTATCCACAATTCAAGGAAACTCACCGTCTGAAAACCCACTGTGGTAAAACCTTTGGCCCGCCTGATTGTTTCAAGTGATATTTGAACCCATGACTTTCATAATGGAAAATCATGGGATTGTCTCCTCCCAAACTAATTAATCTAGGGCTTATTGGTTAATTAAATTTTTTTTTAACGGCAATTTGGATCACTGACAGGTCATAGACCCACCCGAGCATATGCACACCCAATAGGAGGAAACCCACCATAAGTGAAAGAAAACCCCCTATCACAGCATGAAACCCCAATTTTGTCCTTGTCAGGATTTGAAACCATGACTTTCTCTATATTGAAGCCACTCACTCATCCCTTGAACTAGAGGTGGGCAAAAAAAGGGACCCGGACCCGGAACCGGAACCGACAACCCGAACCGCAACCGGTCATACACGAACCGGTGGGTACAAACGGGTCCGGCGTTTCAGACAAGTTAGAACCGGAAATGAAACCGGAACCGGAGAAACCGGAACTGGTGCCACCTATACCCAGTCAAAACCCGAACCAGAACGGGTCAAAAACCGGTCTAAACCCGGAACTGGAACTGGAACCGCAACCGGGTCTTGACTTTTTTGACCAGAACTGAAACCGGAACCGGTTTTTTTAAAAAAAACCCGATTTGCGCACCTCCACCTTGAACCAATTGTTTCTAGGTTTAGCAGCCAATCATATATTTAATGTCAGTATGTCACATTTATTCGGCACTCTTAGTTCTCTTAACTAAATATTATAATTTCTTGATTGCGTTCCTGTCATTGGGCCTAGTCAGATATCTTAAAATAATAATATAAGCTACCATAATAAAAATACCTTGTCTATTATAATCTATCTACTCTAATAAACAAAAATCTACATATGCCACTTGTCATATTCTAATGTCACAATGCCACTTGTCAATTTTTTATAAAATCATTTAAGTATCTCTTATTAAATACATTATATTATCTCTCCTATTAAATAAATTATATTAACTATCTTATTATATAATAATAATAACAATAATAATAATAATAACTAATGATATTATTTTTATTATGCAAATTTAAAAATAGTTTTTATATATTTAAATGAGTAGTTTTATTATAAAATATTTTTTTTCATAAATATCAATTTTTAAAAAAATAAGAAATATTTCAATTTGTTTTAGAAAATAATAGTTTTACAAAAAAAAATTCTTAAAAAACAATTTTTTTCAAAAAAATAAAATATAAGCAGAAAAACACGTAAATGATGATAAAAGTTACATTTTTTGTTTTATATGTTTAACGGTAATTTCAAATTAGGTTATTTAACTATAATAATTACAAAAATATTACCTATCATCTTACTTTAAAATAGTTAGTTTTTGATATAAAACTAACTAATTAGATATTTAACTTTAGTTAGTTTTCAGTTATTACAAATCAAGAATGTTAAAGATATTAATATTGTTATTAAAAAATTTGATTATTATTTTATTATCTAAAGTAATTATTAATACATAATTTAATCATTTTATATAAAAATATCATCATTTATAATTTTTAAATTTTTATTATTAATTGTTTAATATTTTATATTTAATCCGTGTGTTCACACGGGTAATAGACTAGTTAAATAATAAAAATAAATATTAATATGCATGGTTTAAAATTAAAAAGAAAATATTGGCATCCCTTGGATTCTAATCCTAGATCTAATTCTAGGAGAACACATTGATTCTCTATATAATCATTCAACTATTTTTAATTTTAATGTTTTGATCATATTTAATTATATTTACAGGATTCATCCAAAACATATGATGAAGTAAAAAAATAATTCATCGTATACATTCAAATTATATTAATGATTTGAAAAACAAATCGGCTATAAGTGTTAACCACTTTCACAAGTCAAATTCAAATTATACCAACACAAAATAAAATCAAATTCATTGTAAAATTCCTATAATCTATTATTTATCCAGATAAGTTGTCCTAGTGGTAGAAGACTCACCTTCCAATGTCGAGGTTAAGGGTTCTACTCCCACTTGAGACATTTTGATGGATACCATGTGAGGGGAGGAATCTTTAGCTTAATCTCGGGTTCTGAACCGATGGGGGGCGCAGTTTTTACAGCAAAAATAAACTGGTTTCTGCGCATCAGGTGCAGTTCTTCCGAGGGTGGCACCCGGTAAAACGGGCTATCGCTCCCTTGAGGAAGGGGTCTTCCGAAGCCTGCTGGCGTGGTGCATATGCCACAACGTTACACTCGGTTGTTGCTGTTCAAAAAAAAAATCTATTATTTCAGAAGAATTCAAGGTGTTATCATCTAGGGGTGTTTAAAACCGGATGTCCGGACTTTCAGATATTCGAAGTTTTGATATCTGAAAATATCGGATACCTGATTCTGGTATCCGAATCCGTATTCAAAATTTCGGATATCCGAAATCATGAATTTGTATATTTAAACATAAAAAAAACATAAAATTAAACATAAGCTTCAGTCACAAAAGTGAATTATATATGAGTTCTCTACCACTTGTTTCATCTTCTTCAAAACTAGATGGTGCTTGGCGCGCGTTGCCGCGCAAATTTAACACTTTTGTTTTGACTCGAAAAAGAACTCAAAAGAAAAAACCATTAATGGGTAAAGAGTCATGACTATAAAACAAATATATTATGAGTTAAGAAGTAAAAAAAAGAAAAACAAAACTAAAATAAAACTTTTGGGAAAATAACATCTCAACTCTCATGTTATGAGAAATTGTAATAGGTTATCTAAAAGAATTTCTCACGAAAAATGATTTTCTGACGAAAAAATAAAGAAAAAAATGAATTTCTCACGGAAAATGAATTTATCTTGCGAAAAAATGAATATATTGTGAAAAAATGAACACGGAAAATGAATTTATCTCGTGAAAAAATGAATATCTCGTGCGAAAATGAATTTGTAATAGGTTATCTAAAAGAATTTCTCACGAAAAATGAATTTCTGACGAAAAAATAAAGAAAAAAATGAATTTCGCATTGAAAATGAATTTATCATGCGAAAAAATGAATATCTCGTGAAAAAATGAACACAAAAAATGAATTTATCTCGCGAAAAAATGAATATCTCGTACGAAAATGAATTTTTCGCGCGGAAAAAACACGACACAAATGAATTTATCGTCAGAAAATGAATTTATCGCGAGAAATCAAAATATCGCGAGATATCAAAATCTCGCGATATTTACTATTCATATTTTGTTTTTGTTTATATAGATAATAAATGCTTTTAACTTGGTGGTGTATTGAAAAGCACAAACGATTAGAGCATGTGACTACAAACCACGTTTCAAGCCCAATGCACAGAAAATGCATGCTGGATCTTTGAGAAAGTGGTATTTCTTTAGAATCCTCGAGTTTTTTTTTTTTTTTTTTTTTTTTTTTTTTTTTTTTTATCTTTCTAAATTTACAATGTCGAAATATTAGCATTTTTGGTCGTTTCTTTTAGCTTATGCAAACCACAATTACACAGTTATGCACACATTCTTGAATTTGGTATTGGCTTCTTTTCTCTCACTTAACAATTAAATCTAATAAAATTAGGTGACACATATATGCTTTGGATAACAGAATACATGGTGTAGCCTATCATATCATGAATACATTCAAACAATATATCTATGCCTGACAAAATAGGCGGGTCAGGTCGGGTTGGGTAACGGGTCAAAAAGGGTTCAACTCAGGATGGGTGCGGGTCAGAACTGGTTTTAATCAAAACCAGTTTGAGTCTAAATAGATTGTTCTTTAAAAACATCAATTTAATTTAACTTAAGATGTGTTATAAGTAAGCAAATAGTCCATTTGGATATTTTTTAGTGATTTTCTTATCAAATATATTATTAATCATTCTTAAATGTTTGAATCCATTGCATTTACATAGCTTTTTGGTTACCCATCTTGACCCGCATTTTGTTTAAGTGCTACCCATTTCAACCCATTCAATATTATGATGCTACCCATTTCAACCCTTTATACTACAATTGTTAACTCAAACAACTCATTTCCTTTGATATGGGTAAAAATTGTCACCTCTAAATATATCTTATCAAATTCCATTATAAGTTTCCTTAACAAGAATAAATTCAAACCTTAATGTAATCATGATGGAATTGAACATTTGTTTCATAAGACAAGAACAAGCTATTTATGCTAGTCATTGTATGTTTTTCTTAAACACTATAAATTCTTTTTTATTTATTTATTTATTTAGTAAACAAAATGATAAGCATCATAATTACAATTTGCACATGAAATATGTTCTAGAAACACTTCCATTAGGAGTGTGGCTTAAAGGGACAATTTGTCTAGCATTTGTTTGTTAAAAGGCTACGGGAATGATGCATCTTGTCTCACCAAAAGGATAATTATCTTTATAATTGAGTTTATTTCCCAGTCATGATTATACTCGTATATGAAATATATTTAAAATGAAAAAGAGTAAATTACCGAGATGGTCTCTGTGTTTTGCTATTATTTCACTCTTGATGCCTATATTTCATAAATTACTTGTATGATATCAAATTTTAAACATTTGTAACACATGATGTTATTAGTGAGTAGGGGTGTAAACGAGCCGAGCCGATCCCGAGCTCGTTAAGGCTCGAGCTCGGCTCGTTTAGAAAAATTAAGGCTCGAGCTCGGCTCGTTAAGAGAAATTAGGGCTCGAGCTCGAGCTCGGCTCGTTAAAGAATTTTTAGGCTCGAGCTCAGCTCGGCTCGGCTCGTTTAGGTTTTATTTATTTAATTTATTTACTTTAATTACTAATTTAATTATATTTATAACTATAAATTATAAATTTAACATAAAATATTTAATTTAAATATATTTATCATAATTTTATATATAAAAATAATTAATTTTATAAATAAACACTTAATATAATAAATAAAAATTATATAAACAAAAAGCTCGTTAAGGCTCGCGAGCCGGCTCGAGCTCGTTAAGTAAAGCTCGAGCTCGGGCTCGATAACTAAACGAGCCACACTTTTGGGCTCGATCTCGGGCTCGGGCTCGTTAAGGCTCGGCTCGTTCGAGCTTTTTACCGATCCGATCTCGAGCATTTCACGAGCTGCCTTGGTTCGTTTACACCCCTATTAGTGAGGGTAATTTAGTCAAACATGAGGGCAATTTGGTGATTGAAAGACCACATATATTACAAATATTTAAAACTATGTTAGTATCTCGTGTATTACACGGGTTGATCATCAACGAAATTAATTATATTATTTTTTTAAACATTAATTTTTTCAATGTTTGTTTCCTTAAGCATTTTGTTCTAAAATATCGTTTTAAATATTTACAATTTTATAATAAATTCGTTTTTTAAAAGTTTTTTTTAATATTAATATATTTTTAATGTATTAAAAAGTATTTTTCTTAATTCAAAAAATGTATAAAAAATATATTTAATATTTAATATTATTAAATAATAATGAAGTGTATTTGATAGAAAAGATAGGCCAGAATTCAAAGTTGAGATGCTATAAAAAAGCGCCATGCGTATCTAGAAACTTTGATTTATTAGAATAGATAGATAGATTTGAGACCATATAAGTAATTTATGAAATCTAAGGACCAAAAGTGAAATATTAACAAATAATATATTATAAAGTAAATTACCGAGATAGTTCTTGTGGTTTGCTAGTATTTCACTTTTTTTTGATAGATTTCATAAATTAATCATATGGTTCCAAACTTTAAACATTTGTAGTATACATACATAGTCCTTATGTGAGGGTAATTTGGTCAATTATGTTAGGATAATTTGGTGATCAAATAATTATACGTGTTACAAATGTTTAAAGTTTGGGACCATATAAGTGATTCAAGAAACCTGAGGACCAAGAATGAAATACTAGCAAACCACCAGAACCATATCGGTAATTACTCTATATTATTTATCACAAAGGTTTTGTTTTCATTTTTTAAGCTAAAAATATCATGCATCTCCTCCTTTATTATAAACGATTGAACATTTGTTTGAAAGCCAAAAGCGGCATATATATATTTAATTTTTAATAAATGAGACTTTAACTCCCCTGTGTCTCACAAGGAGCGACCTATGATATATCACAAATGGATATCTCACCCTTTCTAAGAGAGACATTTTGCACAAGCTTGGATCATAAGCCAAGTCACACATTTTATTCCATAGAAATACATCATGAGAGATTGTCGTGTCAACGACGACATCTCGACACATTACTTTTTTAAGGACAACATCATGGTTTTTTGCCACTGCCCGTTTTAGGAAAGAGGAAAAAAAAAGCCAAGATGCCCTCTCTGAGAGGCAATCTTTCAAGATATCATCTTATAAAAAACAATCTCTTGAGAAAGATAGTCTCTCAAATTAAGGGTAATGTCTGGCTTGGCATCCCAACTAAGCTAACATGCCTATTTTATGGAAATTGGTGCCCCTAACAAGGGTGACTTCCTCATTTGTGAATAACATTGAAGGTAGCCTCCTTTTAGTTTCATTTTTTTTTTTTTAAAAAAAAATCCTTTATAAACTAATAGATATGGTAATTAAGCAAATACTTTGAACTAATAGATATAGTAATTAAGTAAATAGTTTGACCGACTTCGAGCACTAATAGTAAAACCCAAATAGCATATATCTAAACTTGATGTTTTATGAATTATAAAATTGAACTAGACTTTGAATGGTAACTAAACTGCAGTGACCCATGTCTATAGGAAAAATGGATGGATGAAACAAGAGGAATGTGTTCCAAATTCTAGAAACAAGTGGTGAGCATGTTCATATGATGCCGATGGGGAAGATTTACACAAGAATATGCCAAAAGAAACTTGATCACAATACACTTTAAACCTAGATAAACCTAATCGATTATATTTAGCCTAGTAGTTACCCCCTTGATTTTCCTATAAAAGGTATTGGGTTCGAATACGTGCCAAGGCTTATTTACTGAGCCAAAGACATGAGGTTTACCTAGTTGTAGGGTCCTCCTAGGTTAAGAACCGGCGTACATCCCAAAACATTAAATCCTACGGACAGTTGAAATCATGTCTTAGGTGTCGTCGTTTCAAGCCTTTAAAAATATATATATACTACATAAATGCCTAGCTTCCGGATTTTAGTTTTTTGTTTTGTTCTATGTTTTATTACGCATAATATTCCGCTTTTATATATGCTACATGTGATATTATACATATATTTTAATTCTGAAGCTTGGTAACCAATCAGATGTTTTCTTTTTCTTTTTTTAACACAATTCTTTATGTATTATATATTGTTTCTTAAATTGATTAGGATATTCTGTTTTGGTGTAATGGTAAAACTTGAAAAGGATAAATCCATGGTCATGGGTTCAAGATACATAGAAAGACCAACTTTTTTTTTCCTTTTCTCATATTTTCCTTTGATTATATTATATATTTATATCTATATATCAAAACTTTTCTATTCAGATTTTGCTTCTATTGTTAAGGATAAATAGTGTGTGATCTGTCTACGAAGTTAAGGATGGATGAATTACAGCGCTTTAGAGAACCATTGTTTTGCTTCTATTGTTGAGGAGACTGATGTGAGTAGAATATTGTTAAGGATGCGGATACCCAGCTAGTGGAGGTACCCACATTACAAGAAAAGCCAACTAAGGGGACAAACCCTACAGCGACACCAAAACGTCGTCCCTATACATTGAGCTATAGCGACGTGTCGTCGTTGTAGCTTAAAAAGGGCTTTTTCTGTTTTTTTAAGCTATAGCGGCCACATGTCGTCGCTATAGCTCAAGGCGAAAAAGGCGGGCTTTGACCGAAACTTTGGCAGTTTTGCAAAAAACCTATAGCGACTACATGTCGTCACTATAGGTCGAAATTATGTTTTTTATGTTTTTTATTCATTTTTATTCTAGCAATTACTGGGGAAAAAAATCAAAAAAAAATTAAAAACTCTATAGCGACTAAAAGTCGTCGCTATAGGCTCTTAAAAAGACAAACCGCTTTGTACAGTGCATTTAATGCGTTGATGTCAGTTTCGAGGTTTACCTGTAGCGACGACATGTCGTCGCTAGAGGGTTGATATACCCAAAAATGCGAACAGATTCCATTTTCGCAGAAAACTCATTTCTTCTCCATTTTTCCGGTTCCAAAGGGCGATTTTGGGTTGTTGTGTTCGTATATTGGCGATTTCATAGTGAAAAGATGATTTGAACCATCTCATTTGTATAGGTATGTGTATTTTTCTTAAATCTTTCATTTTTTTTGTTTTTTCATATATTTGCAAGGTTTTAAGAATTTTTTATGGTGATAGGTTTAATTTGGTGCTTGTAAATTGTTGGATCCTTCACATATTTCGTAGGTATGGTTTTTTTTTTCCTGTAATTTTTCTTTTTTTTCATATGAATTGTTGGATCCTTTATGGTGATAGGTTTACTAATTTTTTTTGCAATGTATGTAATTATACAAGGTTGATTTCGTGTTGAAGATTTTTGGAACCTTAATTCGACATATGTATGTTTATTTTGCTACTTTAATGTGTTTTTAAGTATTGTGTATGTAAAAAATGGTTTATGATATTGTATTAATCATTGATGAAACATATTTCTTTGGTATTATTTATTGATGAACCACATTTCTTTAGTAATGTATGTGTATAATTTTATGTTTTGTTGGGTTATTAGTATGTTGGGATATTATGTTAACTTAAGATTAGAATTTATGTATGTATTTTTATGTTGGGATATAGAATTACAATATGCAACTATGTTAATTTAAGGATATTAGTATATGTTTATCTTAATTATGTGTATAATTTTTTGTTCTTGTTGGGTTATTAGTATGTTGGGATATTATGTTAACTTAAGATTAGAATTTAGGTATGTATTTTTATGTTAGGATATAGAATCACAATATGCAACTTATGTTAATTTGAGGATATTAGTATATGTTTATCTTAATTATGTGTATATGTTAGAAACATTAAGTTAAATGATTTGAGCTAAATTAAGTTTTAAATTGATGTATGTGTATATATTAGAAACATTAAGTTAAATGATTTGAGCTAAATTAAGATTTAAATTGATGTATGTGTGTAAGTCTATGTTTATGTCATATGTATGTTTAACTTATGTTAAGTTAAGATTAGAATTTAGGTATGTATTTTTATGTTGTGATATAGAATTACAATATGCAACTTATGTTAATTTAAGGATATTAGTATATGTTTATCTTAATTATGTGTATATGTTAGAAACATTAAGTTAAATGATTTGAGCTAAATTAAGATTTAAATTGATGTATGTGTGTAAGTCTATGTTTATGTCATGTGTATGTTTAACTTGTGTTAAGTCAATGTTATAATTTGGGTATGTATAATGTTGGGATCTTTGTTTGTGGTTCTTTATATGAAAGAAAAACATATGATTGTTTGATGTTTTAAGAATTACAATAAGTATTTTTGAATATGTTTAGCCATGTTTATGTGTATTTTTGAATTGAGATATAATTAGAATTACAATATGTATTTTGAATATGTTTACAAGTATATTTGAATATGTTTAGCATGTTTGTATGTGTATGTATATGTTCAAGTATTTGTATGTGTATGTTTATGTTGGGTTTATAATTAAGTTTAGGTTTGTATGTTTGGGTTTAATGTGTTGGCTTGTTATAAGAATGTATAAATTGAAAAGTTGCCTTGTTACAATTAAAATGCTACCGCTAGCTCGGATTAACTAGCATGGAAATTGACAAAAGTTGGATCAACTTGCGAAACCGGGGATGTGCGGATTTTTTAAACGGTCTTAATAAGTTTATGGAGATTTCAAATAACCATGTCAATGGTGAAGGTAAAGGATATTGCCCGTGTAAAAGTTGTGCAAATTCTAATCGATAACTCCAGAATTTGGCTACAATTTATGCCTACATACATGACCTTGGTTTTCTACAGTCATATACAACATGGGTATATCATGGTGAGAAATATTCCAATGCTTCAGAGATTGAAAGAATGTGGGCTTCGAACACACATAATCCTCCACTAACAAATAATGAGATGTTTGATGCACTTGATGATGTCATTGGTGAGCAAAATACATATGACGAAAATGTAAATGAGTATGGAGATGGTTTAGACACAGAATTTGACGCATTATTTAAGGAGCTTAATACCGAGCTATATCCTAGTAATAATTGGATGTCTTCCCTAAACTTTTTGGCAAAATTAATGCATATTAAAGTGATTAATAAATGGACTGATAGTTCCTTTGACCAACTTTTAGAGTTTTTAAGAGTTTCATTCCCAAAAGAAAATAAGATTCCAGCCTCCTATTATGAAGCTAAGAAGAAACTGAGAAATATTGGTTTAGGATATCAGTCTATACATGCTTGCATTAATGATTGCGCTCTATTCTGGAAAGAGAATTCTCTTATGCAAAATTGTCATGTTTGTAATGAGAGCAGATGTGTTGACAAAAACATAAAGGGAAAGAAAGTAGCACAAAAAGTATTGCGTTACTTTCCTTTAACTTCACGTCTTCGACGAAGGTTTAGTTCTAGATTCACCGCCAAAGATATGATATGGCATAATATCGGACGCTCAACAGATGGTATGATGCGTCATCCGGTTGATGGGAAGGCATGGCAAGAATTTGATAACAGATATCCTAATTTTTCTAAGGAACCCAGGAACATCCGCTTGGGTTTGGCTGTAGATGGTTTTAATCCATTTGGTAACATGAGTCAGACTTACAGTATGTGGCCGATGGTGTTGACAACATACAATACACCGCCTTGGTTATGTATGAAAGAGTCTTCTTTCATGTTAACTTTGCTAATTCCTGGCCCTAAATCTCCTGGAAAGGATATTGATGTTTTCTTAAGGCCTTTAGTGGATGAATTGAAAACGTTGTGTACTGATGGAGTACAAATGAGAGATGCACACACCAAAACCATATTCACGATGCGTGCGGCCCTTTTGTGGACTATTAATGATTATCCTGCCCGTAGTAGCTTGTTTGGATGGAGTGGTCAAGGTTATAAAGCATGTTCTATTTGTAACGAAGACACACCTTCGTGCCCTATAACTAACAAGATAGCTTTTGTTAGTCATAGACGATTTTTGACTAAAAATCATAAATTAAGGGAAAATTTGTTGTTTAATGGCCAAAAGGAGACCAGAGTTGAATTGGAGCAAAAATAAGTTAAGTAATGCAAAAATAAACAATTACAAGGCCTTCCCATTCATGTTTCGGGTAAACATCCAAGTCATGGAGGTGTGAAAAGAAAGCGAGCTGCATCAGAGTTGAATTGGAGCAAAAAAAGTATCTTCTTTGAGTTAGATTATTGGTCTTCCCTTCTTTTAAAACACAATCTTGATGTTATGCATGTGGAGAAAAATGTGTGTGAAAGTTTGTTGGGTACTTCACTAATGAATGAAAAATCAAAAGACACGCCTAAAGCAAGACAAGACTTGGAGAAGATGGGTATTCGAAAAAATCTTTGGCTAACTAAGAATAACAAGTTTTACCAACCACATGCCCCATACTCTTTCACACCTACATATCGAGAACGTTTTTGTAAGTTCATTAGAGGAGTGAGACTACCCGATTGTTTTGGTTCGAACTTTAAAAACAATGTGCTTCCTAATAATTCAAATATAATCTGGTTAAAGTCTCATGATTATCACATCTTAATGCAACGATTGTTGCCAATAGGTGTACAAGGATGATTGCCCCCAAATGTTTCAACAACAATCATTGATCTTTGCACTGTGCTTCAAAAAATTTGTGCACGATCACTTGATGTGAAAGACATGGAGAAAGCTCATAAAGATGTGATCAAGATACAATGTAATTTGGAGTTGATATATCCTCCAGCGTTTTTTGACATAATGGATGTATCCCTTTGAAAGATACATGAAGAAGCTAAAGGCATATGTTAGAAATAAAGCCAGACCTGTGTGAACCAGTACAAAGACCGGAAAACAAAGCTGAAGAAACATTTTGACAAAGAAAGAGGACATGATAACACAGAAAGAGCAAAGCAGAATCCTCCTAAGGGCATAGACCCGGAAGCATGGGTGCAGGTTATTGATGGGTTGTTTACAACTTCCACATATAAGAACGAGTCTTTAAAGAATACAGCTAACAGATCAAAATAGCTGTATGGAAGTTATCAAGGGACCCAATCATTCGCTTAGAGATGTAATGATGAGGTTATAATTTAGTGTTATCAAAATATGTATTAATTCTGATTTGATATCTTAATAATAATATTTGTTATTGTTTATAGGTCAAGGAGGGTGGTGTGCCTCAACATGTGGAAGGTTGGAGAGATATGCATTTTAAAGAAAGCTCGTGATGGTACAATCAGTTAGCCGAGCAACATTGGGTACGTAATAGATGTTCACTAGTATTATGTTTTACTCATTTAAACTTGATTTGAACTTTGCCCTTTGATATATAGGACCTTAGGTGAACATGAATTGTTAGATATTTGTTGACTGAATTGAGAATTCTTGATATAATTGGGAATTGTTGATATAATTGAATGATATATGCTTCGGCTAAGGTTATCAAAAGGGAATCCGGTTCATGGGTGCTTAAAACCAATTGAAACAAATCCATTTACAAATGTTGAAGCAGAGCAGTTGGTAGGGTTTGAGTGTTTGTGGCAGGAGGTCACGGGTTCGAACCCGGTTTCATATGTTTTTGAAATTAAAACCATTTTTAATGTTTTAACAATAACTTCTTCGTTTGAACTCCGATTTAGTCCGTTCCAATTGCGTTGGAACCGTAATGAAATTCCTAACAAAATAAAACAATAAAGTTTATATTTTGTCTGAAAATATTAATCGCGTATAATTACGTATAATCGTATATATACGAATACAATTTAAACAAACGAACTCAAATTCATGCGTACTCTCGTATGAATGTTTCAAGCAATATAACATACAAGGGTTAACACGTATGTGATTTCAAACATGAAATTACATTCCGAATAACACAACGTTATTGTAAATAACACAGATTTTTCGTAGAAGATTATCTACGCGAATTCGCGAACACTTGCTCATTCAATTCGCATTATCAGGTGCGTACACGTCCCCTTTTTACATTTTACTGTTTTGGGGGAGAAAACATGTGCAAACAAACAATTTCGGATACATATCACTTGCATGAGTTAGCTGTTTATTATAAATGCGAACATAATACTAAAATTCCTTACATTTTGAACCAATTAGTTTGTCGTAGTGCAAAGCTTGGTAATTGAAGATAGATCTATTGGGTTTGAGAAACCTCACTTGGTAGATGGGATCTACGCCAGTGTTTAACTAGCCAATTCAACATTACTATTGTTTGTGTTAGACAATAGTGGAAAGGCACAACATGCAACAGCATGCAACAGTCAGCTTCGGTGTCAACCACTTATGTAAATAGTACAATGACTAGCTAGCATGACTATGCAATGTGTGATTATGTTATCTGCAACATTTACATTTCAAACTGTTGTTCAAACATTTGTGATTATTCAAACCTCTGTATGCACCAACCGTTGTGTTGACTTGATTTACATGTTTTCTCAGGACACTAAAACACCAATAAGGACGAGCATGGACTAGGATGTGGAGTCTCATGCATACATTTTAATTCAAGTGTTTTGAATTTGATTATTTAAGACTTTGAACTTGTGATTTACATTTGACAAATCATTATGTTTTGTGATTGGTTTTAAAACGCTTCCGCAAAAGTTAAACCCCGATTTTACAAATTAAGACTGAATTATGTTTAAAAGCATATAGAGTTCTTTCGCTGTGTCTAATGAATGAGATCCTGGTTTGTCACGCCCTAAACGGTATGATTCCGTTAGTTGAAATTTGGGGGTGTGACAGATTGGTATAAGAGACATTGGTTATTGCGAACTAGGTTTGCATTAGTAGACTTAGAGTATAACTGTTAGACATTAGACACATCTGCTTATACAATCATGGTTTGTATAGTATTTATACATAAGTGTTATGTAACAGATATGGCATCATCGTCTAAACGTATTCATGATGCGGAGCCACAAGTTGTGGAAATTCAAGCAACTAAGAAAAGGAAACTGGAGCCAGTGGATGATACTATCAACCATGGTGAGGATATTCACATTAGACCCAGAGGGAGCAGCCATTATTGGCAATGGTCCTTTCAAGATTTTAAACAAATTTGGACCAGTAGTATATCGATTGGAATTACCTTCTGAACTCAGCAATATACATGATGTATTTCATGTATGCAACTTTACAAAGTGTTTATCCGATGAATCACATGTCGTTACTATTGAAGAAATACGAGTTGAAGATAATCTTCAGTTTATTGAAAAACCTGTTGAGGTTATGGACCGAGAAGTCAAGAAACTAAAACGCAGTCGGATACCTATTGTAAAGATCAGATGAAATTCCAAGCGTGGTCCTGAATTCACTTGGGAACGTGAGGATCGTATGAAAGAGAGATATCCTCACTTGTTTTCATAAACCGACAATCACAGACGAGCACAAATTGAATTTCGGGACGAAATTCCAATAACAGGGGGAGACTGTGACAATTTAAATTTTTCAGGTTCGAATAATAACTCGGAAATGAAGAAAATGAGTGGAAGCGGAATCACGAAACGAGGCTCTGACTTCAAGATACGCTGAGTTGAAGATAGCGTTAAATAAGAGATCATATATTTTGAATTTTTCAGGTCTTGAAATTATAACCATTAGAAAGAGCTCGAAAAATCGTGAACGTAGGCGAAAACCGTGCGCAAAACGGAGTTCGTATGCTCCCGGAATCGCGAAACGAAGATTTAGTCGAAAAATGGACGAAATTACCTGGGGAGATACGCCCCGGGCCACACGATGACACGGGGCTATGCGCCCGACGACCACGAAAATATCTGGAATTAGCCACGAACCGCGCCATACGCCCCAGACCATCATTTGGCTTGGGGCTATGCGCCTGGGGCCAGAAAATCCGGAAATTTGGTTAAAATATCAACTTTTTCATCCTTATCTCATTCTTCACCTTCCTCTCGACGACACAGCCACCACCCACGAAAAATTCATCATCCAACCCCTCAAATCTCTGTTCTAAAGCCTCTAGAACGTTTAGATCGCATCCGGGAACGTTTATACGAGTCCAGATCATCTTTTTACCCGCAGAACTCCGTCAGAATAGGTAACGGTTCATTTTAGCCTTCTAGGTTGATAATGATTGATTAAATATTGGTTTTGAACGTAATGATATAGTTAGGGTTGTTGATTATTGCCTAGATGATGGCTAGGAATGATTTATAAACGAAGAACTCAAACTGTTAAAGGTAAATCCTTGTTTTGAGCCGTTATAATGCCCGGTTTTCATGAAACCACAATAATGATTATAATGGTTTAAACCATTTGATTGTAATAATGATTATGATTGTCTTGATCATTTCTTGAAATGCTAGGTTTTATCCAAGTGTTTCAAACTAATGACAAGCATAAAGATAATCACCAGAATAACAATCTGATGTTTATGATAACAATCAGATTAGTATATTGAGCATGGTGATTAAACTTATTTTAATATCACATCCTCATGTTTCATGATGCCTAAATGATCAATAACAAGGATTGACTATTCCTAAGCCATAAATTCATTTAGGAAATCGTTAGTGAAATAATCAACAACAACATCTATTTGATTAATCCGAAAATGTCGTGATTAATCCAGTTAGTCATTAACTCCTTAGCAGGCACCTAAATCATTATAGGTTCCTTGTTTATCGCACTTTGTGCAATATTAACTTAAGGAGGCTGATTAAGGATTAAGATCAACTTAATGACTTAATCTACGATTCTTTTTTATCAAAAATCTAGGATTATTCCGAAAATCCAATTCAAATGCAAGAAACTCATAAAACATTAATAAATTGCAGAACTCTCTTCGAATCTTGAATGATACTTCAATATCGAAACACTTCGATAAACAGGTGAGATTCGTAGTCCCCTTTTAATGTTTTGTTTTCCAAAACTCGGGGTGGAACATGTAGATATCATTTCAAAACATATTTTATGAATCATTATGAAATCATATCTCATTATCATGAGGAACGTCATGATAAACATTTATCAAACACTATGAAATCATATCTCATTATCATGAGGAACGTCATGATAAACATTTATCAAACACTATGAAATCATATATTATTATCATGAGGAACGTCATGATAAACACTTATCAAATCTTGTGAAATCATATATCAGTATCATCGGGACGATGATAAACATTTATCAACTTCGGTGAAATCATGTATTGGTTTCATCAGGAAAATCATGGTAAACAATCATCAAATAAATATTTTATCAATGTATTAAAAAACAAGCGTATCACTTGGGAACTTTGGTTATGTGGAGGCTATTTGGGACTATTCTTATGTGAACATCATTAACTTGTTATCAAGCCCTTGGTAGTACTGGTATGATCATATGCGGGAACTCAAGATTCTCGATTCTTATGGCGTTCTAGCAGGTAGCTAGACGTTAGCATTATTCTTACGGCGTTCCGGCGGGTAGCTGGACGTTGAAACTACGGCGTTTGGGGGTCGCCAAACGTTAGTATTATTCTTTAGGTTTGATGTTTGCATGCCCAGGTGGATTCAATTTCAAAGTACCTACTTGATCACTTGTGAATATTATATAATGAAAAATCAATGTTTGAATAATTATTTTACAGTAACAAAACCTATGAATCTGACTCAACTATTCGTAGTTGATTTTTTTTTATGCTACATGTTCCAGGTTACAAATCAACCACCAGCTCAAGAATGGTGGATCAAGTACATAGGTAAACCAGAAGTCAAGGAGAGATCTTCAATTATGGCTAAGCAATCATTACGTCACGCGCCGTGGATTCCGTACGCGGCGTGGGGTGTGACAGGTTGGTATCAGAGCCATGGTTGTAGAGATTTAGGATAATTCTTTAATGGATTACCTAGACTACAACCTAAGAATCTCTTATATGTTTAGACATCGTGTCTAAACTCTATCTCCCTTGATTCTTGGAACTTTCTGGTTTACTAAATCTTTTGCTTTCCGTTCTTAGAATGACTAGCAACAATTATGAAATCATTCGTTTGGCTATTATCATTGCACAACAGATGACTGTTGCATTAGCCAAATTGTCATTTGATCCTATTGTACCCTTTGGTCTTTAAGTATTACTTTAATCATGATCTCGATCACTCTGTTGAAAATTTGACTTCGTTCTTTCCGAACTGATTTCGGATGCCAAACCCAATCTTCTACGGGCACGGAAGGTACATTAGGAATCATACAATGGAGTGAGTCTGTTGGATACACCTTTGGATACCATAATTGCTCTATAGACCAGAATGACTAAACGGCTGTAAATACTCTTTCAACAAGGAACGTTGATCCAATGGATGACGAAAAACCTAACTAGAGAATGAGAAGTTATTCCCAGTACGTCATTGGAAGACTTTAGAGTTCTATTAATCGATCACTATTATTTTAAGCATGTGATCAGGAAACTTGAAAATAAACTCTAGAACCTAGTCCATATTGAATGGGACAATAAAATTTACCCTACTCGATTTCACGAATTGAGTATACTAGTCCCAATGGTTATTTCACTTCATCACCAACATTGCTAAGTACAGTAAAGGAAAATTAGGAGGCAACCTACTACTCTCAAGTTAGCTACTCACTCTAGCACATCAGAACCAACAAACATGTGAAAGCAAACTACTTCCCACAAAAGGACAATAGTTTGGGTACAACAGATCAAAAGGTGAAATCAAAACCCCTATGAAGTAAACAAAAGAAAGCTAAGAACCTTGTTGAGTATACCTCTGACATACTATTCAACTATGTTCTTAAACTCATACCTATGTGAGAAACCTATATATGGAATCTCAACCTTTAGGAGACACATGTAACTACCATCATTCCATTAGAGGCATATGTCAGTTATGCGCTCGATGTGAACAATTAGATCATCCAACGACAACTTGTCGGTTAGCTTGAAACCCACCTAGAACAAATACACTATGCCAACTAGTACCAAGGATGAAACCTGTTATGCTTGCAACTCAAGTGCCTACATCAAAAGCCAACATTTTAATCTTAATCCCTATGTTCAAAATGCACCTTCTCCTGTCCTACTTGTTGGTGCATCAGAATCATAAGAGTGAGCTGTTGAAAGAACGGTCTCATGAAATCGTGATTGTCATCAAACACCAATGTTACATCTTGTACCCACTCGGAATACGTTCGGCTGTGAATGTATTCTACAATGTATTCGATCGATAAACGAATACGTGTTGGGTCTGTTATATAAGGGTGTACGTGCACCATGTAACTCTTTGAATTTCATGTTACTAGAAACTATTTCATAGCTATATCAGAAAACTTAAACTATTGATCATAGATCATAAATCATAAATCATAATGAGATCATGAAACTATAAGTGACCCACGATGTCATAATGGGTCTATCAAACTATCGAGCTAAACTGTAAACTTTGAGACGAAATCAATGGTTGATCAACTATCAGAACTATCAAAACTCATGGATCCTGTTAGGATCACATATCATGAACATATTAGAACAAGAAGGGATAGGGAACTTATCCCAGTCAAACTTAGAACTTGTGAACAGAACTCAAAACATTGAAACAAAGTCATAATGAAAACCATTCTAATAACAAGTGAAATCTAACTTGAGCAGAGTTAGAACAAACATGCAGTACAATTTCCAGCTGCGACCGGCCGGCGTAATTGTAAATTGTAGTACATGGGAGTTCTAGGGAAGTTCAAGGTAAACAAACAACTATTACTCCTAATATCATTAACACTCATAAGAACATGAGAAACACAATGGGCATAATCAAGCGTCGTGCAATCTTGAAACAAGAACAAACAACATACTTGAGGTATGTGATCAAATCATGAAAATGGGATCACATATCAAATCATGGAATCTAAAATGATATTATTAAATTAAACTGTGATTAACATGAGCATATGTACAGAAAGAAAGTTAATTACGTATATTTGATACGTATTCCTTTCAGCCATCAATATCATCCTGTCATTCTTTGAGATACTCTATGATGTTAGCTATATGTCCTTTAAGATTCTTGAAAACCCTCTAGCAATTTTGATTCGTGTCCAGTTGGGCTATGTCTATATCTATTCTTGAATTTTAGAAAGATTACTATAATTATCATGTTAACCAAATATGCCTAGATGAAACTGTGAATCGACATGAGGTGCCAGTCTCAATCATTTGTAAATGAGATAGTCAACTTCACCTCATGAGTTTGACAAACCTTTCAGAAGGCATTGGTAACGTCACTTAAGCTAAACACATCTAACCTGCCTCAAGTGGATGGCCAAACTGAATGGACCCTCAAGATCCTAGTAAACACAATGAGAAGCGGTGTTTACAACTTTAATGATAGTTGAATTATATACGCACTTCTTACTTGTTGCAATCCCTTGTAACAATAATCACTACATAGGCATTGGGGGTGTACAACCCAAAGCTCACATAAACCGGCACATAGAGCTTTTGTACTTTCAACTGAGGTGAGTAAGCCTGAAATGGATACAAGGAACTATCAATGGAATTTACTGCTTCACTGGACATATATAAACTGATCATAGTTGAGCAAGGAACCATGTAAAGGAAAACAGAAAAACTTATGAGACTCCAGGTTACTACCAGGATAATGCTGGAGAAGACATTATGATCAAATACAACTAGATCTGAGTAACAAGATAATCTAACATCAGAAAACATGGTCCTTTCAAGATTTTAAACAAATTTGGACCAGTAGTATATCGATTGGAATTACCTTCTGAACTCAGCAATATACATGATGTATTTCATGTATGCAACTTTACAAAGTGTTTATCCGATGAATCACATGTCGTTACTATTGAAGAAATACGAGTTGAAGATAATCTTCAGTTTATTGAAAAACCTGTTGAGGTTATGGACCGAGAAGTCAAGAAACTAAAACGCAGTCGGATACCTATTGTAAAGATCAGATGAAATTCCAAGCGTGGTCCTGAATTCACTTGGGAACGTGAGGATCGTATGAAAGAGAGATATCCTCACTTGTTTTCATAAACCGACAATCACAGACAAGCACAAATTGAATTTCGGGACGAAATTCCAATAACAGGGGGAGACTGTGACAATTTAAATTTTTCAGGTTCGAATAATAACTCGGAAATGAAGAAAATGAGTGGAAGCGGAATCACGAAACGAGGCTCTGACTTCAAGATACGCTGAGTTGAAGATAGCGTTAAATAAGAGATCATATATTTTGAATTTTTCAGGTCTTGAAATTATAACCATTGGAAAGAGCTCGAAAAATCGTGAACGTAGGCGAAAACCGTGCGCAAAACGGAGTTCGTATGCTCCCGGAATCGCGAAACGAAGATTTAGTCGAAAAATGGACGAAATTACCTGGGGAGGTACGCCCCGGGCCACACGATGACACGGGGCTATGCGCCCGACGACCACGAAAATATCTGGAATTAGCCACGGACCGCGCCATACGCCCCAGACCATCATTTGGCTTGGGGCTATGCGCCTGGGGCCAGAAAATCCGGAAATTTGGTTAAAATATCAACTTTTTCATCCTTATCTCATTCTTCACCTTCCTCTCGACGACACAGCTACCACCCACGAAAAATTCATCATCCAACCCCTCAAATCTCTGTTCTAAAGCCTCTGGAACGTTTAGATCGCATCCGGGAACGTTTATACGAGTCCAGATCATCTTTTTACCCGCAGAACTCCGTCAGAATAGGTAACGGTTCATTTTAGCCTTCTAGGTTGATAATGATTGATTAAATATTGGTTTTGAACGTAATGATATAGTTAGGGTTGTTGATTATTGCCTAGATGATGGCTAGGAATGATTTATAAACGAAGAACTCAAACTGTTAAAGGTAAATCCTTGTTTGAGCCGTTATAATGCCCGGTTTTCATGAAACCACAATAATGATTATAATGGCTTAAACCATTTGATTGTAATAATGATTATGATTGTCTTGATCATTTCTTGAAATGCTAGGTTTTATCCAAGTGTTTCAAACTAATGACAAGCATAAAGATAATCACCAGAATAACAATCTGATGTTTATGATAACAATCAGATTAGTATATTGAGCATGGTGATTAAACTTATTTTAATATCACATCCTCATGTTTCATGATGCCTAAATGATCAATAACAAGGATTGACTATTCCTAAGCCATAAATTCATTTAGGAAATCGTTAGTGAAATAATCAACAACAACATCTATTTGATTAATCCGAAAATGTCGTGATTAATCCAGTTAGTCATTAACTCCTTAGCAGGCACCTAAATCATTATAGGTTCCTTGTTTATCGCACTTTGTGCAATATTAACTTAAGGAGGCTGATTAAGGATTAAGATCAACTTAATGACTTAATCTACGATTCTTTTTTATCAAAAATCTAGGATTATTCCGAAAATCCAATTCAAATGCAAGAAACTCATAAAACATTAATAAATTGCAGAACTCTCTTCGAATCTTGAATGATACTTCAATATCGAAACACTTCGATAAACAGGTGAGATTCGTAGTCCCCTTTTAATGTTTTGTTTTCCAAAACTCGGGGTGGAACATGTAGATATCATTTCAAAACATATTTTATGAATCATTATGAAATCATATCTCATTATCATGAGGAACGTCATGATAAACATTTATCAAACACTATGAAATCATATCTCATTATCATGAGGAACGTCATGATAAACATTTATCAAACACTATGAAATCATATATTATTATCATGAGGAACGTCATGATAAACACTTATCAAATCTTGTGAAATCATATATCAGTATCATCGGGACGATGATAAACATTTATCAACTTCGGTGAAATCATGTATTGGTTTCATCAGGAAAATCATGGTAAACAATCATCAAATAAATATTTTATCAATGTATTAAAAAACAAGCGTATCACTTGGGAACTTTGGTTATGTGGAGGCTATTTGGGACTATTCTTATGTGAACATCATTAACTTGTTATCAAGCCCTTGGTAGTACTGGTATGATCATATGCGGGAACTCAAGATTCTCGATTCTTATGGCGTTCTAGCAGGTAGCTAGACGTTAGCATTATTCTTACGGCGTTCCGGCGGGTAGCTGGACGTTGAAACTACGGCGTTTGGGGGTCGCCAAACGTTAGTATTATTCTTTAGGTTTGATGTTTGCATGCCCAGGTGGATTCAATTTCAAAGTACCTACTTGATCACTTGTGAATATTATATCATGAAAAATCAATGTTTGAATAATTATTTTACAGTAACAAAACCTATGAATCTCACCCAACTATTCGTAGTTGATTTTTTTTATGCTACATGTTCCAGGTTACAAATCAACCACCAGCTCAAGAATGGTGGATCAAGTACATAGGTAAACCAATGTCAAGGAGAGATCTTCAATTATGGCTAAGCAATCATTACGTCACGCGCCGTGGATTCCGCACGCGGCGTGGGGTGTGACAACATTACCTGTTCTAGGATATCCGCTAGAGCAAGCGTTTGCTACATTTGTGGCACGTATGGATCGAGAGATCCGTAATATGCGCGAGCCAGCAGGGGCAATCACAAGATTGTTAGAAAGCAACAACTGAATTATGGAGAAATGGAGGAGTCTTAAGGAGGAGTTGGCTCGTACAGACGAGTTAGATGAGAATCTGGTGGAAGATGTGGAGATGATGCGAAATGCTATCGTTGAGCTCACCGACCGACTGCAAGATTGTAACATCAGTGCCGGACGCGTGCCGGAACAGTGATCGCTACAGTAAACATGTACAGTGATTCAGGTACATATTTCGTTAAACTATGTTTAGACTATTAATGCATTTGATTAAACATGAAACTATCATACAATTGTCTGAATCTGATTTAAACTTTCGAGTTTAACAGTCAGAAAACATGTCGGACAACACAGTGTTGAAACACAAATACTTGATGTGATATTAGTTGCCATAAACGTATGTGAGGTGAAACAAAACAAAACCTTAACGGTTATTGTCACAGAATACTAAACCGACGAGTTGTTCGTATAGGTGACGATCTATACGAATGATTCTGATAGTTTAACGTTCTGAAATAATAACTTAACAGTAGAAAACAAGAATCAGAAAGCCAAACCATCGACGTGTTCGTTCGAATGACGATTCGAACGAATACGCGCGACGGCGACGCAATCTGATTAAACGATTACGAAAACGAATAATGATACGAACGATAATAATTTTAAAGAAATATTATATTTCTTATTTTACAATTTTCAAACTCATCATAAAATAATTTAAATTTAATTATTTTATTATATCGCGAATAAATTTAACGAAACGCGAAAATTAATTAAACGCGTAAATTATTTTAATTCGAAAAATAAATAAACAATACGATATTTAAAATAAATTCTAGAAATAAATAAACATTTAAAATTGTTAAAATAAATTCTTTTATTTAAGTTACGAAAAATACGCATAATGTGCCGGATACGCGACGAAGTCGTAAACCGAGCAAACGAAACGAACCCGAACCACTTCGAGGTATAAATACCCTAAAAGAGTTGAAATTTCTCATATTTTACAAGCTACTCTCTCTCCTAGCTCCTTCCCGTTCGTTCTCTCTCTACAAACAAATCCACCATTGTTGCTACTTTGAAGCTCTCTATCTTGCTCAAAACTCCACCGATTTTCATGATTCTTGCGCCAAAACGTTCATCTTGAAGCCCTCTATTGGAAAGTACAGCAGATCTACATGTTGGTCCAGCCGATTTGAAGGTAAATGCGTGTGAAGTGGCTGAAAAATAGGGTTTTCTCACACTTTTGTAAACCCAACCTTTTAGTCGGAACTAGACCCACCCCCCACGACCACCACACCTTCGGTAATCTTTCTAGTACTAGCATCAGTGGGTAAACAACCCTAGATTCCAGTACATTCGTCGGAGATGATGAGTGTTGATGGTTCGTTAAACAGCAGGTCACGGCCGAACCTGCATATGGGATGCCACGAACCTAAACGACCAAGCTAGAGGCAGCCGAGCCCTGAGCTGCTGTTGCCGAACCCTTCCCAACGAACCATCACTCTGCTAACGAACCTATCAAGCTACGAACCATACTGGTTGGTCACGAACCCTTGGGACCGCCGAACCCTTGCATGATGACGAACCTTTCACGAGCCATGCATTGCCGCAAACCCTTCTGACATCACCGGCGAACCTTTGACTGGAGCTAACCTTGGGGTTCGTTTGAAACCCTCAAGCCGAACCTGTAATTGAAAATGGATAAAGGGTTCGCTGGTTTTGTGATGTCCCTGCTATCGAAGCCTTCGACCAATCAACTGCGAATTTGATTATCTTCTTAGTCCAGCCCACGTGTGTTTTCTAATAGTTGGGTCCATATTGTTGAAGCCCAGTAACTGATCCAATTTGTTCATTTCAGCCCACAAATTTGCTATGCCACGTTCAAACCCTCCAAGTAGAAATCAATTGTTCCATCATGGCCCAACTTGTTTTGGCCCAAGTAATAATCGGATGAATACACATCTACGGCCCATGTTTTCAATTTTTTTTTCTTATCTCTTGATCCGGCCCAATGACACTTCTCGGCCCAACACTACCACTCGGCCCATTTCCATGGTCACGGCCCAATTAAAATGCTAGGCCCATTTATGTTGGTCACATTAATTATTTGATCCAACGAAAGGCCCACAAGGTTTAAGTAACAATGAATATGAGATATGTGATAACATGTTAAATTGAATTATCATTAAAACTAAAAACCTAAGCTTTCATAGTTAGAAAATTCACTTATCACTATGGTGATTCAAACGGAATGAAAGAGGTTATTAGTAAATTAAAGTTAACTTAAATCTTGTGGGAAATTGATGTCACAACAAAGACAAATAACCAAGGGTCGAGTGAAGATCAAGACACAAAGTGTTAGCCAACGTTAGGGCTAACACTAATGTTTATGCACACATTAGTCAATCCAACACATACTCATAAAATTCAACATTATGAAATCAATACAGGAGAGTGAACATCATAACAAGAGTAACCAAAGAGCGCGTGCATTCTCTTTCTCTTTAGTTAAGTCAACCCTACTACTACAGGTGAGTTCATTTGTCCCCTTTCAAACTTATTTGTTTTAAATTCGGGACTGAGAAGCATGTTAAACATTTTTATTAAAATGTTATTTAATGCTTTAAACATAAACATGATTTCTTATTATGGAAACCTTTACTTTAAGCTTGATGCTTAAAATCAATTGTTGATTACTTGATACAATTACATGATACTTGATACGATTACATGAGACTTGATTCAATTACATGCGATGTGATTCAATTACATGAGACATGATACAAATACATGATACTGGATACGATTACATGATACTTGATACAATTACATGAGACTTGATTCAATTACATGAGATGTGATTCAATTACATGAGACATGATACAAATACATGATACTTGATTCAATTACATGAGACTTGATACTATTACATGCTACTAGGCCATCATACATGTATCTAACCATAGACTACGTAATTGCTGAACGTCTGGTATTCCAGAGCTTGTACCTATGGGGTGAGATACATGTAATAACATAAACGTAATGATACTCAGCTATTACCTGGTTATAAGTGACATGTAATTGCTGAACGTCTGGTATTCCAGAGCTTTTGTCGGCTTATATGAGGTATGTAAAGGCTAAACATGAAAGTATCGATTCTAAGCTATTACCTGGTTATAAGGGACACGTAATTGCTGAACGTCTGGTATTCCAGAGCTTGTGTCGGCTTATATGAGGTATGTAAAGGCTAAACATAAACGTAACGTTACGGGGCTATTACCTGGTTATAAGTGACATGTAATTGCTGAACGTCTGGTATTCCAGAGCTTTTGTCGGCTTATAAGAGGTATGTAAAGGCTAAACATGAACTTGTTGAATGCTACGCTGTTATCTATATAAGAGACATGTAATTGCTAAACTACTGGTATTCCAGAGCTTTTGTCTGCTTATAGGAGATATGTAATTGCTAAACTATGTGTGTGTGAATCTATGATGCTTGATAAACATGATGAGAAACTAACATTTACGAATACATTAGACATGAAAACATTGAAACAGATAACAAAGGCTTTAATGAGGATTGAATTGATTGGTAGGTAAAATGCTTAATTATTATTAACAACAATGTCATATCCGGGTTAGTATGTGGTGGGATGTTGGCTAGGGCTTGTTCCCTTACATATGCCCTATATATAAGCATACCGACTTGGATATTACAGGTGGAGTTAATAAGGTTAAGGTTTTACCGAAAGAGGTTTGTGAAACTATTTTTAAACTTATAAACTATATGAACTCACCAACCGTTGTGTTGACTTGATCTTTTCACATGCTTTCTCAGGTGAAGAACAGGTTTAAGCATAAGCTCTTGGATTTACATACTAGGCTGCCCAGATAGAGGACCTAGTAGACTTTTGGAAGAAGCACATATTTTGTTGATGATACATAATACTTTTGATATCTTGTACATATACAAGATATAAACATTATTCTTTTGACTAGGTTTACTGAGTTAAATTGCAGAACATTGCTAATGTAATTTAACTTTGTAATCCTATATAACATTTGATTGTGCTTTAGATGTTCTTAAACGTTGATGCTATGTAAACAATCTGATCATTATGATTATCATCCGCGATATCATGCCCCGGGAACCTTCCGCCCGGCGGGGACTCCGATCCAACCCCGCCGGCTCGGGGTGTGACAGATTGGTATCAGAGCTCAAGGTTATAGAGAATAATAGGTCATTTACTTAAACGGTTTGGCCTAGACTATAACTTAGGGACCCTCATGTAGAGAACTCAAGACTTAAGTTTGCATTATGTTTTCTGCATTCGATCATTGCACTAACCAAATTCTTTTGGTTATGATCAGAATGCCGCCGAGACAACAACCTACTCCGCAAGTCTCTGCTCCTCACTCTTCGACTCCTACACCACCGGATTCACCACTGCCACCTCCACCTCCTCCGCACTCTCCACCACCAGGCTCAAGCAATACACCGACACTGGATCCTGCTACTATCGCGTTGGCTACGCTACTGAGTACTCAACTGACAAGCCAACTGAAAGAGGTCATCCCAGAAATGATAAATCGAATTCAGGGGCATGGCAACACCTCTGCCCATACCACCGGAGAGGCTAGTGGAAACACTGGTCATACGTCTGATTGCTCCTACAAATCCTTTGTAGGATGCAAACCTCCTAGTTTCACTGGAGTTGAAGGAGCTGTTGGATTAATCCAATGGCTAGAGAAAATGGAGAACACTCTGGACATTAGCAGCTGTCCAGAACACCATAAGGTTCGCTGTGCAGTAGGTTCATTCAGCAAGCGAGCTCTAACATGGTGGAACGCACAGATCAGGGCTAAGGGAAGAGACGAAGCTATGGCGATGCCCTGGGCAGAATTTAAGCTTCTTTTGAGGAATGAGTTTTGCCCGAAACATGAACTCCAACAACTGGAGATTGAGCTCTCGAATCATGAGATGAAGGGAGCTGACCACATGACTTTTACCAACCGTTATCATGAACTGGTAGCCCTGGTGCCAGAGATGGTGCCAACCTTGGAAAAGCTAATTGATCGCTATGTAGCAGGATTACCTTCATGTATACAAAGCGTTGTACTGGCTTCATATCCTGCTACTTTGGAGTCAGCCATTTCCCTCTCTGCTAAGCTTACCAAGGTAATGGTAAAGTCTGGAGTCTTGAAAGATGATGCTGGAAAAGCCAAGGAAACAACATCGAAGAAACCCGAGTACCATCAGAAAAAGAAACAAAAGGTTGTCAAGAATTATGCAGCCGTTACCCCTCTGCGACAGGCACCTGCAGCACCTGTCAATCCTACTACTAGGGGTTATGGAGGGGAATATCCCCAGTGCACAAACTGCAAGTATCATCATCCTGTTGGTGCTCAATGCAGGAAGTGCACGAATTGTGGCCGGTTTGGCCACTGGGTTAACAAGTGCCGAGTTGCTGTAAACCAGGCCACTAACACCGCAGCAAGAGCACTACCTCCACCACCACCACAGAACCCAGTCAACAACAACAGAGGATGCTACAACTGCGGGGAAATGGGTCATTTCTCTCGCAACTGTCCTAAGAAGGTGCAACCAGGAGCACAAGCACCTAGAGGACGAGCTTTTGTTATTGGAGCTAATGCTGCACGTCAGGACCCTAATGTGGTCACTGGTACATTTCTTTTACATGACTCTTATGCATCCATACTATTTGATACTGGTGCAGACCAGAGTTTTATTTCATCTGATTTTGCACGACAACTTAGTCTTACTGAGGATACTTTAGACTCCCCTTACATTATTGAAGTAGCTAATGGGAAACAAGTTACAGTTAGCACTATACTTAGGAACTGCCCGCTTACACTTATAGATCATACATTTTCCATCGACTTGTTGCCGATGGAGTTGGGCAGTTTCGATATCATCGTGGGAATGGATTGGCTCTCACTCAATCGAGTTGAAGTCATCTGTTCCTAGAAGCTACTTCGGATTCCAGTAACGGATGATCGTGTATTGGAAGTTCGTGGGGATCAAGCCAAGAGAAACGTAAAGATCATATCATGCATAAAAGCGCGTAAGTGTCTGCAAAAGAAGTGCATAGCATTCTTGGCTCATGTGGTGGAGAAAGACAAAGACAAGAAAACAATACAAGACGTACTGATAGTGAAGGAATATCCTGAAGTATTTCCGGATGATCTACCTGGTTTGCCACCTGTGCGACCGGTAGAGTTTCGTATCGATCTAATTCCTGGAGCAACGCCTGTTGCTAAATCTCCTTACAGGTTAGCACCTTCAGAGATGCAGGAATTATCTAATCAACTACAGGAACTACTTGATAAAGGTTTCATCCGCCCGAGCTACTCACCTTGGGGAGCTCCGGTTTTGTTCGTGAAAAAGAAGGATGGATCCTTTCGGATGTGCATAGACTACAGGGAGTTAAACAAACTAACCATCAAGAATCGGTATCCACTACCGAGGATTGATGATTTGTTTGATCAATTGCAAGGAGCTCAATACTTTTCGAAGATCGATCTACGTTCCGGATACCACCAGCTCAGAGTACAAGACGAAGATATACCAAAGACGGCGTTTCGTACCAGATACGGGCATTACGAGTTCATGGTGATGCCTTTTGGTTTGACGAATGCACCCGCGGTTTTCATGGATCTCATGAACCGTGTGTGTAAGCCGTTTTTAGATCAATTTGTTATTGTGTTCATTGATGACATATTGATCTATTCTAAAAGCAAAGCAGAGCATGAGCAACATCTTAGAACGATCTTGGAACTGTTAAAGGAAGAGAAGCTCTATGCCAAATTCTCTAAGTGTGAGTTTTGGTTAAAAGAGGTTCAATTCCTAGGTCACGTTGTTAACAGTGAGGGAATTCATGTTGATCCTGCCAAAATAGAAGCAATAAAAGATTGGGACACTCCGAAGACACCTACGGAGATACGTTCTTTTCTAGGCTTAGCAGGCTATTACAGAAGGTTCATCTCGAATTTTTCTAAGATAGCACTGCCACTCACGAAGCTAACACAGAAAAGCGAGCCATTTGTTTGGGAACAAAAGCAAGAAGAAGCCTTTCAGATGTTGAAACAAAAGCTATGCGATGCTCCGATCTTATCTCTCCCAGATGGTTGTGATGACTTTGTTGTCTATTGCGATGCATCCCATCAGGGACTTGGCTGTGTACTTATGCAGCGGGACAAAGTCATTGCCTACGCTTCGAGACAATTAAAGATTCATGAGAAGAACTACACAACTCATGATCTGGAACTGGGAGCAGTGGTGTTTGCACTTAAGATCTGGAGGCATTACCTATATGGGACCAAGTGTACCATATTCACTGATCACAAAAGCCTACAACACATATTCGATCAGAAGGAACTCAACATGCGTCAGCGACGTTGGGTTGAGCTTCTGAATGACTATGACTGTGTGATCAAGTACCATCCGGGCAAGGCAAACGTCGTTGCTGATGCCTTGAGCCGGAAGGAACGGATCAAACCCTTGCGCGTCAGAGCAATGGGAATGACAGTGCAGACAAGCTTACACAACAATATCATGCAAGCACAACAAGAGGTGATTGAACGAGAAAACTTGAAGAAAGAACTTGATTGCGGTGTGGAGAAACATTTGGAGACAAAACCCGATGGACTTGTTTACTTCAAGGATCGAATCTGGATTCCTGCAGTAGATGAGTTGAGGAAACTTATTTTTGATGAAGCACACAAGACCAAGTACTCTGTGCATCCCGGTGCCGATAAAATGTATCAAGACTTACGTGCATTTTATTGGTGGCCGGGTATGAAGAAAGACATAGTTGAGTATGTTGGTCGATGCCTTACGTGTGCTAAAGTAAAGGCAGAACACCAGAAACCGTCAGGTTTACTGGAACAACCTGAAATTCCACTTTGGAAGTGGGAACAAATA
Organism: Mikania micrantha; assembly: GCA_009363875.1. Classification (NCBI taxonomy): domain Eukaryota; kingdom Viridiplantae; phylum Streptophyta; class Magnoliopsida; order Asterales; family Asteraceae; genus Mikania; species Mikania micrantha. Next base: position 84,460,453 of record CM018697.1, read on the forward strand.
GCTATGGATTTTGTTACCAAGCTACCCCGCACTTCCAGTGGACATGATACCATTTGGGTTATCGTTGATCGATTAACCAAGTCTGCTCACTTCTTGCCAATGCGAGAAACTTACACGATGGATAAACTAGCGAAGCTTTACATCGATGAGATAGTGGTGCGCCATGGTGTGCCATTGTCTATCATTTCAGATCGTGATAGCAGATTTACATCAAGGTTCTGGCAATCATTACAGAAATCTCTAGGGACGCAACTAAACTTGAGTACGGCTTATCATCCACAAACGGATGGTCAAAGCGAACGTACTATCCAGACCCTGGAGGATATGTTAAGAACTTGCGTTCTAGATTTCGGTGGTAATTGGGATTCCCATTTGCCACTAATCGAGTTCTCCTACAACAACAGTTATCACAGTAGCATCGGTTGTGCCCCATTCGAGGCTCTTTATGGCCGGAAATGTCGGTCACCAATCTGTTGGTCAGAAGTGGGAGACAATCGTATCACTGGGCCAGAACTTATTCAAGAAACTACAGACAAGATTGCTCAGATACAGCAAAGACTACAAGCAACACGAAGTAGACAAAAGAGCTATGCTGATAAACGGCGCAAGCCGTTGGAATTCCAAGTGGGAGATCGTGTTATGCTAAAGGTTTCTCCTTGGAAGGGCGTAGTTCGATTCGCGAAGAAAGGCAAACTAGCACCACGATATGTGGGACCGTTCGAAATCATCGAACGTATTGGTCCTGTAGCATACAAACTGAGCTTACCAGATGAACTTAGTGGTGTACATGACGTGTTTCATGTTTCAAACTTGAAGAAATGCCTTGCTGATGAAACACTTATCATACCGATTGAAGAGATTCAATTGGATGAACACTTACGTTTTGTTGAAGAACCATTGGAGATCATGGATCGTAAAGTCAAGCAACTGAGACGAAGTCGTATTCCTATTGTTAAAGTTCGTTGGAATTCAAGGCGCGGACCCGAGTTTACTTGGGAACGTGAAGATCACATGAGAAACAAGTATCCCCAGCTCTTTGCTGAGGAAGTCGTACCGAATAACGAGTCTTAAATTTCGGGACGAAATTTCTCTAACAAGGGGAGACTGTAACATCAGTGCCGGACGCGTGCCGGAACAGTGATCGCTACAGTAAACATGTACAGTGATTCAGGTACATATTTCGTTAAACTATGTTTAGACTATTAATGCATTTGATTAAACATGAAACTATCATACAATTGTCTGAATCTGATTTAAACTTTCGAGTTTAACAGTCAGAAAACATGTCGGACAACACAGTGTTGAAACACAAATACTTGATGTGATATTAGTTGCCATAAACGTATGTGAGGTGAAACAAAACAAAACCTTAACGGTTATTGTTACAGAATACTAAACCGACGAGTTGTTCGTATAGGTGACGATCTATACGAATGATTCTGATAGTTTAACGTTCTGAAATAATAACTTAACAGTAGAAAACAAGAATCAGAAAGCCAAACCATCGACGTGTTCGTTCGAATGACGATTCGAACGAATACGCGCGACGGCGACGCAATCTGATTAAACGATTACGAAAACGAATAATGATACGAACGATAATAATTTTAAAGAAATATTATATTTCTTATTTTACAATTTTCAAACTCATCATAAAATAATTTAAATTTAATTATTTTATTATATCGCGAATAAATTTAACGAAACGCGAAAATTAATTAAACGCGTAAATTATTTTAATTCGAAAAATAAATAAACAATACGATATTTAAAATAAATTCTAGAAATAAATAAACATTTAAAATTGTTAAAATAAATTCTTTTATTTAAGTTACGAAAAATACGCATAATGTGCCGGATACGCGACGAAGTCGTAAACCGAGCAAACGAAACGAACCCGAACCACTTCGAGGTATAAATACCCTAAAAGAGTTGAAATTTCTCATATTTTACAAGCTACTCTCTCTCTCCTAGCTCCTTCCCGTTCGTTCTCTCTCTACAAACAAATCCACCATTGTTGCTACTTTGAAGCTCTCTATCTTGCTCAAAACTCCACCGATTTTCATGATTCTTGCGCCAAAACGTTCATCTTGAAGCCCTCTATTGGAAAGTACAGCAGATCTACACGTTGGTCCAGCCGATTTGAAGGTAAATGCGTGTGAAGTGGCTGAAAAATAGGGTTTTCTCACACTTTTGTAAACCCAACCTTTTAGTCGGAACTAGACCCACCCCCCACGACCACCACACCTTCGGTAATCTTTCTAGTACTAGCATCAGTGGGTAAACAACCCTAGATTCCAGTACATTCGTCGGAGATGATGAGTGTTGATGGTTCGTTAAACAGCAGGTCACGGCCGAACCTGCATATGGGATGCCACGAACCTAAACGACCAAGCTAGAGGCAGCCGAGCCCTGAGCTGCTGTTGCCGAACCCTTCCCAACGAACCATCACTCTGCTAACGAACCTATCAAGCTACGAACCATACTGGTTGGTCACGAACCCTTGGGACCGCCGAACCCTTGCATGATGACGAACCTTTCACGAGCCATGCATTGCCGCAAACCCTTCTGACATCACCGGCGAACCTTTGACTGGAGCTAACCTTGGGGTTCGTTTGAAACCCTCAAGCCGAACCTGTAATTGAAAATGGATAAAGGGTTCGCTGGTTTTGTGATGTCCCTGCTATCGAAGCCTTCGACCAATCAACTGCGAATTTGATTATCTTCTTAGTCCAGCCCACGTGTGTTTTCTAATAGTTGGGTCCATATTTTTGAAGCCCAGTAACTGATCCAATTTGTTCATTTCAGCCCACAAATTTGCTAAGCCACGTTCAAACCCTCCAAGTAGAAATCAATTGTTCCATCATGGCCCAACTTGTTTTGGCCCAAGTAATAATCGGATGAATACACATCTACGGCCCATGTTTTCAATTTTTTTTCTTATCTCTTGATCCGGCCCAATGACACTTCTCGGCCCAACACTACCACTCGGCCCATTTCCATGGTCACGGCCCAATTAAAATGCTAGGCCCATTTATGTTGGTCACATTAATTATTTGATCCAACGAAAGGCCCACAAGGTTTAAGTAACAATGAATATGAGATATGTGATAACATGTTAAATTGAATTATCATTAAAACTAAAAACCTAAGCTTTCATAGTTAGAAAATTCACTTATCACTATGGTGATTCAAACGGAATGAAAGAGGTTATTAGTAAATTAAAGTTAACTTAAATCTTGTGGGAAATTGATGTCACAACAAAGACAAATAACCAAGGGTCGAGTGAAGATCAAGACACAAAGTGTTAGCCAACGTTAGGGCTAACACTAATGTTTATGCACACATAAATCAATCCAACACATACTCATAAAATTCAACATTATGAAATCAATACAGGAGAGTGAACATCATAACAAGAGCAACCAAAGAGCGCGTGCATTCTCTTTCTCTTTAGTTAAGTCAACCCTACTACTACAGGTGAGTTCATTTGTCCCCTTTCAAACTTATTTGTTTTAAATTCGGGACTGAGAAGCATGTTAAACATTTTTATTAAAATGTTATTTAATGCTTTAAACATAAACATGATTTCTTATTATGGAAACCTTTACTTTAAGCTTGATGCTTAAAATCAATTGTTGATTACTTGATACAATTACATGATACTTGATACGATTACATGAGACTTGATTCAATTACATGCGATGTGATTCAATTACATGAGACATGATACAAATACATGATACTGGATACGATTACATGATACTTGATACAATTACATGAGACTTGATTCAATTACATGAGATGTGATTCAATTACATGAGACATGATACAAATACATGATACTTGATTCAATTACATGAGACTTGATACTATTACATGCTACTAGGCCATCATACATGTATCTAACCATAGACTACGTAATTGCTGAACGTCTGGTATTCCAGAGCTTGTACCTATGGGGTGAGATACATGTAATAACATAAACGTAATGATACTCAGCTATTACCTGGTTATAAGTGACATGTAATTGCTGAACGTCTGGTATTCCAGAGCTTTTGTCGGCTTATATGAGGTATGTAAAGGCTAAACATGAAAGTATCGATTCTAAGCTATTACCTGGTTATAAGGGACACGTAATTGCTGAACGTCTGGTATTCCAGAGCTTGTGTCGGCTTATATGAGGTATGTAAAGGCTAAACATAAACGTAACGTTACGGGGCTATTACCTGGTTATAAGTGACATGTAATTGCTGAACGTCTGGTATTCCAGAGCTTTTGTCGGCTTATAAGAGGTATGTAAAGGCTAAACATGAACTTGTTGAATGCTACGCTGTTATCTATATAAGAGACATGTAATTGCTAAACTACTGGTATTCCAGAGCTTTTGTCTGCTTATAGGAGATATGTAATTGCTAAACTATGTGTGTGTGAATCTATGATGCTTGATAAACATGATGAGAAACTAACATTTACGAATACATTAGACATGAAAACATTGAAACAGATAACAAAGGCTTTAATGAGGATTGAATTGATTGGTAGGTAAAATGCTTAATTATTATTAACAACAATGTCATATCCGGGTTAGTATGTGGTGGGATGTTGGCTAGGGCTTGTTCCCTTACATATGCCCTATATATAAGCATACCGACTTGGATATTACAGGTGGAGTTAATAAGGTTAAGGTTTTACCGAAAGAGGTTTGTGAAACTATTTTTAAACTTATAAACTATATGAACTCACCAACCGTTGTGTTGACTTGATCTTTTCACATGCTTTCTCAGGTGAAGAACAGGTTTAAGCATAAGCTCTTGGATTTACATACTAGGCTGCCCAGATAGAGGACCTAGTAGACTTTTGGAAGAAGCACATATTTTGTTGATGATACATAATACTTTTGATATCTTGTACATATACAAGATATAAACATTATTCTTTTGACTAGGTTTACTGAGTTAAATTGCAGAACATTGCTAATGTAATTTAACTTTGTAATCCTATATAACATTTGATTGTGCTTTAGATGTTCTTAAACGTTGATGCTATGTAAACAATCTGATCATTATGATTATCATCCGCGATATCACGCCCCGGGAACCTTCCGCCCGGCGGGGACTCCGATCCAACCCCGCCGGCTCGGGGTGTGACAAAGATGCTGAATTTTGTGCAACTATGGCTGAGGCACAACAACAGGAAACGAAACTACGTGCGGCTATGGCCGAGGCAAGGGCCGAAAAGGCCATTGCACTATCTAATGCGGCTATAGATGGAACCAACATAGTTGGGGATTTAGCTGAGCAGGCATTGACATTCATCACCGAACATATACAGTATGATCACGGTGCAGTGGGTGCTCCACCAGAGCATGCTGATTCATCTTCTAGTGTTGCGCCACCAAATGGTGGAGTTTAGATATTTTGATGTTATTTATTTTTCAGTTAATAAACCTATATGAGTGGGGTGTACTCATAACAAATAAAATGTCATGTTTAGTTGATTATTGTTATGAGAATTAATATTTTGATGGCAATAATTGTTTGTTATGTTTACTTATGAATGAATGGTGATTATGCGATTAATGAAATCTCATTATGTATATTTGTAAATGTGAAGATTATGGCTAACGGAAACATAAACATGACTGTTGCTGAACTCAACGAACTGATCAACAGTAAGGGGGCAGAAGCTATTGCAAACTATGCTCAAATGCATCCGACAGGACCACATGGTCCAACGGATGGATTGGTAAACCCGCAGGTGTGCACGTTCAAGACGTTCTTGGACTGCAAACCGCACAACTTCAAAGGATCGGAAGGAGCCATTGGACTTCTTCAATGGATTGAAAAATCAGAGTCGATGTTTGAGATGTGTAACTGTCCGGAGGAGAACAAAGTCAAGTACGCTACTGGTACTTTGGAGGGTCCAGCATTGACTTGGTGGAACTCCAACGTGCAGACATTGGGATTGGGTGAGGCCAATGCCTTTATTTGGAACGGATTCAAGACATTGATGCAGGAGGAATATTGCCCCCGCAATGAGATGCAAAAGTTGGAGGATGAATACTGGCACCTTAAAATGGAAGGGTCTGATATCGAGGAGTTCACCACTCGATCTCACAAATTAGACAGACTTCTACCTCACATGGCAACTCCACCTAGCAAGTGGATTGAGAGGTACATTGGGGATTAGTACCTCAGATTCAAGGGTTAGTCATGTCTGCTAATCCCACTACTGTTCAACAAACTGTTCGGTTGGCGCATCAACTGACTGATCAGGCAGTGCTACAAGGAACTTTGCCTAAACGGACAGCAGCATCCAAAGTGGGAGACCACAAGCGAAAGTGGGATAGCATCAATTCAAAGAATTCTACTCAACAGTCATTTCATCAGAACCGGAAGCATGAGTCAAACAAGACTCATCACAATTCGAATAGCATCATTGGGGGGTATATTGGTAAATACCCAAAATGCAATAAATGTGGACTCCATCACATTGGGAATCAATATGACAAGTACCGATGCCAAGATGGGTCATGCTGCAAAGGATTGTCGGGGAGAATTACAGACAAACCCAACTAACCAGAATAATACCCAGAAAGGTTGTTTTGAGTGTGGCAATCCGGGGCATTTCAAAAAGGATTGCCCACAACTCAAGAAGGGAGGGGCTAATGATACAAACGACAACGGCAACGACACCAATAATAACAACAACAATGGTGCTAAGGGCAGGGCGTTCGTGATTGGAGGACGTCAAGCACGGGAGGATCCCAATATCGTTACTGGTACGTTCCTCTTGAATAATCACATTGTCTCTATGCTATTTGACACTGGTGCAGACCGGAGTTTTGTATCTAGTACATTTTCTAAATTGCTAAATGTTAGTCCTACTACTCTAGAAGACCCTTACACTTTAGAACTAGCTGATGGCAAGTTAATTGTAGTAGAACATATCCTTAAGGGATGTATCCTTGACTTGATGGGTCAAACACTGGAAATTGACCTTATGCCTATTGCCTTAGGCAGTTTTGATGTAGTCATTGGCATGGACTGGTTGTCGAAACACCAGGCTGAAATAGTATGCCGGGAAAAGATTGTCCGTATACCTCTTCCACATAGAGAGACACTGTATGTACAAGACAAGAAGAGCAATACTCCACTGCGTCTCATATCTTGTATGAAGGCACATAAATGTCTGCGTAAAGGTCATACAGCAGTTATAACACTTATAACTGAAAAGTCGGTAGCTGAGAAGAAGATCGAAGACATCCCAGTGGTTTGTGAATTTCCTGAAGTATTTCCCGAAGACCTACCAGGGTTACCTCCTACCAGACAAGTGGAATTCCGAATCGACCTTACACCAGACGCAGCACCGATAGCTAGGGCGTCTTATCGACTTGCACCATCTGAAATGCAAGAGTTATCTACACAACTGCAAGAGTTGTTGGATAAAGGTTTTATACTACATATTTTTTCACCGTGGGGAGCTCCAGTCTTATTTGTTAAGAAAAAGGACGGGACTTTCCGTATGTGTATCGATTACCGGGAACTTAACAAGGTTACCATCAAAAATCGGTATCCGTTACCTCGAATTGATGATCTGTTCGATCAATTGCAAGGTTCGAGTTACTACTCGAAGATTGATCTCAGGTCTGGTTACCATCAACTCAGAGTCCAAGAGGAAGATATTCCAAAGACAGTATTCAGAACGCGTTATGGCCATTACGAATTCTTGGTCATGCCGTTTGGGTTGACAAACGCTCCAGCAGTATTCATGGATCTCATGAATCGAGTATGCAAACCTTATCTTGATAAGTTTGTCATTGTTTTCATTGATGACATTCTCGTCTATTCTCAAACTGAGGAGGAGCATGATGAACATCTTCGATTGATGTTAGAATTACTAAAACAAGAACAATTGTACGCTAAGTTCTCGAAATGTGACTTCTGAATGAGAGAAGTTCAATTCTTGGGTCATATAGTCAATGAAAAGGGCATACATGTTGATCCAGCGAAAATTGAGGCGATTAAGAATTGGGAAGCACCAAAGACCCCTACCGAGGTATGACAATTCCTAGGTTTGGCGGGTTACTACCGACGATTCATTGAGAGTTTCTCAAAAATCGCTCAACCGCTTACTGCCCTTACTCACAAAGGGACGAAGTATGATTGGACGGATAAACAGGAAGCTGCATTCCAGCTATTGAAACAAAAACTCTGCAGTGCACCGATTTTGTCTTTACCGGAAGAAACAGAAGACTTTGTGGTGTATTGTGATGCATCTGCCCAAGGTTTGGAATGTGTGTTGATGCAACGTGATAAAGTGATTGATTACGCTTCAAGGCAATTGCGGCCACATGAAAAGAATTACACTACTCATGACTTGGAGTTAGGAGCAGTGGTATTTGCTTTGAATATTTGGAGACATTATTTATATGGAACCAAGTGTACCATTTACACTGATCATAAGAGTTTGCAACATATCTTTGATCAGAAGGAGCTTAATATGAGACAGCGACGGTGGGTCGAATTGTTGAATGACTACGAATGCGCGATCAAGTATCATCCGGGAAAAGCTAATATGGTAGCTGATGCTTTAAGCCGAAAAGATACAACATCAACAAGACGGGTTCGCGCACTTATGTTAATGATACATACTGACTTACTTGACAAAGTACGCAGTGCTCAGCTTGAAGCCTTAGAAAAGGATAACTTGGAACAGGAATCCTTACGAGGAATGGAAAAACAATTGGATGTCATGACTAATGGAACTCGTTGTTTCATGAATCGACTTTGGATACCTTTGCATGGTGGTCTAAGGGAACTCGTGATGGATGAAGCGCACAAGTCTAGATATTCAGTCCATCCGAGGTCAGACAAAATGTATCATGACTTGAAGGCACTGTATTGGTGGCCTCACATGAAAGCCGACATTGCTAAGTACGTTAGCAAATGTTTGACTTAAAGTCAAAGTTGAATATCAAAAGCCATCTGGTTTCCTGCAACAACCAGAAATACCTATGTGGAAATGGGAACAGATTTCGATGGATTTCATTACTAAGTTACCCCGTACAACAAGTGGTTGTGATACGATATGGGTAATTGTTGACCGATTAACGAAATCTGCACATTTCTTGGCAATTAAAGAAACTGACAAAATGGAGAAGTTGACTCGTATTTACATTAAGGAAGTGGTAGCGCAACATGGCGTACCAATCTCCATCATATCGGATCGAGACGCTCGATTTACTTCAAACTTTTGGAAATCTATCCATAAGTCTTTAGGAACTCGTTTAGACATGAGTACTGCCTATCATCCACAAACCGACGGTCAGAGTGAACGTACAATCCAAACACTCGAGGATATGTTACGAGCTTGTGTCATTGATTTTGGTGACAACTGGGAAACCCACTTACCGTTAGTGGAATTTTCTTACAACAACAGTTATCATACAAGCATTCAAGCGGCACCATTTGAAGCTTTATATGGTCGTAAATGCCGTTCACCGGTTTGTTGGGCTGAAATTGGTGATAGTCAGATTACAGGACCTGAACTAGTACATGAAATGGCTGAGAAGATTGTACAAATCCGGAACCATATGGCAGCGGCTCAGGATCGACAAAAGAGTTACGCTGACAAACGTCGTAAGCCGTTAGAATTTCAAGTAGGAGACCGAGTTCTTCTGAAAGTATCGCCTTGGAAAGGTGTGATACGATTTGGTAAGCGCGGGAAGCTTAGCCCACGCTACGTAGGACCTTTTGAGATCCTGAAAAGGATTGGTCCGGTAGCGTATCAACTTAAATTACCGGATGAACTCAGCGGAGTTCATGATGTCTTTCACGTTTCGAATTTATAGAAATGTCTTTCTGATGAGACATTGGTTGTACCACTTGAGGAAATATAAGTGGACGAACAGTTACAGTTCATTGAAGAACCAGTTGAAATCATGGACCGAGAGGTCAAACAACTCAAACACAGCAAAATTCCAATAGTCAAAGTCCGTTGGAATTCAAGATGTGGACCTGAATTCACATGGGAAAGGGAAGATCAAATGATGAAGAAGTATCCTCATCTGTTCAAAACAACACCTGTAAACACTGAGAAGGTACGATAAATTTCGAGACGAAATTTCCTTCAACAAGGGGATGATGTGATACTTCACACTCCAACACTTCAGATTTCAAACTGTAAGCACAAACATTTATGCAATTGGTTTTGTTACAAACATTTGTGCTACATTACATTTTATGTGCTACATTTCATATGTTACATGGTATGATAGTACAAACATGATTAGTTATAAACAATTAGCTATGTGCAAGGTTACATAGTACGTTATGATTGAACACGAATACTCATAGTTAGGTGTATTAACTGGTGTGCATGCAAACAGTTACATGGAACGATCACACATAGGGGTGATGTTGCCAAACATTGAACAGAGAACGACCACACTTAGGTATGGTGTTGCAAACATTGAACTTTGTGTGTGTGTACACACAAGTTCACAGAATGATCAAGTATCTCACTAACACGCACACTCTAAACTAACAAGTAGTGTGCTAACTACTTCTAACATTTAACAATTTTCGGGACGAAAATTCCTTCAACAAGGGGATAATGTGACAATCCGGCATTCCAGATTAACTCTGTTAATCAAAAAGTTAACGAAAATTATACGAGATCAAATACTATCAAACTAGAATAGTTGGAATGGAACAAAACAAGTTTACAAATATATAAATTATAAAAATAAATGATTAAATTACATAAAATGTGTGAATTTGACTTTTAAAGTCAAAATTCAAGTGATAAAATCATGAGAAATTTGAAATTACCGTTAATCCACCATAATGGATGGAATTAATCATTCATAAAACTCATAGTAATGATGATAAACGGTTATCATCAGTTAATAACCCCATAATGATCGAATTAAACCCATTTAACAACCTTTAAAGATGAAACCGTCACTTGTACCTATAAAATTCACACAATTCGATCAAGATTCACCTAATTGACCATCTAAACACTATAATCGGCCCCTTTAGATCCTTTTTCATACAACAATTGCAACCAAGAACGTTGGCATTGAAGAATTCGATCAAGGGTCAGCCGAACTCCACCTCCAAGTCGAGCTACTTCAATTCGACATCAAAACAGGTAACAAACTACACCCACACATGCTAAAAGGGCCGACTAAGCAAATCCCTAACTCAATTTTGTCAAACAATATCGAATTACATGAGTTCGATTTCTAGGGTACTTGAACAAAAACGTTTTGGGGGTTTTTACTCAAGCGAGTTTCATAATCAAATTAAACTATTCAGAAAGCTTCTAAAACATCCCTTTAACGAAAACCATATGTTAATTGTAATAAACAAACACGAATTCTATGAATTGGATTTTTAGGGTTCATGGGATGAACGGATTTGGGGATTTCGATTCAACGAAATTGATAATCAAATTAATATGTACAGAAAGTTTCGTTATGATATAATAAATGAAACACCCATGTTAATTTCATATAACAACTGAGAATTAAACGATTTTGATATCTAGGGTTCATAAACTAAAACGAATTGGGGGTTTTGAATCAATTGATCTTGTTAGTCAAATTAAATACTGTAGATACTTTCGAAATACCTTGATTAATGAAAACCGTATGAATCCATGAATTTAAACGATTTTGAATGGGGATTGGGGTATACACGTTCGAAACGATGTTAATCACGAATTGGAACTTGTTGTTGATTTAGAATCAAATTAAAGTCATCCCTAAACTTGTTTGAACCTATGGAAACAAAGCCCTAAGGTTTGAGGTTCGAACGGGTTCGAATCGGGGGCTAATTGAATGATATATGCTTCGGCTAAGGTTATCAAAAGGGAGTCCGGTTCATGGGTGCTTAAAACCAATTGAAACAAATCCATTTACAAATGTTGAAGCAGAGCAGTTGGTAGGGTTTGAGTGTTTGTGGCAGGAGGTCACGGGTTCGAACCCGGTTTCACCTATTTTTGAAATTAAAACCATTTTTAATGTTTTAACAATAACTTCTTCGTTTGAACTCCGATTTAGTCCGTTCCAATTGCGTTGGAACTGTAATGAAATTCCTAACAAAATAAAACAATAAAGTTTATATTTTGTCTGAAAATATTAATCGCGTATAATTACGTATAATCGTATATATACGAATACAATTTAAACTAACGAACTCAAATTCATGCGTACTCTCGTATGAATGTTTCAAGCAATATAACATACGAGGGTTAACACGTATGTGATTTCAAACATGAAATGACATTCCGAATAACACAACGTTATTGTAAATAACACAGATTTTTAGTAGATGATTATCTAAGCGAATTCGCGAACTCTTGCTCATTCAATTCGCATTATCAGGTGCGTACACGGCCCCTTTTTACATTTTACTGTTTTTGGGGGAGGAAACATGTGCAAACAAATGATTTCGGATACATATCACTTGCATGAGTTAGCTGTTTATTATAAGTGCCAACATAATACTAAAAGTCCTTACATTTTAAACCAATTAGTTTGCCATAGTGCAAAGCGTAGTAGTTGAAGATAGATCTATTGGGTTTGACAAACCTCACTTGGTAGATGGGATCTACGCAAGTGTTTAACTAGCCAATTCAACATTACTTTTGTTTGTGTTAGACAATAGTGGAAAGGCACAACATGCAACAGCATGCAACAGTCAGCTTCGGTGTCAACCACTTATGTAAATAGTACAATGACTAGCTAGCATGACTATGCAATGTGTGATTATGTTATGTGCAACATTTACATTTCAAACTGTTGTTCAAACATTTGTGATTATTCAAACCTGTGTATGCACCAACCGTTGTGTTGACTTGATTTACAAGTTTTCTCAGGACACTAAAACACCATTAAGGACGAGCATGGACTACGATGTGGAGTCTCATGCATACATTTTAATTCAAGTGTTTTGAATTTGATTATTTAAGACTTTGAACTTGTGATTTACATTTGACAAATCATTATGTTTTGTGATTGGTTTTAAAACGCTTCCGCAAAAGTTAAACCCCGAATTTACAAATTAAGACTGAATTATGTTTAAAAGCATATAGAGTTCTTTCGCTGTGTTTAATGACTGAGATCCTGGTTTGTCACGCCCTAAACGGTATAATTCCGTTAGTTGAAATTTGGGGGTGTGACATTAATGTCAATGCAAGGAGGCCAAGGCTCTAGCTCTTTCTACTATCTCAGATTTGAAACAAATCAAGAAAAAGATGAAGATGAAGATGAAGATGTAAGTGATTAGATGAAGATGTGGACTTTAAAACAATTATAACTTTGTTATGTTTGGTTGGTTGATTGGTTGTTTGGTTGGTAAACAAACTTAAACTTGTTATGTTTGGTTGTTTGGTTAACTTTTAGATTTGGATGTAAACATATGAATGTGTGAATGTATTTTGATGTTTGAGATGATAAAGTGTTATTTGCAGCAGGTTAAAACTGGGATTGGTTGTTTAAACAGGTTAAAAACTGGAAAATTCAGAAAATAAAAAAAAAAATTGAAATTTTTTTGTAGGGCTATAGCGCGACATGTCGTCGCTATACATAAAAGTTTGACTTTTTGACTTTGATCTATAACGACGACATGTCGTCGCTATAGCCCTATCTTTGACTTTTTGACCATTGTTTATAGTGACTATATGTTGTCGCTATAGGTAATTTCGAAAAAAAATTTTCTTTTTTTAAATAATGTACAGAATAAAAATAAATCAAAAAAAGAAAATTTGTCAGACACCTATAGCGACAACTTGTCTTGGCAATAATGACTAATCTATAGCGACGACCTAGTGACGACGACATGTCGTCGCTATAAGCTATTGCGACGATTTTTCGGGTCTATTGCGACAACTTTTGTCGTCACTATAGGTGACTTTCGGTGTAGTGCCATACCATTCCTTTGGATTGCCTGTATTACCTCAACCAATTTTTTCTCAGCATCATCGATAATAAAACGCATTTTCTATTGGTGTATGTATTGACGTAAAAAATTTTTGGAAATAAGTTGGGTTAAATATAGTGTATTTTCGGAATAAGTTTGAAATGTTATTTATTTGACGCCGCCGCAGTGCACGGTGACAACATTACTAGTTATTAATAATTATGATCTTCATTCAACAAAAATTTAGATTCAAATTCCAAACCAATATCCTTTAGATGTCGATCAGGATAAAAATATTTTGTTTCCTTTTAGATTTCAGATGTGAAAAAATAATAAATCTACAATGATGTTCGACAATTCTTTCTAAATTGAGAAATTTGTTTTGTTTTATCAATATCTTTTTCTTACAACATTTTTTTATTCCTAATAAATAAAAATAAAATATGAATGTAAGGATTTAAACTCATACCATCTTTTAGAAGAACCAACTTTTATTACTGTCTACCATCACGAGTTGTTAGAGTTAATAACTTATAGTTTAACTTTTAGGTAGTAAAACTACATCAATGTTAAATGATCGGTAACAAAACTTGAATATTTTGAAAGAAGGTGCATAAATTTACAAAACTCAAAATACATGTTAATTTTTTTAAGTGAGAGGGATACGAAACCAACTTTAAAATAAAAAATAGTATTTTCACCGAAAAATTAGCGCTACGAACGAAAAAAAGAGGTGACCCCCTCTTCCCTGACCGTTTAAATCCTTTGCCAATGTAAATGATCATTTAACATGACACACTTGCCTTGGATTTATCAAGTATTTACTTTTAGCATCTTTAGATTATTTCTGCACATGTTATGATGCTCTGAAAACACGTAATGGAAGGCAAATCTCGACCCTTGAACTTGGTCACCATGTCATATCATATGTCAAGTCTTGTTACAAAGTCATATGACATGTTTATTATTAATGGCATAAGTTCTCTTTTCAAAGATTTGGATATGGCTAGAAATATTGCTATAAAAAGAAAATAACAAAGATAAGTAGATAAGTGTGATCTATCTATAGATTTGTTGTATTTTACATTATTCTGAGTTATCAACATTATGTGTTAATGGTTGTCGCAAATTTAAGATTGTTTACTTGGTAGAGACTTTGTCTCTTAGATGAAAAGTCAAGAATTCGAATCCCAACAAGAAATAATTTCATTTATAGTAGCATATAAATTAAGGTACATGCATAAAAGATTTGTCATTAAAAAAAGTATTTGTTTGCTGTCATGGCATTCATCTAATGTCTTTTATTATAATTATTGTTTTGGTCAAGTACTATTGAGTTCGATAATGAATAGTATGGTTGTCATGGAGATGTGTCGAGATTTTTGATGGTTAAGTGAAATTTGTGATAGAAATGTCTAGTTGCTAGGTAAATACAATGTTTTTAAATCATGTTTTTTCAGTCTGTTAGTAGACAGGTTACACTATTTAAAAAGACACGAAATCACAAATTATTTAAAAATATAAAAAATGAACAAATAAAATTCATAACAAAATACTACCTAATTTGATTGTAATATTTTCCAAAGCTATTAAAATATTAGTTGATAAATGGTTTTAACCTACAAAAAATTATCCTTTTTGTATATTTCAATTATAAAATAATTGGTTTGGCTCAAATATTCATTATTTGTTGTTTAATTATTTAATCCTTTGGGTGAATGATATAAGAAATATGAAATATATTTTTAGCTAAGAATTTTTTTATAATCTTCTTTAAAATATTATACACAACATACAATAAATACAAATTCCTCTGAATTTATTGTAAAGGCTGCCGGTTTGAAACACTCTTTTTCTAGTTCGACCTAGTTTGCTTTTTAATCGTTTGGTTTCTTTAAAGCTCCTGATCAAATGGTCTAACCTAGTTTTAAAAACATTAGGCATAATTCACTTTTTTAAATAAAGGATAAGTATTCAACATGATACATTAATATTGTCCATTGAAATAACAAAAAAATGAATTAAATTATAAAAATGTTGCAATAGAAGACTTATGTATTGTTTGGCTCAAAATCGACATCTATATTTATATCTATACTCTCTAATAAAAGAGTAAATATTTTGCCACATGTCAATTTATTAGGTCATTATTGCCACATGTCATTTTTTAAAAAAATTATTGTCACATGTCATTTTTTAGGGGCTGTTTGTTTTACTAAAAAACGTTTGCGAAGGTCTGCGAGACCTCTTTTGTCTGCACCATGCAGACCAAGGAAAGATGTAGGGTGTTTGTTTTCTCGCAGACATTTCATTAAAAAACGTCTGCGAGACCTCTTCTTGGAAAAGAGGTGGACCATCATCTTCAAACCTCTTCAAACCTCTTTTCCAATTCCCAGCTGTCGCCCCCTTTTCTCACCCCCAGCTCCACCGTCTACAGCCACCAGATCATCTCCACCGCCGACAACCACCATCTCCACCGCCGAGAGAAGCCGCTCCACAGCCACCGTCGCCAACCACAGCCAGCGGCGCCCCAAGCAACCGATCGTGAATCCTCCACCGCCTCACGAAACCCTAGGTCGTTCGATCTCCACCGTCGCGGTCTCCTCCACCGCCCTAGTCGCGAACCATGGTTCGATCGAAACCCTAGGTCGTTCGATCTCCACCAGAGGGTTCCTTCGTTCGAGATTGTTAGGGTTTTAGATGGTCGACGGTTGAAGACAAACACCAAGAGGGTTCCTTCGTTCGATCTCCGCCCTAGTGGCGAACCAGAGGGTTCCTTTGATGGTCGGAGATGGTGGCTCAACGGTAGGTGGAGGGGGACAATCGGAGATGACGGCGGTGGGTGGGGTCTTCGATGGTCGACGTTGGGGTTGGGGGACGGTGGGTTGGGAAGATGTTTTTTTGTTTGAAGAGGTTTTTGGAAAACAAACACCATCAAAAACTCTTCTTGCAGGGGTTTGGTCCACCTCTTCTGCAAAAGAGGTTTGCAGACCCGCAGACCGCAGACGTTTTACCTCTGAAAAAACAAACACCACCTTAGTCTTTACAATCATTCTCTCTCATATTAAATGATAATTAAAATTATATTTTTTAAATTTAATAAAGAATTTTAAATCTAATGACTAATGACTTTATATACCTTTTTTCATATTAAAAAATAGTTCTAACAAATAAAAAATGAAATCTTTTTTTATTAAAAAGCACAATTAAACAAAGTTTACAAAATATTAAAATTTTCTAAAAATGAATTTTTTTAAAAAATAAGAATTCGTTTAAATTTGTAGTATTAAGAAAAATAAAAGGTCTGTAAAAATAAGTTTTCTTACAAAGTTTTCAACTCGTGTAATACACAGGATTTTACCTAGTATTATAATAAATTAAAGTTTTATAAACAGATGCCATGTTCCTTCGTACAACACATTAAAATTGGTTTTCCGTCTTTCTATACTAATAAATATTCATATGACACTTTTTTTTAAATTTAAATTTTTCTCTTTGTCTTCTATTAAATAGTAACAATTTTATACAATTTAGTAAATAATATGATTACATTATAAGTCATATATTTTTTATAATAAAAACATCTTAAGTGTATATATGCAGTTTAAAATAAATAATTTAAAATTTTATTTATTAAACATGTGTAACACACGTCTTCTTAGCATAGTTGGGCATATATATGTGCTAAAAGGTTTGAATGCTTTATTTGACATAGAAAATTATGTACTTAACCTCCATACAATAGTTATAACTATTAAGTTATTGTTGTGAGATCAATAACAAAAAATGAAGAGAGGTAAAGAGTACTTATGCTCGACCACATCACAACATCAGAATTAAATACAAGCAAGGAATTGGGTTGAAGTTTTAATTTTTGGAAAAATAATTAATTAAACAATATTATACAACATAATAATAAAAAAATAATAATCACACATAATGAAGCAAAATTATAAGATAATTATGAATCACCCTCATGTTTCCCGTTAACCTCCTTGATTTATAAAGATGAATAGTCAATTTTACTTTTTTTATAATTTTATGATTAAAATTTAATTTATGTTTCCCTCATCAGTCTTTTCCATTAATATTTTATTTGATAAAAATTGGAGGGATTTGATAAATAATTCCACCATCAAGGTAAAAGGGACTTTTAAAGTAATTTAGTTTTGTATTTGGAAGCTAAAAGTGATCTTAACACATCATTTTTCCATATTTATCACAAAAGAATATATGTATATATCAAACACCATGGCCCCTTTCTTCTATTTTCATTCTTTTTGTTTTCTCTTGTCTTCCACAAGCTCAAAGAAATGTTTTTATTTGAATAACAAAGTTGTGATATTTGTAATTAGGGAAGAAAAAAAATCAATCAATAAATTATTTAAAATGTATGCACTATTTGATTTTTTTTTCTTTTAGGTTAAGTCATTCAACTTTCCTCTAATTTCATAGAAAGTCAATGTTAAATGACCATATAAAAAATATCTTAAAATATTAGAGGTTGTTTGATAGTCACTAAATAGTTACTAAGAGGTTTTCTCTTAATAATTCATAGCATCTTAATGGTTAAAAGATAAACTTAACTCTCAATTGTTTAAATGGTTAAGACGCTATATGTTAATGTTACCTATTAACCATTCAGATTTAAGGTTTTCTTTTAATAATTAAGATGATTTGAACCATAAAAAAGTAGCTTCTCAATGATCATTAAAAGGCTATCAAACATCCCCGTGGTTGTTATACAAAATCCAAAGGTGTTTTGCATAAATATTAAAAATTTTAGAGAATTCACACCACAAGAGCCACAGATGCCCTCCCACATCAAAACAACTTGATTTACGGGTTTTTATTGTGTCCGATAACAGTTTATTTGGATTTTAATATTTTAAGACTCTATCCAAAATCCAACATGACCCAAATGAGAAATATGCATGACCGATTCAAAATTATTTGAATATATCATAAAACCTAAATAAGAATGATGTTTTTATATTCGAATAACCCTAATAAACATGTTTTATTTAGTTTATTCGGATTAAATTTGTATATATTTAATTCAAATAAATAAGATTTTGTATATTCGATTCGAATAAACATATTTTGAATTCAGATCAATTTTTTCAATTTTGATATACAATTGAATTTCAGATTTTTCAGATTTTAGTTTTTTTTAACACTTAGCTTGATTGATAAAAATTCTTTTTCTATTTCCTCCCTACAAATAAAGCTTCTCTCACATACTTTTTTCTCTTTTCTTTCCTTCACAAAGAATGGTCTTCCTCTCCCACATACAACCCCAACTTTTTTTCTTCTTAGGCCTCTCCTTCTCTCTTTCATGTGCCCCTATGGATGTGCCAGGGAACCTCTTAGAATAAATGCTAAAAAAATAGGTTAACTAAATTGGTACCAGTCAATGTAGGACTAGCCCACTTGGTAGAGCTTGCCTCTTAGAATGGGAGGTCATGGGTTCAATTCCATGCAAAGGTGTAATAATTGTGTAATTTATGTGGAAAGCAAGGTTAGCCGTTCAAAAAAAAAAACTAAATTGGTACCAGTTTCAAAGCAGTTAGAAACCGATTTTTAATTAGTTTTAGGTTTACCCAGTGTTTTAGAATCATTTGAGGTTTCAAGTGACTAACCGGCTAACCAAACAACTTAAGTAAAAAGATCGTTATTTTGCAGTTAACAGGTTTCGATAATTATATCGGCTCGATTTAGAGCTTGAAAAAATGGTTAATAACCATACAATTATGGTGAAAACCATTTTGAAAACCTTGACCGGTTAGCCAGTTCACTTATTTCAAAACCAGATTTTTTCAATAATAGATGTGAGAATTTATAATAGAGGTCTAGGATTCAAAGTCCGGCACCACCCAATTTTTCCTGGGTCACGCGATTTACCTCCCTCATGTTGGCCATGAAATCGGTCGGTGGGAGGCGCCTAATAGTGACGTTCACCATTTTTTTTATTTCAAAACCGGTTTTCAACCAGTTAACCAATTTGGGCACTTCTTACAACCAACACCTCCACAAGATTTTGCATTATTTTTTAATATTTTTAAAATTATCATGTTTAAGAATAAGGATATAATACATCGACCAATAATGTAAAACCTTAAAAAAGTTGAAAGTGGCACCCAATAAATTTGTTTTAAACAATACTTCTATATCGATAATTTCATTACCCATTAAACTTTATGTTTGTTAAAACACATAATTATTAAGAACCTGAATATATATAATTTAGCTCTATCAGCCCTCACACACATCAATCACATCTGTATACATATGCCTCATCGATCAAAACACATAATTATTAAGAACATGAATATATATATAGTAATTATTATGTTAAATTGTTTGAGCACTTTTGAGTTTTGAACATTTTTTTCTTTTCTTTTTTGAATGGACACCATTTTTTTCTTAACCGTCTAAGTCTCATGATATTCAAATTTATCCATTATTTATTAATTCTTTAAAATCAAATATCTAAATCCACTACTATAATATGATTTACATCAATAGTCACCAAGAGGAATATCAAAAAAAAATGAAGAAAAATAACTTCTAAAGCCCTGTAATTATCATTGATCAACCATCTACGAAAAAGAAAATACTTATATGTAAGATTGCATTTTCTTGTTTCAATTTTTAATTATTAGATGAGTTTATTATGGGATTGTGTACCTGTTTATAACTCTCTGCAAATATAAAGATAAATATTTTTTTTGAACGGCCAACAAATAATTTTAAGCCCGGTTACTCAAGTAAACTCAATGGCAAAAGACTACCCACGCATTTGTTTATAAAATAATTATTGAATTGGCATGCAATTAAAAAGCTTCACACACTCGTGCTTAATTCTTCCTTCAAAAGGGTTTTTCATGAGAATGTTGTTCAATGTTTTCTTGATGCTTGTTATTTGTAATCCATTAATCATGCAAAAGTGCTTTTATATTTTTATTTAAATATTGTAATCTAACCCTACCATTACATCTTTATTTATAAACTTAATTTTCTAATCATCAAATTAACTAAAAGAAAAATTGATAATCATATAATATAGGGCATTTGTCCTAATGTTATCAAGGTATTTTAAGGTGTTACTTCCTAAAATAGGTTGAGAGTTCTCGTCCCATAATGAATAAATGTGAAAAAATTGTTGCTAAAAAAAATAATATAGGGACAACTACATATATCTCCTATAAACTTCATAAATTACATATATATTCGACATAAAAAATAAATCACATATATCTCATTATCTAACCCTTTAATTTACATATATCCTATTACCTAAACTTTTCAAATTACATATATGTAATTTAACTTTTGACTTCGATAAAGATGTATTTAGAGTTATAAATATGAGGAATATGTGATTATCCCTATAATTATATACTTGTTGCTTATATTTAATCTTTATAATCTTAAACAAAATATATCATTTCAATATTATCTTTTGCTTCTCAATATATTATCGTATGGCTTGACAAACATAAAACAATGGAAAATATAATCTTTATAATATACTTTAATTTAAAACCAATTAACTGCATATATTCTAAGTTGATAATAATAATCAAATCATATATATGCGCGTGTCGCCTGATAAATTTCATAACTTTTGTAAATTTAATAATAAATCTTTTTTTTAAGGCTAACAAATTTTTTATATTTAATAAGAAATTTGAAGGGTAATATCATAATAAGATAATAAGTTGAATGTATAACTTTATAAGTTGCAAAATTTATTGACCGATATAAGTTAATAGGACGTGCAAAAGACGTTCTTTATAAAGGTAGAATAGATTCCAAAGGCTTCTATGATCCACTCGATTAGAATAAAAGCAATGGTGGTTTGGATTATATGGTATAAAATTAATAAATGAGCAATTTTTTAGATAAAAGCAAACTCGATCTGTCACTCTTTTAAATCCACACGTTTTTAGTTTCTAACATCACTAGAACTCCAGACCTTATAAACATAGCAACTTAGGTGTTAGAAGGGTTCTTTTTATAATGAGACTGGTTATTCACACACCCAGCTTTTTTTATTTTAACACTCTCACCAACCATATACGCTACGTATAAAATAGCCCGGCGTATAGGTCAATGTGTCTAGTATATAAGAGTCCAATCATGGATACTGACATTCAATGATTGGTCACATATAGAGTCGCGTATAGGACATATAGGATGAGTATATGTCTATATGTCTCGTATAGAAATCCAATCATTGACACTGTCAAATTCTGACATCTAATTATTGCTCATATACGCCTCGTATAGACCTATATGAAGCACATAATAGCTGTAGGGTGTGTGATGGATGTGAGAATAGCATAACCTTTAATAACTAATTATGTCATGGCCAAATGCAACATTTGTGATCGATGTGTTGGTGAATTATTAATTTTATGGTTTTACTGTTGTGACTACCAGATAAATGAGTTTATAATTGTACTTTTAGTCAAAAGTAGTTTTTCTATGCCAGATTTGTGTGATCGAAACTACGGTGTCAAAAACCTATTTATTAAGTAAATTTATTTATTCAGCGAAGTTAACCTATTAATATAAAGAGTTGTCCTTTCTCTTTAGTCTTTAGAGAGCAGTGTTCAAGTCTAAGCTGACACTCTAATGGATAACAGGTGAGAGGATGAATCTTGATCTAAATCTTAGGTTCTTAACCAATGGGGGGCAAAGGTTTATTTTTTCCACGGGGTTCTCACGCATCAGGGGATACGGTCTGACGGTCAGTGATCAATGAATAGATCTTAGTTATCAATCAACAAGATAACTGAAGGTAGCACAACGAGACCCTCTGTCGTTCAAAAAAAAAAAGTAAATATATTTTATGACCAATTTGTGACCTAGGGGCTAGGGTTATATGTGATTAATTTTAGATATTGTTATTTTATTATTTTTAACTAATTTACAATTATATATATATATATATATATATATGCATATATATATATATGGATGTCGGTAAACTCAACAAACTCCAAATGAATTCTCTTCCATTGAAATTCATCAAGATTAAATCATAACCGTTTAAATTAGGCGGTTACATCAATTATGTGACGGTTTTCAACGGTTTGTGGCATTTTTTCATGACCCTACGTATAATTGACACATATCCCATGTTTTAACATGTGTCACATGTCTTGGGTTATGTAATTTGTAAGTGTTCGATTAAAACAACTGTTAAAAATGAAAAAATTAGAACAGTGATATATTTCCTATTTTAATTATACCTTTTCTAATATTAGAGACTTGTTTGGGACTAATAAGTTAATTTTAATTATTTATTATGCAACCAAACTTGAATTGTTGCAAAATTTGCAACCATTTTACGTGAATTTCAATTTTGACTTTTGATGGTTGGTTTTGACTGAAATTATTTGGAAAAACATTCAGAAAATTTGTGAACGATATATGAAGCAATATAAATATGTTTGCCAAATCATTTATCATGTTATCCTAGTAATTTTGAGTTTTAGAGTGTTCAAGTGATTATATATCTTCTCTATTTATCTTTATTGTACGTAGAATTCCCAAAGGCCTGTGTATTCAGGATGATACTCGCAAATGCCGAGCTTATAATAGTTTTAATGCTTAGAGTTAGTAAAGATAATTGTTTAAATTTATCAATTAGATTTATATGATTGATTTTGAGTTTTAGAGTGTTCAAGTGATTATATATCTTCTCTATTTATCTTTATTGTACGTAGAATTCCCAAAGGCATGTGTATTCAGGATGATACTTGCAAATGCCGAACTTATAATAGTTTTAATGGTTAGAGTTAGTAAAGATAATTGTTTAAATTTATCTATTAGATTTATATGATTATTTAATCAGATTTTGAATATATAGGAGTAGGTAACTTCTTTTGCAAATTTGCTTTATTTTAAATAAGAGTCAGGGTCATTATTTTATAATAATCGAAAGTTATAATGTAAAGAGTCGATATTTGTTAAGATTAAATTAAATAGTCGTGTTTTTAGGTGTTACAAAAGCTCATGAACATGATCAAACTAAGTTTGATTTGGTTCTCATACATTTTTGGTTTTGTCACTTTGAATATTATAGATGTAATAACAACAAAACGTTATGTATTTTAGGATTGAAACTACATAATATATAATTTAAAGAGAAAATTACAAATTTGAACCTTTATGTTTCTAACAAATAACAAATATCAACCTTTAACTATATTAATTACGCTAAACAACCTTTAAGTATTTAAATTGTTTCAACTTTCAACCTTTACATTAACCCTGGTTAGATTTACTAGTTAAATCTAGTCATGTGCAAAACATGTGATGGATATTTTAGGTATTTTGATCTTTTGTTATTTTTAAACCTAAAACCCACTATTCACGTATCATCGTATCTTATTCAAGAATTTTCTCCAAACAGGGTGTTCGAAAATTAGGGCTAAAACCCACCCAGAAGTAGAGGTGGCCAACGTACCCGGACCCGGAAATCGGAACCGGTGGGTACGGGCGGTTCCTGATTTTCAGAGAAACTGGAACCGGAAAACCCGGAACCAGTTCCACCCTCAAACCAGCCAAACCCGAACCGGAACCGACAAAAAACCAGAACCGGAACCGACAAAAAACCGGTCAGAACCCGGAACCGTTTGGAACCGGTTCCAAAAAACCCGGTTTGGCCACCTCTACCCAGAAGTTCACGTGGTTCCTCCGTCTTCGGTTAGTGTTCAGCCAGAAGTTCACGTAATTAATTTGTTAGAAACATAAAGGTTGAAATACAACAAATTAATTACGTGAACTTCTGGATGAACACTAACCGAAGACGGAGGAACCACGTGAACTTCTGGGTAGAGGTGGCCAAACTGGGTTTTTTTTGGAACCGGTTCCGGTTCCAAACGGTTCCGGGTTCTGACCGGTTTTTTGCCGGTTCGGGTTTGGCCGGTTTGAGGGTGGAACCGGTTCCGGGTTTTCCGGTTCCGATTTCCAGTTCCGGGTCCGGGTACGTTGGCCACCTCTACTTCTGGGTGGGTTTTAGCCCTAATTTTCGAACACCCCGTTTGGAGAAAATTCTTGAATAAGATACGATGATACGTGAATAGTGGGTTTTAGGTTTAAAAATAACAAAAGATCAAAATACCTAAAATACTCGTCACATGTTTTGCACATGACTAGATTTAACTAGTAAATCTAACCAGGGTTAATGTAAAGGTTGAAAGTTGAAACAATTTAAATACTTAAAGGTTGTTTAGCGTAATTAATATAGTTAAAGGTTGATATTTGTTATTTGTTAGAAACATAAAGGTTCAAATTTGTAATTTTCCCTAATTTAAATATAAGTAAACAATTCTGGTCTTGGATTTCATTATTACCCTTGTTTCTTCTTTGTGCCACGTTCCACATTCCACAAAGTAGCTTACCGGCCCAGTAGGATCTCACCAAAGGATGATAAAAGTCAGACCGTACCGGTTAATAATTGCCTGTAAATAGTAAACAACTATTTCAATAAAAATAACCAGGGTAAATTACATTAATCGTCCTTTAATAGAAATAGTTATAAAAATCATCCTTAAAAATGACAATTTATAATGGATTTCATCCTTTTTTCTCAATATAAAGGACGATTTATGTAATGTAATTAAAGGATCATTTATGTAATTTAAAGGATGAAATCCATTATAAATTTCCATTTTAAGGACGTTTTCTGTAACTATTTCTAATAAAGGACGTCATTCATAAACTGAGTGAATATAAATGGCGATTTATGTAATTTACTCTAATAACTATATAATAAATTACTTAAATAATAAAAACTATATAATATTAATAATAATAATAATAATAAGAGTAAATTACATAAATCGTCTTTTAAATTCACTTAATTTACGGATGTCGTCCTTTATTAGAAATAGTTATATAAATCATCCTTAAAAATGATAATTTATAATGGATTTCATCCTTTTCATTGATATAAAGGACGATTTATATTATGTAATTAAAGGACTATTTATGTTATGTAATTAAAAGACGATTTATGTAATATAAAGGATGAAATCCATTATAAATTTTCATTTTAAGGAAGTTTTCTGAAACTATTTTTAATAAAGGACGACATCCATAAAATGAGTGAATATAAAGGACGATTTATGTAATTTACTCTAATAATAATTAGATACTAGTAATAATAATTATCAATAACAATAATTAAATATTTACTCCTTTTATGTTTGCATTTTTTGATGGTACATTTTACGATTTCAAACATTTATTGTTTTAGGATGGATTGACAACCGTTGTGATCGGTTTTTTAGTCTGTGTTTTGATATTCATGATATTGTAACCGCCATCGTGATCGAATACACATATCGACAGAGCGTAATAACTCGATTTATTTTTTTATTTGCAGCAATTTAATTTGATCGTGTTTTTTTTCAATACGAGGTTACCGTCTGAACGCACGGTTAAACCCTTGATGGTTTTACATTTATAAATTATAACCTAGCCCAATTTAAGACTCACAAATAACACAAATTAAGCCCATATAATTTGAGTCAGATCTACACAGGCCCAAATAGTTTAATTGGCTTGTATAATTCTGATTTCTTGAGATTCTGTCGAGGGGACAATAGATCCATTCCATCGACCGTTGACTTGCTATTTGTAAAATATCCGTAAGTTTGAAAACAAAGTCAGTTCATACTTCAAACCTTTTTATTTTTTTATTTTAATTTTTATGTGCGTATTTGATTTGTCTTGCAATATGGTATTACCATTTTACAATGTCACACAGAATTCTCCTTTTTGACCAAAACTAGGAATCTAAGATGTTGTCAGGTGTCATTTTTACAGTCAGACTCGTGTTCATGTTACTTATGGCGAGTGGCGGACTAAAATTTTTAACATGGGGGCGAAATTTTTTTATGGCCATTTGAGTATAAGTATATGATAATTTTTTTTTTTTTTCCAGTTCAGATCAGATAAGGTCGAATCGGGTCGGGTTATGTTAAAAAAAATTCAAACAAACAAGATTACCCAATATTTTCTCATTTTTAAGTAGGATCTGGGAGAAGGATGGACACAAACATTACCCATGTCCCAGTTGGGATAGACAGGCCACTCCGAAGAAGTCCCCGACTCAAAGTTCTTGTTTGAAGTTAATCATCCCAACACTTTTAACGTTTCACAAAATAAGTAAAAAAACGTTAAAATTAGAGCAATTTTAGTTTGGCCCCTAGAGGGTCCACACATATACATTATATGCATGCATCGTAAATGGGGCGTATGTTAAAAAATGCAATCAAACTAAATTCATATATAAAAAAATAATAAAAATACAATATATCTAAGGTTGTTCTTATGTCTAGCAAAATGAGCAGGCTGTTGGGTTGAATAATAGGTCGGAACGGGTGTGGGTCAGGATGAGTGAAGGTTATGATGAATTTTAAGCAAAATCAGTTTGGGTTTAAATGAGACATTTTAAAACATCAATTTTGTTTTAGTTAAATAAATTGTAACTAAACAAATAATTTAATAGAATTTTTTTTTGTTGATTTTCTCATCAAATATATTAATAATCATTCTTACTCGTTTTAATCTATTATATTTATATAGTTTTTTAAGTTAACCATCTTGTAATGGGTCAAGATTATCATACCTAATTGTCCTCTACGGGGTTTAATTTTTAAAATTTATCCAAAACATCTATGAAGAATTTTTCAAGTAACTATTTCTTTGAAAAACAAGTACAAGTATCACTTAAATTATAATCATAATTCCGATTATGCATATTTAAGAGGGGTAATTGCAAAATATTAAATGAGTCAGTCAGAATTTTAATATATATATATATATATATATATATATATATATATTACTAGAAAAAAAATCAAGGGAGAGGCTGCTCCCACACATATGATTAGGTATGCCACTGCTCATGGCTGGTTCTCTCATGGGAACTTTAAGACACGAACCTAGTACCTCTAAATTATTAGGGCTTAAATTCAAAAAATTAGACCGGTGGGTGTACCCCTTGATTGGACGTTATTGGGGCGTGGCAGGGCGTGGCACACCGCCCCCTTGTGGGCGTGAGTCGGGCGTGGGTAGAAGGCGTGAGTGGGGCAACGGGTGGGATGGTTACCGTTGGGGGGGAAGTGACCGTTTGAAGGGTTAAAAAAAATAAAATTTTTACCTATTTAACTACACATTTCAAATTCATTCAACAAAAAAAAAATTCTCACTCTTCCCATTTCAAACTTATTCAATTTCTTAACAAAAAAAATACTTTCCATTGATCCCAACCAAACACCAAACCAATATTACAACCCAAACACTCCACCTAACCGAAACCCGAACACGCCACCTCCGAATTGGTTCTTTAGCCCTTCTCCAATAAATCCTTTTTTTATTCAAACTGTTATCGACCAAATTTTGATTCAAGCCCACAAGGGTTTTACACATTCGCTGATTATGGTTCAAGTCAACAACCGCATGGGTCAAATAATCTAAACGAGCTCAATGAAGAAGAAGAAGACGACGACATGAGGATTTGAACACCAAACCAATATTACAACCCAAACACTCCACCTAACCGAAACCCGAACACGCCACCTCCGAATTGGTTGTTTAGACCTTTTCCAATAAATCCTTTTTTTTATTCAAACTGTTATCGACCGAATTTTGATTCAAGCCCACAACAAGGGTTTTACACATTCGCTGATTATGGTTCGAGTCAACAACCGCACGGGTCAAATAATCTAAACGAGCTCGATGAAGAAGAAGAAGACGACGACATGAGGATTTGACCCGTCCGATTGGGAGAGATCGTGCAAAAACCGACCGAGTAAGGGTGAGACGGGGCTCTTCATCTCAAACGAACCCTGATTATAACCAAGGAATAGAAAACTTATCTCAACGAATCGGTGACTTTAGCGAATTAAAACGGGAACGTCAACGGTTGGTAGGGTTACAACTTCTATTCAGCCCTTCTCCAATAAATCCTTTTTTTTATTCAAACTGTTATCGACCGAATTTTGATTCAAGCCCACAACAAGGGTTTTACACATTCGCTGATTATGGTTCGAGTCAACAACCGCACGGGTCAAATAATCAAAACGAGCTCGATGAAGAAGAAGAAGAAGACAACGACGACATGAGGATTTGACCCGTCCGATTGGGAGAGATCGTGCAAAAACCGACCGAGTAAGGGTGAGACGGGGCTCTTCATCTCAAACGAACCCTGACTATAACCAAGGAATAGAAAACTTATCTCAACGAATCGGTGACTTTAACGAATTAAAACGGGAACGTCAACGGTTGGTAGGGTTACAACTTCTATTCACCAACACCGAACACTTAACCGAGGTCGATCGTGAAATTGCCGAGCGAAAGAAGGAAAAAATTCGTAATAAATATAGAGATAATTAGCTTTATGTAATTTTTTTATTAATTTGTAATTTTTTTAATTTGTAATTTTTTTTATTAATTTGTAATTTTTTTTTACGTTTATAATTTTATGTAATTTTTTTAATTTAACATTAATTATATCTTATTTTAATTTAAAAGGGAATGATGACGTGTAGTGAGTGGATAAAAGGGCATTTTCACCCAAATGATAGAGTGAGTGGTTGTGGTGAGTGTCTACGTAACGCCTACGTAGCGCATAAGTGAAGTGATTGAACCATGGGGCATACCCCATGGTCTTATACTTGTTATAAACGCAAAGTCAAGTCGGGTGTTCTTTGTTTTGTGTCTTAAAATCCTGAAAGACATATTAAAGATTTTTTTTAATGTGAACATAGTCTATATTGTATACCGTAAACTTTTTAGTTTATTATTATTATATTACTAGTGTATCACCCAGTGTATTACACGGATTGAATATAAATAGTTAATTAATGAAAATTTAATATTATAAAATGATATTTTGATATAAAATAATTAATTTACATATTAATAAAAACTTTAACTAATAAATCAATAAACTAACTTTGTCAAAAACTAACTTTGTAATTAACGGTTAAAAACCTTTAGTTTTTATTTTGTCAAAAACTAACTTTGTAAATTAAGAAGGTATGTAATTATTAAAATTGAAGGACCAATTTGAAAATATCATAACATAAAAGACCAAAAGTGTAGCTTTTCTATCAATTTATAACTTTGGTTTTTGAAGAAATATATAAACCATCATTTTTCTTATAAAACTCATATGGTTTATAAAAAGCTCTGGTTTATAATATATTTTATTTTTAAAAAATTTATTTTTTAAGAAAAATTGTTTTTATGAAAATTTTATATTTTAATAAGTTTTTTAGGTGTGTTTTCTAATAAAATATTTGATTTAAAATTTTTTAAGACCTATTTTTATATATGACAAAGGTAAATAATATTAATTGTAATTAGTATTAATAATATTATTATTATTTAATATGAGAGAGATTATAAGTATTTAATAAAAGAGATAATTAAGTGAATTTATAAAAAGTTGACATGTGTCAATGATAGTATATGAAGGTGACAAGAGGCAAAGGAAGATGTTTGTTTATTAGAATAGATAGATTTACAACCCTGAAAAATAAGGGTTTATAACAACGAAACAACGACATTTGTGCTTGAGCTTAAAAAACGTTTGAGCTGCCCCTAAATTGCCATTAGTTTTGAGTTTTGGTTTTCCATAAGCTTGGCAATACAGACAAGTCAAGTAGTTAAATTTTTTTAACAATCACTAATTAGTGTTGAAATACCAATCAAAAATACGAGTTTAAAACTCAAGTCCTACTACCCAATTAGATAGGAAAGTCGGGTATTGATCCACGAAGGGTCAAGTGGAAACTACTTTCAAAGACAACTGATTTAACTAATTAAATGCACTTAAGAAAATAAACATGAATGTTGGATTTTGGGTTTTATGTAAAACAAATTTAAGCAAACTAAAACTTAAATTAAATAGGTGTAACAATGTTCGAAAAAGGTGACCCCTTTAGGTTTCATGTTAGTCAAATAACTAGGTTGCACTTTAGGTTTCATGTTAGTCAAATAACTAGGTTGCAAAAGTTTGTTGATTGGGAATCACATAGGCATTATTTATGCTTGGATTGATTAACACATAGAGTTTTGTAAATGAATTAATGACTTTGTTGACAACCGATAACTAAACCGATGTTGTTGACGCAGTTAATTACTCATTTCACAAAATATAATATTTCTAAGATACCTTGAAAACCAATAACATCAATTCTCAATTCATTGAACAATGAACAAAATCAAATCAAAGAAATTGAATTCAATGTTTCAAAACAAACGAAAACCATTCAATGTTTCACAATCAAACAATGCTGAAATCATAACTATGAGAAAGAACAAGTTCAATACTAATGTTTCACAAACCATAAACAAACCTAGTTATAACGAATTCAAGAAAGGATTAGCCAGACATCACAACGATCGAATCCACACGATTGTTGAGTGATTGCATGATCGGATCTTCGCTTCTATGAATTGGAATGATCTTGGATTGATTTGGAGGAGTTGGAATGCCCAAAAGCGCTCATTTCTTGCCCGAAAATTCATCCAAAAAGTGCCTAGAAACGAAACCCTAGAATAGGGGTTTAAATATGGTCAAGATAAGGCAAAAATCCAAGTTTCCCGCCTGTCGGCATATGTTACGCCGGGCCTGGGCATATCGTACGCCCAAACATATACACTACGCCCAATACTTTATGCCAACGCTGCCATTTGGGCGTATCATACGCCGGGGCGTACGGCGTATGATACGCTCACTTGGGCGTATGATATGCCCAGTCAGGCCTCATATTCAGCTTCGTCTCATCGAGAAACGCAATTTTCATATATTATGTGTCCTGTAACTCATCTTCTAGCTTGAGATATGCCTCTTCAAAATTTTGGACTTTTCAATTTCATGTTTTTATATCTTTTAACCTACAAACACACAAGAACGCACGATAACTACTATTGGATGAATCATCATATAATAACTCATAAAAGCACATATTTAAATCCTTTAAAACCAAAACCAAACCCCCATTATCAATCACCGAATGTTTTTTAAGCCCGGTCACTTAGGTAATACCAATGGCGAAAGGTCGCTCACGCTCGTAAAACGCATGCTACGTTGTGACCCATATCGCTCACCATTCGAAAGGAAACATACCGTCCGAAGAGCCATGTGGTAAAACATCTTGCTCACCTAGAATGTATTGTTTCAAATGAAACTCAAATCCATGACCTTTTCATTAGAAAGTCTTAAGGTTGTCTTCTTTCAAACAAATTGATCTAATGTTCATTGGTAGTCAACTAGTTTAGTAACAGGTCAAAAAGGATGATTTAAAAAAATAATCTCAGAAATGGAATTGCAGGAGGTAGGCTTATTGAGAAAGGTTTAATTTGCTAATAAAGAAAGGTCCCCAAAAATGACTTTACTTTTTATATATTTTATTGTATTTGTAACATAGGTTATTTCTTTGTTATCTTAAGGTCAAGGAGTTAAGCATTGAGAGAGAAAAATTCATACACAAATGTGTAAACGTAAGGTTACGTAGGTTATTTCTTTGTTATCGGTTGCGTGCATAGATATTTTCATGATCTGACCCCTCCTACGACTCTAGGGAAAAAAAAAGAAGCCAAAGTTAAGCACAAGATACCATTTTTGAGACATACGATAGATTTTCTACAAATCAAGATTCCGTATCTTATTAAATTTATGTACCGTGAATTGATTGTATTATGTAATTTGTCCAGATTTTTGTTTCCTCTATGTATGGTAACAACACAAGCATCTTTTTGTAGTTTTTTTTTTTTTTTTGTGTATATTTTTCATGTATAAATTTTCTAGTATAATCATCAATAAAATATTTATAATTAAATGGAAGAAAACTAATCTTATCATAAAACAACAGTGTTTTAATGACCGGACCGGCCGGTTGAACCGGTCTGGCCAGGAATTGGACAATCAACCGGTTAGAAATTGATTTCTGAACCGCTAGTTTGTAAACCGGACAGTTCACGTTCTAACCGGATTTAACCAGGAACCGGAACAAACGGTCAAGCCGTTTTTGAAAAGACAAATTAATCCAATGTTCCTTTCACTTTATATAGGGGAGAATTAGGGTTGTAAACGAACCGAACGTTCAGCGAACCGTTCGTGAACCGTTCGGCGGGAAGTTCGTTTATGTTCGTTCATTTAATAAATGAACGAACACGAACAAGAAATCCCGTTCGTTTAGTTAAATGAACGAACATGAACAGATGTCGTGTTCGTTCATTTGTGTTCGTTAACGTTCAGTAACATGTTCGTTTATGTTCAGTTAAGTTCAATTATTATATTTATTCATTAAATGTGTTGTATATTTTTAATTTTTAATTTTTTAGTTTAATACCATAATCTTTAAGTGATTTTTAGTTTAATACTATAATATTTTAATTTATATATTTATAAATGATTGTCTCCAATGCTTGAGATTAATAATGTTGATTTTTATTGTTTAATTAATATGTGTTCGTTAGCGTTCGTGAACAAGCTAAATTCCTTAACGAACGAACACGAACAAGAATTTTCGTTCGGTTAGCGTTTGTGAACAAATTAAAAGTTAAACAAACGAACACGAAAAAAGGATTGTTCGGTTCGTTTACAGCCCTAGGGAGAATGGAAATCTAATAACTTCACTTGGGCAACGTGGGATGAAGATTTAGCTTGAAAAACATTATAGGTGATATGGGATAGGGATAAGCATCAGAATGCAAGAAAAATTATAAGTTGATGCTTAACAAATTCTACTTTAACACAAGGATAATGGTTTATAACTGGTCATGAAAACATTGTAAAACAGTTTAATAAATAAATTTTATACTGATTATTAGTGAAAGAATATAAACTTGAGATGGCATTAGTCTTTTTTCTTTTCTTTTATCTTTTTTTTACTTTAAAAATAGAATCGTATACAAATATCTTATATGTAGATAAAGCATCTGAAACTAATATTAATGTGGCTGTAGTTTAGTGGTAAGAATTCCACGTTGTGGCCGTGGAGACCTGGGCTCGAATCCCAGCAGCCACATATTTTTTTTTTAACAATTTTATATTGATTACAGAAAAATGAATCGTAAAAGAAAGAACACATATTGGACAGACTAACGGGCATACATTGAAGTCCTTAATACTTGAAGATGGATTTAGACTAAGCGCAGCGGTAAGGCCGCTGGCCCTGCGGGATGGCGGGCACCGGCGGGAACGAATTTGTGGATTCAGCGGGTACCGCTCCCCGCTCTACCCCTCTCACACAACCGGCAGGAATGATTCTCTCATCTCTCACAAATGGGGAAGTTTTCCGGTGGGGTGACCACTGTTAGGTTTTAAGATTTTCAGTGGGATGATGACGTGGCAGGAAATTTCGGTGGGGAGGGATTTTCAGTGAGGTGACCATTGTGGATAGTCTTATATAATCCAAATCCTCAAATCACGCCTCTTTATATCAAGATCTGTACTTAAAAATGGTTTTATAATGAAAACGCCCATCTTTCTAAATCTCTGATTGCAACCACTATGTGTTGATGTAATAAAAATAACAATATTAAAAAAAAAACAAAAAAAAAAAAAAACAAGTTGCATGAAACAAGGATCCATACACATGCATATGATGTCAAAGACTCAAAACTAATGTCTAAATCTGTTTTGAATAATAAAAATTGATCTGGAACATGATGCAACCGACAACAGTGTACTTCAGGTTGCCTTGGCTTGGGACGACTTGACCACACTAGACCTTGGCTGGGTGACGGTTGGTGGTTTGGTGAACCAGGTGGTGTACAGAAACTGCTTGTTGGGACCGACATGGTTGCATATTTGCTTAAGCTTCTGCCTCTCCTTCATCCATCTCAATACAGTCTTCATCTGTGTTTTGCTTGTTAAATCTTTTATACCAACTTCCTGCAAAATGTTTGTACGCATTATTATTCCATAAATTTCTTAACAGAATCGAACACATTGCGTAAAGTTTTAAGTCACCTGAACGCGTTCCCATGTTTGAGCAACGCTGAGAGGACCGTGTTCCTTTAGTAATTCAAAAATGGCCCTTGAGATGGTTTGATTTTGCTCAGGTCGAAATCTAGGCTCTAATGCCTTCATTGCAGGTTTTGGTTTTTTACCAAGATATTTCACTGCTGTGGTAAACATGTTGCTTATCAGGATTAATTTCCACAATCCGCTGCGAAATCATTCAGTAATTAACAAAAAACAACCATCAGCTTAAAAAACATCAATGCTAAAAAAAACGACAACTAAAAAGGATCAATCAAAACTTTAGCTGGTTATTTGGCTAATGAAGTTCATGATTCATCATGCAACTAGCAACTATGTTTTATCGTTATTTGTAAAAATTTTGACTTTTGATTGTTCTACTTCTAGAGACATTTATTATGCTAACATGGTGTAGTCAGTCTTGCCTACTAACAAAGGGGCTTATTTTTTGCTTCTAACTTTACCAAACCATCCCATATGTATGGATCCAAATGTGAGTTTTCATAAGGCCTGCTGCCTACTAAACAAACAACTTAATATCTTACAGTGCTCGAGTACCTTAACACGCTTACTTAAGAAAGCAAGACCAACATATACCGTTTTATGCTAATATTCATAGTTGTCAAAGGCACACGCTCAACCAAAAATCATCTAAACAACTTTAAACATGCCTAAAAAATTACAAACTAAACAAGCCTAAGTTCACTGAGCATCCTGTTAAAAAAGCACTCGTTTTTTAAACACCTTGCGCCTAGGCTCTAGGTAAGGACTATACGCCTTAACAACTATGTATTATAACCCTAATATAACAAGTAATGCTCAACAAGCAACAAACTTTTGACTAATGCAAGCAAAATAGATCACGGAATATAATCAGTGTGTAAAAGACACCTTCATAACATGAGTTATCAAGTTTTTTAACCATCCTACTTGGCTTTTTGTCCCAAGTTAACCATGGTTCATTCTTTCTTTTTGATAACCAAGAGAACGTGGAATACTCGTGGGGTTTACCAATACCCTTCTAACCAATGAGGCCAAGTAAAATGCAAGTTGCACGTTTGTTGGGCCTGTGTCTTTCAAGGGGTTAAAGGCAGAATAAGTGGAAGTTTGATTCAAATCTGAGCCTCTGCTAGAGAAGGCAAACGCATACAACTGCACCATAGTTTGATTGCTTTTTAATATAACAAGTAATGTTCAACAAGCAACAAACTTTCAAGGGGATTGCTTTTCAAAACCGCTTATGTGCTTATTACTTATCGAAATAAGCAATTTGATAAAAGCAACTTCAAATTGTTTATGCAAAATAACTTTTTTCACTCAGAAACAACCAAATAAGAAAGCTCAGATTATCATTTATCAGTCCCATAATCCCATACACTCAAAACTACTTATTATTCTATCAAAACGTAATAAGCAGATAAGCAGTTTTAGAGGTGGTAATTTTTATTTTTTTACCCATATCAAAGGAAATGGGTTGGTTTGGGTAAACCATTGTAGTATAATGGGTTGAAATGAACATCATAATATTGAATGGGTTGAGATGGGTAGCACTTAAACATAATGCAGGTCAAGATGGGTAACCAAAAAACTATGTAAATGCAATGGATTCAAACATCTAAGAATGATTAATAACATACTTAATGAGAAAATCACTAAAAATTATCCAAATAGACTATTTGTTTACTTATAACACATCTTAAGTTAAACTAAATTGATGTTTTCTAAAAACAATCCATTTAGACCCGAACTGATTTAAACCGTTCTGACCCGTTACCCAACCCGACCCGCCCATTTTGCCAGGCATAAGCAGTTTTAACAAGCAATCAATCAAAACAAAGAATACATGATAATTTCCACATTATAAGAAAAAAGGTAGATAGCAAAGAGAAAATCACTTTTTTCAGAACTGATCCTTGTAAAATGGATAATTAACAATTTACTATAAAACTTAAACCCTAATTTCACAAACTGAGCACCCGTTTCACTGAAAGTAATCAATTCACAAAGAACCACAACAGAAAACCAAATATATAAAGGCATCTAACTTAGAATCATAACCCTAACCCTAATCGAACAGAAACTTGAAATCAAAGACTTAAAAAACTGATCCAAAATGACAATTAGCGTAAACATTTTAACGGAAACATCGATTTCAATAGCTTCATATGATCGAACGTAATCACTTGGAAAAACCCTAGAAAAGCAAATATAAACCTGGGGGACGCAAACAAAAAGATTTACAGTGATAACGCAGGGCCGGATGAAATTAAGTAAACGAGAGTTTAGTCGCAGCACCTGAAGAACCCTTGAGCGCTTGTTCCCCTAACGAAGTGCCATATGATCGATCCTCTATTGTTTAGTTTTTTTTTTTTTTTTTAACGGTTTCGTGCTGAACGACTGATTTAATCCATAAGGCCCATAACGGACACACATTAAAGGACATGCTCAGACGTCACCCCTTCACTCACCAGATAAGTGGGAACCGGATAAATTCGTAAAATCTATCATCTGCTCAGGTTTGAACCACTGACCTCAATTAGATGCAGCTTCTCCACTTCATTACAATACCGCTAGTCTAGAAGCTCTTTGGTCGCTATTGTTTAGTAAAGACATTTTTTAAAGAGTAAATTACTTCCTTATAGTTTGTTAGTATTTCGCTCTTGGTTCGTAAGTTTCATAAATTACTCATATGGTCCCAATTTTTGATATTTGTAACACATAATCTTTACGTGAGGGTCGTTAATTTGGTGACATAAGGATCATATGTGTTACAAATGTCAAAAGTTGGGGACCATATGAGTAATTTATGAAACCTAGAGACCAATAGTGAAATACTTGCAAACCACATAGATCATATTGGTAATTTACTCTTTTTTAAAATATCATATACTTTTTATATTTTTCAAAACTTTTAACATTTTATAAATTTTTTAAAAGCATCTTTATGTTTAAAAATATATAATTTAATAAGCTTAGAATGAGATACATATGAAAAAAAAATAAAAAATAAAAAAATAAAAAAAAAACCATAAAACCAAAATAAAAAATTACATATTATTACGAAGGTTTAAGGGTGTTTTAGAAAATTGCGGTAAACAACTGATTAAATCTAGGTTATACATGTAATTAGAATTCATGACGGTAAACCTTTAGGATTAAAATCTTTCGAACAATGATAAAAACCATGACTCGACTCATAATTTGTATTCCATTCTTTTACTTTCTCACGTCTATCAAACAACAAGAAGTAATAAATCATTTTATTACCACATGTAACCAAACATAACAATGAAATGGTAATAATCCATTTCTTTTCCATGTCAATTCCATTCCCTCGTACATTCCATTCATTAATACCAAACAGGCCCTTAGGTATGTGATGAATGCTCAATAGTTTGCTTGGACATCCTCTTTCCAGTCTAGGGTTTTTATAATGGGATGTTTGAAACCGTGTTTTTTTCTTATTAAATTCATTAAAGGCTTCAAAGATTAACTATGATCACAAGTTATTTATAAAGAAAGTATGGAACAAAATAATGGAACTGCTATTTGTTGGAACTCTCGTATGCATGATATCATAATCTTGTCTTCAACATAGGGAGTGTAATATGTGATAATAGTTCAACAATTAAATTGTTAAAAAAACTCGGTTATGCATCAATGAAAAAAACATATATATGTTAGATTCCATTACCTCAGAGACACGGCGAATCAAGAATAAGTGAAACTCAAGTTTTGCAGGTCATAAGAACAGTGATTTTATGACTAAACCATTGAAGCTGGATACAGTGGCGAACCTTGTTGGAGAATTTCAGAAATTAAAACCCAAGATTTCTATTGGATCGTATAAGGAATCACACTTTGAAATCAATATTTTTACTCTTTGAAGTTCAACAAATTTGATTGCAATAATCCAAGAGAATTTTGTGTGTGATATGAAAATACAAATGTTTTTTTGTCCCTCTTTCTGCGTTTTTCACCAAGAAGATGACAGTTAATTGTGGTTAACTATCGTGGGTACAGGCACTGGGTCAACAAAGTTTAAATACCTAGGATCGTTTCTACAGGACGATGGTGACATTGACAGTGACATAGCTCACCGGGTACAGACAAGTTGAAAAAATGGAGGGCAGCAACAAGCATCATATGCGACAAGAGGTTCCCAGAAAAACTTAAAGCAAAATTTTATAGAGTGGCGATTAGGCCAGCCATGATGTATGGAACTGATTGCTGGCCGATTAAGAAGAACCAAGCAATATAGTTGGAGACAGCGGAGATGAGGATGCTGAGATGGAAGTGCGGGCACACATGGCTTGATCAGATAAAGAACAAAGTCTTCAGAGAAAGACTAGCGGTATCAAACATCTCGGACAAATTAAGGGAAGGAATATTGAGATGGTTCAGGCATGTAAGGAGAAGAAACCAGTCCGCACCTGTATGAAGTGTAGAATTTCTAACAATGGAGGATAAAAGGGGAAGGGGTCGACCGAGGTTGACATTGGATGAGCAGATCCGCCAGGATTTGACAGAGCTACACCTCTCAGAGGACATGATCTATAATAGGAGTTCGTGGAGACGTAGAATAAGGGGTACACTATGGATATATCTTTCCTTAGAATTTAGGTTTAGAGCCCATATTTTATTGTCTGCTAATGTCGTTTCTTTGCTGGTTATGATATATGATACGAGATTATATGATTTCTATGCTTGGTTTGCGGGATGGGGGGTTTGTCGTGTTACCTGGAAATCGTTTGTATGATTATTTGAGTATTTAAGGATACTTATCTGTTGGTTGATTTTGCTTGCTATGATGTCATAAATGATTATGTGTCAATCTATGCTTGTTGGTTTGTTTGTTGGATATAAGGACATAAACCAGCTTTCCTCATGTTTCGATAAAACCTTTGTGTTACGTGTTATGCGTTAAGCGGTGTGGTTTACTTGTTGTTTTACTTATATCTGTTTTCTTTTTTCTTATTTTTGTTTGTTTATAGCATATATCTGTTGCACACACAAAAAAGAAAAAGAAAAAAAGAAGACAACTTCGAGAGGGGACTATTTCGAAGCAAACTATCTATTATATTTTTAGATAGGGGTAAGATGTGTCTTTATCTTTCCCTTCCTATACCCTATTGTGACAATTGCAGTTGAGAATTACGTCATCAATGACATGAGCACATGTGGTCGTTCTAGAAAGCCACGTTGATTTGATGATTGTAATTATTACAGGTTGATAGTATGCGAGAAATGGTGAACGTGGGCGAAAACCGTGCGCGAAACGGAGTTACGGATTGTCTGGAATCTCGAAACAAAGAAAATCCAAAAAGTTGACGAAAATAGGCTGGGGCGGTACGCCCCGGGCCACACGCCCACCTGGGGCGGTGCGCCCGATGACTCTGGAGGCGGTGGATTTGCTTGAAAAGATCAGAACGCATGGGAGTTTGCACTTTTTTTCTTCTTCTCGACTCTTTCTTGATCCCAGACGAAAAACCAGCTATCTAGCACATCAAATCTCCATTTCATAGGTTTCTAAACATCCCGATCGTGTTAGGGAACGTTTCTTCAAGCCCTGATCGTTGTTTTACACTCAGAAATCCGTCAGATCAGGTAATGGTTCGTTTTAACCTTCTAGCTTGATAATTATTGATTAGATCTTGATTTTGAACGTAATGATATAGTTAGGGTTGTTGATTATTGCCTAGATAATGGCTATGATTGATTATAAACGATGAAGACGATGTTTTAATGGGTAAATCCTTGTTTTGATCCGTTGTAATGCCTGGTTTGCATGAAATCATAACTATGATTATAATGGTTTAAACCATTTGATTATAAAAATGTAGGTGATTAGTTTGGTTAATCTTTGAAATGCAAGGTTAAATCCATGTGTTTCAAACTAATCACAATCATTAACATACTCATTGGAACGATTATCTGATGTTTATGATAACAGTCAGATTAGTATGTTAAACATGGTTATTAAACCTATTCTAATGCTACATTGTGATATTTCATGATATTTGGGTAATCAATAACAAGGATTGATCATTCATAAGCCATTAATCTGTCTAGAAACTATTTTAGCATTATAATCAACACCATTAACTTTTTGGTTAATCCGAGATTATTCTGATTAATCAAGTGTGTCATCAACCTTGTGTTAGGAACCTAATTCAGTGTAGGTTCTTACATTATCATACATTGTATGATATAACATTAAATTAACTAATTAAATACTTAACATCAGTTTGATGACTGTTAAGACAATGTCTTTGACATTGGACGTTCAGAAAGATATAATCAGTAAGTTAAATGATAAATAACTCCTTAAACATAAATAACTCCTTAAACTTAAATAAATGCAGAATCACTCTATTACTATCAGTTGTGTGACATTCTGCTACTTGTAAGTTATCAGATGAGTTTCGTACAACTCCTTTTCTTTTTAATTTTTTACAAACATCGGGGTAGCACTGTGGAACTTTTATTAAACATATGATATGTATCACCATTATCTACGTGATTTCATGTTATTGTTGAGAACTTGTGGATTTCATGGGATTTTGTATCACATAACTTAAAAGTCCTCATTTTTGAACTGTATCTAGTGAACCCATGTGGAGCCGAACAGGAAACAATGATAGTACTATCGGTTGACAACCCATTTGCTAGGAGCTGCAACTCCCCTTGCTGTGAATGTTTGTTACCTGTTTTTAGAACTTCTTAATGTGGTGATTGACATTAAGACAATGAGGCATTAAGATGTTACCGACGGGTAGTATCTTATAGAACAAGAACAGAACGTCTGAAAGGAACTAGATACGTGTCCCATGGTTATCTTGAACTGAACATTGTGAGAACTTGTATTGCATATCATATTATTGAACATGAACTTTACGAACTCCTCAGCTTTGTGCTGACGTTTTAAACTTAAACTTTTTGCAGGGAGAAAGTGACTGCCGGGTGAGGATGCACTTTATATATAATTGTAATTAAATAAGTTAGTCATGTAATAAACTTAGTTTGTAAACTGTGCTGTTGATTGTAATGACGATCCTTGTAATATATTTACTTTAAGTTAATTTGTGTGCTATGATATCGGATCAAGTAAGTCACACCTCATCTCTGAGACATCACCACTATGCTTTCGCAATCTTCTCAGTGGCATCATCAACAGGTGACGAGAGGTGGGGGTGTGACACTACTCTAAGTGTGATTTTACTGGGTATGCTTTTTGTTGTTGTTGTCGTGGGTCTATTTGCGGGTCAAAATGCGGGACTTCGCAAGGGGCATGGCGAATCAAGAAGCTGTGGAACTCAAGTTTTACAGGTTAGAAGAACAATGATTTTATGACTAAACTGTTGAAGCTGGATAACTTTATGCAAATCAGATTACATATTGGAGTGAAAGTAATTCAACAAGAAACTTGACCCTTTCTTGTTTAAGCCTTTAAGGGGAGGAATTTACTGGGCCAGTATTTTATTTGTTGGGTTTGTTTTTGGTTGATGGGCTTACTAGCAATTTACTTGTTGGGTCTGTAGCCCGAGTCAATTCCGGGTTACCCGATCTTGTTTTAGTTATCCATATAACATAAAGGCGGGCAAAAAAAAGGGAACCAGAACGACAACCCGAACCGGAACCAAAACCGGTCATACCCGAACCGGTGGGTACAAACGGGTCCAGTTTTTCAGACAAATTAGAACCGGAAAAACCAAAACTGGTTCTACCTTTATCCGGCGAAAAACTGAACCGGAACTGGGAAAAAACCGGTCGGAACCGGTCAAATCCCGGAACCGGAATTGGTTCTTAACTTTGTTGACCGGAACCGGTTCCAAAAAAACCCCGATTTGCGCACCTCTAATATAACATACCATGATTATAATCCAATCTTTACTTTCATGAAAAAGATGACTTTACACAATACATACAAACACATATAAAGACTTGAATTTTCAAATGTTGATCCTCCTACAAATCTTTCTGATCTCTCCATGGTTACCAGTCAATGGAGTTATATTCCCCATCTTGATCATAGACTTTGCAAACTGCTTGAAAAAATCATCCTGATTTTCGGCGTAATGTTTTACCAAATCATATGTTTCTTGGTTTTGTGTATAAAGAATTTCATCTGAGCTTAACAAGCCCTTTAAAGCTATCAAGTTCTTGTAGTACCCGTTATCAAACTTTGTAGGTGAACCAGGGTCCATTGAAAACAGGTTTTGATCACCACCGGTTCTTGGACAGGTGGCACGCAATTGGTCAGCATATGATTTTTCTAATTTGAAGTCAGGTTGACCGTTGCCTGTGTTGTTGTACAGCCTTTGCCTGAAGCTGGTGCACCTTGCATTTCCAATTGTATGACTTCCTGCACAACAACGTGTAAGTATGTATCTTTCTTGAATGATTTTGTGTACATTGATTCACTTTGAAGATTACCCGAAAGAGCTACAAAATCAACGATGTCGAGACCCTTGAGCTTGAATTTGGTGAGGATGGTCTGGAAGGTGTTGTTTGGGGCTGGTATGTTCTGGTTTGAGCCACTCAAACTCGTGCCTAATGAGTCCCTCCTTCCTAAGGGGACATCCCAACTCGGCCCACCAGTCTGCATAAGCCACACATAAAGCATCAGTTGTTTGATATGGATTCTCATCTAGGTTGACCCAATTTTCTATATTTGACCCGTTTGGAATAAAATATAACCAATTTAGACTATTTCTTATGGTACCAAAACAGTTGAATCTCTAGCTGCCAAAGCCAAGATATCAGCACAAGAGACGGTTTGCGGACAAGCTTTCTCAACGGCGAGTTTGATCTTGTCAATGACTTCAAACCCACGAGCCGAGTCACGGTTAGGGACCGATCTCTTCTCACTTACTATGGTTCCACTGCTGTCTAGAAGTATTGACCCATCACAACCCTGCATTATTAGTTTCAAACATCAGTAACACTTGCATCTAAATTGTATTATCTTAGTATGTAAATAAACACACACATATATAAGCTGGGGGTGTCAATTGTGTGTTAACGGGTTGTGAGTTGGCGGTTGAATTTTGCAACCTGTACCTAACCCATATATATTCGTGTCAAAATTTTCAACCTTAACTTGGATTGATATAAGTTCGGATCAACCCAAACATGACCTATTTAACTCGTTTATATAAATTACTCAAACGAATTTATTGGTTGTAAGCTCGTTGTTGTTTGAAAACACGACAATAGTAGCGTGTTTAATTGGTAAGTATGAGTAACAAATAGTTGATATAATATTTTAACAATAAAAAAAATTAAGTAAATCACAATCATAAAGTATGGAATCTAAAGTTAATTCACTTGTACAGTTAACCGAAAAGATATTAAATTCATCTTTCCAAATGAAAAAATT
This sequence comes from Mikania micrantha, assembly GCA_009363875.1. NCBI lineage: Eukaryota > Viridiplantae > Streptophyta > Magnoliopsida > Asterales > Asteraceae > Mikania > Mikania micrantha. The sequence goes on from CM018697.1 coordinate 84,504,800, forward strand.
AAATATTTGTTAATCGATCAATTAAATTATGGTAAAAAATAAAAAAAGAAAAATATAAATATATTAAGAATTTTTTTAAAAAAAATTGAATCCCTAAATAGGTTAACGTCAACCCGGGCCTAAACTGTTTTATAAACGGGTCAATCCGAACATGACCCGCCTTTTATAACGGATTATATTTGCCAACCCAAAACCTAGGGGTGTAAACGAGCCGGTCGTGAGCTCGAGCCTTAACAAGCTCAAGATCGGCTCGTTTAGACTAAATAGGGCTCAAGCTCGAGCTTAAACTCGGCTTGTTAGAAAATTTTTAGGCTTGAGCTTGACTCAGCTCGTTTATATTTAGTTATTTATTTATTTACTTTAATTACTAATTTAATATATATTTTTTATTATAATTTCCAAATTTAACATAAAATATATGATTTAAAAATATTTATCATAATTTTATATATTAAAATAATTAATTTTATATACACACACTCAATATAATAAATTAACGTTATATAGATAAAAATCTCATTAAGGCTCGCTAGCCAGCTCGAGCTCGATATGTAAAGCTCGAGTTCGGGCTCGTTAACTAAACGAGCCATATTTTTGGGCTCGGGCTCGTTTAGGCTCGGCTCATTCGAGCTTTTTACTGATCCGATCCCGAGTATTTGACGAGCTGACTTGATTCGTTTACACCTCTGCAAAACCCAAGCATTTTGTGTCGTGTCAAAATTTCCCTAATATAAACCTTGACAAAACAATCATGGAAATGGAGGCGGAGCAAAGAAGCCGCCATACGGGGATCCTCTGCAACCGCCTTTGAAACAATGGATTTAACAATGCCATTGGCTTCTGGGCATGAGAAGTCGTAGAACTGCGGGTACAGAACGACTGCGGCGGCGATCACCGGAGAAAAATAAAGTACAAGAGATGAAGCAAGGAGTACTACAATGATTTCATGGTTGATGGAGGGAGCCATTAGTTGGTTGTGATGGATGATGAGTGGGGATTTTGTGTATTTATAGAGTAAGTGTGAAATGTTAATAATGATTTGGTGAAGGATACTACAGGAGTAGAAGCACCTGCTCTACTCTCATTTTAAATTGGATTCTCATCTCATTTTAAATGTTTTAGTTGCATCTCAGATCAAACTTAATTCAACATAAAATATATATATCTATGTATATATATATATACACTTTTTTATTTATACTATATTTTTGTGACTTTTAAAATAATTTTAAATTATAAAAATTTAAGAGTTTGAAATTGAAAGCATTATACTTGGTATTTAAAGCAATTTTTGAACCACCTATGATTTTGAAACTATGGCTCGTTTATTTAATTTTTAAGATTTTGTATACAGGTTTGGAGTATGGACTATGGTGTGACTGAAGTTAACAACTAAATATTACTCTTGAATTATACAAGTCTCAAGTAATGGATTGTAATTTCTAACCAGTTTAATAAAATGTCATGCTCGGTTGATATTTAAAGTTATCTATTTAGACAAGATTTTTTGATACGTGATCATCACTCCACGTAGACGTCACGTAAACAACCAGCACCATCACCCCTTCATTACTCCACCTCATCACCACATGTATTGTCATCACTCTCCAATCACTCCACATCATCGCCACCTTTATTCAATATTTTATTATTTGATTTTTATTTTTTTAATTATAGAACAAATTAAAAATGACATAATGTTATTTAAAACAAAATAAAATTACATAATAAAAGTAAAAAAAATTACAAAAAAAAATTAAAAAAAACATAAAAATAAAATCAAACCATATTGTATTTTTCATTACACGTTCCTTCGTCTTCTCGGCCATTTCACGAGCGTGACCGGTTAAGTGATCGGTATGGATTTCACAACAAATTCATGTCATTGTTGTATTGGTTTTGCTCTTGTAAGTCGACAAATTTTTGTAACGGCTCGGAGATGGTCTCATAAATTTGTCTTTGTAGTCGGTTGAAGATGAATCTTGTGCTCATTTTCCTTTATTGTTTCGACCGGGTGGATGTTGAGAAGAGGATGTGGGCACGTCCATCTCGACTTCCTAATCAAGGAAACATCGACCGGTTAGAAACGGATTTGGGTTGTTTGTATGAGCTTGAGGATGATAACAATTCATAAACGAGTTAAAAAACGGATTGTTTGGATCCATAATGTGTAGAAGATTTTTTGTATATTTGACAGTTTGAAATTTTTGGAAAGTAAGAAATTATTTGGAGAGTGTGAGTATTTTTGTTTGGGTTCAATTGGTTTATATAGGTAAAAATTAAATTTTTTTTCCAACGGATATATGACCATTACTTTTTTTTTTTTTGTAGGATCCAACGTTCACCCGTGATGGCATTCACGCCTTCCCCCACGCCCTATGTAGTGGAGGGAGTGTGCCAAAAGAGCGTGACCAGCCCCTATCGCGCCTATTTCACGCACCACTACGTATAACCTAATGAGTAACAGAAATTATCATATCTATTAAATCCTACTCATAGCTAGCTATTTATAGGGTATGATGAGGGTCGATTATCCCCGAGTAAAAAAAATTCCCTAATCAAACTGAAGACCAAGGGTACTAAGTCTATAGATCAAAGTCAATGGAGTGACATCTCTAGCCAACCTTTTGGAAATTCAAAAGATGAACCGTGGTTTGAAATCTGAGAACCATATCTCCAATGTTCCAAAACTTGAACCTTCAAGTAACTGATGTAATGGTTAAAGCGAAGGTGAGAACTTATAAGTTTTAAATTCAATTCTCACTAACGATGATGTTACTTTGACACAACCGACCCGGTTACTTCCAGCCACACTTTACCTGTTTCTCCCGGTAATAGATAAGTTGGGGGCAACCACCCTCCTAATTTATTTTTTCAGAAATATATATATGTTAAAATTCTAACCGGCTCCTTGAAATTTTGCAATCTCCCCTTAAATTTGCATAATAAGATTTATGTTGAGAATTTAAGTGATAATTACACTTATTTATTTGAAGAAAGAGTCGCTTAAAAAGTTTCCATAAATGTTATTTTGAATATACTTTAAAAAATAAAACCCTATAAAGAAGAACAACTAAGTCTGACAATCTTAACTCATAACAAGATACATGTGCAGATTGGATAAACAATTATTGTATTTTGGGTTTAAATGTGTAACAATATATCTTTTTTTTGAACGGCTTGGTACATCGACACCCAAGACGGGATTTCAACCGTCCCCTCGGATTTGACGCTCTGGGCGTATGCCCGAGCCCACCCCAGGAGGAACCCCACAACTGGGTAAACCCCCTGACCTTGCTTCAGCAAATATGCCTCAGCCCGGATTCGAACCCAAGACCTCCCATAGGAAAGTCAAGAGGGTAACCATTAGGCTAGAAGCCCTTGGTTGTGTAACAATATATCTATTATAATAAAATAAAGTTTTTGGACACATTGCACATTCTTAGAGCATTCTACATTTAATTTCGCACCTATCTCTCCTATTAAATACATCTCATTATAAATAATAATATTAAATATGCTTTTTATACCTTTTTTAAATTAAAATATATTAATACATTAAAAATATATTTAATATTAAAAAAGACATTTTTAACAGGCAATTTATTATAAAATAAACAATATTTTAAAACAAATGTTTAGTGAAACAAATATTGAAAAAATTAGTGTTTAAAAAATAATATAATTATTTTCATTGATGACCAACCCGTGTAATACACGGGGTATTAACCTAGTTTGTTAATATATTAAAATATATTGATATTAATAAACAAATTTTTAAAAAGCAATTTATTACAAAATGTACAAATTTTAAAAACAATATTTTATAACAAAATGTTTAAGGAAACAAATATTAAAAAATTAGTGTTTAAAAAAATAATTTATTTTCGTTGATGATCAACCTGTGTAACACACGGGGTACTAACCTAGTATAACATAAAACGAGCTGAGAATAGTAACACCTTAACACAATGCGGGTCAAAATGAGTAATTTAAAAACTATGTGGATATAATGGATTCAAACATATAAGAATAATTTATAATATATTTGAAGAGAAAATCAATAAAAATTATTCAATTAAACTATTTGTTTAGTTACAATTTACTTTAACTTCAACAAAATCGATGTATTTAAAATAGCTCATTTTAACCCAAACTGATTTCGCTTAAAACTTATTATACCTGCACATCATGACCCATACCCGTTCTCACCCGTTACATAACCCACATATTTTGCCATACATAAGAACAAATTTAGATGTATTATATTACTAGTCTAGAAACCCATGTATTACATGGGTTGAATAAATATAATATGTTATAAACAATGTGTGTCTAAACATTTATATGTAAATATGATTGGAATTTTTTATTTTAATTACGTTTAGCAAATTAGTAAATTTTTTTAATTAAGAAGATGACACGTGTCTTCTAGAAATACTCTTTTATTATAATAGAAAGATTATTATGTTTTTATATAAGAAATTTAGTTTGATTGTTTTCTTAATATGACCCGATCCGATTCGACCTGCTCCAATATGAAGAATAAAAGAGAAAAATTATCATATAGCGATTCTCAAAAGATCATAAAAAATTTTCGCCTCTCATAAAATAAATTTCTTGATCTGCCACTGTCTCTCGATTAGTAGGGTATTGGGGACCCCGAGGGTTTTACACATCGGTGGGTTAGAAAAATGTTTCAAACTGTCACGTAGAACCCAAATTCATGTTGCTCATTTAGAGATTGTTTGGATACAACGGTAACAATTTCTATATCATTATTAGATGATCAGAGGGATGTTGTTTGAATTTTTCAACTTTTAGCTATATTATAAAGTTTTGTAAGTCAACGCTTAAATTGAAAATCAGATGGATTTATGCTCTCCCCTTTTGAGTGTACATGTGGCATAGTCATAGCCACTCTGGACGGGCCCAACTTAATGAGCATCAATCATAAGGGGTCACATTAAATTACTGCACATAAGGGTTATGAACTTATGAAGTTATCTAGCTAAATCTTTACAATTGATCCTGAACTAATTGTTGGGCTTATTGATTGTGATTAGTTAAAGACTGTTTTCAAATACCAAATGGAATTCGGTTTATCTATTCGAGGGTAGTTCAATCCTCACTTTAACAATTTTTCTTGGAAGTCACCAATCCGGTTGTTTGCGATCACGCTTTACCTGTTACTTTCGGTTACTCGGGTATTGGGGGGACATGTAGGTTTATATAAAAAAACACTTGAGTAAGGATGTCTTTTCAACCATGGAAAAGTCAGCAAATCTTGATAACAATCACTATGTAAAACACAGAGTTGAAATTCCTATTAAATCTCTTGTGATCAGAATATATTCTCTAACTCCATGCTCTTCACAAACTTGTGTTGAGACTTTTCGCGGTCCACACACATGCAATCGCCCCAGTTTTAACGATGCCACTTGACTTGAGAAGATGCTCGACTTTATTCGATTATGTTGGTGCTATAAATATGACCTTGACAAACCATACAATTGTCAACTACAAGCCAAGTCGCTACAAGAGACAGTTTGTTTGGTAGCCAAGGATGACTTGCCTGCTTCGTTGATTCAAAGGGTATGGTCTTTGTTGATCAATGGTAATTTAACACCCTTTGTATGATTATCAGGCAGTCTTCTTGGCTAATCTAACAATCTCTCTCTCACTCTCACTCTCTCAACACATAAGTTTGTGTTATTTTCAATGTAAGGTGATATTGTATCATATTAAAATGATAACCTCCTTTCTTGAAGGAGGATAGAGAATGCTAAAGAAAATTACGTTTATGATTTGTTGTTGTTGAGTTTCGGTAAATTAATTATTGAAATTGTAAGCAACTCTATAAATAAAAGTGTCATATTAAATTTTTGTTATTATAGAGAATATAAGACACAATTCATTTCCTTATTTCCATATTTTGCATTTCCTCATTTCATTTCTCTGGTTTTTTTGTAAGAAAGATGAGCATGTGTATTAAAATACACATGTAGCACAATAACATTAAGTGGTGTTTTAATTGATTAATATCACACTACCCTTTGCCTCATTCTTTTGCTTTTTTTTAGGCATACCATTACAAATAGATTGACTTCCATTGTAATCAATAATTCAATAGACATGTTAAAACTAAAAGGACAATTTAAAACTCTAATTCTAAAAGAGAACGTAAATCGTAAAGAAATGCTACATTTTACATGAAATGTCTTTAACTCTCAAATAATGCTTGAAATTTAAAAAGATTTGCCGAGATTTTTTAATCAAACATATCTTTGAAAACATATTTAACTTAAACAATGCTATATATACCTTACTATAAACTCTCTTATAAACTCTTCTGATATTCATTAATTATTATTCGGGTCATGTTATTATCACACCAAGCCTCACCTTCCACACCCTCTATACGTTTCGTATATCATATAAAAGATCAACCGTCATTTGTCAAAAAATTTTGACGCTAATGATTGGACTTATATACCCCTTATATATGCCTATATGCCTCGTATGTACCCAATACGTGGAGTATCCAAGATCAATCATTGTCGAATCAATGAGTGTCAGAGGGGGCTTTATGCTTCGTATATAACTATACGAGACTTATAGTGTGGGTATATTTAATGAGTATATTTGTTTGTTTGTTTGAAGTTTACAAAACAAAATCTATAATGTACAAATTACAATACAAACTATATAAAAGTCTTTTTTATTTTTAAAGTTTTTTTTAATAGAACAAAGTTTTTAAAACATAATTGTATATGTATACATTGCACAGGTCGTTGGCCACATCCAGCTCCAATACATATATAGGAAATGGTTCAAAAGAAAACTCCTTAATTTGAAGAAAACTCCTACCAGCCAATCAATTTTAAAAAAAAATTCATGGCTTTTTATTATTAGCTTGGAAATGTTACAAACAAATTTTTTTTAAATAAAAATACGTATATCACGAAGTTACATATATATAAATTTATACATACATACATACATACATATATATATATATATATATATTTTCTTTTTGTTAACAAATCTAATCTTATAATAAAACAAAATATAAAACAAAAACCGGAAAACGAAATTGATTGATAATAATTGTGATTAGTTTTCTAAGTTTTCTGCAAAATGATTTTCATTTGAACCCTCCCCTATATATATTTGTTTTCTGCTTATTCAAAAATTGTGGCTTTGCTTGATTGCTTCAATGGTAAAAGTTGGCTCCTTCATTCGGTAGGTTACAGGTTCCAATCCCACATCCTCTCGAACTTGTTTTCTTTTTGATGGGGCACCAGAAAGACCTAAAAAGACGTAGCTTTCAAAAATTTAGATATATATATATATGTATGTATGTATGTATGTATGTATGGATAATTTGAAAACCATTTTTTATTATGAAAACCCAGAAAACTCATGTAAAACATATGTAACAAACTAAAAAAATTTTTGTAAACATATATAAAAACGTAAAAAAATTATGTCAGATCTGACGCAGTGTTACGTATGTTTTACAACGTAAAAAAATTTATAAAATATTTTTTTTAAAATATTTCTTCGACGTTTTTTTGATTTTTTTATAAATATGTGCCCAGTAATCTACACTACTATATAATGTAATCCCTGAGGGTCTTCCGTTACGAATGCGAATGCTATAATCAAGTTTAATTTGAAATAAACAAAAATCTCGAATTTTCTTCAAAACACTTACATTCAAAAATTTATATAATTATATATAAACGTCTATTTCATCAATAAAACAAAACTAATAATAATAACACGTGACATAATCTAAGTTGTTCTTATAAATTTTATGTTATAAAAGTTAAAATTCTTTTAAACTTTAAGAATGCTATAATAGGTTATAATAAAATAATAAACATTTTATTAGTTAATAACCTATTGTTAAAGTTATAAAAAAATATATATACGTATATAGTATGTATATAATATAAATAATAGTCGTCGTCGTCAAAACTTTAAGAATATTATTAATAATAAAAGTAATAATAATTGAAACATTATAAAGTTTTATAAAAAAAATATTCATTTCAAGTAGTTAACAAAAAGTTTACATTAATATGTTCTTAAAATAATAAAATTACAAACAGGAGGGACGGTTATTGCAAATTAACAAAATAGGTTTCTAGATCAATAAAAACGAAAGGGGGAAATCTTAAAAATACGAAAATTGAAGGGTGTGAGCTGCCAAGTTCAAAATTCCAATCCTTCTTCCCCAACTACTCCCATTCGAACTCCACCATCTCCGGGTGGTTTCCACAAAAACCAATCCAAATGAGTTAACAATTCAAATTTTGAACTCACACACGCTCCTAGATCAAAACCGAATCAAAATACGTGATGAATTCCCAAAATAGCGTGATTTCACGCGTATACCAACTGTAAGACAACCGGCTAAAGGAATGAATTCGAATAAACTAAAATAGACACAAATAAAACCTAATTAGACACACAATACGCTTCACGAAATCATTCTGAATCAAATGAACGTAAAAGTCCCTTCTAAAACCTTGTGGAACTTCGAATCAAAGTCGAGCTCGCCGACCGGACTGAGCTGCTACCGTTAACCATCAATTCTATGTTGTTACAGGTAAGTAATCAAACTCTCCTACTCGATTTCGTATGGGGAACAAAAACCCTAACCTAAATTGATCTCACAGTGCATGTATCAGTCGAATTCGATCGAGATTTGTTCTAGGGTTCATGCTCGATTTGGGGGAAATCAAAGCTTTTATATTTTATACAAATTGAAATGGTTTTATTACCAATATCAAATCCTAGTTCACTGGTATTATGAGTTGTATGTTATAGCTCGGGCATTTGCATGTCACCGGTTCTAGCCTTGCTTCCCTAAACCGGGTTTTAATTTTGTGTTTTTCTTTACATCCCATCCATATTTTTTTTATAAAAATTGTACTAAAAATCTTAAAAATTATTTCTACATTTTCGGCCAAGTCAATTACACTTCTATCTAAATTTTTATTGATTTTCTACTAAAAACCAATCAAAGAAATATATTAATTGATCCTACGGCATGTTGCAAATCCTAATCAACAGAAATTGATTTTTACCTCTGTATGATTTAAATAAAATATAAAAAAACGAACGAATTAAATTAATTTCTTTTATACAATATTATTTAATACATTTGTTTGATTTAAAAATGTTTTAAAATAAAAAAATTTGTTTTGCTACACATTCTGAACAATTTTTGAAATAAGTTTAAGACAAATTCTTTTATAAAATGTATTAAATGATTTAAAAAAAACATATTAAAATGTGTTTGTCAAAAGCATATTACAATCATTTTGAAAATCAAAGTTTAAGATTTTTTTTAAACTAAAAGCTAAGCTTTAATAATATTTGTTTTTCAAACTTGAAGTCAAGAAAATTTAAAATGATTATTTTAAATTTATAAATCTTTTAAAGACTAATTAAAGGTTTATATATAATGTTCAAATATATAAATCTTATAAGTTTTTCTCAAGCACAAATAAATGATTAAATGGATGGGAAACTTATTCAACTAGCATACTTAGAAATTCAATTACAATATAATAAATAAAATGAATATTCAATATTGTATTCTATTTATTATAAGAATATTATTAAATATTCTTAAACAATTAGTCTAGTTTAGTCATACAATAATATTGATAAATAAAAAGAATATACTTAATATTCAATTTTATTAAATCAATATTGTAAGATTAGTTATTCTAAGTATTCATTCAAACATAGAATCAATCAAACTAGGATTTTCATTAGGATGCCATAGCTTTAGGATCCTTGAACCTGAATTATAGGGTTGCTAAGACTTGATTACTCAAACTATAAGTGAGTTGATAGACTTGCTTCCTCATTCTTTAATCAAGGACTTGTAACTAGCTAGCATTCAAACATGTGAGTTTCTTCACACTCCCTTTTACATTTTGTTTTTGGGATGTTACACATGTCATATTCAAAACAGTATTCATTCTACTATTCATTAAATTTATGATGCAAGCCTTAGACCTAGTTAGCTTTATGTGTTAGAGGCTAGGCTTATACAATGTGTTGATTCTATATGTGTTGCCAGTCAAGCAATCTAGTACCTAGTAGCCTAAGATGGTTAGATACTATCTTCGCAAAGGCTTTTGCCTTTGTGTGAAAAGGGTGAAAAGTACACCTAGCAAACTTGTTGAATTATAACTGCTAATTTATAGTATGGCTATACTTGAATTAACATGTTGTAAGGATACTTGTTTGGACACAAGCAATTGTTATTCATTCATTCAATTTATTCAAACTTGTATTCATGCTATGCTTATGATATATATCTAGTTAGGCTATAGTTTGCATCCTTTTTATACTTATTATTTTAACTTAGTGTGTGAACTCACCAACTATGCAAATAGTTGATAAACTCTATTTTACATGTGTAACAGGATAAAGAAGCATGATGAAGACATAAGATAGGACTAGTGACCTAATTTAAACAGTGAAACAAATGTATAAACTTATCAATTGTAATACTTTGATTATTCAATTCATGTAATGTTTGTTTTATTATTCAATGAATGTTGTGTTCGTTTTGTAATAATGATGCATTAAATATTGAAACGTATAATAGTACCATGAGCTAATGAACAGTCATAATCGCGCCCCGACGCATTCCGCCGTCGGTCGGGGTGTGACATATAATATATATAGGAAGGATACAATGGTCTTTTATCAAAAAATCTTAAAATTAAGAGTTTTACAACTCTTATAACATAAAGTGCAACAAACAAAGCTTTAAGAGCCATAAATTAAACGGTTTTCTTTTACTTTTTAATTTGTCTCATATTGATACATTTAAAAAATAAAGTGTCATATAATACCAATAAAAAAACCCTCTCAAATCAAATAAATTACTTCTTCACACTTTTATCATATCATATTTGATATTTTAAATTATGAATTTTATCATAATAATGTTTTTAGTTAAAAGAGTTGATTTGACAAAAATTAGGTGGTTTATGTTTTTTATGAGTCAAAATCAGTAGCCTAATTGTTTTGTTTTCCACCACATCACGCGGGCATCTCACTAGGGTTACAAACCTGTAAAAAAAATTCAAAAAAAAAACGTTTGTTTTTACATGAATTTTCAAGGTTTTCTCACTAAAATAAGGTTTTCATTTTATTAATCCCATATATATATATATATAAGGAGAGGATCAAATGTTAGCACATGTTTGTTGCGTTAACCGAACAACTACATCTTATTACTTTGGAACCCACATTAAGATAAATCTAAAGGTGAATGTTTTTTCTTTTTTTAATTAATGTAGGACCCACTTACATTAATAAAAAATACGAAAAAACCTACACCTTTATATTTACTTTAATGTGGGCCTCAAAGTAATAAGATGTAGTTATTCGGTTATAGAAATAAGGAAGAGTTAACATTCGAACAATTTCCTATATATATATATATATAGGGGAGAGATATTTAAAAAAGGATGAAAACCATAAAAAGTGTGAGAAGCAACAACGAAGTGACATGTGTACATTAGGTTAAATGATATAGATGTCAAAATAAAAAAGAGGTTGCACATGCAAGTCACATGCAACTTTATCCATTTTTTTAAACGTTCGTAACTATTTTACACGTTAACATTTTTAAAAGAAAATTACACCATAAAATCAAGCGTTTTTTACCTTTTTAACGGGTATAATATTGCTATATTAAAAAAATTAACAAAACTAGATGTTCATGAAACTTACATTTTTATGGCGTTTTTGAACACTACTAACAGAACATAAAACACCACAGGGCATTTTATGGTGTTTTTTAAGCTTCGTTTATGATATTATCGAATAAAATATATTGAAAAACATCATAAAACACATTTATGCTTGATTTTATGGTGTGTTTGCTTTATGGTGTTTTTGCATAACGAAACTAAATGTTTTATTGTGTTTTTTATATAATAACGCTTAATTTTGCACTTGGTGTTTTTAAACTACATATTTTTACATAGGGGCATTTTATGGCGTTTTTTGTGTGTATTTGCTAAATAAAAAGACAGCATGTATTTTCAAGATAAAACACCATAAAACATTGGTATTCGTAAAAATTGTGAACATAGGAAAAAACATATAGAAAAACACCATAAAGAATCGTTTTTCTTTTTTGTGTATTCATTAAAAACACTATAAAATAAGTAATTTTATGAACATAAAAAAAACCATAAAATGTTTAGTTTTCATGCATTTACGATAAACACCAAATTTCGCAAAACACCACGTTATTTACAAAATAAAACAAATGCATGTATTCAACAACATGTACATTTGCTGAATGAAAACACAATGTGTATATTCCAAGATAAAAACACCATAAAATATTGTTATCAGAGAAAAATTTAGAAGGGACATAAAATAAACACCATAAAAATTTGTTATCCTTTTGTTTATTTAGTGAAAAACATCAAAGTGTTTTATGAGCATTCAAAAAACATCATAAAATGTTAAGTTTCATTAACTTACGAAAAAACACCATAAACAACCAGTTTCTTAGAACATATTAAAAATCGCCATAAAAACTCTCAGTTGAATACAACACCCAAATTAATTGTTTTTTAATGTATCAAAATTATACTCGTTGGAAAGATAGAAAAATTCTTAATAATATGGTGTAATATTTTTTATAAAATAATTACGTATGAAAAAGTTATGAGCTTTTGAAAAAAAAGAAGAAGTTATAAAAAGTCAACAATAGTTGCAATACCTATTATACCTTCCAACCATTTTAATTTCCTTTTAAAATCTCTTTTTGATGTGACACATTTATAGCCTTTCAAATTCAAGATCAATGGTTGAAATTCCTTCTCACGCTTTTTATGGTTTTATGACTTTTAGTCAAACCTTAATCTATATTTATACATATATATGTATGTATGTTTCAAAAGTATTCAAACACCAATGAAAATGTAGTTAAGATTTATGATAATCTTGGTAGGTAATTGAAATGTTATCAAAATATTAGCGGTGTGGTGGGTTGGTTGTGGTATACCCTATATATAAGCACCAATAGTACATTGATAGTATCGTCAAAAGCTTGAACAATGGTTGGATTCGACACTTCAATTTGGATCTTCGAGTAAACTAATCTTTAGTCAAGAATATTAACCAAATCGATTGTTACTGATATGTCAAATATCTTATGTGTATTCTTGCACCCAAATAAATCAAAGATAGTAGTAATTAATTTTACCTTGAATTAAGTGAATTATCATCAATTCAAAACCCGTTTAGCAAAGTAAACTAATTATATACAAACTCTAAAAACAAATAAGTTACTCATGTATAGTCTGATTTCCTAATTTTTCAAATAATAAGCTACAAATCGAGACACTGTTGTGTAACACTAAAAAATAAATACAATTCAAATAAGTTAACTCGATGATCATAATTTAAAAGGAAACAAAGCAAGTGAATGGAAACTAAGAAACAATCAACACTAGTGGAACCATTCTTATTAAATAAATTACGGGACGAAATTCTCTAAAATGATTCATAGGTCGGGTCATGGGTCTAGTCATCGTTTGGATCATCGGTTGGTTATTGTTTAGCTTATGGTTCGATCATGAGACATTTCATGGATTAGTTCATAGGTTGGTTTGTGGATCAGGTCGTGGTTTGGGTCATGGTTCAGGTCATGGGTTGAGCCATTGTTTGAGTCAAGGGTCGGGTAATTGTTTAAGTCATGATTCAGACTATGGTTCGAGTCATGATTCAAATCATGGTCCGGGTCATGAGTCAGGTCAAGGGTCGGGTCTGATTTTGGTCATGGGTCGGGTCATGGTTTTGGACATGGGTCGGATGATTGGTCGGATCATTCCTTAAAGAGAAGGAATGACAAAAACAAGCCCTACTCCAAAGAATGAAAATCATCAAAAGTGAAGGAGTCACATTTCTTGTGGAATGGTGCATTCCATTCCTATGTGGTAACCAAACACGTTTCTTTTCATTCCAACGTAATGACTCATTTCATTACATCATTCATTGATCATGCATACCAAACACTACCTAAATGTTTAAATGAACGTTTTTAATTTTTATTATAGTTTTTATTAAATCACTTTAAAAAAAATTATTCACTCAAACTTATATCAACATGTATTACCTGCTATTTAGGTTAAAAACATATGATTAGAACACCAAATAACTTGAATGACTTAATTGAAACAAAAAAAAATTCAGTGACTTTATTGAAAAAAATAAAAGATAGTTACATTTTTATGAAGTTATCCCATTATTTTATTCATATTATAACACATATTACTATATATATAATTAAAAGGTATGAAAAGAAATAGTAAAAATAATATTATTATATAGTTGGTGGCCCATTGATTATATATATACATATATATTCAAGAAAAACTATATTATACTATATATATTATTATATATTATATTATTTAGGTGTCTATTCTATGTAGTAACGTTTTGAAAATTTGGACTTAGACCATCAGATACTTTTTTAACTTTAAAAAGTGATAGACAAAAATAAGTGTATTAAATTTGAGAGATTTGCTTAGATTTAAGTTTTATTAAATTTGAGAGATTTGCTTAAACATTTGGTTTTCTTTTAATTTAAACGATTAATTGCCGGTGAGACGGATTTTGTGAGTAATTTTTCTATTATTTTTATAACATATTTGCAATGTTGTAGAAATCGCTAGGCGCTAGTCGGGAGGTGGGGTGGGGACTAGGGATTAATCGGGATTAATCGGCCAACAAATCGGCCTAGTCGGATAGTCGGGCCTAGTCGGCCTTAGGGGACTAGCGATTAATCGGCCTTAGGGGACTAGCGATTAATCGGCCTAGTCGGGGATTTTTACAACCATGCATATTTGTGAGGATTTTGTATGATTTTATGTTTTTATGAAAATTTTGTATAGAGTTTGTGATGAAATATTTGATTTTACTATGCAATTTATGCTTTTGCAAATTACATATATACATGTTCCCAAAAGTATACTGTGATAACCCGCCGCGACTCACGGAGGGAATAAACCTATTAATATTAATATTAAAAAGGATGAAAAACGAATAGTATGTTTAATATTATTATATAATAAGTGGACCCATTGCTTAATATATATTATACATGTCTATATATTCAAATCATATATATATATATATATATATATATATCATGGTTGTAAAAATCCCCGACTAGGCCGATTAATCGCTAGTCCCATAAGGCCGACTAGGCCCGACTATTCGACTAGGCCGATTAGTTGGCCGATTAATCCCGATTAATCCCTAGTCCCCACCCCACCGCCCGACTAGCGCCTAGCGATTTCTACAACATTGATATATATAGTGTGAGTCCCATAACTATATATATATAAATATATACATAGGGGATGGTTCGAATGTTAACGATTTCTTATTGTGATAATTGAATAACTACATCTTATTACTTTGGACCCACATTAAAATAAATTTAAAGGTGCAGGTTTTTTACACCTTTAGATTTAGTTTAGTGTGGGCCCAAAGTAATAAGGTGTAGTTATTCGATTAATGTAATAAACATGTGTTAACATTTGATCCTCTCCCTACATACATACATACATACATACATACATACATACATACATACATACATACATGTATAACATAATATTCAATAGTAAATATACATATGTGTGTGTGTATTGTATAGTGCATAGATGTTTAATTTATGTAGCAACATTTTGAAAGTTTAGACTTGGACCAGAAAAATGTTTTTTAACTTTGAAAATTACTAAACACAGATGAGAGTATTAAATTTTAGATATTTGCGTAAAGATTTGGGTTTTTATTAAATCTGTTAGATTTGCTTATGGATTTGGGTTTTGTTGGTTTAGGAATTAGGTTTATGCTTTAGGTCTTAAGGTTTAGTTCGTGATGAGATATTTGATTTCCTATATAACTTATGCTTTTGCAGATGATATATAATACCCGTTCTCGAAAGTATACTGTGATAACCCGCCGCAGCGCGCGGGTGGAATAAACCTAGTTTTAATTATAAACCACATTCCAACAAATGTATCTTTTCTCTTTTTTGTTTTTTATATTTTTTGAACTATTAGTATGAAGATATTCAAGACGTGAAAGACATGATTGTATTCGTTCTCTCATACTTGATGCTTGGAAACATACGTTCAAATCTACCTTAATCTAAACAAATATGTTTTGATCCGGATCTCAATTCAAAACTTCTTATAAATAAATCGAGAGAGAAACAATTCATAGCTAGAAAGTTATAGTTAAAAAAATTATTTATGAATTTAAATTGTCTCTGTCCCTAGTCCCCTTAAGACTCTGCGTTATACACACCCCGCGCGCCCAGTGGGGTTCGGCGGGATTGCGGCCCTCGGCGGGAACACCGCCCCCCGGTCGGGATTGAATTCGTGAGTTGGGCCGCTCTTCGTTGGGGATTCTTGATTTTCACCTTTTGACCGTTGCCATCGAATTTAAAAAAAAAATCTATCCCCTGTATAAACCCTTTCATATTTTATAAAAAATCACACCATACTTACAAAAATTCTTACTCTCTTTTACATTTATTCTCTTATTTAAAAGATGAATCCAAACACAAACAACCCCGATTTCAACTTGTTGAACGACCCAAAAACAATTCGAATGTGTGTTGTTTCAAATGCAACAAACCGGGTTTTTCATCTTTCACGCAACTAGGTTTTCAACAAAGTGCGCCTCAACTCTGACATGAACCGGATTTTGTGTCTAACGATGTCGTGCTCGAGACTCAAGAATCACAAAAAAGGAAGGAAAAAGGGAAGCGAGTGAAAGACACGGAAACAGGCAACAGTAGCGGTCCAATGACGCCAAAACCATGGACTCATGACGAATAAACCGCGCTCGGAAGATGTTACATCGATCATTCTGAGAACAAGACCGAAGGTAATTCGCAAAAACGCGAAAACTTTTGGAAAAAAAATTAACCAAAAGTTGGCACGAGATGATGTGTTATACCGATCAAGAATACCACACATATCATCAACTATGTTCAAAATGGAAGGATATGAGCGTGAAATTGATGCAGTTTAGTGGCATCTACAGCAACTGTGACAACAACCGCAAAAGCGGTATGGACGACGAATGTGTATTAAAATGAGCGGAAAAAGAATATTGACTAAAGTCGAACGGCCATACATTTAACCACTATCATGTTTGGGTCGCGATAAAAGACGCTCCAAAATTTCGCGTTTGTTGTCAAGAAGCTAACGAGGGCCAAAGTTTTTCAAAAAGAACCAAACATTCCGAGACGAACGAATATTCACCGGGGGGTTCGGATGCACATACGGTTAACCTCGAACAAGACGATGAATTCGAAATCTAGGAACCGATTAGACCGGTAGGACAGGATACGACAAAACGGGCTTCGTCTTCGAGTCGTCAAACGTCCTTCTCTATACCAACAACAAACGAACTCGCTCATCAACTTGAAGAGTTCACGAGATTTCAAAAAACAAAACACGAGGACCGACTTCTCCAAGCCGACCTCAAGGTTATGGGCACTCTGCCTTCCGAAGAACTCGGCGACGAAGAACGAGAGATTATGAAAAAATTAAGAGCGAAAATATTTGATAGATATCGTTAATTTTTTTTAAGTTAGCAATGTGACATTTTTATTTTTATTTTAATGTTAACGTTTTTATTTTGTTATTTATTTTACTTATTAATTTATAACTTAAAAAAATAACAAATAAAATTATAAATTGGTGATGATGTGGTAGTGAGAAAGTTTCCAACGTGATCACCGTTAAAGCGTTTTAAGATTTTCGACGGGACAGAAAATTTCAGAAGGGCGTGTATTACAAATGGTCTAACACGCTTCACACGATCTTGTATCGTTGAGAGATGATTTTAATTTTTTAACTTTTCACCCCTAACCGTCTACAGATCTTCAAAGCCCTAATTACAAAATTCAACCATTCAAATTCTTGAATTTGTACTCTCTATCAATATTCATCTCTGATTTTGGGTGAATTGCTTGTTTACAATGTCGAAATTTGTAGAAAATCAGACGAATGTTTTAGATATTTTAGACAGCGACGATGAAGGCGACGATCGATCAAGTAGACCACAAGTTCAGAATCACGCAGCCGATGATCGGAGATTGGAGAACCGGAGTTTTTGGAAAGCCGGAGCGTTTGATATTGGTCCAACAAAGTGGAATCCTTCCCAAGGTTTAATTCTAGCATCCTTCGAAATATTTATGTTCCACTGATGCAAACTTTGTTATTCCTTTTTCAATGTGCACTCCGTAAACATGAAAGCAAGTGTTTACTGGCAGACCAATGGTTTTGTGATAATCTTGTTAGCGATGTTTAATGTCTTGTTAGGCCGGCTAGGTTGGTTGGGTCGGCCGGTTTGATGATTTGGTTTTTTCTGGTCTGATGGTTCTTTTTGACCGTCTGACGGTTTCGAACTATTTTTGTGATAAAAGCATACTTTTGTAACTGAGCTGTACCAAGTTCCAAATTGTAAACTGAGCTGTAATTCTGTAAATTGTTAAAATGTCAAAACCAAAATGTAAATTGAATCTTGTATGTATCAAGCCGGCCAAACAGGGCAACCGATTTCGATTTGGGCGGTTCACCTGGTTTAACAGTTTATGAACACCCCTGCTTGTCATGTCTTCATTTGGTAGAACTTTTTATCTACTATTAGACAAATTACCAAATGCCTAACATGGAATTTTTGTGGACTAAATACCACCAACTATCTGTTTTAATTACCATCATAAGGTAGATATTGGATTGGATTTCATCACAAAAGAAATTGTTGTTGTTATCTTCTTATGGCAAGCATATTATGAGGTGGTTGGAACATACATGAATGATGCATAATTGACTTTTGAATGTAGTTTTCGTTTGTTGTAGGCGAGTTAGAACATGCTCGTGTGCACCCAAAATTTCTTCATTCCAATGCAACTTCACACAAATGGGCTTTTGGAGGTGTGACCTGATATTTTTAACTTCTTATTTTTTCTCTCTTTGTTTGGGATTTGAGAAATGAGGATAAAGGCTTGTTGGGTTATTACATTAGAGATTAAAGTCTGAGTAGCTTGCGTAATTGACATTATGGCTCATATCATCATGTGGTATTTTATCCATGAAATCCTAAGGAGCATGCTTAAATTTTAAAAAGCATGGCCACACTCACACTCACACTCACACACACTGAGTTTTCTTGTGCATCGGCAGATAAGATGGATAATGCTCAAATGTTAAGATGAATAATATCCTAATCCCTAAAAACTCAAGTCACTGTATGAAAATTTAATGTTATTGTTGTTGTTCAAAGTTAATGCTCACAATGTACTTGTATCTTATTGCAGCAATTGCTGAACTTTTGGATAATGCTGTTGATGAGGTAACCAACCAACTATATGTCTTCAACATTTTTCATTAGTTGCTTTTGTTTAATAAACCTATAAAAGTATCAAATATTTACTCAGTTTTGGAATATATGTGGCTGCAACTCCATTATCTTGTGTTTTGATATAGATGGATGCCAAGTTTATATTCAGAACCGTGAGGGTTATGTGTTAAATTGCTATTTGAGATATTCAGTTTGTATGACATTATTATTGTCAACCTTGTGTAACAGGTCAATAATGGGGCAACTTTTGTGAAGGTTGACAGAGTTTACAGCAAAATAGACAATTCTCCCTCTCTCCTTTTTCTTGGTACTAATCATGATGTGTTTACAGTTTTCTACTTGCAGAATGTAGTTTTAATGTTTCTGAAGGTTTATTCAGTATCCTGAAAATTGAAATACTATTACAGATGATGGAGGTGGAATGGATCCAGATGGCATGCGGAAGTGCATGAGCTTGGGTTACTCAACAAAGAAAACAAACAACACAATTGGGCAATGTAACTTTATTTTGCTTCTAGAAGCTTTCACTTTTTGTTTGCAGAATAAGAGCTTGACTGTAAATTCAATGCCTATGTATATCCTCCATTGAAATACAGTCATTTCTTTTCAGATGGTAATGGGTTCAAAACTAGCACTATGCGGCTAGGAGCTGATGTGATTGTTTTCAGTCGTGCATGTCGGAATGGGTACTGTCTTAATGTTGTTTGATGGTCATGTCCTTGATGCTATTTGTTTATTGATTATATTGTATTGTAGACGAGCAACCCAAAGTGTTGGTCTTTTATCCTATACATTTCTACGCAAAACTGGACAGGATGATGTTATTGTTCCAATGGTAGATATTCTAATTTTTTAATTATTTTTTTGGAATAGCTATACATATTTTTTGTTCTCATGTAGTGTAGGATCTTTATTGCAGATTGATTTTGATATCTCGAAGCATTGGTCAGAACCAATATTATATGGCACTCAGGAGGATTGGTCTACCAACTTAAAGACAATTCTTGAATGGTCCCCGTTCAATTCAAAAGATGACCTTATTCAACAGGTTTGTTTGTATTCTATGCTGAATTTATTTAATAACAGATAGTATAGCAGCTTTTGTTTCCTTCTTTTCTTTTTATTTATTTATTTATTCTCTCCCTTCCAGTTTGAAGATATTGGGCCACATGGGACAAAGATAGTCATATATAACTTATGGCTTAATGATGAAGGCGTCTATGAATTGAACTTTAATGAAGATGATGAGGTTATCTTTTGAACTCTTCTGGGTGACCATTTTTGTAGTGATAATAACAGTATCATACAAGTACTAAATATGTCTTTGCCTGCTGATGTAGGATATAAAATTGAGAGATGAAACTGCTCATTTGTCTAAATTGAGCAGGAAAGCAGCTGATAAGCAATCACACATTTCCTATCGCCTTCTTCACTCATTAAGGGTTCTTATCAGAATCTTAAATGATAAAACATTATATCTGGTGTCTTTGATTATGTAATTAGATGGATATAGTGTTTTTTTTTTAGGCATATGCTTCTATGTTGTACCTCAGAAAGTTCAAAAACTTCAAAATTATTCTAAGGGGGAAACCTGTAGAGCAGTACATTATAGCAGATGATTTGAAATATCCGGAAGTAGCCATCTACAAGCCACAAGTTTCTTCTGCGAAACAGGTACCGTGGCATTATAAAATATGTTTCTAGGTACATTGATACAGAATTTGGCTGAAAACTAATCAACTATATTATATATATATAACGTTATTTTAATTATTTTGTGAAAAATAACGTTAAAATCGTTGGGATGATCAACTTTCCAACGATAACTTTGAGCCGGGGACTCTTTCGGAGCAGCGTCTCTATCCCAATTGGGATAGGGATAAGGTTTGTATCTATCCTTTCCCTCTAGACCCTACTGAAAAGTGGGAATATACTGTGTAAGGTTGTTGTTGTTGTATACACACACACACACACTATTTTGATTTGTTTTTAATAATCAATCTGATGTAGGCTGTGGTGGAGACAACTCTTGGATTTATCAAAGAAGCACCAGCTATAGGAGTTACTGGATTCAATGTGTACCATAAAAACCGTCTAATTCGTGTATGCATTTCTAGAACTGAAACTTTGATTTATGTTCAATTTTTAAGATTTTTAGTCAATATGTCAAATTGTTTCAGCCATTCTGGAAAGTAACCGGTGAGGGGCATTCTAAAGGGTATGGTATTGTGGGAGTTCTCGAAGCAAATTTCATAGAACCCGCACATGACAAGCAGGATTTTGAAAGGTCATCTGTATTTTCAAGGTTGGAAACAAAGCTAAAACAGATGCAAATGGAATACTGGTTCGTTCTCGGTAAACACTTATCACATTATAATATTTACTTTTGAGTTGTTTTTTGGTAATTTAGTGTCAACTACACAGGAGACAGCACTGTCACTTGATTGGGCACCAGCCCGATCCAGGTTACTTGCGTCAGTTGCAAAAAACTTCTTCTGTGCCACTTCAAACCCAAGATGGCTCGCTTGGTCAAACCGTTCTGGGTCGTGCGGTCAACCTAAGCCCTGATTTGAATGGTTCTCAAATGGGGGTCCATGGGAGAACTATTTACAACAATGACATGCCCACGATTCGACCTCCTCCTGGTTTTCAAACTGTGAGTCTTGCTTGCCTTCTCTACTTGATATAAACCTGTTATGTGATATTAGACAGTTATTTGAGATGCGCTTTTCATTTGAGTGGGTCAAATCTTATTTTGATTGGTGAAATTTAGAACCGTACCTTGCTTGTGTTTCATATGAAACTAATTACAGGGTTTGGATCGAGAAGTGGCCTGTGCGGATAATTCTAAGGCTATTGATGAAATATGTGATGAAAACATCCAACTATTCATGAGGTAAGAAGTTACTATTTTGCCCTTGTATTTTTTCGTAATTTGTGCTATAACCTTTTACACGATTTTATTAGTATTTTTTTTTTTTTGGAATGATACTCAATTTTTGTTAGTATATGGCCCTTTCTGTGAGCTGAAAGAGTGGGAATTCTTTGCTTTTGAGGGAAATGGCGATTGTAAACCGTATACTTCTTTTATTGTTAACAGGAATAACAGTGTCCATAATTTATTGAGTTTCTTAAGTAACCTTCTTATGTCAGATTCCCATTCTATTATTGTACTTTTGTTTGACGTTTTTAGAGCAGTTTATTTTTAAAAAGTTCTGAAAATGTTATCTTGGTTTAAAACCGGGATTTATTCTCAGTCTTCTGGTAGACTGCTTATGTGGAATGCCATTTGTGGTAAAAGAAGATATGGACTGCCATGTGGGTTTAGAAAAGAGATGTGATGGAAGAGTTTTTTTAGTCTACTTTGATCATAACCACCTCAAGATGGGTGATGAAAAGCGGTCAAGACTTGATGCACAATATCTATTGCATGTCCTTTGCTCTAAAAATATGTCTAGCAAGAAAGTTTGATTAACCTTTTAACTTACTAAAAGATATTAGTCATTTCAAGAAAACCTCTCAGCAATCAGCAACTTGCTCCATATAATCTGACAAGTCACCACACAAACAATATCAGTTGGTAACCAATTACCCTCTCCTAGGCCTTTCTGTAAGCAATTTAAACAAGTAGAAATTTGCACATCCCGAGTGGAAATCTGACCATCTATTAAAAATTGAAGCTCTTCAGATTCGCCAAAATTTGTTAGCATTGCACCTCTTTGAGGACATGATCAGTGATGGGAATTTTTGGAGACGTAGAATAAAGGCTAGAGACTATTAGTTTGTTAGGATATAGGTTAGCAACACTAGTTTTAGGCATAACCTTAGTTTTAAAGAATGCATGCTTAACATGTTTGTATGTTTGTTTTGTGTGTTTATTGCTTGTGTACGTGGTGTATGTCATAGATTATATGTGGCTCTTGTTTTTCATTGATTGCATTGGTAGTGTCTTCTGTGTTCTCTACTTACTCGGTACTTGGTTAGGCTGCTAAGTCGGTATTATTGGTTTTATATACCTTGGTTTTATCCATGCTTTGTTTACATGTGATTATGTGTACACAATTGCCATATGTTTCACCATGCATTGGTTTTGAAGCAGCCTCTCTACCTATTTTTGGGGTAGGGGTAAGGTTTATTTTCATCTCTCTCCCCCAGACCCTAATTAAAAGTGCGATTTAACTGAGTATGTTTGTTTGTATAACAATTGATCATAATTAGTTTTTGGCAGTGAGCGATACTGATAACTGATTTCACCTTGCCAATCATATCTTGTTAACCATTTATCATGACCATTCTGTATTTGCAGGTGTGAGCAGTATATGCAAAAGGAGACTGAGTTGAAAACCAAGGTAGGTTAAAGTTTTGTTAATACTTTAATATTGGTTTCTTTGAATGGTAATATCAATGCTAGAGGTTGCAATATGGATGGGTTGGATGTTGTGTAATGGGTCAAAGTTTATGTTGTAACAGTTCAGGTCATATATATAAATGTATTCAAATGAGAACCAAAAATAACCATTCATAGCCACTTGATTTTGAGGAGTATAAAAGTAACTTTCTTCTCCTTGAATTTTAAAATTAAAAAACTTTTGGCTAGAAATAATTTTTTTAGTTCTCAGCTAACATTGGTTCTTAATTGAATATATATTTAGTTGAACATATTGGCCATAAATGGTTCTTAGCGATTTAATGGTCCTCATTTGATTGCATCCACATACACACACATATACATACGTGGATGTTCAATTGAAAATCAATATTATTTGAAAACCAAAAGAACCACTTAGAGAGGTAAAACATCTATATAAATGATTACATTTGGTTCTCAACAACTTATTGGTTCACATTTGAATTCATTCATGTGTATATGAATCTGTTAATAACCTAGTCTTGTTGTACCAACCTGTAAAACTCCGTTAGCTAAATTTCTAACTTCGTTTTACACCTTTGAGATGAAAAAAAAACATCAAGTTGACACATTCATGAGTAAACAAGTTTTGATATTTTCTATTTTAATCAGGTGGACAATTTAGAGAAACAAGTTGCAGACACCAAAAGAAAATGTGCTGAACTTTCTTTACGCCTCGAGTTTCTTAGAAGTCAGAAACGTGTAAGATGAGAAACATCAACGTTATTGTTCCTATAACAGGTTGGAGTAGGATTAACTTGTTCTTATAACAGGTTGGGGTAGGATTAACTTGTTATTGTTCCTCCTCACACGCCTTCATCATTACCTCTTTTTCAAAAAATCGCTACTAGTTCCAGTTCTTATTCTCTACTTGATTTGCTTTCTGGGTTACGCGATTTACCTCCCTCATGTTGGCCGTGGGACCGGTCGGTGAGGGGCGTCTAATGGTGGCGTTCATTTTTTTTTTACTTGATTTGCTTTCTTCTCACTAAGTTACTTTCTTTTGTTGATTCTTCACTTATGCTCGTTTATGAGTGTGCATGATGTCTGTTCAGTTTTTCCAACTAGACGACAAAACCCTAGTGGTCTTTTGTCGATTGTATGGTATTGGTGACGGTTTTGATCTCCGGCTTCGAGAGGCCGGCTAGGAGGTCAACGATATGCCGAACGAGTATGTTTCTTTGTATACCAAGTTCTTTGATTTTTGCTATTTTTGTCTGTCTTATTCTTTTAAGTTCTTGAGTCTTTAAGCCTGAGCACCTTTCAATCATCATCATTATCCATTAAAACAAACAATAACAACAACGTAAATATAATAAGGTTTATTTACCAAATTACAATTTTCAGGTAGAATGTATTAATGTAATGTTATGTTTTACTAATCTAATATTGTGGTATATTGTACAATTTTTAGTTGCAATAAATGGATGTAATATTTTTCTACCATCTACAATTAATTGTGTTTTATGAGGTCTGTTATCTGTATATTACCTTTCAATCTACTGTAACTTTATTTCGATAGCTCCTTCAAATGCAATTCAATGTAGGCATTAAATTAAAATAATATTTGTCTAACTTAACATGAACGAAATGATTTGTGTGAACATAAACAAACAATATGACATAACGGGAATAAAACTCCTTGGATCAACCCATGAAAGGAAAAAAGTTTTATAATCTTTATTGTTTAAAAGGTGATAAATTACACAATCTTTGAACCATCTTGATTCTTGTGTAGGGCATTAACATCTTATTGAGTGGGTACATCTCGTTCATCTACAAATAACAACCTTACCCAGTATATTCCTACTTTTTAGTAAGATCTGGAGGAAGGATAGAGAGGCTGCTCCGAAAGAGTCCCCGGCTCAAAGTTATCGTTTGAAGTTCATCATTCCAATGATTTTAACGTTATTTTCACAAATAACTAAAACAACGTTACAATTAGTGCACTTTTACTTTTGTCCCTTAAGAGTCCACACATATATATGCATTATATCTAATACAAAAACAAGCACTTTCTTGCCAGTTTTGCTTGGATGCACAACCTTGAAGATCTTTGACGACAAACTTTTTTCATTTCATGGGGTTGTATCGTTATTTCTTGTTTCATGCGATCCATTTTTAGCATCAGGAACAACTTCATTCATCCTTTTGAAATTATTGGGTTGGTTTATCAAGCTTCGTATAAAAGATATCTTTAACATTTGGTGAAATCTTGTTACTTGTATTAAAATAGATAGTTAATAATTTCCACCTAATGCCTCGTAAAATAGATAGATTGTAGGTCTTAGTACTTACGACCTAAATTTTCTTATTTTGCTTACCAAAAATCATATGACAAGTCGTAAAATAGATAGATTGTAGTTCTAGTACTCGATTGTAATTATGTTGGTAAATCTATGACATGAAAGACACAATTGTGCGTATTGAAATTTAGTTTGATTGTATTTTTTTAACATGACCCAACCTGACTCAGTCCAACCCGATCAGAATAGAAGAGAATTTTTTTAATTATATAGCAATATTCAAACGATTCTAAAAATTTTCGCACCCCGTTAAAAATTTATGGGTTCACTACTGCCTGTGTGTGTGTGTTTGTAAACGAAGATAATTCCCCGTATATTACATAAATTAAATAAAAAAAAGATAGTTAGTAATAATATTTTAAAATATGTTAAACGGTTTAGTTATTCAAATTATGAATGAAATTGCATATAAGTTGAAACTTTACATAATAATATTATTTTTTAAACATTTGTTGATTAAGTTTATTTTCTTAACTTTGAAAAGGCTGGTTTTAAAAAAGTACATTTTTTATAAAAAAGTAAACTTCTCTTTTGCTCCCTGTGGTTTGACAAAAGTAACCATTTTCATCCAAATTTTGAAATTTTGCAATTTTGCAATTTTTCTCCATTAGTTTCAGAAAATTAACCATTTTCATCCAAATTCCATTTAAAATTTGGATGAAAATGGTTACTTTTGTCAAACCACAGGGACTAAAATGGTTAATTTTTTGAAACTAATGGAGGAAAATTGCAAAATTTCAAAATTTGGATGAAAATGGTTACTTTTGTCAAACCACAGGGAGCAAAAGAGAAGTTTACTCTTTATAAAATATAGGTTGATATTTGTGTATTGAATGAGTTCAATTTTATTTTTAGTTGAAATATAATTTGATTATTATTTAGTATGTTGACATGTGTCAACTTTTATTTTTATTTATTAGTATAATAAAAAGATTACTTTACTTCTCAAAAAGGACTATATGGTCTTGTGTACTTATTTTTGGAACCTAAACGTGCTCCTACATATTCAAAACGCTAAACATGTCAAGAAGACATCAAAAACATAACTCGATATCATTTCATGTGGCTCGATGCATCAAGCAAGACCAAAAAAAGTCGAACTCTATAGAGAGAGACTTCTTGTGTTTTTTTATGGCATTTGGTCCACCATTATTACTCGAGTTCGAGTCTTTATGTGATTGGATTTCAACTATTCTAATTGTTTGATGCTTCAGGTTAGACTCAAATCTTAGACCATCATAGTAGGAAAATAGGGGTTCAAACCTAAAAATTTTTAAATGAGAAGCCATGAAGGTGCTAGTTGTGATTGGTTTTTGTGTAATTCTTTTCTTGCATGGCTGGAAGGGCTCAAAGATTTATAAGGTGTAAGAAAATGCCAAATCATATGCATGTAGTCCAGGGATGGCCAACTTAGGTTTTCTTTTCTTTTATTTTTTTTATATTGTTCTCACATGTCACAATTAAATTAATCCGTAAATGAAGGAAAATAAGACAATTTAGGAACAAATTTAAGCCAGAAGACGTACAAATTACTGAAATTAATAAACCATATTATATTTTTATTTATAAACAAACAAAAATCAGAAATCAAGAATAATATGGACAGCAACTTGTAGGTAGTGTCAGCTACTTGAATTCTTATTACCCTATGCTACTTGAGACTGGTCACGCCTCCGGTCATAATGCCAGTCATGGTGTGAGTGGAGTCTTGAGGGTGGTCACGTCCCATTACACACATTCTTAATTCAAGTAGGCGTGGATATCTTAATCGAGTCCTCAGAATTAACTTTTTTATCCTACTAAGATAGATTTATTCTATTGACATAGAAAAAATCTGTATTCGTCTCGTTCTTTTCATTAATTTTACTTACAACGAAAACCTAACATATAACTTAATTTTAGCACCGGTTGCAATGAAAATGAATAACATGATAATAAAGTCTATCTATACATTTGTTATACTATAAATTTACTTTTTCATTAGCATGAAAATTAGAGTATATGCACAAACTAAATAAAAAAAATAAAAACCTAACCAGCTAATAAATTCAGCATGGTAACACTAAAAATAAAGAAAACCTAGTCAATAAGTTATACAGTATAACCCTAGCATCAAATAAATGGAATAACGTATATCACCATAAAGGTTATGTATGCATTTATCAGAATTATAATATAAGTATACATTCTCATTAACATTAACAACTAACAACTAGTATATATTATATTAAAGAGTAAATAATAGTTTTAACTGATATAATTTAAATTTATAATTATTTTAACCCAAAACATAATCTTTTATCAAAGCAACTCATGTGTTTAAATAGCTAACGACTTTGCCCTCTAATTATAGTTAGGTTTCGGGGTAGAATAGGTTGGTTTAAGGCGAAAGTCGTTAATTGTTTAAATCACAGGGGTTGCATTAATATAATATTCTATTTTGATTTAAAATAGTTAAAACACTTTTTTTTAAACAACAAATGCCATGTCACACAGGATCGTCCTGACAAATAGATCACCTTCCGCCCGAATAACATAGCATGATGACCTGATCCACTAGCCCAGAAGGAATCCTACAACTACAAAAAACGCTGACTCAACCCTAAACAATATTTGTTCTATATGAGATTCTCACCCAAGACTTCTCATATAAAGAGTGAAAGGATACCGTTAGATTAAAAGCTCTTTGGTGGTTAAAACACTTAATAAAACCGTAATTTACTCTAAATTAAATACCATAAACGAGTAATATGTGCACGTTTACTTAAATTAAAGTGGAATGATTCGATTCGAAAGAAAAGAAAACTTAATAAGAAATCTTGATTAGCAAATGAATGTGCCTGAATAAGAAATCTAAGCAATGCAGCACCAGCAGCAGCTGGAGCGATTGTGTTAGCCAAATTTGGTGGTTGAAAGACACGTCGGCGGTTATGACCAGCAGTAGCGGGACCATTTTTCTTAGCCTGGTTCAAAGCGTAATTAAATGGACTGGTTATTTACACACTCAACTTTTTTTATTTTAACATCTTTACTGACTCTTTACACCTCGTATAACTCTTTAAGAGTAAATTACCGATATGATCAATGTGGTTTCCTATTATTTAACTATTGATCTTTAACTTTCATAAATTACTCATATGATCTCAAACTTTAGATACTTGTAACACATATAGTTCTTAGGTCATCACATTATTATAACATACTTGACCAAATTACCATCACATAATTACTATATGTGTTACAAATATTTAAAATTTAGAACCATGTAAGTAATTTATAAACTTTATAATTTACTTTAAATATTATGATCCAATTGTGAGCCATAGTTTGAAAGAATTAAAGAAGACAGTAATTTTGGGGTGTTGTACATAAATATTAAAGAAGCTAAGAATTAAAGGGCTGCCACGCCGTCATAGTCATTAGGGGACTCGGAGTGGGTGATCGGCAAGGGTCGGGGAGGCATTTCCCGGACCGGGAGAAAATGGGAACACCACCCCCCCGGAAGTGGGGTGGGGTGAATCGGGATCCCTTTACCGAATTGCACCGGTTGAAGCCGAGCTTGGAAGAGGAGGAAGGGGTGACCGTTGGGGTTTTTTTTTTAAATGGGGAAAAGTGGGGAAAAGTGGGACGACACCGTGCAAAATGGGGAAAAGTGGGGAAAAGTGGGGAAAACTGATGTGGCGCTGATGTGGCAACGGGGAAAAGTGGGGAAAAGTGGTACCACTCCTTGTGGCCTTAAAACAACCTTTTTTTTAGTCGTTGTACTTTCTATTAAAAACTTTCATTAACCCTTTACATATTTTTTTAAGTGTCCTACTAAACATAAAACATACACCACCTCTCATTGTGAGATATCATCCGACTGTATTCTATACATTTGTATAAGCCTATACACCCGTATAAAGTCAGTCAACCAGACAAAAACTGCTACTACTTACGTATCAGGTTTGAATTGAAATTATACGACCGTAAAGGCCATATACGAGCATATAGTTCATCTTTATACGACCATATAGGCCCTATACGGACATATAGTTCATCTTTATACGGCCATATATGCCATATACGGACATATAATTCCTCTTTATACGACCATATAGTTCATTTTATACGGCTTTTTATGAGCATATAGTTCATTTCCATATGGCCATATATATTTCTATATGTTATGTGGTTGTGTATTGCTTATTTGTTTCTGTGTAATTTATATGGTTGGTTATATGGTTGTGTTTATTTCTGTGGTTCTTTAATAGTTTATATAATCAAACGATTGTGAAATTACTGGTTTTTTAAAAAGATAGTAATACAATTTATTTTTAAGCAAGTTTGGTCATAACATTTTTTAAATAAATAACATATGTCATACCAATTTATAAACAATTTTCGTAATGAAGCAAGTTTAAAAAATATGCGTACAAACTTATATAAAAACGTATAAATATCCATGATAAAATCATACAAAAAGTTAGCGTTAAAATTGATTCTCTTAAAATAAAAAAAATTATATATATGCATATATGCCCATATAGCATCTTCAAATATGTGACCATGGTCACGGCGTGAAGGAAGGTGAAAAATGAGAAAGTGATGGAAACTTGATGAGTAAGTGATGATAACACATATAGTGATTGTAACATCTATGCAATTTGTAATAAATATTCAATAATGGAATTATTACGTCATTTGGGGAAGTTTTCTTTACACAAACACATATATACATAGGTGTATGTACAAGAAAACAATTTGAATAAATGTTTAATTAAATATACTAGGGGTGAGCATAATATAACCGATAACCGCACCGAACCATAACCGATTTAACCGAAACCGACTTTAACCGATGGTTATGGTTAAGCAAAGCCATTAACCGAACCATGCGGTTATGGTTATGGTTAAGGCTAGTCATTAACCGACTTTAACCGAACCGAACCGAATAATGTATATTTGTTTTTTAATATTTGTATGTTTTTAAGAAGTTATGGTGTAAATCAAGTATAGAAGATGAATCCTCATTTTTTACTATATCAAAATATTATGAATCATATATGAGACTAAATATATTAGAAAATAAATCAAAGTTTACGTGGTTTTTACTTTTTGTTCACACATGCTTAGGCACTACAAAATTTTACAAGCTTCACTAAGATTTTCATCATTAATATATCTATAATTCACAACCATATTTCAAGTTTTTCTTAGTTTTTCAACAAGTCAATAATTAACCGAAACCGAACCGTAACCGGTGGTTAACCGATCAAATGGTTATGGTTATGGTTAAGGATTTACAATTAACCGAAGTAGCGGTTTCGGTTATGGAAATGGCCAAAACCGCACCGAACCGAACCATGCACACCACTAAAATATACATATATACACATATGTATGTATTTATGTATGAGAAGTTATTATCATTACAATTTAAAGAAATTCAAACGACAACATATTATTAAAGTTTATAAAATTTAGAATCTAAATAAATAAATTACACAAATAAATGTTAAAATTTTTATAAAAATCCATAGGAAATATATATGTATATGTGTATATATATATATTATAAATAAAGTAATTATAAATTTTATAAACTTTAAACATAAATGGATAAATTTTAAATAAATAAAACAAATAAATATGTTTTAATTTTTATAATAACATTTAAAATGATGTTTTATAAAAATATAACTAATTCTCTTATACCTCAATTACAAAGATCGGTGAGGCTCTCTACGTGTTCCTTCTTAATTCGTTCTCTTTTGTCTTTTTTTTTTTGTCTATACACACAATTATTATTGGTATTCTATATTGTTTTTGGAAAACACTAACATCTGACGGTAGTTGAGTTGGTTTTTCTTATGCGTTTTGGCAATAGGTTTCAAGTGCCTTGGGTTCGACTCCTACACCTTCCAATTCGTTTTGCCTTTTTTTTTCACAATAAATTTATAGCTTTTGTTTGAAATATGAAAATTACAACCATTTGTTGGCCAGGCTAGATGGTAATTGCCTATTACTGATCTATTAGCTATGTTTCAATCGTTTTTTATTTTTCTAAGGTTTTTTACAAAGATATAACTTATTTATGATTTTCGCATATAACGTCGCGGAGTGTTTTAAGAATATAAAGTTTATCTCATATATTATATACGATTTGATTTTTAACAATAATTTTCCTTGGTTGATTTTTAATATATGTTCATGTATTATAAGACAAACACCGACACAAAACTGAATAACATTTCATCTTTATATAATTATTTTTTTATATATGTTTCAATTTCGAAAACCAAGTCGTTGAAACCCAATAGATCTGTTTTATGTACCTATGACACAATCTGTGTAATGAAATTTCTAACATGTCACATTATAATTTATATGCTTTCACTTACAGGATAAAATAATGATGTTTTAGTAATATTTCACTTTTTATAACCGACTAGTCAGGATTTGATATGTTTCTTTTAATCATATAACACAATTATAAATTATTTTTTTCTACATTATAACTTATCTTTTAATCGTGTTACTTGCTGCACCGCGCAGGTTACTTGTCTAGTTTATATTAATTATGAAGTTAAATAACAAAGTGAAATAAGGTTTAACAAAAGTTTAGGGTTGAAAATGTCAAAAGTGAAAACTATACTTTAAAAGGGGATTAGGAGGGACTAAAAGTGACAAGGACCCAAAGTACCCTTTCCCCCATACCCGGTTACCCCTTCCCAGCCGACCCAAACCCGCATTCGACCCATCCTCGACCCATTTCTCATTCTCGTGCTATTACAGCTGTTTGCAGTCAATCAATATTAATTTTTAGCAAGTATACGATTCGCGTAATTGTTTGCAGTCGGTTATAAATGGTTATTAACAGTCATTATGCCCGGATTCGTCTTCCAAAAATAGGAACGAACAACCGAGAATTCAAAATCACATTCAACGCGTATAAAACCCAAATTCATCTGTGCATCCAAAACCGACTCACGACTCAAAACGATCGAGAATTCAAGACCTACAAGCCTCGGTTCGGTCTTCTTCTGTTCTACCTTCGAAAACTATTGGATCGCAAACACCAGTAAGTGATTTTTATCTCCTTTGATTCGTATTTCATCCCCAAACAAAAGCCCCGTGATTCGGATATCGTTCGGGATCTCATTCGAACGAATTTTGCATGAAAATAATCTAGGGTCGGTGTTTTCTTCTTTGATCTTGAAACTGAAATGGGGTTGTAAACATAAGCTGTAATAAAAAAATTAAAACTGGTAGGTTATCACGGCTTAGAGCCTAGCCCAACCGGTTAGTACATGTGTTGTGTGTGTAATGGTCTCGGGTTCGACCCTGGTGCCAGCCGGGTTAACCGGTTTTTAAACCAAACCTTTTTACTTTTTTTTTTTTCTGAAAAATCATTTTCTTTATTTTTGTTTTTACAGAAAATTAATTTTATTAAAATGTTATCATTTTAATAGGAAAAAAAACATGTATAAACTAAATAATATAAATGTATATATGACTATGTTCAATAAATATTTAGAATTTATTTAAAAACTTTATACACTTTATAAAAAAATATAAATAAATAAATAAATATTTTTATATATATATTTTATAAACTCTATAAATACAAATTGTATTCAAATAAGTTTCAAACATTTTATTACCTTTATAACTTATTTTCTCATTTATTCAATTATCTATTTACTTAGTTATTCTAGTAATAATAAAATAACTTAATCGTTTTATACGAAATAAATAATGGTTATAAATATAATATTTACAAATGTTTAATCATAATGTGTGACTAAATTTTATGAACTAATCATAAACTTTATAAAATATAAGTTGGCATCTAAATGAGTTATTTTCTTATATTTTATGAGAAATTAATAAATTGAATAATTGATTGATAAAATTTTTAAAAATAGTTATTTAATAATTAGTGAAACAAGAATTTTGATAATTTTTGTTTAGACATACAATAATTAAATTCTAAACTTTAAATAAATACTTTACATCAACATTTGTAATTTTAAACATTTTTTAACACCATTATTATTTTCATTTAAATCATAACAAATTTGCATGTCTTTATTCAAAACAAATCGAACCCGTTGACCCATTTTGAATTTAGCAAAATCCATATAAAAACATAGTTATGTTAACATATGCCTAATGAATTACTTAGGTGGACTTTGAATTTGTTGGACATATTTGAACTATATTTGACAAGCCATTGCGAAGACTACCGCACACTAAGGTGAGTTTTCATAGCCCCTCTTTTAATGTTTTTGATTTAGGGGTGAAACATGCAACTATTGATTACATTTATTTGTAAACTTAGCTAATGACCTTATAGTTAATGAACTTTAGCTAAGCATAGGCATTGATCACATCCATTTTAGTGACTATGATAGATCTATTGAATCGACCATCGCACCATTGTTTGATTTACCCTTCGGTGGAGGCCCGCGGTGATAGTTTGCTATTTAAGCATCTTAGTAATGCTAAACATAGGTCAAACATCATTTGTTAACATTAGTTGATCTGCTTTACTTGCTAGTTCATTCTTGACTATGTTCATTATGCTTAGAGTTCACATAAGACATAATCTATAACATTTTTATTGAACCTTTTGATTTGAGTGTTAAAAACCTATGAAACTCACAAACTCTTTGAGTTGACACTTGATTTTAACATGTTTCAGGTGGAAATGGAAACTAGCATTCATATGAGCTTGGATTTAGTTTTATTTGTTTAAATTATGTATTTGAATTTGAAATGATGTAATAGCTAAGTTTGAATTATTTGACTTTGTAATGGATGATTGATTTAATTGCATTGAATGATTATTTATGATTATTTACATCTTTATAACCTAAGCTATGAACAATCTACACTTCGTGTCACCCAGATGTTTCCGCCATCGGTCGGGGTGTTATAGTGATGACGTGGTGTGATGAGTAGATGATGGTCTATGTAGAACATACGTGACGCCTACGTGTGAAGTGATGGAGGCTTAACACTACACATAGCCTTATTGATACATTAGTGTAGATATAATATTTAACAATTTTTTTAAAACCCAACAAATGCCTAAAAACTATCAGGGTAAATCAATTGATGAAAGGTCATCCATATGAATAGACAACACAAAATGATTGAACCATCTAGCATTTCATATGAAACATATAGTCTTTACGTGATAACACTTTGTGTTTACTTGAAATGTATTGTATTAAATAAGACTTGAATATATTATTTTTACTTCAAAAATTAAAAATTATAGGGTTTTTCACTCTCAAACAAATAGTACAAATAGTATGACGCTCATTAAAAGCAACATGAAATTAAACTACACATTACTCGGATTTAAATGTTATGAGGCAAAACGTTTGCATTTTTTTTTTAACGGCGAAGGTCTCAATCGTGTGAGCCCACTGTTTCCAGACCATGTCACCAAGGTCTAGTTACCTGGACCTCTCATGAGCCACCACAACCACCCCCACTGGAAAAAACCCCTGACCCCCCTCATACCCCTTTTTCGCTGCGGGAGGGCTTTGAACCCAATACCTCCCATATGAAAGAATCTCAGGGTATCATTGAGGTACTGTCTCATTGGTAAAACGTTTGCATAATTGACTCGCAACCCTCCCACGTTATCCAAGTTTTGTTTTTCATTTTAGGGATTTTAGCAGTCACTCACTTTTATAGATATTTTTTTACAAAGCATAGTTGAATTTTATTATACCATAACTAGCAAGTAGCTAGATTGGGATCCCACGAAAAACACTACAAAGAAATATCAAAATTACAACATTCTTTCCATTCCAAAAGATGAAAATGTGCTCTATGTTTAATCCAAACATATGACACCACCTTGATTTCTTCAAATATGTCTTCCGGCTCCCGAATAATGTTCTTGAAGATTCTCTCATTCCTTCATTCCTTGCCTTCCACAATGACCATATTGTGACAAGCGATAAACTTAACCCCATTTTCTTGTATAGATGGTCCGCTGATTCTATCGCAAGCTTGCAACTATCACATATTGTTGAAGATAAAGTTACATTTCTTTTAACAAGGGCCATTTTGGTTGGAAGTCTATCCATCCCAGCTCGCCATCCCAAGAAATTTAGTTTCTTTGGTAACTATTTAGACCAGCCAAATATCAAATTTTCATAAGCAAAAAGTTCTTTATCTATTAGCTTCCTAATAGATCTCACCAATACAGTTATGACTTATGAGACAATTTGAACTTATTGTAGCTCTTGTTGTTCAGCTCCATCGATCATTGTTATGCGACAATTTGAACTAACTTTTATAGATATTAGAGTGGTGTCCATAGATTAAAAAAATACAAGACACTAACATATAATTCTAAAATATATTAATATTTTTTTAAAATTTAAAATTAATAATATCATGCTCAATAGATTTTATAATTTATTTAATAAAACATTAACATATATATAAAGACATTGTGTCCATATATAAAAATCATGATAATTGTTTTTCTAGTTGTTGTAATTATTATTATTATTATTATTATTTTAATTATTTTCACTAGTAATAGCATGTAAGCTTAAATTTTATATGTCTTAAAATTTATGAGTAATGAAACACTTAAAACCTATATGAAATTATAATTTTGTCATCATTGTATATTATCTATACTAATAAATAAAAATAATTGTGTACACTTGTCACAATTATAGACTACCTACCTTTTGGTTTTTCTCGGTTCTCTCTCCTCTTAATTATCTATATTTATTATTGAGTTAGGAATTGGAAATTAATGATAATGAATTATCATATATATAATAATTAAAATATTGTTAATTAATTATATTTAAAATGAAATTAATTATGAAGTTTTTAAGTAAACTTATATTTTATTTAACAACTTCTATTTATTTCTTTAAATATAATCAAATTCAAATTATATTTCTTAATATATTTACAAATGAAACGATAATGCTACTAATTGTTTTTTTTATAATTGCTTTTAATAATTTTTAAGCATTTAATATGATTGGATGATTTGAGTGATAAAAATATATTATATTGAAATAATAAAAATTAAGTAATTTTTAAAAATCTAAGTTATACGTATTAGTATAAATTTTAGTTAAAGTTAGTTCAAGTGTGTTAAAAGAAAAATAAATATATTTTAATTGAAATATTTATGTATTACATCGCATTGTTGAAAAAAAAATTAAAATCAAAACATAACTTATAATTATTACATCAAATATTTTAAACATATTTTGATAACTTTATGTATTAACAAATTATAATTTATTTTATTCAACATGTGCATGTTTTATAATTACATAACTTTTTGTTAATAAATAAGTATATATCACATATTATTTTTCCAACCCGTGCAATACACGAGATTTTAACCTAATAATATAATAAAGTTGCATACTTGCAAATATTTATAGTCGAACTTTTGTCATGTTACATGTTAAAATTTTGTAACTCTTTAAGATTTCTTTTCTGGTCGTCCATGCCTATTATTTCTTGCTACTTAAAAAACAATCAATAAAAGATCACAATTTAATTTGTTAATTTTTGTGTTAGAAGGTGGGTTTTATTTGTCATCTCTCCATCTATCAGTGGAAGAAATAGGAGGAAAAAAAAATAATATATGGAAACTAATTACCTTCAAAGTCTTAAACCGCACTACACTTATATCAACGAAATTTTTAAGAATTTTGGGGAGGACTTGTTATAGGTTATTTTGACATGTTACGATGACGCACCGTTGGTACGAAATTTGTAGTAATATGTTAGTACCAGTAGGTTAAAATAGTCATTAACGTATACCATGTCAGTATAGATAACCTTATGTTGACGACAATCGACGTATTGCTGGTACTGAGTAAAAACAAAAATAGAAACTTTGAAACTTTATGTTGTCGGAATTTGTTAGAAGCTTTCAAAATTGGAATTCACTTGGTTCCGACATCATAGGGTTAACATCATCAACGACTTTGGCCATCGTAAACCTCCATTATTGAACGGTCTCATGCCCAACATGAGGGAGGTAAATCGGGTGACACAAAAAAAATTTGGCGGTGTCGGGCTTTGAACCATAAACATCCATTATAGAATCACACCCCTCTACTACTAGGCCACTCCGAGTTTCCGAGCACAAGCCAAGGTAAGCTCGCTCGCTCAAATAGTCGCTCATTTGACTAACTAAGGAATAATGATATTGATTAACTAATCATACATTATAATGTTTTTCCTTATATATGTTCGTGTTATGCAATTTCTAATTTATAAATTTCATTTTTATTATAAATTTGTATGTGGTTAAACTTATTTTTTTAAATTATTTAGTTTGGAATTGATATGAATATTTTGAAAAAAAAAATTGCATTAAATGTTTTTTTGAAACCGAGCCAAACCGAACCAAGCTGAGCCACCTGGTTTCAAAACGAGCCAAACAACGAACACAACATTTGGCTCGATTTTGAAAATCCGAACCTAGCTAGCCTCTCGGTTTGTTTCGGCTCGGCTTGGCTTGTGAACAAGCCTATGTTCAAATTCGAAACAAGCTAAGCTGCCCGAATAACTGAGCGTGGTGACCTGACACATCTGCCTAGAAAGAGAACTTACAATTATAAAAACCATTTGCTTATCACATATCAATATTTGTTATAGATGACATTCCAACCCAAAAGATATGATAAGCAAATTATAAAGATACCAGATGATAGAGATATCTGCTCTAATGGTAAATATTAATATAGATGGTGGCCGGATACTACTATTTATTTTAGACATGTTTAAAAGGTATATGAGTTACTTGTTTTAAAATTTTTGAGAGTACATGATCTCTAATATATAAAAATAATAGTTTTTTCCATATTAATTTTACATGTTGGGCAATCTTAATATACCAAAATTAGGGTGGAAATTTTTTTCTTTGTAAAAATTAGAAAAGTAATTTAATTTTTATCATTTTATGAATGATTAATGGTGACTTGTTGAGAACCAAAATGTTTCTAATCTAATGATATTATCATGATTTCTTAAATAAAAGGCATTAGTTTGAGTATAGATTAGAGTAAAATGTTATACATTGAGTCAAGAGGTTTTTTAAGTTTAAAGTATATTCTTCCGAATGGTATGACTTAGTCATATCCGTCTCTTTAACATTATTTCTTAAATAATGGGTATTAGTTTGAGTATAGATTAGATTAAATGTCATACATTGAGCCAAGAGGTTTTTTAAGTTCAAAGTATATTCTCCCGAATGGTATGAACTTAGTCATACCTGTCTCTTTAACATAAGATAAACCGTTTGACAAGGTGAACCAAATAATTAGGTACAAAAGACATTATAGCCAAGCAATATCTTGATAATGTGTTAGGACTTATGAACTAAATAGTCCTAGCTTCAAATCCCACAAAAGGGTTTTTTCAAACTGGTGACTTGGGTGTTTGTTTTTTAAGAGGTAAAATGTTTGTAGTCTGCGGAGCACGTCTACAAATATTTGTATAAGAAGAGGTGAACCAAATGTCTGTAATTTGCAAGAAGAAAAGTGTTTGTTTTTTAATGTCTGTTAACTGTTAAAATAAATTGGTGTGTTGGTGTACGGATGATGGTGGTGGCTAATGGTGGCAGCGGTGGTGGTCATCGATGGTGGTGGTGGTGGGGTGAACGCTGGTAGTGGTGGTGGGGGTGGGGGTGATCTGTGGTGG
Source organism: Mikania micrantha (assembly GCA_009363875.1). Taxonomy (NCBI): domain Eukaryota; kingdom Viridiplantae; phylum Streptophyta; class Magnoliopsida; order Asterales; family Asteraceae; genus Mikania; species Mikania micrantha. The sequence goes on from CM018697.1 coordinate 84,544,679, forward strand.
TGGCGGTGGTGGGGGCGGACAGTGGCGGCCGTCGGTGGTGGCTAACGGTGGTGGGTGGTCTCTACAAATCTTAGAAAATCTTAGAAGTGGGTAGGCCACATCTGCACCAAAAAAAGCACGCACAAACGTTTTTTAATGAAAAAATTTCAAAAAAAAATAGTCTGCAGATGTAAATGTCTGCGATTGGTCTGCGCGGCGCAAACAAAAGAGGTTGCGCAGACCTTTTTAAAAAAAACAAACAACACATTGGTAATAGATATGATCAGCTGGAAATACTGGTGACGCAATGATTTTTCGGTAATCAATCGGTTATTATCTAATGTACGCGGATGATCTGCTACTGGTGGGGGAATGGTCAACGCTAAACATTTCAAATTTAGCCCGCATCCTGCGGGTTTTTCATGTGGCCTCGGGTCTTAGGGTGAATTTGGGGAAGTGTGGCCTTTTTGGTCTTAATGTTGAGGATGAAGAAGTTGGCAACATGGCCGGTACATTAAATTGTCAAACTGGACAGTTCCCTTCCAAGTATCTAGGAGTTCCAGTGGGGGGTAATATGAATAGGATACATATGTGGAAGCCGGTCATTGATTCCTTTGAACAAAGACTCTCTTTGGAAAGCTAATACCCTATCAATGGGGGGGAGGTTAGTTCTCATTAAATCGGTGCTAAACAGTTTACCTTTGTTCTATTTTTCACTTTACAAGGCACCGGTGGGAGTACTAGAGAAATTGGAGAAAATACGACGTAATTTTTTTTGGGGGGGCTCGATACAAAAAACAAAAATTCATTGGGTTAGTTGGGAAAGTATAACAACTAGTACGAAGAATGGGGGGTTGGGTGTTGGAAGTCTAAAAGATATGAATACAAGTTTACTCGCGAAGTGGTGGTGGCGATACAAAACGGAGCCAGAAAAGTTGTGGAGACGAGTTGTTGAGGCCATTCATTCTTCCATCAGAGTTCCAGATTTCATTCCATGCAAGCCCATACTATCGGGCACGTGGAAAAATATAGTAAAAATTGATGCTGATCTATCTAAGAAGAATTTCAATCTTAAGAAATTGATTAAAGGAGTTGTAGGGGATGGAAGAATAATACGATTCTGGATGGATACTTGGTCCTCTGATCAACCTCTAAACATCTTATTCCCTAACATTTTTAAACTTGACAGGTGTAAGGCATGCTCAATCAGCGATCGACTGATTAAAAGAGATGGCAGAATAGAGTTGGTTTGGAATTGGAAGAGAACACCAACTGGGGCAGTGGAAATAAAAGAGTTGGAAGATTGTGAAGAATTGTTAGATCAGGTACATCTAATGGAGGATAAGGATAAATGGGCATGGGCAGGAGACTCAAAAGGATTCTTCAATGTCAGATCTATTAGAATTCTCTGTTCGGGAAGTGAGAATCAACAGGGATCCTTTGTTTTACACTGGAGCAAATGGGTCCCTCTCAAGGTGAATATTTTCGCTTGGAGAGCCCAAAGAAACCGTATTCCTACAATGGACGTGCTAGCAAGAAGAGGGATGACCAACATCCAGGGTCTATGCGGATTATGTGGTGATTGTGCTGAATCAACTTTACACTTATTCTCCTCATGTTATGCAGCGATGATTATATGGCAAATGGTAAGCTCGTGGTGTAAAATCCAACCTATTTTTGCCTTCTCTGTTCAAGACTTGTTAGAAGTGCATTTACACTCGCATGGAGGACAACGCAGGAAGGAGGTGATACATGCGGTGATTTTAACATCAATTTGGTGTATATGGGTAACGAGAAATGAGGGGATCTTTAAAGGTAGGAGAATATCAATACCGGGTCTCTTGGATGAGGTTAAGACATTGAGTTATACATGGGTAAAGAACCGATCTAGATTGGGTGATCTAAGTTGGGAGAATTGGTGTAGTTTTGAATTGTAATTTAATTCAATTGGTGGTTGTATCTTTTGTTCTGTGCCTAGCAACTTGCTGGGGCAGTTCTTGTGTTTATAAAATTCAGCCGTTCAAAAAAAAAATTAGCCGATAAAAAACCAAATAATTTAGTTTTAGCATAAAAAAAGTATAAATGTTTGAGAAACAAGTGGCAGAAACCAGAAGACAATGTGCTAACTTTTTTACGCCTCGAGTTTCTAAGTAGTCAGAAACGTGTAAGATGAGAAACATTAACGTTTATCTTGCCTTCTCATCTACTTTTGAGTAAATTTACTGCTAATAGCATATAGGACTGTAATTAGGTTAATATCATTGAATTACAAGAGTTATATACAAAAGTAACTAAAAATCATTAAATAAAATATATATATAATATATGTCAATTTTTTATTATATTAAATGATAAAACTTTAAATAACTTAATGTTTTAAGTAATAAAATAATAATATTGTTTTTTTTTTGTTTTTTTATACTTTGTTTTTTAGATGGTTTGTTATGAAAAATTGTTTTCAATATTTCTTGTTTTATAATAATTTTGTTTTTGAAAAAACAATGTATTTTTTTATATTAATATACTTTTTATGTTTTAAAAAATATTTTTAATCAAAAAATGTATAAATATGTATTTAATATTTTTATTTAATATATGATGCATTAATTTGCGAGAGAAACGGACAAATTATTTTGAGAATACTTTAGAATAATAACATGTGTTATCACTTATTTATATTTATTATATAGCATAGATGACTTAACCTATTAAATAAAAATTAAATTATTAATTTTATATCATTTTAAGAATAATAAAAATCATGAGATTTATCATATATGTTTTATCACGTCTTTTTCTGGATGTATAAAAAAGTATTTGCATAAGATATACATCGTAAGTAACACGTAAATTAGACCTATTTATACACATAATTCTTACTATATACAAACAAGCTTTTAAGTTATATAAGTTTTACCGTCAGAGTGAATTACGTTTTTTTGTCCATGTGGTTTACATGTTTTAATTATTTCAACATAAAATATAATTTTATATTAATACACAACTGCCGTTTAAACAGTCTCTGTGGTTTACATGTTTTATAATAATTCTTACTATACATAACATTGTGTTACACGAATCATATACCATATATTATGATATATATAAAGATTTCATTCAAAATTATATAAAACCCATTCAAAAAATATGGAAGTGCAAAAAATAGACAAGACAAGCTAGAACTAGTTTCAAGCTTAAAAAATTACATACGCGTGAAGTTTGAATTTTATAAATAAAACTTTAAACAATCTAAACAAGGATAAAACCAAACTCGAAGTCTTGACAAACTTAAGCTAATATCAACTTGTGTAAAACCTACGTAAAACAACAAAATCAAACAACTAATATGTTCATCATTTATTTCTATACATAACATGCTCCTCATTACGAAGAGTATAATTCCACGCCAAATTAGTTAAGATCTACTAAAGGGCATTTGTTCCAATGATACCAAGGTGTGGTTAAGGTGTCCTTTCTAAAATAAGTTAAGGGTTCCAGTTCTATAGTAGACAAAAGGTGGAAAAAATTTGCTGTTAAAAATAAAAAAAAATTAAGATCTGAATTAAGAAGGAATATATTCTCTTGTCTGCTTATTTGGTACCAAAACATATTCACAACTGTAGAATCTGTCCTCAAAGCATATCTTGATATTATTTTGTGTGGCTCGATGCATACAGCTACCATGACTAAAAAGTCAACCTTAAGACACGACAATACTCTAGAGAGAGAGAGACTCACTCACTGACAGTGTTTTGTGTACTGTACTTTTAATTGGTAGGCAATGTGTTATACTACACAAGGACGTGAGGTTGGTGTGATGAGTAGCAGCGTGAAGGTGACGTGATGAGCAGCAGAGTGAAGGTGGCGTGATGAGCAGCAGAGTGACCCTTCTCAAAGGATGATGACCGTTTAGGGGGAAAAATAAAAAAAATTAATATAGCGGTAATTTTACCGTTGAAAACCAAAAAAAATAAAATAAATTAAGCCCTATATAAACTCATTCAAACCACTTAAAAATCTTCAAAAATTTTCCCAATATCTTTCAAATCTCTCAAAAAATATTCAAAAATCTTTCAAATCTTCAAAAATTTATACACTACCACGGATCCAAACAACACATACTTTAACCCGTTTATGAATTGTTACCGACCAACTCGATCCAAATGATCCAAACCCGAACCAATTTCTAACCTCTTCAAATTGGTACCCATTACAACTTTTTTTCAACCAAAACTCACCCGCATGTGACAACATTTCCGAGAATCAACCGGAAACTGATGTTGACGTGGCTCCGGAAACACAACCTGACGCCCAACCGGCCACATTGCGTCGCACGCACCGACGAAAGGAAGTGCCAAAAAAAACAACAAAACCGACCATTACTCAATGGTCGGAATCTGAGGAGGTGGCACTAGCTCGTGCCTACATTAACGTTTTCGAAGACCCGTTCGTTAGTAACAACCAAACGAGCTCGGAATTTTTGAGACGCGTGAGAGTCCAGTTTTTTTCGACAATGAGTCGTGGATCCTACAGGATGAACGACATGATTTCCGGTAAATGGTGCGACTTACAACGTAAAGTCGCGAAATTTAACGGCGTATGGGTTCAACACCACAACAACCGTAAAAGTGGTGAGAACGACGAATCGGTCATTAACGAGTCGTTGATGACCTATGCACGAGAAAACGGGTCATTTTCTCATATCGCGGCGTGGCAAGTTATGATAAAATCAACCAAATGGCATCCCGTCCCGAAGTTACAAACTTCGAAACGGACGAAGACGTCATCGTCCGGAAAGTACACGACCACTCAATCCGACTCGACCGGTCGATGTTTCGTTAACTTAAACGAGTCGGATGAGGACGTCGAAATGGACATGCCCCCACCAAACTCTCCTCAACGTCCGCCCGGTCGAAACTACAAGGGTAAACGACCACAAGCCTCGTCTTCAATTAATTACAAAGACACGTTGGATATCATCTCCGACTCGTTGCAAAAACTTGTCAACTTACAGGAGCAAAAGCAATAGAACAATGATATGAAATTATTGTGAACTCCAACCGATCATTTAACCGGTCGCGCTCGTGAAATAGCCGAGAAGACGAAGGAGCGGATTATGAAGAAATATAATATGGATTAATTTTTTTTATGTATTTTTTATTATGTAATTTTTTTTATTATGTAATTTTTTTAGTTTTATTTTGTAATTTTATATTTTTTTTGATTATATTATGTCTTTTTTAAATTTCATTTTTAATTAAAAAAATAAAATTCAAATAATAAAATATTAAAAAAGATAGTGATGACGTGCAGTGATGGGGAAGTGATAGATAACATAGGAAAATATGATATGGAGTGATAAGAGGGTGATGTTGTTGGTTGATTATCTGGCGATTACGTGGCGCCTACGTGAAGTGAGGGGGTGTGATACATAACACATGGTCTTACATGGCTGGTAGTTTAAATATGTAAAATAAAATAACAAACATGTAAAATAGATTATTTTTTTGAACGAAGAAAGTCTCAATTGTGTAATTCCACTGTTTTTAGGTCATATCACTATAGTCTAATTACATGTACTTTCCATGAACCACCACAGCCATCCCATCAGGAAACCTCACTGGAAAAATCCCTTGACCTGTCTCAGATCCCTTTTTCGCTGCAAAAGGGTTTCAAACATGGGACCTTCCATTTGGAAGAATCCCGAGGTACCGTTGAGATACTACCTCAGTGTAAAATAGATATAAGTAACTTTTTTATTTTAACATTTCATCTACCTTATAAGTGTTGTAGTCGCCTAGATGACCTATATATGCATCATATGAGACTTAATTATAAGAATTCAATCATTAAAACTAAGAAATATAGGCAAATAATGATTATTTATCAATACAACTCGCTTAGGTTTATGCAAAACATTTAGAGTATGTGAATGATGTATGGTGAGGGTGAGAATAACTCCATCCAAAAAATCAACTCCCTTGTTTATACGAGACGTCTACAATGACCTATATGTGCATCATATGAGACTTAATTATAAGAATTCAATCATTAAAACTAAGAAACATAGGCAAATAATGATTATTTATCAATACAATTCGCATAGGTTAATGCAAAACGTTTAGAGTATGTGAATGATGTATGGTGAGGGTGAGAAAAACTCGATCCAAAAAATCAACTCCCTTGTTTATACGAGACGTCTACGGTGTAACTCCCTTGTTTTATATATTAATGCTTGTTGGCGGTTCACAAAAAAAAATAATAATAAAAGGGTAACCAAGCCTAATGCACTCTCGTATACATGTAGTATTAGGATAGCCAACTTAGGTTTGATATTCTTTTTTTATTTTTTTTTAATGCTGTTCTCACTGGAAGTCATACTCATATGTCACAACCCAAATTAACCTGTAAAAATTGAATTATTTGCAAACAAAATTTATAAAGTTAAGACTTAAACTGAAGTATGACCTTTTATTTGAATTATCATATTATGAAGTTAATAGAAAAAAAAATAAAAAAAGTCAACTTACCTTTTTATCTTTTTACTATACTGTCACAAACTTTTTTTTTCCAATTATTTTGATTTAAAATGTTACGTAAAATAAGTTTAAAGGTTATGTATGTAAGTTTATCGAAATATAGACCAGCTTTGACCCGCAAATGAACGAAAATAAGAGAATTTAGGAACAAATTTAAACCGCAAACTGACAAATTACTGAAATTGATAAAGAAAAAGCTTCTAAGAAATGTAAGAAAATTTAGCTTTGTTCCAATTAACTCATTTATACATTTACTATTAAATATATCAATTCTTACATTTTCTATTAAATATATCAATCTACTTTAAGTATGTGTTTTATATTCCTATATATTTTACCGACAATTACATATTATTATCATTTGAAATTCCATTCTTTTTCTATATACAACAACGTTGATTAAAGTTGATATGATTATGTAGTTTATAAAATACAAATTAATAATTTCTGTAAGAAACTAATTAGCATATTAATAATTAATTAAAATAATTTTTTTTTACAAGTTTAAAATAATGATATCACATATTTGTTTTCATAAATAATTACAACGCTTTATTTTAATTTATATAATCAACTTTAATTCAAATTATCATATAAAAAAGAGTAAAGTTTCAAATAACATTGTAACTTACTATATATTATGAATAAATTGTATATACACCTACTTAAAATTGAGTACAAAATAATAAAAAATCATGCATAACCAAATTAAAACAAAGCTAAAAGTTAGTTACATCTGCCCAAATTTATCCGGTTAATAAACCATATTATATTATATTTATATGTATAAATAAACAAACTATTGACAGTAACTTAAGATGTTTTATTCCCTTTACCCTATGTGGCTAATCAGGAAACTTGTAATACCTTTGAATTCAACAAGGCATGCAAATATGTACCACAAACATAACCAAAACCCAACAGTTTCCAATTAACTTGTTAGAACTTATTACGTTAATAGTTGGCAAATGGCTAATTAATCTCTTGAAATTTGATGAAAAAATTGCGTGCTTGTTAAGTAATTATCACCGCCGATCGAAGCGTATAGCGAATGACCCATAAAATTTGCTGCACCGGGGGAGTTGCTGGGGAGATAGAGGTGAGATTGAGCGGCAGGATGCCTGCACTGCCACCAGACGAGGCGTCACCGCCCGTTTGGTGACTTTCTGGCCCTTGATCATATAGGATTCCTTTAAACAAATGGCCGCGGATGTTTACCGCGGCTTGATACGCAAATTGGTCGTCGGTTTCATCGATCGAGCTAACGCGTACGCATCTGAAGTCCCCTTGTGTTGTTACTTCTGTTGGGAAGTGATCTAAACCTAGTTTCATTATACCAGAGTTCATTAATCTCACACATAACAAAAGTGTTATTGAATAGCTATTTTTGCTGAGAAGTAAACTTTTAGCACCGGTTACAATGGAAATAAATAACATGACAATAAAGTCTGTATACACATGCATTAATTATAATACAAACTAACTATTTAATTAACATAAAAGTAAAGTATATAACCAACAACACGTATACAGTGAAATATTATTTTGTGGGGTACAAACCTTAATTAATTACCTCTATCGCAACAATTCGTAAGAGATCTCCGGTTCAATTTTTTAAGAGCAATATCAGACACAGAGGCAAAAATCAACATAACATGAACACATAAACTTACGTAGAAGTTAGAGTATGCCATCTTAACTAAATAAAAAGATAAAAAAAAAAAACCTAACCAACTTATAATTTCATCATCCATTATGGCAACACAATATTTTTTTTCCCTACAAAACTACAAAAAAAATATATATATGATCAATAAACATGAAGAAAACATGGTGAATGTATAACTGTAGCATCAATTAAATGATAAAAAACATATATTACCATAACGTTTCTCTATACAGTTAATATAATATAAGTTTACTTTACAAATAACATTAACAATTAGGGTATAATGATTAAATATCATAAATATCTAAATGCATATCTAATTCGAAGTTGTTGGATTCACAAAGAATTTGTTCAAAATCATTCATATGATTACATAAATAAAGAATTTAAAATCTGAGTCGATCGAAAACTGTGATTAAAAAACGGAATATAAAGCACCCACAATAATCAAAGGAATCATTTTAGGGTTCCTCACAATATTACAATATTTAAAGTGGAATCATTCGGAAAAAAAACGTAATTTAATTGACATAATAATATAATTCTAAATCTAAAGAATCTTGATCAAAGAATGTGTGTACCTGAATAAGAATTGTACGCGATCGTAGCACCAGCAGTAGCAGTAACAGTAGCAGAAGCAATTGGTGTAGCTAAATTAGGGTTTCCAAGATCTTGAGCTGATCTTGGTTTTTTGGTGGTTGGAAGAACACGTCGGCGGTTATGATCTTGTTGTGTGTCGGCTAGATACTGTTGTCTTTCCCGGCGTTTGGCGGCCGGAACCCACGTGCTTTTCACGTGTGTTTGACACTGAAACCCTCTGCTCTTACAACAAGTTCTACACCTCAGATGAGGACAGTCTTTCTTAGCCTGGTTCCCACAATCCCTACAGTTGACACCACCACCGCCACCACCACCACCACCGTCATGTCCGATCTTCATAAACCCCGCGGATCCCCAATTGGATCCATACGAAAAATTAATAAACCTTTCGTCATCACCACCACCAGCAGAAGCTCCTGCTGCTCGCGCTAAAAAGTCACGAGCATCAGGAGCTTGCTGCCAAACCTCAAAATCTTTGACGGTGATGGTAGGATGATGATCATGGATCCAATTACCGGATCCTGCAAGATTGAGATGAGAAGTGGGAATTGTATTGGTGTTAGTGGTAAGATCTTGTTGGCTATGATTATAAGGTGCAGATCCTAATGAGAAGAAGCCAGCCATAGCTTCTGCAAGCTGCTGGTTATGTGACAAAAACACCTACAGGCTACAACACCCCCACCTCATAATAATGAATAATCCCCATGCCAAGGCCATAGCCAAACAAAATTCAACCTAAACTTTATTTATGTCTTCCTAACCCTATTTCTAGATATCCTATCTTAATTAATTATTAATATATTTATTTATTTATTTATTTATTATTAAAGAGAGAGGAATTAATTAAATTAAAAAAATAGATATATAAATGGAAATTGTGATTTTTATCTTGTGGGTAATTAGTTAAGATTGAAAGTAGATGTTTGAATTGTGAATTATGTTTTGAAAGAATTAAAGAAGACAGTAATTATATGGTTGTGGTACATGAGCATTAAAGAAGCTAAGAATTAAAAGGCTGTCACGCCGCCATAGCCATTAAAGCAACATCTTTCTGTTTTCTTTTTTATTTTCCTGCAGTTTTTTTTAATGGCTAAACTACATGGAATTAATTTTGTTTTAAACCACGACGATTCTGCATACCACGTATGCAGTTTTAACAAGGTCCATCGCGTAGAGGTAAAAACGACCACATCAGAGGCGCGACAACTCCTTGGAATAGGTAAACGCTCGCCCTCCATTGGTCCAGAACTCGAGATTAAACTCAAGATTTTTTCTCTCACCTGTATTTCCTTTAAATCATCACTGACAGGGCTTGAACGCATGACCTTTCGGTCATAAAGTGAAACCTCAACCAGTAGGCTGAATTCGTAGGACACATGAAATTAAATTGGGTCATGTTATTGTTAGATCCACGATACGATACAAAGTTATACAGACCGTATAATATACTAATATGACATATATACGAGTTATATAGATCTATAGGAGTGTTTAGATAGTTAATAATTAAACTATGAGAGTTTGCACACCTCTTCTATGCCTGTATAGGTCTATACAATTTATAAAGACAGGTTGGGGTTGCAGAGATATGAATAGAGGTCTGAAAATAAAACAAACGATTATACAACATATTATCAGGACTTGCCAATCGCCAATTGTTCAATGGTAATTTCATTATTTTTTTATAAAAAGTTATATCAGATCCTTGTCTAGAACCATTTTTACTTTGGGTTTTTTTTGAACGGGTTGGAACAACGAAACTAAGACGATATTTCAACCGTTACCTCAAAAAACACCATACAAATGAATAAACCTACTAACCTTGACTGGGCAAATAAGTTTTGTCCCGGTTTCGAACCCAAGACCTCTCATATGAAAGTTAAGGGATAACTATTACCTAGGGCTGGCGATATCAAATACAAACATGTTAACACGACACGACATGGACAGTTAATACGACACGACATGGACAGTTAATACGACACAACACGACTTTAAGATGTTTTGTGTTTACCTTTAACATGTTTCGTTTCTAAGACATGTCGACACGTTAAGACCTTTTAAGACACGTTAAGACTTGTTAATACCTGTTTAAAATTAAAAATAAATAATATAATAAAATAGATTGGTGACCGATTACCTTTTAAAAATTTATAATTCTTAAACCCTAGTTCTTTAACGGGTTTCTTAACAGGTTGTTTAACGGGTCATTTCGTGCTGCGTGTTTTTAACAGGTCGTGTTCGTATTTGAAAAACCGACACAATAAGTTTTTGTGTCGTGTTCATGTCCGTCTATTTCGTGTCTTAAAAGGTCGTGTATGACCCATTATGACATCCTTACCATTACCTGGAAGTTCTTGGTTTAAATTTTACTTTGGGTTAATCAGAACTTTTTCAAGTTGTGGATTTTGTTTAGGACATGTGAATCGGGTTACCGCGTTCTGTTCTTCGGACAAAAGGCGAGCTATTTGACAAGATCTCGAATGACCGAACATTTTCAGTTAAAAAACTTATTATTAGGATTTAAACCTTTAATAGGCGAAACCTTTCTAAATTGACTAGCTTAGTCAGCCTCCGACGTTAGCTATTGAATATGGATGCTGCTGCCTTCGTTAATTGATAGGTGCTCCAAGTTTTGTTTTTGATTTTAGGAATTTTATCATTCTTTCCCTTTTATACACATCAGAGGACGTTCCATAAGGAAAACAACAAACTAATATGCAATCTCAAAAAATCTTTAACATGTTTTTAAAGATAAAAAAATAGTAATTTTAACAAATTCACATTAATAAAAATAAATGTTTTTATTATGTAATTTATATTAAGAACATTAACGTATGAAAACAAGAGGGTCTTAGAGAAATTGGGGGAGGTGCGACTGTACAGGGCCCAATTTTTTAGAGGGACCTAAATTTTTAAAAAAATTGTATATATTTAAAATATTTAAAGCAAGTCGATTGTTTTTCAAATTCATCAATTGCATATAGAATCTTGTTAACTATTCCGGTAACTGTAGCATCTGCAGAAAGAAAATTTTCAAAATTGAAATTGTTAAATTCATACTTATGATCGATAATGTCTCAATAAATACTTAATTGATTGACAATGATACTATTGAGAATGAGATACTAGACAATGTGGATTATGAAAATTTAATCAACAAGTTTGCAATAAAAAAATACTAGAAGAACGTTACGTTTTATTTAGTTATTCGAAACATTGAAATGCATCATTTTGCTAAAACAATATTGTTTGTATTGTTTTTACTGTAGTTTTAATTATAGTCAATTTGTGTGTGCGTGCGCGCACATAGGGCCCATTTTTAACATTCGCACATGGTATTTAATTTTTCAGAGACGACCATGTATGAAAAGATGTGACCGTTTAAAAATCATAATAACTTTTTTTGTTATTTTTTTTTGATAAAAGACTTTTGTTTGGAAAAATATTATATCAATCAAAAAATGAAATACTTAGAGACAAAAAATATTTATGTTATTATTAGTACTAGTTATAGTTATTACTACTAATATTACTATTAGAATTTAGAGTTTATTGTTAGTAACATTTAGATTTAAGAAATGTATCATATGTATTTAAAATTTATGAATACTTAAATTTTTAAAACTTTTAAGAAAATACATTTTTATAATTTTATCCTTCTCATACATTACAATACAATATATGAAATTATATTTATGTTCGTTCATGTCTTTATATTTCTCTGATATATATTTATTTCTTTCATATATAATATTTAATATTTCTTTACTTAGTTTATATAAAACACTAATTGTCACACTAATATAATATTCTTTTTTCTTAACAGCACTAATATAATATTCATACATACATATTACAATCTCGAAATTCTATTCCATATTATAAAAATTTTGTCCTGCAGTTATTTTAATTTTATTAGCTCAAAACACCATCAATAATATATACAAGTTAATTTATTGATTTTTATATGAGATGTTGGTTTTTATTTGTAATATATGTCTCTCTATCTATGAGAAATGTTGTGAAACTTCTAGGCGGTCGACTACTCTGTACTCACTACTCAACCAAACCAAATTTCATCAAGTCGGACAAGAAGCTTGGCCTAACTCTGACTAACTTGGCCAAGTTAATTTTTTTTCGCATCTAACCGATTTTTGTTGTTTTTTTACCGGTTTTCATTGTTTTTTACCGATTTTTGTTTGATTTTCCTTATTTATATATATTTTATTTGTATTGATATTCACTTTATCTTTTATAAAAACTAATAAATTTATGATATTTGATATATATATATATATATATATATATATTTTAAAAAAATATTAGTTTTTATATTTTATCATATCAGAGTACTCCCCGCCAATATCGAGCACTCTCAATTCTCCAGTCAACCGACATGTCAGCGTCTAGTGACTTCTTATATGAGATGGTTTTATTGATTTATCAAGGCCTCAAAACGATACTTGAGTTTCAACATTAACTATTGAGTCAACTATTCTATAACAATTTGCTCCTTTTTCCCCACTTGTCTAGGATCATGGATTGTTAACTTCTTTAAAATAATGAACAATAAATCTTACATAATCAAACTATGATTTTCTATAGCAATTTGCTCCTTTTTCCCAACTTGTCTAGAATTATGGATTGTTAACTTATTTAAAATAAGAGTAAATTATCAATATGGTCCTCATGATTTAGTAGTATTTCAGTCTTGGTCTCTGATTTCATACGTTACTTATATGGTCTCAAAATTTAAACATTTGTAACAAATATTCCTTATGTGAGAGTAATTTGGTCAAGTATGTAAGGGTAATCTGGTAACTTAAGGACTATATGTGTTACAAATGTATAATTAAAGTTTGTGATCATATGAGTAATTTATAAAACATAGGGATCAAGAGTGAGATGCTAGCAAACCACATGGACCGTATCAGTAATTTACTCTTAAAATAATGAAAAATAACTCTTACATAATCAAAATACGATTGTATGATTTTTTTTTTTAAATCTCAAAATGTTATTCAAAGGTGACATTACAATCCCAGAAGGCAACGGGGAGAGAGAGAGGTGAAGTGTTTTCCCATAAAATGTTACTACCAGTTCATATATATTAGGGTCGGATATTTATTTTTCTTATTTGGACCAGTTCAATATTATATATACAAAATATTGTTTATTTGAATTGGATATATGAATTTAACCAAATAAAATATAATCATTTATAACAATCAAGCTTATTCGGGTAAATCAAATGTATTTTGATCAAATAGGCATATTTCTATTTAGATAAAGTCGAATTTTAGATAAGGTTTCGAATCTGAATAAATAATTATCCGAACCGATTAACATCCTAATTATGAATAGGGGTGTTCGCGGTCCGGTTTTTTTAAGTAGAACTGCAACCGAATCGTTAACAACAGTTTTTGAACAATAAAAAGCAAAACCGAACCGTTCAAAATAAAAACCGAACCAAAACAAACCGTTATCAACGGTTTGGTTCCAGTTTGGTTTACGGTTTGGGATTTTGATCTCGCTAAAAATAAAATCGAATCAAACCAAACATTTATAGTTTAACACGGGCTATTTACACCAAGTCCATATGCATTTTTTTAATCTTAAATAAATCAAGGACTCAATATGTGCATACACACATATATAAACATCTATGCATGCATATATCGATATATCTATGTGTATATACGCATATCGATATTTATATATACGCATGCACGCACACATACGGTCCGGTTTTTTACGACGATTTTTTTTAAAACCGCAAACAAACCGTTTATTATGGTTTTGAACTTTTGAAACCTACCGGCCGAATATTTGAAAAAACCCAACCGTGAAACCGAATCGATAAGCGGTTTGGATGGTTTCGCGGTTTAAAACCGGACCGTGAACACCCTAATTATGAATGGATATATTAAAAGTTTTTTTATGTGATTTGACTTTTGAGTAGTGAATATTAATATAGATAGTTAGTATTAATATTGATTAGAGTGTTTTTTTTATGATTGAGTAGTGAATATTATTATATTAATATAGATAGTTAAAATTAACAATGATTAAGAGTATCTTTAAAAAGTATATATAAATTTTTGAGAGTACGTGAACTCTAAGACCATGCGCAGCGGCAAGGCCGCTGGTCTTGCGGGATAGGGGGCACCGGCGGGAACATCGTCCCCTCCCCTGATGGGAACGATTTTGTGGGTTCGGCGGTTTCCGCTCCCCGCTCTACCCCTCTCACACACCGGCGGGAATGGTTTTATCTTCTCTCACAAATGGGGAAGCTTTTCCGGTGGGGTGACCACAGTGGGGTTTTAAGATTTTCAGTAGGGTGATGACGTGACAGGAAATTTCAGTGGGAAGAGATTTTCAGTGAGGTGACCATTGTGGATAGCCTAATATACAAAAAGAATAGTTTATGACTTTCTATGTAAAGTTTGCATGTTGGGCAATTTTGATATACCAAAATTAGGGGGTAAATTTTTATTCGAATATCTATCAAAAATTTATATACGAGTTAGGATAATTCAATTGGTTATCTGAAATAATAAAATATACATAAATATATGTATAATATTTTTAATTTTTAAAACCATTTAAATAAATTAAATATCAATTAAATAATAATTATGAACATATATGTTTAAGGTTATGGGTTTATTTTGTATTTATTATTTTTAAATAATGAAAATTTATACACACACATATTTAATATCTCTTATAGTTTAGATATCTGAAATATTTGAAATTTTCTAAAATTATTATCCGAATTTATATTCAAATTTTTTTGGACTGTTAATTTGTATATATATTATTTAGAATGACAATCAGTCAATTAATTATACCATTTAGCTCCTTAAGGCCACTCGGAGTGGGATGCGGGAGAAAGCCGGGGAGAGCCGGGAAAAAAAGTCCCCGACCGGGAACACCACCCCCCCGGTTTCGGGGTGGGGTAGTTCGGGATCACCACACCGATTCAAGCCGAAGGTGGGGAAAAAAAATTAGCCGTTGCAACGGCTATTTTTAAAAAAAAAAAAAAACCAATTTTTTTTTTCTATTTAAACAACTCAAAAACCAACCAAAATCTCACACTTTTTTTCTCTCATACTCTTTATCATTTTATTCTTTCATTCTTCACTCAAATTTTTTAAAGTTTAAAACAATGGATCCATTTACGTTGGAGCTTCCCACATTTGAAAGTAAATCGTCAAGTTCAGAAGAAGACGAGATCAATCTCAAAAAACGAAACTTTGAGTTTTTGTCAACCATCGTCGCCACGAGTTTAAAAGAGTCTGCATCCACCGCATCCTCTTCGAGAAGGTATACACAATTTATTTAGTATAGTTGTTTTTTTATATTTTTTTTTATTATATGTGTTTTACAATATATAAGTTACAATGTTTTTAAAAGGTATATATGTCGGGACGATCGTGCCGAATCACACAAGAGGCTTGTCGATCATTATTTTAACACCGAAACCAACCCAACATTCACCAATGAATTATTTGAAAGAAGATTTCGTTTGCCTAGAGATTTATTTTTGCGTATCGTAGACGATATTGAAATGAATTATCAATACTTTCAAATGTCGTTTGATGCAAGAGGTCATCAAAGTTTTACTGCACTTCAAAAGTGCACGTCCGCGATACGACAATTAGCATACGGTAACGCTCCAGATGCTCTTGATGAGTATTTACAAATGTCTGAAAGAACGTCGCGTGAAAGCCTCGATCATTTTTGTGACGGTGTTATTTCTTTGTATGCAAAAGAATTTCTTCGAAAACCCACTTACAATGATGTTCAGTTGCTATACCAAGCGCATTCTGAAAGACACAAATTCCCGGGGATGTTGGGAAGTATAGATTGTACGCATTGGGTTTGGAAGAATTGTCCGATTGAATGGCGCGGACAATACACACGGGGTGATTACAAGGTTCCGACGGTGATGCTTGAAGCGGTGGCATCACAAGACACTTGGTTTTGGCATGCTTTCTTTGGACCTCCCGGCTCGAACAATGACCTCAACGTTCTTGATCGTTCGTATGTTTTCAGCAACATACTTGATGGATCAGCTCCAAAGTGCCCGTTTATGGTTAACGGCGTCGAATACAAGCTTGGATATTATCTTGGTGATGGGATTTATCCTAGTTGGGCAACTATAGTGAAATCGTTGCAGCATCCTCCCGAAAATAATTTAAAACGTCGTCGATTCAAGAGAGCACAAGAAGCTGCACGAAAAGATGTTGAAAGAGCTTTCGGTGTTTTGAAGGGAAGATGGAATATATTGCATCGTCCCGCAAAACAAATGCATCCACGAAGTTTACGAAAAATTATGTATGCTTGTATCATTCTACACAATATGATTTTAAAATGGAATGGGTCAGCAATATCACCAGAACACATAGAGGACCCTCCTAGCGATGAACAACCCGAAGAAGACATTCTTTATCAGCTACGATCAAGAACAACGCATGAAAATCTTCGAGCCGACCTTATTGAGCATTTGGAGCATTTATCGCAACAATATCAAGCCAATAACCCTAATAATTAGTATTTTCATTTAATGTAATATCTTTTTAATTTAATGTAATATCTTTTTAAATTTTAATGTAATTTTATATTTTATTTTTAATGAATCTATTTAATTTTTATTATTATTTGTTGTTAAAATAATTAATTAAAAATAAGATTTGAAAATGGGGAAAAGTGGGAAAAAGTGGGACGACACCGTGTAAAATGGGGAAAAGTGGGGAAAAGTGGGGAAAGCTGATGTGGCGCTGATGTGGCAGTGGGGAAAAGTGGGGAATGGTGGGACGACTCCTAGTCCCCTAAGAAAGATTGTAAATTTGTAATAAGCATACAAGGTATAAATATATTACATTAATTTAAAAAAAATATTAATGTACAAAAATAATAAATGAAAATATTCGATATAAATTACTAATTTTATTGTAAATTAATGATAATCACTGAAAAATATTGGATTAATCTCGACATAATATGCAATTAATTTAGCTTATAAAAATTATAATCAAATAAAAAATTGAGCCATTGACTATGTTTCTATGTTTCCTATAAATCATGTAGACCATGGACTAAATCATCCTAACCAAGGATCTTTCAAATGCAACTAGTTTGCATGAACTTGGTCCCTTCGATTCTATTGTAATTTTTTATTCAAAATCTTTTTAAATAATATCAATTGGACTTTTTGGTCAAAATTATCCTTTTAAATGACAATAACAATAAACCCAAAAAAACATTATTATCCTCAAGAATGAAAGTGAATAACAAAGTAAGGGTGTTCAGTTTTCGAATATGACTCGAAAAAATCGAAATTCGATTCGATTTCAATTTGAATAACACCAAGTCGAAATTCGATTCGAATTTTTATATTGAATTCGATTCGATTTGTAGTATAATATCGAATTTCGAATTTCATATATTTAATTCTATTCGATTCGAATTTATATTATTTATATATTTTTATTTTATATATACTACTATGTTAAAAAAAACATTTTAATTAGGTGGTTTAGTTTATAAAAACTAAAAGCTTATGCATAAATGCCAATTTAATTATAAAATACCCATAATTTTAACACTTTTAAATAAGCTAAACCCAAACATTCACAACAAAAACGTCATTCTGAAAGCTTGAAAAATTAATCATTTTGGTTGTTAATTTATAATATTTTGATTATTTGTCACTTTATGTTTTTTTGTATATTATCATTGGCATTATATATTGAACTTTTATCATTTTATTAGTTAAATCAAATCCCTAATATTACAACTTATATGTTAGTTATTTGATATTTGGATGTTTAAGGTTTTGATTATTTGATATTTTGAAAATATAAATATAGCAAGTATAAATATTTTTTTAATTAAATTCAAATCAAAACAATTCGAATTCGAATAGAATCGGGCTCGACTCGGCTCTTTTACACCTCTGTAGACAACAGATCCTGGAATTTTGCTGCTCCATTTAATAATCTTTGAGGTCGAGCAAAAAGCAGAAGTGAGTAGTAATTTGTAGTCTAGAATATTCAATGGAACAGTAATTTCACTGCAAAGTTGGGTAAACCAAGCTGTTTGCACAAGTCTTTGAATGTCATTCAAATTCATTTTTATGTGATAAATAGTATAGGGGTCAACGGTAATTTTGTTGAATAGTGTGAGGGTTATTTGTGTGAATTTGTAATAGTTGCCAGTTGGCCATGAACTTCAATAGACGAACAAAGAAGAGAAATGATATCGATGTTTTGAGCCTATCTTCCATCAATTGGGGACAAGGGTCAACAATACTCAACATCCTATTCAATGTTTTCAAAACCGAACCAGACGTTGAATCAGTCTCCTTACTGATTAGAGGTTCAAACGGTCGGACTGGATTTAATAACCGGATGATTTTAAAACATTTTATATATATATATATATATATATATATATATATATAGGGAAAGGTTACATTGGTAACCCACTCCAACTGTGGTAACCTATTAACTCATTTTCATTGGTTGTTAAAATAAAGCCTTTTGAAATGAGTGGTCCATATTCAATCTGAAAAAACATGTGGATGAGATTTGTTTAAGGGTATTTTTGACATTTGGTGGGATGTACTTGATTCCTTTTTTAAAAAAAGTTTACCTCCCAATTTTTTAAACACTTATAACTTTTATATACATTATTATTTTTTATAAAAATTTCACCATTAAATTTGCCACTTTTTTATCTTTAATTCAAGTATAATTTTTTCAAAATTTTTTAAAATTTTCGTAATTTGCACTGATGTAGCGACATTTTACACTGATGCAACGACGTTTTACACTGACGTAACGAAATGCATTTTTTTACACTGATTTGACATTTGGTGGGGTGCACTTGATTTCTTTTTTAAAAAAAGTTTACCCCCAATTTTTTAAACACTTATAACTTTTATATACATTATTATTTTTTTATAAAAATTTCACCATTAAATTTGTCACTTTTTTTATCTTTAATTCAAGTATAATTTTGTCAAATTTTTTTAAAATTTTCGTAATTTGCACTGATGCAGCGACGTTTTACACTGATGCAACGACGTTTTACACTGATGCAACGACGATTTGCACTGACGTAATGAAATGCATCTTTTTACACTGATGTAATCACAATGATGTATCGAGCTGAATTTTACAAAGTTTTCGTAATTACACTGATGTAAGGATCTGGATTTTTTCAAAGTGTTCTTAATTTTTTAAAATATTAATGAACTAATTTTTGTAATAAAAAATAATTTGTAACAAGATGGAAAGATTTTACGTTGGTGTAATTGCAAACGCTCGAAAAAATGAGAGAAAATTACGAAAGCTCAAAATAATTTGTAAAACATTTTAAAGATGGAAAGATTTTGAAAAAACGAGACAAAATTATTGTATTTATTGTTCGTTACGTTGGTGTAATTACGAACGCTCGAAAAAATGCAAAAAAATTGGCATGACTATTATGGAATTAACGAGAAAAATATAACGAGTTTAATGGTGTAATTTTTATAAAAAAAATAATATATTATAAAAAGTTATAAGTGTATAAAAATCAAGGGGGAAACTTTGATTTAAAAATATTAATGAACTAATTTTTGTAATAAAAAATAATTTGTAACAATATGGAAAGATTTTACGTTGGTGTAATTGCAAATGTTCGAAAAAATGAGAGAAAATTACGAATGCTCAAAATAATTTGTAAAACATTTTAAAAATGTAAAGATTTTGAAAAAACTAGAGAAAATTATTGTATTTATTGTTCGTTACGTTGGTGTAATTACGAACGCTCGAAAAAAATTCAAAAAAAAATTGGCATGACTATTATGGAATTAACGAGAAAAATATAACGAGTTTAATGATGTAATTTTTATAAAAAAATAACATAGTATAAAAAAGTTATAAGTGTATAAAAATCAAGGGGGAAACTTTGATTTAAAAAAAGGAAAATGGATATATTTTTATGATGTGGGTGAATCTGATTGGATTAAATAAGTTAATAAATGTCCATAATGCCCTCATTAAAGCAAAAGAGAATCTATGATGTGGGTGAATCTGATTGGCTTAAATGGGTTAATAGGTTACCACAAATATGGTGGATTCTTATTTGAACCAAATCCTATATATATATATATATAGGGAGGTATTCCATTAAGAACCACTTTTATGGTAGGAACTTGAGAAAACTGCATAATACACTTGTACATTATGCTTTAAATTTTGTACATGGAGTGGTTATTTATAAGGGTAAAATAGTAACTTCTCATACTTTAAAGGAAAATTACTTTTATACCCTTAAAAAATGTGGTTCAAAATTAGTTTCTTTGGTTCTTTCATATTTAGTGGTTTTTAATAAAATAAGTCCCTATATATATATATATATATATATATATATATATATATAGGGTAAGGTTCAAATGGTAACCCACTCCAAGTGTGTAAACCTATTAACTCATTTTCATTGGTTGTTAAAATAATGTTTTTTGAAATTAGTGGTCCATATTCAATCTGAAAAAAGTCAAAAAAACATGTGGATGAGATTTGTTTAAGGGCATTTTTGACATTTGGTGAGGGTGTACTTGATTGCTTTTTTAAAAAAAGTTTACCCCCCAATTTTTTAAACACTCATAACTTTTATATACATTATTATTTTTTTATAAAAATTTCACCATTAAATTTGTCACTTTTTTATCTTTAATTCAAGTATAATTTTTTCAATTTTTTTTAAAATTTTCGTAATTTGCACTGATGCAGCGACATTTTACGCTGATGCAACGATGTTTTACACTGATGTAACGAAATGCATTTTTTTTACACTGATTTAACATTTGGTGGGTGTACTTGATTTCTTTTTTAAAAAATGTTTACCCCACAATTTTTTAAACACTCATAACTTTTATATACATTATTATTTTTTTTATAAAAATTTCAACATTAAATTTGTCACTTTTTTATCTTTAATTCAAGTATAATTTTGTCAAATTTTTTTAAAATTTTCGTAATTTACACTGATGCAACAACGTTTTACACTGATGCAACGACGTTTTACACTGATGCAACGACATTTTGCACTGACGTAACGAAATGCATTTTTTACACTGATATAATCACAATGATGTAACGAGTTGAATTTTTACAAAGTTTTCATAATTACACTGATGTAAGGATCTGGATTTTTTCAAAGTGTTCTTAATTTTTTAAAATATTAATGAACTAATTTTTGTAGTAAAAAATAATTTGTAACAAGATGAAAAGATTTTACGTTGGTGTAATTGCAAACACTCGAAAAAAAAGAGAGAAAATTACGAACGCTCATAAAAACATGTTAAACGAGATTTTGAAACATTGTAAACGAAAAAATGAGATAAAATTACGAACGCTCGAAAAAACATGTTAAACGAAAAAATGAGAGAAAATTACGAACGCTCGAAAACATTTTAAAGATGTTAAACATGTTAAACGAGATTTTGAAACATTGTAAACGAAAAAATGAGATAAAATTACGAACGCTCGAAAAAACATGTTAAACGAAAAAATGAGAGAAAATTACGAACGCTCGAAAACATTTTAAAGATGTTAAACATGTTAAACGAGATTTTGAAACATTTTAAACGAAAAAATGAGATAAAAAATGTTATTTTATATTTTCTCGTAATTTTATCTCATTTTTTCGTTTAAAATGTTTCAAAATCTCGTTTAACATGTTTAACATCTTTAAAATGTTTTCGAGCGTTCGTAATTTTCTCTCATTTTTTCGTTTAACATGTTTTTTCGAGCGTTCGTAATTTTATCTCATTTTTTCGTTTAAAATGTTTCAAAATCTCGTTTAACATGTTTAACATCTTTAAAATGTTTTCGAGCGTTCGTAATTTTCTCTCATTTTTTCGTTTAACATGTTTTTTCGAGCGTTCGTAATTTTATCTCATTTTTTCGTTTACAATGTTTCAAAATCTCGTTTAACATGTTTTTATGAGCGTTCGTAATTTTCTCTCTTTTTTTTCGAGTGTTTGCAATTACACCAACGTAAAATCTTTTCATCTTGTTACAAATTATTTTTTACTACAAAAATTAGTTCATTAATATTTTAAAAAATTAAGAACACTTTGAAAAAATCCAGATCCTTACATCAGTGTAATTATGAAAACTTTGTAAAAATTCAATTCGTTACATCATTGTGATTACATCAGTGTAAAAAATGCATTTCGTTACGTCAGTGCAAAATGTCGTTGCATCAGTGTAAAACGTCGTTGTATCAGTGTAAAACGTTGTTGCATCAGTGTAAATTACGAAAATTTTAAAAAAATTTGACAAAATTATACTTGAATTAAAGATAAAAAAAGTGACAAATTTAATGTTGAAATTTTTATAAAAAAATAATAATGTATATAAAAGTTATGAGTGTTTATAAAATTGTGGGGTAAACTTTTTTTAAAAAAGAAATCAAGTACATCCACCAAATGTCAAATCAGTGTAAAAAAATGCATTTCGTTACATCAGTGTAAAACATCGTTGCATCAGTGTAAAATGTCGCTGCATCAGTGCAAATTACGAAAATTTTAAAAAAAATTGAAAAAATTATACTTGAATTAAAGATAAAAAAGTGACAAATTTAATGGTGAAATTTTTATAAAAAATAATAATGTATAAAAGTTATGAGTGTTTAAAAAATTGGGGGGTAAACTTTTTTTAAAAAAAGAATCAAGTACACCCTCACCAAATGTCAAAAATGCCCTTAAACAAATCTCATCCACATGTTTTTTTGACTTTTTTCAGATTGAATATGGACCACTTATTTCAAAAAGCATTATTTTAACAACCAATGAAAATGAGTTAATAGGTTTACACACTTGGAGTGGGTTACCATTTGAACCTTACCCTATATATATATATATATATATATATATATATATATATATATAATTTGAATTTTTTATTTATGTAAAAGAATTTTTACATATATCACCTTAGCAAGAATTTTTGTTACATATTTAATCAACTCTTAAAATCAATTACATATTTCTTTTTTAAAGACAAAAAATATGTAATCAACTAATTTATTTGAAAGAAGAAATATTTAAAAAAAGCAAAAATATGTATTTATTTGGATATATATAATAAATGATGTTACGAGGAGAAAATATATAAATGTCACTTAAGTAAAAGCGTTCTACGCACAGCAGGCTTTCTTATATGTACCGGGCAATTCTTAGGAGAAGTAAAGTTATAAAGGAAACCTATACCCTCTCATGTATCTTGACGTCTATTTATAATTTATATTCTCATGTATCAAATGTGGTTTGGCCCAATGATGTTATGATGATACCAAGTGATTTTTCAAGTATAGTGAAAATTTGCTATTTAAAAAATTTTATACCCTGATGTGCCCCCATCGCACTTGAACTTAATGTCTTAATGATACAAGCTTATGTTTGTTGTTTGCATCAGGGCTAACCCATCTTTTATTTTTTTAAGCCTTATCTTTAGGCCACCATCTCTCTTGGGCCCTCTTATTTATAAATTTTTCATAGTCCATTAGACATTTAGCCCAAGATGGTAGACAGTTTACTCCTAGCTAGAGAAGCGCAAATCGGGTTTTTTTGGAACCGGTTTCAGTTCCGGTCAACAAAGTCAAGACCCTATTCCGGTTTCGGGTTTCAACCGGTTCTGACCTGTTTTTGACCAGTTCGGGTTTTGGTCGATTCCGGTTCGGGTTTTGGCCGGGTACAGGTAGAACCGGTTCTAGTTTTCCCGGTTCCGGTTCTAATTTGTCTGCAAAAACCGGACCCATTTGTACCCACCGGTTCGGGTATGACCGGTTCCGGTTCATGTTGTCAGGTCCGGTTTCGGGTCCGTTTTTTGCCCACCTCTACTCCCAGCTCCTCATAGGTTTACTAAATCAATCGTTCATTCATGATTCGTTTAGGGTTCTAGAAGATGAAGAGACAAACTGAAGGAAGAATTGAAGCCACAGGACGTAGGAGACAAAGGGTCTGGTTTGCATTTTCTATCATACGCTTTAAGACACCAAAAAGCTTGAACCAGCCCTGTTTTACATACAGATGAGTAAGTTACAATCTAGTTTTATCAAGGAAAGAATGATCTTCTTTGTGTTGTGAATCAGAGGACGTACATGTTCCGAGTTAGATTATGACAGATATGATGTGTTGTTTGAAACGAACTTGCAAATATATCATGGCATTGAATGTTTACGGCTTTACGCTATGTTTAAGAGTTTATTTAACGAGAGAAAAGAATGGGAATGAAAGGGAAGAATTCATTTCTTTTCATTTCCACTCATTTCTTTTCCTTCCTTTTTATTTTCTTTTCTATTCTCTCATTTAATAAACTCTCATTTTCCTTTCTGTTCACTCATTTAATAGACTCAAAAACATAGCGGTAAAGTAAATCCAATCCACGATTGTATAATTTGGGTTTTTTTTTGAACGACAATACTCTTCTACTCTTATTCATAAACTACTCCTAATATACTCTTAGAAACGTGAAATTGGCATTAGGGATTCGTGATGCGTATTCCTCCAAACCCTTCAAGACAAGAGCTCATATGAGTTGAAAGAACTTGCCTTTAACTTCAAATTTTGTGTGTACATTTCACTCTTTGGATGGAAACCAACTCTTTATCCATTATTAATTGTTACAAAATTGTATGAAAGACCAAATCTTTAATCTTTAAAATAAGAAAAGACTTGAAAAGTTGCAAGTTTTAGAATACAATGTGTCCCCAATATATTATCTGTATCTATCAGAAGAAATCTATAGGGTTTTAGATGAAATTGTGTTCTTAGATGTAATATTTAGCTGTGACTATGTGATCAGTTCACATGAAATTGTGTTCTTAGATGTAATATTTAGCTAAAACATGAAGAACAGATTTTGCTATAGATTTGCATACTAGCTTGGAGATTTTATGACCTAAAAGTCAAGATCAGGAATTCTAAATGTTACATTAAATCATTTCAATAATCATCGATCAATTCATAAGATCACAACATATATTTTCAATTAATTCGATTATATGGACAACAGATGAGTCTGTAAACAGCAAAAACGGTATAATTTCTGCAAAATTGTTTACGATACCTTCGATCCGGTTGTAGAATCGGATTCGCCCTCGCGAAGCTTGTTATATTCTTCCAGCTCTTCATAATACACGTCCCATACGCACCGAACACAACCGCTGCCACAGCAATCCCCCGGCAACGGTTTCTCCGGCGGAGGAGGGATCTCCGACGACTTCTGCGTTTCCTTTGTATCCTTAACGATGCTCGAATCTTCACCTGATTTTATTTCCTTCTTAACATCAGATTCATCCATGGTGCTGTTGTAATTTGAATCGAATCTGAGATCGGGATGACTTGTGGTTGTGAGAGAAGATTGAATTGAATTGCGATGAGATTGATTAATTGCGGTGGTGATTCGTTGAAAACGCGTGAATCTCATAGCCGATCGACGGCCAACGCCCCCATGATGTCGGAGGTTTATAACACGGCGGAGCGTCGGCGGTGATGCATACAACCTTTGATGAATTGCTTCCATCAATCCATGTACGCTTCTTAAACAATCGGAGGCCTCAACTGCAAGAATAATTAACAATTTTCCACCGGCCTATTCCATTTTTTTTTTTTAACTTTGTGGACATGATTTCAATATTTTCTTATATTTGACACTAAGTTATATGCTCGAGCGAGAAATCTCATAACTATGTAAATCTCCCAACATTATCTCAGACTTATGTCTCGTATCGGATTTAAACATAACCTCTTCCATCCTCTCTTATATGGATATATTTAAGTTATCAAAAATACTTAAAACATAGCAGTATGATGTCATACGACCTTATAATATGAGTAATATGATAACATACAATAGACATAAGATTTTAGTCAAACGATCAAAGTCGTAACATATTACATTAATCATTCGTATGAATTGTATAGTGTTATATGACCATACTAATATATACACTATGATACCGTGCAATCAAGATTCCATGAAAGGTGTTCAAATAACACTATTGGATGAATGTATGCCACCATCATTCTATTTTGAAAATCATCATCTATATGAATAAGTAATGATGTATAATCGAACCAGAAATAGCACCGGACATGCTAGCTTACGAAAATATCATCATTACCATCGTACTCAATATGTCTTGTCATTAATAATTGTAAATAATATAAAACAAAATTTAAAAGTTCTTTGTCTATGTTGATGTATATTTTTAACATTAATATTTTTAGAACGATAAATCTATTATACTCTTAAATTACTTGAAACTAAATTACATAATTGTCTGAGATTAAACTCATGACAGTATGACTTTCATTCTAAAAGGCTAGTCCCTTAATTGATTAACACATTGGTAAATGAAGCTTAAAAAGGAAAAAACATATATAAAAAATCGGTTTTTTTTTAATCTGATATTATCATTGATTAAGTTTCATCAATTCAACCGGTTGTCATCGTAACAAGACCGTCCAAGAGGCACAAATTCACCAACAGATTGTGCAACTGGTTCTTGATTTATCTGTGGTCTGATCCAAATTTTATAACATTGCCAATAACATAACCTATTATTTCTTTAAACTTGAATCCATTTTGTTGGAGAAAATCAACCATTGTAACATCCAAAGTTTTAGATGTCCTAAAATCAATAAAAAATCTTTCAAGAAATCGCACTTAAGCTTGATAAAAGTCTTTGATTAACTAATTAGCTTTCCAAGCTACAACAATACTTGCAATTATATGTTTTTATTATCAAATAAACATACTCAGTAAATTTATACTTTTGAGTGATGTTTGAAAAATATGTTTTCATTATCATAACTTAATAAACACACTCCCTTTTTAACACCTTTGGTTTACCTTAAATCTATCCCTCTTTGGGTTGCATACCCATTGTTACAAACCAAGGTAGCTAACATATGCCTTAAAACTAACATAAAACGATAAATATAGAAACAAACATAAATAAAAACAAGCACGTTTGTATCACAAGTTCGTATTCACTCTCGAGAGTTTGATGGCCTCTTCAAGCCTAACAGGAGTAGAAGTATTCCCACATAGTCATAGTTGTATACAAACCTTAGGAACTCCAACTTGAAACTATTCCATGGCGGGTGTCTCGGCTCGAGCTCAAAATAGAAACTTCTTTCTAAAACCGCTTTTTCATGACTAAACGTATCGAAAGAATACTTCCCATGGTATCTACCGATCCCACTTTGCCCAACTCCTCCAAATGGTAAATCGTCACATACAAACTGCGAATGGAACAACGCATATCTAGTCAATCATAATTTATCAAGTAGTTGAGTACCTCTAACCCATTTATAATTTGCTACACACATAATGGTAAAGTGTTTTGTAATTTGAATAACAATGTGTGTTTAAACGGTTGTAAACTTGTAATAGTGTTTAGATGTGCTTTTATGAGTACAAGTTGTAATTAATTGTCTTTTTTGATTATTTTAATAAAATCTGACCATTTAATTAAAATACATAAAATGATTAAAAAAAAAGAAACAAACAAACTTACCAAGTATATTCCCACTTTTCAGTAGGGTCTGGGGGAAGGATAGACACAAACCTTACCCCTATCCCAGTTGGGATAGAGAGGCCGCTCCGAAGGAGTCCCGGCTCAAAGCTATCGTTTGAAGTTGATCATCCCAACATTTTTAACGTTATTTTCACAAAATAAGTAAAACAACGTTAACATAAGTGCAATTTTACTTTGGCTCCTTGAGGACCTACACATATATACATTATAAGTGTGCACCACAAATGAGGCATGATTAAAAAAAGGAGATAATCAATAAAAGGTTTGTTAACCAAATATTAGGTTAAATAACTTTATGGATAAGAAGTTTGAATAATTTAGCATGTTTTTTTTTTTAGTTTAATCAATAAAATGTTTGTTAACCAATTCAGAGGTGTCCTTAAAAGCAGGGGCGGATCTACATAGGGGTTACGGGTTCACCGGAACCCACAGCGATTCGAAGCGTTAATAGGGGAAAAAGAAATTAAAGGGTTAAAAAATATGGTGAACCCATTAGTATTTTGAAGGTGAATCTTAAGCATATAATTTTCAAATAGTCTAGTGGTAAGGGAATCCTGATTTCATCCCATAGGTCACAAGTTCAAATCTTGTTTCTTTTTTTTCACCCCTTTTTTCCTGTTTTTTTTTTAAGTTTGTGAGGTTATTTTTTTTTTAAAGTTAAAACCACACTATTTCTCATACCCCACGCCCCCAAACCCATTCGGATTCACGATCAAAAATTCCCACCCCAAAAAAAACCCTACAACATCTCCCTTCCGGCCTTCCGCATCTGCCCTGCCCCTTTGCCACCGGCCCCTCCGGGCTCCCTGCCATCCGGCGACCACCGCAGCTTCTCCCTGGTCGGGATCTCCCTGTGGCTTCTACGGTTCTCCCTGGCTCCCTATGGTTGCGGCAACTGACGACTCGAGGAGTGCGACCGAACCAAAAAAAATGTATCTAATTCTGTGAAATTAGTATTAAACATTTGAACTATTGATTTGTTTAGGTATTTCGTGAAATTAGTGTTGTTTTGTTTGGTTATTTTGTGAAATTAGTGTTGATTTTTTTAGGTATTTTGTGAAATTAGTGTTGATTTTTTAGGTATTTTGAGAAATTAGTATTGATTAATTTAGGAGAACCGCCACTTGGACCCGCTAGGGCGTGTGACCCCGTTGATCTAGAGCTCAAAAATCTTAAAAGAAAGTGCACTTTGTACCTCCAAACTCTTTAATGACAATGTTTTCTAACTTTCATCGTTGACTTAATATATCGCGCTGTTATTACGTGGTGAACATTACAAACTCAAACCGTCGACCCGACCCGATTTTTTTTGGTCCGGTTCTATTTAATCGAAACGTCTGAAAATAGTGAACTCACTGAAAAAAAATTCCTGGATCCGCCACTGCTTAAAAGCTATCAAATAACCAACCTCTAACCGATTAAAAGGTAGTCTCTTAATGGAATTATAAAAGTGCTATATCCCTGTCTGAATTGATAGTGTCACTTTACCATTTTATGAAAATTGGTTTTGCATATGATAAAAATTTGGATCAACTTGTATGAAATTCTATGTAGCAGGGTGTTCATTAACGGTCAGGTTTACTGTTTGGAATTTAAAACCTAAAACTGATCACGCAAACTAAGAGTTTGTTCATTAAAAGGCTACCTAATCAATAAGAGATTTGAATTTTTATTTATTTTTTTTTCTAAAGAAACACCTCTAAATCAGTCAACCAACCTCTTAACCATTAAGTTTTAAACAAAGTAATTCGAACATCTTACGAACTCAACATGTATAATGAACCAAACAACCTCTAAGCAAAACATATATCTCCATTATTTCTTTTTTCATTATTAGCCCCCCTTTGCAGTGCGCGCATATAATGTATATATGTGTCGCCTCTTAAGGAAATAACGTTAAAACCATTGGGTTAGTCGGTTAGTTAGGCATCATGAGCCGGAGATCTCTTTACGGGGTAGGGGTAAGGCTATCTATATCTTACCCTCCTCAGACCCTACCTTAGCTTGCTAATAATAGGATATACTAAGTACGACGATGATGATGATGATGATGATGATATTAGAATCTACGATCATCATACGCATACTATTCATAAAAAAATCATTATCATTTTTAAAACAAAATGCAAATCAAGGCATTTTAGAAAGAAAGGAAAAGGAAAAAAAGCTGTTCAAACTGACAAACAGAACCGTTTTGGCGAGTCAAACTAACCCAACCAACTCCGCCGCTTTGTTTGCTGTTTTTTAAAACTGTTACTTCTAGAATGAAATACATTAACTTAACATATGAAAAGCATAATATGATTATCCAAATTTTTAAAGCTAATTCATGTGCCATATCTAAATAATCCCTTTCAAAGTAGCAATTACCTGAATCATGGTGTCATTGAAAGTCACACTCCCAGATGATGTTCCCGCCAAAATTAGTTTCTTGAAATTTTCATTTTTGGTGAATGCATAAAGAGCAAGAGGCTTTGGTTTAGAGTTGATAAATTCAATGCTTTCTTCAATATTTTCCATCTGTTGTAACAAGAACACACCTTAAACCACCAATGCCTTCATAAAAACCTTGCAAGAATATCGATTCGACAATTCGTTCTTACGGTGATGATCGGAAGCAAAGGGCCAAATATCTCTTCATTCATGATCTCAGCATCTAGTGGCGGATCTAACAAGATTGTCGGTTCAATGATCCTGTGAAATGTATGTGTTATATATCAGATGCAAGATTATAACATCGAGTTAAAACTAAAAGATAAAAAAAATAAATAAATAAATAAATAAAATAAAATAAAAGATTATTACAAGTTCGAGTCGTCAAATGAACCACCATAAACTATACAGTTTGCTACAGCAGGATCTTCAAGAAAACCTCGCAGTCTATTGAAATGGACCTTGTTGATGATTTTTGAGTGGTTTTTCAACTTTTGCACATTATCCCCATAAAATATTTTGATGGTCTTCTTTAGTTGTTCAATCTATAATGAGAATATAAATATGTAAAAAAAATAAATATGTAAAAACATAAATATGTAAAAAAACTAGAAATGATCATAAATATTAGATACCAGCTTGGATGCAAACTTTTGTTCCACAAGCATATAATCAATTCCTATGCAAGCTTGTCCAGCACAAGCACCCCACTTTCCACTAGCAACTCTTTTGGCAGCCACCTTGAACCACCACATTCAACTTTCATATGTTAAAGCACAGAAACTCATACAGGTACAGTTAGACGTGTTAACTGTCCGAATCTGACGATCTTGATAAAGATTCGTAATCGAATTGCTAACTATAGTTCCAGGAAAGAAGAATCCAAACTTTTCAAACAGGCCAGTTTGATGATTTAAAGTTATAGTTTTGGTGGTTAGAATGGATTTTTTTTATCAAAATCATTAGTTTGTATTAAATATTTTAAAATGATAAACACATGCATAATCACATATTTGAAAATAAAAAAAAATGAATAATAAGGTTAAATGATAGGTTTGGTCTACCAATTCCAGGTTCCAAACCAGACCATGAAAACTAAATTGTTTGGATCTCAAACCGACTAAACTGGTCTGTTAGCTTTGGTTTGGGTGGTTCAGTCTGTTTCAATTGTCTATAGGCACCCCTACTGGCCGAATCTATGTGCATTTCAATCCGGGTTTTTTTCGTCCTAAAAACTTTTAATATATGTGTATATATATATAGACCGATACTGATTAAAAATTCCTTTTTTCCATCATCACTCACTAAAATTCTTAGATCCGTCACTGTTTACAACAATGACATTTGAAAACGGATCCCAAGGTTTTCCCTTCGCTTTAGTCCCTGAAATGATTAAGCCGCCGTTGTGTGAAACAAAAGAAGAACAAAGAAACCTTCAAATCTGAGTTAGGAAGGCAATCAAAGATGGCAGGACATTTTCCTCCAAGCTCTAATGTGACAGGAGTTAAGTTCTTTGCTGCTGCAGCCATGACAATCTTTCCCACTCTTCTACTCCCTGAAAACATGACACAAATGAGCAAGCAACCAGTGACGGAGATTGGCTCGTTATACAGGGGTTGGGGGCAAACTCATAAATCTAGGGGACAAACTCACCACATAAAAACACATAAAATTAAACTACGAAGCGAAAAAACAGGGTCCCCTGTCCCTAAATATCCTCCGCCCCTGCAAGCAACAAACCATTAATATTGTAATCTAACTAACAACTCACCTGTAAAGAATATTTTGTCCCATTGATACTCTAGCAGTTGGCTGGATACTTCCTGTCCACCTTCTATAACCGTAACGGCTTTCGGGTCCAAGTAACATGGCAATGTGTTGGCGAGAAAAGATGAGCATTTTGGGGATAACTCGGAAGGCTTTATTACCACTGTATTGCCCGCGGATATTGCTCCGATCAACGGATCCAATGTTAATGCTGTAAAGAAAACTTTTGCGGTTGATAAGGGTGTTCAAATTCAAATATTTAAAATTTTAGATAGTTGATTTCAATATCTTAATCCAAATCAGTATCCAAAATGTCAGATATCAAAAAATTTCGAATGCGGACTCAGATTGTGAATCGATATCCAAAATAATAAAAAATATGTATATAGATACAAAAATATAAAATTTCGGGTTACATTCAGATTTCATATTTAAAAAAAAAATAAAATATATATAAAAATAATATTTCAGATGATTCGGATATCTAATTTTTCAAACCACTATCCTAAACTTAATCCAAATTTTACAAACATCTAAAATTTTAAATATCAGTATTCAGGTTCATAATTTAAAATAATTATAATTTGGTTTTGAATTTGGATATTTTCCGTACACTACATGTGAGGGCACCCGAAGATGATGAAAGGACTATAAAACTTGCTTACAGATTGGAAAGTTCCAAGAACCAATGATGAGGACAAGACCAAGTGGTTCAGACAACACTTGTCTACTTGCTGGGAAGAAAACTAGAGGTAGCCAACCCTGTTTTGAAATTAAATATTATTAGTATTTTTTTTCAAACGAGAAATGTATTATATTTTTAAATTACTCTTATATTAATATTTTTATTGTCTGGATTTAAACCAATGACGTAAAACCTTATAGTAACAAAATAAACACTAAATTCACATGTGTATAAACATCATTATTAATTTAAAAGTAACTTAGCTAAAAAATATTTTTTTTGAACGGCAAACTTGGCTAAATCATAACTCTTAGTTATGATAAAAAAAATTACAATAAATCCGAATTCTATCTAATTTTAACACATATACTATATCTAATACTCTAACTCAAACAGAATCGAACCTTCGTCGGGGAAATCCATTTGTCGATACATCTCAATGCATGATCAGCTGATTTCTTCACCACCCCAACCTGTCAGTTTATTGTAATCATTCACTTTTGTTAATAAAATAAACCATGGATGTTTCGGATTTAAATATAACGTGTCTAATACCTAAAACCCGATCCGATTATTTCGGGTCTTTTCAACCCCTAGCTATATAGCCTATAATTGTTCTAGATCAACATGAAGATTTCAAAATCAACACTGGATTTGAGAGACTTACTTCATCACGATATGATTCAACAGGATGTTTTCCGAGTTCAGATTGAAGTAATTTGAAGAGCGTATCTTCGTTTTCATGAATCAGTCTTAGAATTGCTTGAAGCTGTGACTTTCTCCAATCAACGCTTCTGGTTTTACCGCTCTTGAACGTCTGCCGGAGCTCCTCCACCCTCCGTCGCATCTCCTGATCGCCATTCATGGATTCTCCTCTGCAACAGCCAACTGCTACATGTGCCAAGTATTAATGGTGAGTGCTTTAATTTTTATTTTTATATTATATTATTATTATAATTTTGAACAGGCGTGCTTTAATTATCAGGGTAGTGATTTGTACAAAAAAGCAAGGCGGTGTCCGTAATAAATTTCATCTGTTGATCGCTGCAAATTGTAGGTATTAGGTAGTACAGACTCACATGCGTATCTGTATGCTGACCATGTGTACTGATGGGTGATAGAGGCGTGAGAGGGGCCGGTCACATCCTCATGCCGCCCTCCCTTCATTACACCGGGGAGTGACTGGGCGCTACCAGCACAGGGGTGAGAAGCATCATGGGGCGAAGGAAGAAGAAAGGAAGAAAAAAAGGATGATGAGGGGTAATGATGCGGAGTGATTTGAGATTGATGACAGCACATGTGATGATAATGTAGAGTGATGAGGGATGATGACATTGGTTGTTTATATGACGTCTACGTGAACTACTTGTGGAGTGATGGGTATGTCACCATTACACATGGCCTCATGTGTAGTTTTGGTCCTTAAATTTCTTAAACTACTAGTATGGTTTCAAACTTTATTTAAAGGTAATTTGGTCAATTATGTAAGATTAATTTGGTAACCTAAGGAATTTGATATATGCTATAAATGTCTAAAGTTTGGAATCATAGTAATTTATGAAAACTAGAGACTAAGAATGAGATACTAGCAAACCAAAATAGAGCATATCGGTTATTTACTCAATTTTATTTTTAACTAACAAATTTTTAAATGGTACCAACATGCTCATATTTTTTAAAATAATGTTTACATACTTCTTTTACACTTCTTGTATGAGTTTATTGTTTAAATACATTACTCATTAATTTTTAGCGTTAATTATTGACTTTGCATATGTGTTAACTCTTGCATAGACAGATACGAGTTTAATCGTCGTTGGAGCAACGCATGCCTGAACACTTGTATGAAGAGAAACTATACATCTCACATTAGCCTATATGAGATAAAACTTAGTAAATGAATGTTAAAAAAAAAAAAAGAAAGAAAGATAAATGTGTGAATAAAGTGTATTTTTAAACCATCAATTATGTGAAACTCAACAGATAATATATATGTATAGACACAGAGCATGTGTGTATGCATGTGAGTTGAGTTGTAAGAATACGAGTTAGTTCATTAAAA
The DNA here is from genome assembly GCA_009363875.1 of Mikania micrantha. Classification (NCBI taxonomy): domain Eukaryota; kingdom Viridiplantae; phylum Streptophyta; class Magnoliopsida; order Asterales; family Asteraceae; genus Mikania; species Mikania micrantha. Next base: position 84,580,027 of record CM018697.1, read on the forward strand.
ATGTCAGAAGAAGAAAACTGTGTTTATATAAAGCGCGTCTTAGAAAATATTAACAAGCCCGTCTAGCTCAGTTGGTAGAGCGCAAGGCTCTTAACCTTGTGGTCGTGGGTTCGAGCCCCACGGTGGGCGTTTATTTTTATTACTTCATTTGTCCTTCCCTGTAAACCTGAGTTCTGGTGTTCTAACCCTGCTGCTCATGCACCCACCTTTTTGAGCGATTGTTTATTTGACCTGCATCTGGCTGATTGTGCATTTGATACACCGTATAGACTAATTTTGGGATTCTTATTTTGGGCTATGTACACAGTTTATTATATATATGTATCAGTTCATGTTAATGCTATAGCCTATATGTCTTCTTTCATGGTGATGTTCAGTGACGGAACTTGAAAAAAAACTCGGATGGGGCCGAAGGATTTTTTGACGAAATACTACTAAATCGACCCCTAGGCCCTAAGGAAGATCCGTACCTTGTGATGTTATCCTTGATTAGATATATTATTGATGATATTTTTGTCATATATGTTATTTACATTAATGGGATCATTAGTTTGATATGATATTATGATATGTGTTAACTTTGGTCTTTGATATGTTTAATCTTCATTTATTTGGGCAATCTAAAACTCTTACCTTCTCAATTCTAATCTTTGCTGATTGATGTAGACTATTTTACACTAGCGTACAAATATTTGATACTTCTAACATCTTTGTTAATATAGCTATTTTTTTTTATAGATGGTGATTTTGTTATTTGCACTCATATATAGTAATTATGCTATTTCTATTTACATCCTAAGGCTATGCCGCATGCCCAATGGGTAAAGAAACCCAAGTAAAGGCTTAAGGACCATAACTTTTGTATTTTTTATATGCAGCTTTTATTTATAATAAACGAGCTTTAATTTAAAGTATGGGACTTTGTTATATCTACAAGTAATGAGCTTATAATTAGATTGATGGCTCTGACTAGAGGCGAACAAAAAAACCAGTCCGGGTCTACAAATCGGTATTTAGTTGATCTCAAACCTATTTCTAGTTAAACCGCTCCGAATCACCGGTTTGGCATAGATTCGAGATTTTTGCCGTTACAACCGTTTTACAAACCAACCCAAACCAGTTTTAAACCCCTCCAAACCGGTTCCTATAGGTTTGGCATCCCCTTCTCTTAAACCGGTTTCCAAACCGAACCGGTTTTACCTCAAACCGGTTTAGGACCATCATTGACCAAACCGGACATGTTCCTAACCCGAACCGGTTTGGAAAAAAAATAAAAAAACAGTTTGTGCACCACTAGCTTTGACTAATGAAAACTAAAATGGGCTTTACAGATCTTGATTTACCATTTGTGTCCCGTATTTTGATTACATATCTCAAGCACAAATCAAAAAGTCCTTAAATTTTAACTTAACTTAGGTGGTGTTTGTTTTTTCATATGCAAAATGTCTGTGGTCTGTGGACCACATCTGCAGACCTCTTTTGCAGAAGAGGTGGACCAAGTCCCTGCAAGAAGAACTTTTTGAGGTGTTTGTTTTCTGAAAACTTTATCAAGCTCTTCCCAACCCACCGACTGCCCCAACCCCCCCCCCCCCGCGTCGATCATCCTCTTCCCCACCGGAACCCTCGATTGAACCAGGTGTTTGCTTGAGGCAGATGAAGCAGGATAAACCAGGGGCGACGACCGGAACCCTCGTTCTAAAACCCTAGATCGAACCCGGGTCGATTGGAGGTGCGATGGCCGTTCAGATCCTCCACAGATCGTCCACCATGTGAGAAGGAGACAACCGGAAAAGGGGGAAACACGTTCGATTGGAGGTGCGACGGCCGTTCGATCCTCCACAGATCCTGGATTGAGAAGGAGACTTCGATTGAGAAGGAGAAGGCGGAGGAAGGCACGGCGGAGGAGGCGCAGCGGTGGGGGAGGCCGGCGGTGGAGGAGGCGGCTGTGTAGGGGACTTGGGTGGTTGATGAAGTGAGAAGAGGTTGGAAGAGCTCAGAAGAGCTTTGTGACACCTCGCAATTTCCAGGTCAACATTTATTTTATTTTAATAATAATGTGTATTATTATTTCATACGTGGCACTAGAATATTTGTATTTAGTGTGACACGTGGCACAACAGACCAAACACACCGATAATTCGAGGAATTATCGCACGAAACTCACACGTATCTTGAATGACGAACGTTGGTGAACGGATCGAACCACAGTACACTTTCACTGCACAATTAGGTTCCGGAGTACCTAAGTTAGTAGAACAACGCTTAAGTGTCGAGAAACGATGATCGTATTCGAGAAATACGAGAAATTCGGCTCAAAACTATGAAACTGGGCTTATTGGGCTCAACCGAGATCCATCGCGGTACGCGATGGGCAACTAGTTGGGCCTTCGCGGTACGCGACCCATGGGCGGGAGAATTTGAATTCTCCGAAAAGAGTCGCGGTACGCGACGACCGATCAACTTCCACCATCGCGGTACGCGGCGTGTTTCGGGAACAAAATTATTATTTTAATCGCCGCGGTACGCGGAACTGCTTTTTGGATAAGTGTCGCGGTACGCGACGACCCCAACACGCATAAAATCTTTATAAACCCAATGTTAATCATTTCTGCCGCCCTACACCACTTCTCTCGACTGAAACTCATCTTCTCCGACCCCCATCACTCTGTGAACGCCATTGTAAGGTAGCTCTTGTGTTCAATCTAGCCTAAAATCACTTGTAGTAACACATGCAAGCCTTATAGGCTACATGCATCACCACCATCACCATTATCACGAAATTTTGACGTTCTAGATATGCTATTTGTTGTTTGCTTACTGATTTAATGATTTGATGATGATCTATGATGATTTTATTTGAAAACCATGGTGATTTATTGATTTTGCTAGTAGATAGTTACTTTTATCAACATGCATGAATGATCCATGATGATCTAAGTAATTTTTGATGTTAAAATGTTGCTAGACATGATATTGATGATGTTCTACATGGTTTTGAATGATCAATGATGTCAAATATGGTCATTTGGTGGTTATTTCTAAATATGGTAACTTTATTGTTACAAAATGTGTGTTCTTGATGAAATGGCTACATTTGCATGTTTAGATCCATATGTTATGTTTAAAAATGATAGTTAGAAGTTAGATGGTGATTATTTGGTGCATAAGAATGTTTAGAATTGTCAAAAGGATGATTTTCATGAATGTTACTATAAATAGTAACTTTTTATCGTAAGTTCGCAACTTGTTGATAGGTATGATAATGTTATGAGTCTAACATGTTTATTTGGTAATTATATGATGATGTTGGAGGGAATATGTTATTGGGAGACTTGATTTTGTGTTATTTTCATAAGTTACTAAATATAGTAACTTTATTTTGCCAAGTTAATGATTTGTCACATGTTAGTTGTAATGATCATGATTAATGGGTTATTTAGGACTAAGATAATGATATTAGATGATGTTGGTTGTTAAACTTGATGAAATATGCTTATTTTAGAAACTTTCTAATTTTAGAAACTTTTACGCGCAAACTATGTTAAACCGGCTATGTGTAACGATGTGCTATTTGATGACATGCTCATTTAGGATAAATATGCATGCTAGAATAATCGGAATGTGATTTGATGCATGACTTGCCTAATGTGGAAACTTTCCTAAAATAGAAACTTACTATAAATAGTAAGTTTCCTCATAGGAATGATTTTTGGTATCCGTACACTTCACACGACACTAAATCGCACATTACACGAGCACTTGATCCAAAGCCGTCACCAACGGGTCGTTAGGTCAAACACGATCGATACGGTCAAACACGGTCAACTCGACCCACATAACCATTTAGTGTTGTTGAACACTAACACGGTCCGGTGAGACCCACATACGCAAACACGAACTCATAGTACCTATGTGATATAGGTGACTACTAGCCAGCGAGCTACACGAACTCTTTTGAGCAAACGCATTATCTAACTCAGGTGAGTTTACGGCCCCACTTTTACTCTGTAACTGCTTTTGCTAAACTATTGGGGTGAGAATACAATGCAACTGTTTTAGATATATGACTGGTATGTTGTGAAAACCAATTTCGAGTGTAACTATTATCGCATAAAGTCCTCACTTATCCTTACCGTTAGTTGTGTAACAAACGAGTCGTAATTACGTAGTACTACTGGGTTTGACTAGCCCCACTCGGCACCAATGTTGACTGGAGGTCATAACGAGTGTAATTTCGATGTTGATGTCGGGTTCAGCGATGACCCGCGGAGGCAAACGGAAACAGTCGAGTTTCGGTAAGATGAACTGACACACTCCACGGATCGTAGTATCCAACAACTAAACTTAACATACCCAGTATATGTCTGTTTACTATTTCTGTCTGTCTAAACCTGTGAACTCACCAACTTTTTAGTTGACACTTTTTCGCATGTATTCTCAGGTAACTAATGGAGCACACGCTAGGACGCTCACAAGGACACACTAAGGAGTCAAGCTTACATATAGACTCATGTCCTAGGCTTGTGTGCATTTGTTCTGTTTTGAAAACAATTTAACTATGTAGTGTCTGATACAATATACTTTCCGCTGCAAACTTATGTACTTTTGATGTTTAACACTTCCGCTGCTTAATTATGAAAACTTGTATTGTTTTACAATTTGTGTGAATGTGTAACTCATATAGAGTCATTCTATATGACCATGAGCTGTGATCCTGGCCACGTCACACCCACGTGGACTGACACCACGAGTGGGAATTTGGGGGTGTGACAAGCTTGGTTCATGTTTGCGCCAAGAAGAGGCCGGACAGACGTTTTTTAATGAAATGTCTTCGAAAAAACAAACAGTCTGCAGAGGGCCAACCTCTGCCCGCGTCTGCTCGGCGCAGACATAAGAGGCTAGAAGGGGTTTATTTTAAAAAAACAAACATCCCCTTAGAGTCTAAGAGATTTTGAGACAACCTTGTTTACATCATATACTTTTATTATTTTTGTTAACATTCATTGCTTATATTATATGTTATCTCTTATTAATTAAGTCATTTGCATGATTGTTTTTTTCATTTATCACATGGCTATATGGGACAAGGCATATGATATATAATGTTGTACTTTTCTGCATTACGCATTATTTTTTATTTTGTAAAATAACACATGGCTTGCAGGCTTGGTTTGGATGTTGAAAGATGATTTAATCTTCTAGCTTGTTTTAATAATTTACTATTTTTAAAATTACTTTAATCAATTCGTAAATTTAATTCCAAAGGAATCTAATGTAGTGATATCTCCTTCAAGTTTATTGATTATTGTTGTTTAAAAATAATAATAATTTAATTTAATTTAAAATATAATAAAATAGCAAAACTAAAAGGGCCTGGGCTCCAACAATGACGGAGCTTGAGTGGAGTAAGAGGAGACGGACGGAAATTTTTGAAACCTGAAATACATGTTAAATTTTTGAAACGAGGAGCGAAACCATTATTTTTAATTAAAAATAATATTTAGGCCGAAAAATTAACATTACGGACGGAAAAAGAGGAAGCGGTCATCCCCGACCCCGGCTCCTATAAAGCTTCGTCATTGGGCTCCAAGCCATGGAATGAGAATGAAATTAGCCAAGTCAAATGCACCAAAAAAACTTCCGCTCTGTTGCCGAGTTCATTTAAGGAAAGAAAAGAAATGAAATTAAAGGAAATGATACACATTTTTGTATTCCTGAGTTTCATTTAACTAAAAAAAAGTTATGTAACAAAATCATTTTGTAATTATTAAATCTTAATTAATTTGTATAATTTAATCTATTTTTTTAATAAACCCGTGTAATACATGGGTGACTAACCTAGTTATATAAATAATAGAGATTAGAAGTGTATTTTTAAGATAATTTTTAGGTTAGTTTGAGCATTACCGTATATATATTCTAGCCATAAGTCCGCAAGATTTGGTCCAGTGGTAAGATGCTCACACTTCCTATTGGAGGTTGTGAGTTCAGTTCTCATTGTTGTCAAAATTTTGTGAGACATGGCAATGACGTGCGACCCGGGTTATCACTCCGGCTTTGTGTCTGAGCCAAAAGGGTTTTTACGCGACAAGGTTAAATCTTCTTGCCCGGTTTTTCCCTGAAACGGTTGGTTGACGAGTCTTCGACTCCACCCAACTTGGCCAGTCAAGAAGGTTGGGTGGAGCCTCCGCTGAAATCGCAACATAGGGGAGCCTGTCTAATGCCATTGAAAAATAAATATACACCGCTGCAATTGTAGCATGAGTGTAAGGCTGAGGTTTCGATACTCAGTCACAGCACTCTGAGGCAACGATCTTGCCGTTGCATCAACCGCCGTTCTAAAAATATATATATTATAGCCATAAATAAATGTTAATAAAGAGAGAGATCCACAAACCAGATGGCATTGAATGAGAGGCATGGGATATGGTTTTATAACCGAGATTATGAGATTGAAACTGGCTCATACGGACATACCCATAGACATATAAAAATGACATATGTCGTATCCATAATACCAGGAACTTGAAGGATGAATATTCACATTACGCAACTTCAATCAAAAAAGCATTTTGACTTTTGAGGTCAAACTTAGCATTTCCTACGTTCAATATATAATGGAGTTAAAATAAAGTACTTATACTGACAGCAACCCTTTAAAGTTTTAACTACTTGTTACAGGTTCAATTAACCATCTAAATTCCCTTGATGATTTAAGGTATCCAAAAGTATTCAAATTACAGTCCAATGATTTTAATTAACAAACAAATTTACCCAGTATATTCTCACTATTCAGTAGGATCTAAGGTAAAAGAAAGAAGACAAACCTTATCTCTATTCTAGTGGGATAAAGAGGCTGCCTCGAATGAATCTCTGCTCAAAATAATTGTTTCAAGTTAATCATCTAAACGTTTTTAACGCTATTTTTACAAAATACGTAAAATAACGTTAAAATTGATGCAATTTTACTTTTGCCTATTGAGGGCGCATACACACACACACACACACATACATATATATACATACATATGCGTGCACCGCAAATAGGACGTTAGTCCAATGATTTTAATTCTGGAAGGTAAACTATGCCACTTGTGAGATTATCATACATTTATAAGATATAGGAAAGGAAATAAAGAGCACAATACCTTTGTAAGTTTCTATCACAAAATTCTATCATCTTTGTGACTAACATCAAAAGCTCCACAGGCAACTAATGAACCGGATTTTCCCCAGAAAAATCAACATATCAGACAAAAAAAACCAATGACAAACATTTTTCTACCATAGTACCTAAAAGGTGTCAATCTTAACCCAAAACAAAAGTATTGAGTTGTTTTGGTTGAACAATTATTATATTTTGGATGTGTATCATCTTAATATAATATAGGTCAAAAAATGTAATCTTAAAAGTAAAAACTGTGTAGATAAAATGGATTCACGTGTAAGAATAATAGATAATATATTTACTAAGAAAATCATTAAATATTATCCTAATAAACTACTTGTTAAGTTACAGCACATTTTAGATTAAACTAAATTGATACTTTATAAAATCAAACAATTTAGATCAAATCTGATTTTACTTAAAACATGTCCTAACTCACACCCATCATGGCCCGTTACCTAATCCGTCCATTTTGCAGAGCTTAATAGTACCTACACTTACAACTGATTATATCCAATTCTTTGCCCAAAAAAAAAAAGCATAGGTGCTTAAAAGAAAAAAAATTGATGAACGCCACCATTAGGCGTCCCTCACCAACCGGTCCCACAGCCAACATGAGGAAGGTAAATCTTGTGACTAGAAACTTACATTAAGAACAGGTAAAAGAAACTTACATTAAGAAGAGTTCCCAGGTATCAAAAGCACTACTTGTGTGAAAACCATTGTTTTTCCTTGCACAAAGGTGTCATCAACCTTACAGCAGATCAGAACACACACATGAGAAACTGTTATGGTCTTAAGAAATTTTCTTCAAAAGAACTAGAACAAGCATAACAAGCACGAATACAAGTTTTTAGGAAACTTCAACCCTCCTCGTTTTATCCGGGCTTGGGACCGGCTGAGTTTAACATGAAACCCAGGCAGAGTTAAAACTTGTACATCTATAAAAAATAAAAAAAAACAAAACACTAATCAACGCATATGCAACAAAATAACAGCTGCTACTATTTTTTAACTTGCAAACACAATAACCTATTTCCCATCAAGTAGGCAAAAATAGAAACCTAAGATTGAAAGATCCTACTTTCAAATGAATAAATTACACCCACCCTTTTTTTACTCACAGGCACGGATAACATGAAATTTTGAAAACATAAAATTTCAAAATAACTCCAGGTTAATCTTAATAAAAAATCCTGCTAGATTGTGCCTACCCTAATTCAGATTGTTGGATTACTTTTGTGTATGACATTGTGAAAGGCCAACAAGATTAATCAAAGAACAAATCAAAAAAACTAAGTTGAAAAATTTTAAATCAATAAGTATTAACAAATCAGATAAAATACCAAGTATTTTGTTCTGTTTGTTATCCTGAATTATGATGTGAATATGAAACAAAGTTCCCACTATTACAGAACAGCAGCAAAATAATAACATACCAACACACCTACAATCTAAGCATAATCTTACTTGATGCCAAGATGGTAATTTATGGTATTTTCAGGTGCCTATGAACCTTTAACTACACGCCCCATCTGCAAGGCGATAATGAAGGAAAAAAAGAAAGATAACAATTGTAAATCTTATAAAAAATCTTAAGAATTATAGAAAAACCTGAAGGTGGTGATCAGACAACAATGTTGGCACCACTGACCACTCTAGAGTCTAGCCTACACACTTAAGATAATCTTGTCATGCAAAGCATAAACGGGTGCTGATGATCCACAAGCAAGTACAATGATCCAGTCATCTTCAATCACGCTGATAAACATTTTCCAATCAGTAAACACTCATGGATTCAAAGCGTCACTGGCATTCCAGCCAAGTAAAAGAAAAGCATATGACAATAGAAGGTCGAAAACCAATGATGCTATCCATAAAAAGAATAGCACAAAATGTCAAGATGGGTTTAAAAGAAGATGGTAACAAACCAGAAGATAAAGGTTTAAATAGTTGCATGATGATAAAAAGGGAGCAAACATAATGCAATAGAACTCGGAAAACCCACTGATGGCCACCATGATGCATAGTAACATCAAAAGCAAGTTCCTTCTGCAAAACACGTACATAGCTAGTAAGATCAACTCCAAGTTCCTTATGCAAATTCTTTATAATGGTAACGCATGCTTCTACAAAAACCAGTTTGTGGCAATAGTACACCAATGTTCGATACCATCCTAACCTACACATTTAACCTAATCTCATCAAGCAAGCATACATAAAGAGAATTAGTAATCCGAGGAGCATAGCATGAAGAAAATAGCATGTTGATGATCCACGCGAAAACAAAATGATCCAGTTATCTCCAACGAACCTGTAGCAGTCAGCAATATAACCTTCTAGGCATCCCATCCAAAAGAAAACACATGACAATGTGACATGAACAAAATACATTTCATATCATTCACTTCCCATAATCATGCCTGCTGAAAGGGACTCACAAGAAACCAGAGATTACAAAGGTCCAAGCAAAGCACAAGTTTCCCGGACCTATCAGCAATTAAGCTAGATTTAAATGCTTGCATCATGATAAAAAAGCAAGAGAACAAATATGCAACAAGATCGCTATACGACTCGAAGAAAAACCAAAGGATGATGATAATCATGATGTGTGGTTGCCCAGACCTACAAACAAAATACATCATTGTAGCATTAACTGCAAGTTCCAAGTGATGATGAGAAGATGGAGAAACAATATTGCTAGCAAAAACAAGAAAAAGGATTACAGAAAACCACTGGTCATGATTGAACAACAGTATTTGATGTCATAACCTACACACATAACATAATATGTCATGCAAGCATAGACACAATGATGAGAAAACAAATATATGAAAAAATATATGAAGATAGAAGACATAAAAAACCTATGAAAAATAAGAAAATAAGAATTATAGAATGCGAATAGTAAATGATGAACAAGGACCATTAATGTTTGACACCAACCAACACTACAAAATATATCTTGTAATGCGAACTTGCAAGCTTAAAGATAGAAATCAAATAATGAACAGAATATAAAAACCAGACGTCAATGATTTGCCAGCAAGAGAATCAATCTTGTCAGTTTCAGTTGTCTGATTCCAAACATTCAGAAACCTGCATGACGACAAAATTTTAAAAAAAAAACCAAAAATGCAAAACAAAAAACAAAATAGCCATATAATAATCTTGTCAAAAAAAAACAAGCTGAGGACAGAAAAACAAAAAAAAAATAATGCTGAGATAAAAAAATAAAGGAATCACAGAAACACTAGCAGGTAATGGATTAAAAAAATTATAGACGCCATAGTGATCTACACATAATATATAATCTTGTCATGTAAACATACACACACAAGATGAAATAAAATGAGAACAGCGAGGGAAACTAAGTAGAATAGTGCTGCCGATCCACCAGAAAGCGCAAAGATCCAATCATCTTCCATCACACTGAACCTGTCGTGGGTTAATAATATATCTATTTAGGAATCCGAACCCAAGAGTGAGAATAACATATGATGATAGAAGACAAACCAATCATATCACATATAGAAAACATTACTCGATCAGAAAAACTTGATAAAAATATGACAAAGATTCAAAGAAGACATAAATTAATGGGATTTTTATATATAAGTAAGAGTTGACCCACCCCTTTTAGTTTGGAAAGGGAAATATGTTTCAAAACATACATAATAAGAACAGAAAGACATGAAAAGAAAGTATCACTCAAATCACACAAAAAAAAAATCACAAAAAATAGGGGTAATTTTTCCTAATTGCATATGTAAGTATATAACCCTACAAACTTGACATAAAAAAATATATTAAATATTATATATCGATAACCCTTTAAACTAATCAAAATATCTCATATATTCAGTATTTTTCACATATTTCATAAAAAAAAAAAAATTAATAAAACCATTTTACCCTTGCGATTTAAAATTTTTAAAATTTTATTTAGGACCATCTTAAAATAATGTTTTACTGCTCATCAAGGAACTAAATATTATTGAAGCAAGGATAGTATATTTAAATTGTGATAATCAGTATAACATCGTTAAGGAATAATATATATGAAATTTTTTTTAAAAAATGGGTAAATATGATATTTGATATGTTTTTGCAAAACATATGAAATAAATCCTGAAAAAATATAGGACAAACTGAAATGATGCGTATGTCACACTTTCTATAAGCAAGACCAAGGTCGAGAGGGATTCACAAAACAGATGGCATCAAACCAGAGGGGACAAAGTTCCAATCGAGGCAACAAAGTATCCCATACCTATCAACAAAAAAGCATGATTATACTTGCATAATGATAAAAGAAATAATGAAAAGAATAGCAATACGGTTCAAGAAAGATCCCACAAATGATACTCAGATGTGTGGTCACCCATCCAACCCACCACCAATATCAGACTACAGAGTTCTCTTTGAGTCTTTGTTAACAACTTAGAAAAAAAGTTTGTAACCATGGAATTATGAACAAAGAAAGGTATTAGGACACATGATCCCAAACAAAAGTTCTAAGTCATAGGTGGTGGTGGACAACAATGTTCGAAGCCATAGTAATTACCTACACACAACACATAGTCTCGTCATCCAATCATATAAGAGATGAGAATTTAGAGAGAACAAAATAATAGCCAGGAATAAAAATACAGGTGCTGATGTTCCATGGGCGAGTAGCACAATCTAATCATCAACAAACATTATCAGGCCTATGATATATTTATCCTTTCAGGCTTTTACGTTGATAAGAAAACATAAAATCAATGATGTTATAATAGAGAATATAAGGATTAAGAACACATATAGTAGATTGAGACCAACACAATTAAACCATTTAATGTTTCACACCAGCCAACCGTACAACAATCAATCTCGTCATGCAAACTCACAAGGGAAAAAGCAGATACCAGTTGAGCAAAATAATGGAAGCGGGGAAACACACAAGAAGAGCAGCAATCCAGTCATTTTCAGTTGCGTTCAAAATTGTGTCAACAACGTATCCCTGCACATCTAATTCCATGGGAGAAATGAACAAGTCACACAATCGTTCAAAATGAACAAGAAAAGCAACCTACACAATCTGCAAGGTGCAAGAGCAAAGCCCAGGGAAGGAGTCACTTCACAGAAAAGCAACAAGGAAATCCACCCGTAAGCTTTACTTGGACCTATTGGCAAAAAGTTCTCATAGGGATGGTTGGTGAAAGGAAAACCAATAATGCTAAACATAAATAAGAAAATGATCAAAGAAACCAAAAAAGACCAGGTAATTAGGATCATGACTTCTGGACCAGGGTATTTGGCACCAAGAAACCTAACAAAACAACATAATCTAATGGTATGATAATAAATTGAGAAATACGATAGGTAAATAGAAGCTACAACAAAAGAGAAGACACAGCGAGTAGTCCACCACCATCACCAACAGCCAATCTTTCAGTTCTGTTCAAATCTGTGACAAAAACAAGTTGCCCTTAAGTGTCTACAACCCAAACTCAAGTTCTCCATAGCCAACCATAGGTATGTGCCACTAAACAATAACACAATTTGACAGAATCAGCAATGTACAACATCAAATACAAACCTCATAAAACTACACGGGAACTGTTGTAAGCAAAAATTAAGCAAGTGAATCTAAAGTATCATCCACCTTTTCAAACATCCTCTATCATTCCAAAATATGTCATGGGTTAATAATATATCTGATGACGTCGGGTAATATCGCAACATAACCAAACGGCCAGACCGCAAAACAGACCAAGTCGCATGACCAAATGGCACGATGGCAGAACGAGCGGAATCAAAGTCAACTTACCAGATACCAATAAAGGTTGAGGTAAAGGGACATTTAATGAAAGCCAAGTCTTCGGACCAAAGGATAAGAGGCAAACCTCAAGACAAAAGGTGATGTAAGTCAACTTTTGTGCAGAGATGGCCAGAACAAGTATACTCGAGAGAAACGCCCAGAAAGCAAGGGGCTGGACCCCCAAAAGAGGAAACCATCCATTCTACACAACCCAGAATCCCAGGTACCCAAGTAGTATAAGTAGAGCACTTGGGAGCTCATTCAGGTACCTCACTTCTCATTCTCATACTCATACTTCATTTCCCTGAAATCACTCTCCGATCAAAGACTTATTCTCACGCCGGAGTCCAATCGCAGGAGGCCTCCTCCTGCGGTAAGGCTAACGGCTTCTGTTGTTGCAGGATCGCAAGGATTACCTCAGAAGGCAAGATCAGAGGGAGTTCAGGATCCGTTACTTCAACAATATCCATTTACTTGGACCTATCCTCTACCATCTCATCTTTATTGTCTTCATTGCCGTGATGGAAATGTGGAAGGAAACACCAACTGCACTAAAAACTAGTGATTTAATGAAATAAACTCATCTCGTCTTTATTGATTTCAATAAGATGAACTCCTCATTTTTATTGTCTTCAATTAACAAGAGAGCAAGATAACGAAGTTCTAATCATGATGATAAAATCCAACAATACTAAAAAGGAGGAAGAAACCAGCAGATGACTCGAGAACCACAATGTCTAATGCCCAGCAAACCTATGAGGAAAGAAAAAAACTGTTTATACTTTAGGAACCTAAAAAAATTAAGCTTGTCGTCAACAAAGAAGTTCTAGGACATGGCTATATTATAATCGGCCATCTGTTGTACATTCTGCATAACTTGTATGAAGGACCAAAAGCATCATCTATCATTTAACCACTACCAGGCACCCAACTTCCAAGTGAAGACAGAGATTCAAAAAGATATCAGAGATCAAATAGTGATTCTGATGCACACAGTTTAGCCTGAGATAAAGTAGTGATGTACAATGATAAGAGCCCACTCCTCGAGATTTATTTAAACCAGCAACAGAAGAAACAAAAAGGAGAAAGCCACCTAGCTATAAAAACACCACCATGATTGTTGCAGATTGCCGTATATGCTACAATAGAATCATTGTAAGGCGAACAATACCCAGTGAAGAGGAGATCCTAGGGGAGTGAAGCCATGAACTAGCAAACATAGTCTTATTCCAGTATTGCATCTGGTTCTTCAAGCAATTAAAAAGCAAGAAATCAGCAAGTAACTGAAAGCAAATCAACAAAAAAAATATAGAAGCCATTGACCCTTTGAATGTTAGAACGCACCAAAATAACAAAACAAACGCAAAAAATTACTGTAATGGTGGGGAAAACAGCAGGAGTCTGCGGACCATAGAGCAACATAACCATACTTCCCAAACAAACTTATAGGGAATGAATAGCCATATAACCCTTCCAACACACATCCTAAAGCAACGATCAATCAAAAACGAAGGAAAAAAAAGGAATATGATGCTCTGATGCTTTATCCTCAAAAGGTGACACGGGCAATGATGATGTGATCCACATACAACTGTTACAAACTCGTCAGCAAAATAACATAACACATAAACTGTAGGCAGTAATAAAAAGTTAAGAGACTTGTGATGATATGAGAAGATAGGAAAACCTAGTAGATAACAGCCACATGATTAGAAGTTGTTCAAAAAAATAACCTGAGATAACCAGACATGGCAAAACCAACGCAATAATGCTATAACTGATGGATCACGAGTTATTATATTAGCAAGATGTAAAAAATAGTGATGGTATAAAGGGAAAGGACAAATAATGCAAAAAGTTCACATTAGATTCAAAGAAAGCCTTTGGATGGTCGTCATGATGCATGGTCCCCCAACAAACCTACAAAGAAAGTACAATGCTCTTGTTTCAGGAATCTAGAAAGAAGGTTGGTCATCATGAACAAAGAACAAGGAAAGATGCTTTGGGAACATGAAATTATACAAATAAAAAAACATAGGTCCAGCCATAGTTCTGCTTTCTGCAAATCACATATATAAAAAAAATTAACTCCACGTTCCTTCTTGCAAAGTTGCAACTTCCTCCTGGTGATGGAAAGACGGGAAAAGAATATAATGGTTAACATAAGAGAAAACGTAACTATAAGAAAACATGATGACCACCTTTTCCTGTGCCAGCACCAAAAAGTCAGAGGCATCTAAACCTAATAATAGCCACTAATGATCCTTCCAAAAGACCCAGACACCAACTTCACCCACCAAACTAACATCAATTAATCATCCATGCATGAAAATATTTGAGCCTGCCCATGGACAGCTGCAGTAGTGCACCAAGAAAAAAAAACACGAATTAAATACCTCAAAAAACGGTAACAAGCAGTAACTTAGGGATAAGATTGAACAAGATCAGAAAGAACCATCTAATTGCTAAAAAAAAATGAAGCACAACCATCCCTCCTTCAACAACAGAAGTACAGAAACCTAGAAACAAACAAGGATTAATTTAATATATAACAGAAGGCTATGGAAAAAATCAAGCGATTGCCATGTAAATCTCAATCCAGCCTACAAAAAAACTCAAAAGAAGTAAACCGATACGATCTTTACAATAATATCTGGATGAATCACCTGGCCATAGTCTGAAAACAATTTCTGCTGATTACGCAATAAGAACATAGCTTAGAATCCATACCATTAGGCCATAATGAATATTTTCCAACTAAAATCCAATATCAGATTGCATTATCTTTTTTCCCAAGGGACCTACAAAACCATACCCTATAACAAATAGCTTTGCAATCAAAATTGAGGTTATCATCAAAAATCAGAAGTTACCAGACTAACCCACCAACCAAGTCGATTTCTCCCACTTGTAAACCAATACACCAATGAATCTAACATAAAAATAGCCCTGAAACTGAAATAATTCAAGGCAGAAGAACAGAACTAATATCAATACCAAACTTGTAATCCATTAAACAACACCATAGACAAAGCACATGACCATAATTTCACACACCCACCGCCCGACAATCAGCCATAAAAAGCATCAACGCGGAAGATATATGAAGAAAAACCTGGAACCTTCCGTCATGAAAGGAATTAAGGGGCAACACTTCTCAAATTAAGCAAAAGTTGTTAAAAGATGACCAGGATGGACACAATGAATCATACTCCACAACCTACCACCAAAACAAAGAACCCAACCCGTCCTCATGCGAAACTTCCTATTATATCTTAGTAATATAACAGCAAAAAGCATATCCAACTGTTCACAATCTGATCAGTACGACCTAAAAATGAAATGAAGCAGAAACCTGACATATGAAAGCCTTGGAGTCTAAAGCTAGTAGTTGAAAGACTAACAGGCATCCAGCTGCAAGCAGAGCCATAACTCTAGCACAAGCCAGTAACTATGATGAAGAACGGCAAACAAGAACACATAAGAACAATACCCTGAAATTATAATCATCCAGCTGGAAGGAAGCTGTCGTAGAGCTGACAAAACAATAAACCATAACTCGCAAAGAAGACAAGACTGCCCGGCACTAGCCAAAAAAACATTATCCAATCTTGCATTGTCAACCTATAAATTAGGCCACACATGTTTTTGTTGCACCAGTAACCTCAAGAATGCAAATTAAAGATTAGAAGGGCGAACTCGTGAGAAGGTAAGCGTAATACAAGATCCACAATTATAAAAGAACCATGCAATGGGAATCCAACAGGCAAGAGCAAAATCATGTCCACACGTTATTCTGCAAAAACTGGACATGCAATTTTGTGTCTTGGGCCACCAATGATGTGAGGATTAATAAAAAAAGAATCAACGAAATCATGGTTTATATATAGCGATCAACCTGATGAACAACATATGAGCCCGAGACAAATAGGCCACACCTCATGCAAGCTTTTTAAGACCATCAAGCCATCAAGGGAGAATTTACAACCCTGTAAACTAATGAAGTTTATATCCAAACCAAGTGATATATATCATATATATCCCTCTTAAATTATTAAAATATCAAATTTATTCATTTTAATATATTTCACTCAAAAAAGTTAAAAGATGACCATTTTACACTATATATCTTTAAAGCTTTAACTTTTCATATTTACTCATTTTTGCTGACATTTTTATGTTTCAAGATTGATTTTTTTTTTTAATTTAAACAATCAGTGTATATAGTATGTCAATTGCCAATTAAATACACAAAATCTTGTAAATATAGCATTTATATGTTTTAAAACGCCATGGATGAGCCTGCAGCCAAATGAGATGACGAAATTTATGTTCCAAGGTTTGATCTTTTATTATCAAAATTTATTTTGAACATTCATGACATATATCAACAAAAAACTAAAAATAACGACTAATATCTCAAAGCATACATAATATATATATATATATATATATATATATTCACTTGCTTTGCGACAAGTGAGCAAACTATCACGTTGTACACAATAAGGTGATTAAATCGAAGGTGCTGTAGCAAATGCATGGAATGAAGCAATAGGGTTTTTAAGTAGGCAATAGCAATGATTACCAATTTTGGATTAAATATTTTAAACCTAGAATAGCATATTTACAAAGGGTAAACTTGCCATTAAGTGATTTTTTTTTAAATAGGGAAATATATGATATTTAAGATTTGATTTTGATTTGATATATATGTATGATATTTAAGAAGTTCATAGGGATACGTGAAATTTTCCCAAAAACAAAAAATTGAACACAACCTGAACCATGGCTGCAACCACCAATGAACAAAAAGAATAGAACAAGTCAAGAAGAAGCACCAACAATAGTGGTGAACTGGTGATGATGCTCAAACTGAAAGCCACTTGCCCTTCAAAACATAGCCTGAAATACGTAACCCAACCTCACCACTGCAAGACCATACATATAGAAGCATGCAAGAGATCAAACTAAATAGAAATGGCACAAAGAACAATAACACTATCAAGATGAAAGGTCATTGGGGATTTGGGGACCAAGACGATGTACCAGCGAATTGTTTTACAAGGAAGATATAAACATCAAGTACAATCCATGTCTTCTAATTAAATGTTATGCGAGTTGTGACACAGCAAACAAGGAAAGAAACTGGCAGTAATGTGCATCCAACTGCAAGATAGTGATAAAGCCCATCAACAATAGGAGTGTAACCGCAAGGGAACATAGCCAAACCTTCCATGACTAGCATATCAATCGAAAGAAAGTGAATAACAACATAACCCTACCACAAGGCCGCATAAGTTTGAGAAGGTAAGTGGAAGCAACAACAAAAGGTCATGATTTGGAAGCCCTCCAACTGAATCAAGTGAAAAAAGGAACCTTCTCCAAGCCATCATAAAAAAATGAAAAAAAGAATCTGAACTGAAAATATAGCCATATAATTGTGCTCTTTTCCAATACTAGACGATTGCTTAACAACAGAATTTTAATATCAGAATCTACAAACAACGTCCTAAATTCCGTTGACGTGGTTACCTGATCCCAATATCCCTAGCCTAAAAAACAACAATCTTATCGTGCTTAAACTAGGTTTACAGAAAAGAAGTTACCCAAAGAGGAGTTCCCTGGGCATTAATTCCTTGTCTTAATTACCCCCAAGAACGGATTAATAAACTGACTTGCCTGCCAAAACAAATACCTCCCAATTGAAACCACGTGGTTAATGAAAGTAATAGATACGTATAGGAAACTGGAATCCATAACCAAAAGCTTCGCCAATAATCTAATAACGATTTCGAGCATCTAAATAACGGATCTGCAACAACAACAGTTTTGCAACGCATAGAAGAAAAACCTGTTATAGGTAAAAGAGGAAAAACCCGAAACCGCTGTCATGATGCTATGAACAGCTTGTATAAATAATACCTAAACATATTTTCTCGCACCTGGTACCGAAAACCCCGATCGATCTGCCTTGCAGTCAAATTTTGATTATCACCTAAAACAACGACAAAAAAACCTAGAACCGGTTGTCACGAACACCTGAGGTAACAACAAGTAAATCATAATCCTCCATAAGTGAACCGTAACACTAACAAACAACCCGATCAACCGTAACAGATGGCTTTCAAACCTAGAAACAACTGAACCTGAAAACCGATAAGCCATATAATATAGATCTGGTCCAACAACCAAATTTCAAGCAAAATTTATCGATCGGTGAAACAGAAATCAAATCGAACGCATCGTTGGATGTCGTTAAAAACCATATTTCGAATCCAAATGAACGCAGATGATACGAGAGAAAGAACCTGGAGCCCGGTGGACGAATATCTACCGCAACACCTTCGAAATCTTATCGATCGATCAAAAGTGTGGATTACAGAAGATTCCAGAAGGTTGAAGAAGATGACGGACCACAGATTGAAAATATTTATTTGGCCATACGATTGTAGGCTATATATAGGCATGTGAATGTCGGTCGTTAGCACGTCGGTCAAACGCGGAAATAGTCAAATTTTTAAGGCGGTTGTTTATTTTTATTTTTATATTTTTAGGTAGTCGGTGGCGAAATGTGGTCAAGCTTTAGGTGCCTATCTCCGGGCCAACCATTTTCTGACACGTCTTGATAAGTGTAATCCTAATCACGAATCTTATTTGTGGTCTACCGTTATTTTGAATGCCAAAACGCCCCCTAATTCATATCTTTATCGTCACGTGAATTCAACATATTTGTTGGGGTTTCATCTAGTGATCAAAAGGTCATGGGTTCGAGCCCTGTCAGGGTAATTTAAAGAGCATTCAGGTATGGAAAAGAATCTTAAACTTAATCTCTGGTTTTTGACCAATGGGAGCAAGGGTTTACTCATTACAAGGGGTTCTTGCATATCTGGTGTGTCCGTGTTTTACCTCTGTCCATTGGGCCCAGTTAAGACAACATACGTAGTATGTAGGATCGTCGTAGTTCAAAAAAATTTATATCTTATTCGGCTCGATTATCATGAATATAGATTTATTCCCTTTTGAAAATTAATTTTAACTGAATTTAGTTTGATTTTGGTTAAAAATCAAAACGAATTCAATCAAATGAATCACATTAAATATTATATATTATTGATTAAAATAATAATTTTATATTTAAATTTTAGTCAAACAAACCAGATTCAATCAATATATGGAGCTAAAAACTGAACCGAAGTCGGATTCGGTTAGCAACCGAATCAAAAACCAAGTACAAATCTCATATCATTTTTATGGTTCATAGACGATTTGGTTTCGGTTTTAAACGGTTTTTGATTTTATTGCAAACCCTTAACCACATATTCCTTGTAGTATTGAAGAAGCATCTTTCATTGTTATTTTTTAAATATACGGGACATATACAATAGAAGTTTGTTTTTTGTGGAAATGTACGAAGTATACACAAATTATCATGCAATAATGATTAACTCTTGCATGATAAGTATCATATGCACAAATGGATTTATCACGCAATGTGAATTGTCGCACAAATGAATTACGTTTGATGATTCAATATGTGTATGATAATTATCACACAAGTGTTAATCATTATTGTGTGATAATTTCATGCATACTAATAAACTTCGTATGCAAAAACGACCTTGTATTTTAATCTTGTGCTTAAAAACATGAGACTTGTATTTTCTAATTTTACACCACCAAAATTAGACCATAGGTCTTTTCGTAAGAACAAGCACTAAATGCCACTAAACTATTAGTTAAAATTTTCTTTTAACTAAGTTTTGTTAAGACACAAAATTTTTATGGTTAAAGGGAGAACATTAAGAAAATACAAATAAATTTACTTTAATAGTAACAATGTTAACTGTTTACATGTATTTTAATGATAAACGACAACCGTAACAGGAATACATGACACTATTTAACTTAGGTATTGCATGACAATATTTATGAGGTGGCACATAATTGTTGTAAAAAGTTGCACATGATTGTTGTAAATGTTTCAAACAAATTTATTAAAATGTGTGATCTATTGAATCAATTTCATGTCTTTAAGTATTAAAAATAATTTTATCATTTATTTTTTGTTAAAACTATTATCTTTCAAAAGTTGACTACAAAAGCATATCTAGTAATACCCTCATGAAGCATTCAACAATGTAAACAATAGCCTCTATCATGTAAGTTGAATCAATGATCATTGTTTATTTGATTGTCGTTTTCATGAAAAGTAGGAAACACTGATTTGATGTGTTAGAAAATAATTTTGATTATGTATCACGAATGCTCTTGACGATGGATGTTGGTGAGGGCTTATGGTATCATGAATGCTCTTGACGATGGAGGTTGGTGAGGGCTCGTGGTGAAGGTTTGTTTAAAAAGTATCACATCTTTGATCTTTCTACCACAATCTCATTTTGTAGGTTAATAGTTAATATATTTATAGGTAAGCTAAGTGGGAGAGCTTAAAAAAAACCTGAGAGACCTCTGGAGATCAAACTCAACACCTATAAAATTATCCGACGAACTAATGAAGCTTCTCATGATATTAAAATTGTATTATCTAGCAAAATTACAAATGGTTATTGTTGTTGGTATTCTAGACTTTTTGTAACTGAACATTTTTACCTGTCTATAAACGTTCACTCTTCTATTTCACCATGAGATGTAAATTTATTTTATATATTTTTTGAAATCTGTGCAACACAATAAAACTGAAGCAGCTTAAGGCAACTAATACATGGATTAATTATAGGAGGAGATATGATACCATTTTGGTGCCACTCTGATTACACAAAAACCATATGCAAATTAAGCATATAACCAGAGCGAACAAAAAAATAGGTTCTTAAATTATAGTTAAATAAATAAAGGCACCCGACATGAATTGGTAAACATAGAGGTAACGTCTATGAATAATTTTGTTGAAAGTTCACGTAAATGGCCTACCATTTAATTAATGTTTCCCATTTTGACATTATTAGTCCCTACACTTGCATAAATATTATTTGATGGAAGTAATAGTGAGTATAAATATAGGGTTATTGTTTCCCTTAGATGCACACAAGAATTACAGAGAATAAGAACACCATTTCATATATATTCTCTTCAATATCATCCATCAATCTCTGTGGCATCATAAAGGAACAAATTCATAATCATGGCATCATCATTATCTTCTAAATCATTGATTCCTACAAGTAAGTTTTACTAATTTGATATTCTTGTTCATATTGTGATTGATTGATGTCACACCCCAACCGACGGCGGAATACGTCGGGGCGCGAACGCGACTGTTCAATAGCTCATGATCAAACTAAAACGTTTCATAATTAATGCAACAAACTTACATTGTCTTAAAAACCAAAGTAAATAAGTTCAAACAACCAAAGTTCAAATAAACCAAAACTAGAGTTCAAATTATTCTTAAAGCTTCTAAAGTCCAATCATCTTATGTGTTCATCCCAAAGCTCACTAAGTTGCACCTGAAACATGATAAATTTGAAAAGGTCAACTACAAAAGTAGTTGGTGAGAATCATAAAGTTGACTCGATAAATAGTTTAATAGTTCAAAGTTTAATCATGTATCATAAACATATCAATAGATAAGGCTTAATGTGGAAACATACATTAAACTATTGCAGATCAAACCTTAGTTAACCAAGTTAGGCATAGTAACACATACTATACTTATAGTTCCAATAGTTCAAAATGTGCACAATAGTTCAAACATACAAAGTTCAAATAGTTCAATAGTTGGTAACTGAGTGATCACCGGTTGGGTGGAATGGTCAGTTCAATAGCTATCATCACAACAGTCAGGCTAATATAGTTAATGATCAATGCAAGTTTCGAGGATAGTTCACATGTAGTTTGGGACACAAGCTCAAATCAAAAGATAGAGTTCATAGATACAGATTGTTCAAATAGTTGAAGTTCATGTTTCATCCCCGATGTTTTGAAAACAAAATCAAATCAAGAAAAGGGGAATATGAAACTCACCTGGATAAGATGAATAGCTAAGTTGCTAACGTAGTTATAAGTCCAAATTTGCGAGAAGCAATTCTCACAACAAACCTATAGTTTCAAGTTCAAAGTTTTCTAAGTTCAAAAAGTTCTAAGTAAAGTTCTAAAGTATTATAGGTTCTACACTTAGGTTCTAAATGAATTTGGGAAGATCAAAACTCAGTTAGATAATTACTAAATACAAAATCTTATGTTTATGTTTTAATACAAAGTTATTAAACAAAGTTATTTGTTATTTTATTTAAATAAAATAAATTTATAGAAATAGAGATATTTTCTGTTAAAAATAATTATTTCAGATAATAAATGTATTTTTCTGAAATTTTATATAACTAAAAATATCTATTTATAGTATTTATAATTCAAGGTAAATAGCATTTTTATTTAAATAAAATATATTTATTCAAACAAAAATATTTCAGAGTTGGTTTCTATCCAAATAATATATGTAAAAATTTTTAGAATTTTTAAATTTATTTTAGTATTTTTACTAAATTATTTATTCAGTTTTATTAAGCATTTAAATCAAAATAAATATTTTTCTACTATAAAAATTAAAATAAAAATTTTCACAGATTTATAAAAGTTCTAGAAAGATTATATAATTTTTCCAGAATTTTTATAATAGTTTAAGTATTTTTAAGGAATTATTTGTAATAGATTAGTAACACCTTTAATTTGATTTAAATAATTTTCCCACATAAAAATAGTTATAAAAATTTGAGCAGGTTTATCTATGTTCCAGAAATGTTGGATAATTTTTATAGAATTTTATAAATAGTTTTGATGTGTTTTTGTGATTTAAATAGTTGTTTATAAACACTGTTAGTTTTATAATTAAATAAAATGAATTTATTTATTAAAATTTTTCCTGGGTTTATAAAATAGTTCCAGGTATTTTATAAATATTTTTATGAAATTTTTCGGATTTATAAAATAATTGCATTGAATTAAAAATAGGAAAAAGAAGAAAAACAAAATAAAATTAAAATGGGTCGAATGGGTCTTGAACCCGGGACCTTGAGTTCCTCCGTTATAAGCTATAACCTATCGATCAAGACTCCATTTTGTTGAATAATATCAAAACAATAATATTTTGTTCTAAAACTTCTAATTTCCCAATTTCTCCAAGAACCCTAATTTTTCAATCAATAAAACGATCGATTATGAATTGAAATTGATAGAGGGCTATTGATTTACATCTAAAACCGATTTAAACCATATATTAACTTACTTGGTTTGGTTTGATTTTGATCGAGTTCGAGCTCAAGAAAATGTCGGCCGTTCTTCGTCTCGTTCGTGATTCCAAAGCGATTTTGAGAGAGTTTAGGTGATATAGTTAGATTCATATGGTCGAGAGGAGTAAAAGTCCTCTGATCATATACATTAATTCGAACCGAAACGCTCGATGTTAATACGAGTTAATGGTGACGGTTTTGGTTAATCAAAAGTGTTCTAATGGTGTTAATCATCGCGTTTTAATGTTATAATTACGTTAGGAATGCGTTTTGGCTCATGAGGGTGTAAATACCCGCTTAAATGGTGCATCAAAACCGGATTTTGGGGGCTTGCCGGACCTTGGCCGGATTCCGGCAGGTTGGCCGGTGAAGTGGCCGGGAAAACGGGCAGCCATGGGGGGAAGGGATTAAAGGTTTGGGTATTTACATATTTGGTCCTTATAGTTTGTAAAGTAGCATTTTAAGTTTAAATATTTTATTAACTATTAACAACTTTGATTTTTATTATTAGTATCATCCATTTTCTTTCTAATTATATTTTAACCATTTTATTTTTATAAAACTTATGAATTTATTAGTTCTAAATTAATATTAATTAAAAATGTAAATAATACACAATTAATTACATATAAATATAAATATATAAATAAATATATACATATATATATATATAAAATGTATTTATGTATATTCTATGGTTTCGACATAATAAACCAGAATAAATTCCTCGTCCTTGTTTGTTAACGTTTGTCATAAATACAAGCCGGAGAACATCATCGGAATAGTTACCGAAAAATTACGGATATTACAATTGAATATGATTAGGGTTCTTAGATTTCAATCCTAATTGAAGATATAATCAACATGTGGTATCAGAGCAATGTTGACTATATCTATTCGATCAACAAAATTTGTTTATTTAATTAACGATTGATGATCGGTTGAATTTCTGCAATCGATTTTGTGATTGGGGACCAATATGATCATCTATAATTTCATGTCGGCAAAAGGAATTGATATTCATGATGATAAAGTAATTATTTATCATGATGTCAGAAATTGATTAAAAGAATGCCATGCAAAATTTACCATACTGCCACGTTATGATGAGGATCCAAATTTCAAAGTTTTGCTATTCCTTTTATTACAAAATTGCCACTGTAATTGGAGATTTCAATCTTTTGCAAATCACAAAATTGGCATTTTTAATGATGATGTTTGGAATTCAAACACTTTCGAAAATGGATTGCGTAGAAATCAACATGTGGATTTCACAAAATTGATGAATTATTGTTTTATCCAATCAACAAATTTAATTGGATTCCAATGTTGTGTTCAATGAAAACCAGTTAATGCAAATGCATTGTATTCAAAATTGACAAGTATGTGATTTTGTTTTGCCAATACAATTATAGTTCAATTTAATTGCATTGATAATTATCATTTCATCAAGAGTTGCAATTGTTATAAAATTGTTGTATCATGATTGATCAATCTTATGAAATCGTTGTATCATGATCTATCAAATTGGTTGCAATATACATAATTGTTGTATCATGATATTGATCAATCTTCGTCGATCAGTTTTATGAAATTGACAATTGTTATAAATAATTTGTCTCGAAACAAACGATATTATTTTGATGAAAGGAAATAAATAAATAAATGAATAAAATGTAAAGTTGTATACTTTAATAAAATATTAGATGATTGACCCAAAGGAATTTCATCTGGTATTGACATTAAAGTTTAACATTATCATTTTATGTAATTATGTGTGTTGTTAAGTAATGAACCCAAAGGCTAGTTATTTTACAATACACATGATGTAATATGGGCTAAATTGTCACACCCCGAGCTGGCGGGGTAGGATCGGGCTTCCCCGACGGGCGGAAGGTTCCCGGAGTGCGATATCGAGAGTGATAATCGAAGTGATCAGATTGTTTACATTGCACATGATATATAAATGAGAAACTTGCTAAAATAAAATAGAATTACAAAGTTAAATTACATCAGTTAAGTTTATAATTTAACAATGTAAATCTACTATAACATCATAATTCTTCAATCTTGTATCTGCATAAGATATACAAAATAATGGTGTATGATGTCCAAAATATGCAGGTCCAAAAGCTAGGTACTCTATCTGTAACCTAGTCCAAAAAAAACAACTCTTCAGTTGACCTGTTCGTCACCTGAGAAGTCATGCAAAATAAAGTCAACACATGGTTGGTGAGTTCATATAGTTTAGTGTTTGAAAATGAGACCCTAACCTCATTAACTTCAATGTAATATCCATATCGGTATGCTTATATATAGGGCATACCCCTGAGTCGAGCCTACAAGCCCGCCCAGACGCCATCCCACCACATACTAATACGCATATGACACTGTTGTTAATGATAATTAAGCATTTTTACCCTACAAACCTCTGATTTGAATTATGTTTTTCCAAAACTTGATTTACCTTTGATCCTCTTGAGTTCCTCATAGATATATGATTTCCCAAAAGTCAGTGATAGAAATAAAATGTTGAATATTTAATTAAATAATTAAATAAAACATTTAAATACAACTAAGACATGATGATTGGGCCTTGTTTGACTCAATCAATTAGACTTAGTTGTTGGTGGTTGTCCAAGTTGTAACCTCTCACACGTGACCCATGTCAGGCATACTCACAAGGAGTACACCTGAACTGAGCGGGATTTTAATGTTTTGCCCGTTACAGCCTGACCCAAGGGTCTTCTGTATCTGAAAGGGACTTTAAGGATATCCTTTGATTCTTGATCTCTTGATTCTCTTGATTTTCTTGATTTTCTTGATTTGACTTTGATATTGATTTCATTTGATCGTTCATGTTATTGTCCGTATAGCCTGACTACAAGAGTCTTCTATACCTGAAAGGGACTTTATATGTGTGTTACACATGGTCTTGATTCCCTATACAACTGACATCCACCTTAGCTTGAATATTAATGATTTCATTAGACTATAATGATTTCATTATTTCCATGATTCACACACATTTATGATTTCTGATTCCTTGAGTCTCTTGATCTTGATCTTTAGAATTCCCATGATTCACAATGATAATGGATTCTTGATTATGATTCTTTGTTCTCAGATCCCACACTGAGTTAGGTTTCCTTTGAATATGATCTTTTGATTTAGTTCCTTTGATTCCACTTTAAATTTTAGATTCTTGAAAGTGAACTTGATGGATTAAGGGTTTATTTAGAATTTGAATTTAAAGTATTACTCAATAGAGTACTTTAATTAATTTGGTTGTTTGATATGTTCCATAATTACCTAGACAGGAGTCTAGGGTATCAACAAACATATATATGTAAAACATATAATAAATAAAAGCATTTAAATAAACAGTTTAAATAAAAACAGTTTACGCATGCTTCTCAGCCCCGCGTTTTTAAACAAAAATGTTTAGAAAATGGGCAATGAACTCACCTGTGTTGCCATGCTATTGAACCACAAAAGATATGCGCGCTCTTTGATTGTCGCCTATGTATCTTTAGTACCTGAGTTATTTTAAAAAGATTCGTCGACTATAAGTATTTATAATAGTCGTATCTAGGGTTTGGTCTCGGTGTGCAACTAAGTGTCCTATGATACTAATGTGTTTCTAAGATTCTATCTAATTAATCTACATTTTACCCGTAAGTAAACCCCTTCATCCCGCATTATTAATTACAAGTCTTTAGTTAAACATTTTTAAGTTAATAAATTTTAAGTTGAACATTTATTTAGAAAATTATTTATTTTAATTTAATAAGGTTTACAATTTAATTTCTTTTATTAAGAACATAGTTAAATTTAAGAAAATGTAATTTACACATGATGGGCTTGGGTTAATCCATTTGGATTAACCTTGGGCCCAAATACTAACCTTTTGATTGTCCAATGATTCTTTGATTGAGCCTTTGTATAATCCATCCTAGATAGTTCAATTGAACCACCTAAGGTAGTTATATGTTCTATAACATGTCTAGATATTAGGTATTAATAGTTAAATCGACACCATAACCTTATACATTGGTCATTGATTCTCAATGGATTCCCAAGTGCGTTTAACTCTATTAATATCAACACATGCGTTTAGATTATGAGGTGCTTAATGAAACCCTTATTAGTGAAAACCCTAATCTAGGGTTTCTTTAATTAATTCCTTGTATATTAGAGTAATTCCCCACGTGAAATAACCCATGATTTAACCTTCCTATCCTTTAGTAACATTTGTGTTAACCCTATTTGATTCCTTTCCCATGCATGTTTCCACGTAACCAACCATGCATCCCATGCACACACGCCCACATCCATGCATGCGCGATGGGCCAATTCAGTGCAACCCATCGAATGAAGGTCTGTAATGGCCGAAAGAGGTGTGGCCGTATGGGCTTGGGCGAATGTGTCATGCCCGAAGGGATTTGGCCGAAAGAGCCTAACAGTATAGGTTTAATGGGCGAATGGCTGGTCGAATAAGGGTTGTCGAATGAAGGTCCAGCCGAATGAGGTGTTGTCTTGGTCGAATGAGAGGCTGCCGAATGAGGCTCTCGAATGATTAATGGCGAATGGGATCACCCGACCGAATGGGAGCATAGCGAATGAGTTCCTTCGGCTTAGGGTCATTCGGCGAATGACACAGCATGCTCATTCGACGAGCTGATGTGCTGGTCATTCGGCCGTTCGGGGTTAGCCAATTGCAGCCATAGTTTTCCAAGGCAAACGGCTAGGGTTAGACTAAAACTTGTTCCTACATCATCATAAAGTGTTGGGATGTGTTTCCTATGGCTCGAAATGGCTTAAAACCGGTCCTACAAGGGTTCGATCCTAAGGGTTTTGAAAACCCTAAAACCGAACATAAGAATCGATTCTTACCTCGAATCTATCGGATAAACTCTTAGATCGGTTGTACTTCTATGATCTACAAGTTGTGATGGTTGTTTTGACACCATGATGGCTTGATTTCGTGATGAAATGAAGGTGTTATGGTGATTTCTTCTAGAGAGAGAAAGTAGAGAGAGAAAGTGACGGTGGGGAGGTTGAAGATGAGAGAGTTATGGAGAAAATGAGGGTTTCAAAGCCTCATTAAAGGCTTTCAACATACCCGGGTGTTCGGTTTCGTTCGGTTTCGCGTAAAAGTGTCGGTTTCGTTTTGTTCTCGTAACGAAACGTCTCGGTTTTAAAAATGGAAGTTATAAAATTATTTTAGGTTGTGATTCCTAATAAATTAACTAAATATCTTTTATGTATTTAAATTTTAAAACTATTTAATTAACGTTTAAATCGAATCGCGCGGTCATCGCGCGTATTTGTTCGAATCGTCATCCGATCAAATACGACGATAACTACACTTTTCAATATGGTTTTCTAATTATCGGATATCATTCAGAACGTTAAATTTTCAGATTTATTTGTACAGATCGTCACCTATACGAATAACCTGTCAGTTTAGCATTCACGTAACGATATCCGTGTTGTTTTGTTCTGTAAATCCTCACATACGTTTATACATAGTAAAATCCTAACACATAATCACATGATGGTTCTGTAATGCCAGGTAATTATCTGACTGACAAACCATGATTCTGAGTTTCGTTTTGAAACAAGTTTGTGTCTGTTCTATGATAATATGAAATGATACTGATATATGAACATCAACTGAGTTATGTACTTTAATCACTGTTCATTTTACTGTACTGATCACTGTTCCGGTGACGTTTCCGGCACTGATGTTACAGTCTCCCCTTGTTAAAGAAATTTCGTCCCGAAATTTAAGGGTAGTTATCGGGTACGTCTTTCTCTGCAACAGTTGGGGATTACCTGAACTTTATATGATCTTTGCATTTCCTTAGTAAACTTGAGTTTTGTGCTTTGAATTCCAATGAGACTTAGAAATCGAAGTACGGCTTCACCTTAGTTGTTTAACTTAGCGAGACATATGCTTCGAAGATTCCTAGATAAGGTATAGATGTTCTTTCAGTCGAATTCCTTCAACTGATATGAAGAGCAATTTGCCCTTAAGGCATTCATTCAAGCTTGAGACGTGAAACACGTCGCGCACACCATCGAGATCATCTGATGATCTCAGTCTATACGTCACAGGACCAATACGTTCGATGGTCTCGAACTGTCCTATGTATCGTGGTGCTTATTTGTCCTTTAATTTCAAAATGGACTACACTTTTCTTTGGGGATACCTTTAACTTGATACGATTTCCCACTTGAAATGTCAATGGCTGACATTATTCATCATTTTGGCTATTCTGTCTGCTCCTTGCTGTCTGTAGACTTTGTTAAATCTGAACAATCTTGCCAATAGTTTGTTAGCTAAGCTCTGGTTTAGTTGTTCGATTATCTCCTATTTCAATCCAACAGCTCGGTGACCATCACTTCCGGCCTTAATGAGCCTCGAATGGTGTACATTCAATGCTATTAGAACTGCTGTTGTAGGAGAAGTTGATCAGTGGCAAATGAGGGTCTCAATTTCCACTGAAACTTAACACACAGGTTCTCAACATATCCTCCAGAGTCTGTGTCATACTTTAGCTTCGACCGTCCGTTAGTGGATGGTGAGCTATATTCAGATTCAAATACATCCCTATAGGTTTCTGCGATGTTGGTCAGAACCTTAACGTGGATTTCCTATCTCTATCCAAGTTGATAGACAATGATACACTGTGTCGTACCACTATCTCATTGCTGTATAATGTGTTAGTTTATCTATCATGAAATCTCCTGTCTTAGCAAGAAATAGGTAGATTTTTGTCAATCGATCATTGATAACTCAAATGGTATCATGACCACTGGAAGTGCGGGGTAGCTTGGCATCTAAATCCATAGCTGTTTGTTCTCACTTCCAGAGCGGAATTTCAGACTGTTCCAGTAACCCTGACGGTTTCTGGTGTTCCGCCTTTACTCTTGCACACGTAAGACATCTGCCGACATATTCGGCTATGTCCTTCTTCATTCCCGGTCACCAATAAAATCTCTGTAAGTCTCGATACATTTTATCGGCGCTCGGATGCACTGATTATCTGGCACGTGTGCCTTCTCAAGAGTAAGTCTTCTGGATTGACCTATCACCGGAATCCACCCACGATTTTGGTAGTAGGTATTTCATCCGATTTATCTCAAACTGTCTTTCATCTCTACAATTTGACACACTCCTTAAAGCTTTCATAGGTGACTCTCACAACTCTAGGTCTTGATCGTCAGATCGAGATCCTTAAGTCACACATCGTGAATCCTTAGGTTATTTGATATAACCGTATACATACTTCACCATCTGTTTAATCTATTATTAGCTTTGAAAGTGTACATTATACATCGGAGGGGTCTACCTAAAATATGGTAGTACTATTGGGATAAAGGTAATGATTTACCTTCTAAGTAATCCTATATCCGTCTGCGGGATGATGTATACTTATCTTACTTTTACCCGAACGTCATGTGACTTTCGGGACTCATTGTAACTGTTGTTCCAACTGTTACTTATTCTCATCCTAATTTCAAAATGAAAGAAATTAAGATAGAGTTGTTCTTCCTTTAACAACTCCAGAATATCCCTGAGATGTCGTTTGCATTCTGTCTTGCTAATAGGATAAATCAGTATGTCATCTCTAATGGTAATTACAAACTAATCTAGATAGGGTTTGCACACTCGATTCATGAGGTCCACAAAAACCATAGGTGCACCCTTCTATCCGAAAGGCATTACCGTAACTTGGAATGCCCATATTTCATTCGGAATATCTTCTCTGGCGTATCTTCATCTTGCATTCACAAATGATTTCCCCTGATCTACTTATTTGATCTAGATAAAAACCTAGCACAATTCTCACATTTACCTTTTTTAACATCCTAGGGCCGGAGTTCTCTAACTTAAGTAACTCAAATTCTAGGAGGTCTAGATAGAAAATGAAAGTTTACACACTAACTTTGGCATTTTGAATTCCTACGGCTTTTAGTGTTCTATTTAAATAAGGTCTTTTTCTAAATACGATATTTAAACTGTGATTAAGAATTTCCCTATCCCTATTTAATCATTTAACTCGCACTTAACCTAAAGGTTCCTTAAGTCACGATTTCGATTATATTTTTGGCACCGACTTCGTTTACGGCTATTATAAATTTATTGTTTCTAAAATTTCAACAGAATATGCAGTTCTAATTTCTACACCAATAAATAACTTAATATATTAAGATGAAATTTGCATACCTATGGAGTCATCGGACTCCGAGTGTTCCCCAGGAACTGGTAAAGCGAGTAGTTCCTCGGTGACTGCTGGGTCTGCTGGAGGCATTTTCCTAGGGCAGTCCCTTGCGAAATGTCCGTGCATTCCGCACGTGTAGCAGTTGTTGTTGTGTTGAGAGGAAGTAGAGGTGCTCGCTTTTTGTTCCTGTTTCCTAGTCGAAATAAACCGACACTGTTGGATCCAGTGTCCGTATCTTCCACAATTCAGACAGTGTTTACAAGGTTTCTCCTCACCATGGTGAAAACCACATCTGACACATTTAGGATATGCACCAACATATTGACGGGGAGTAGAGGTTGTTGATGACCTACACTGCTGCATCCGGTGTCCCGTCTCTCCACAGTGCGTGCATTGTACACATGAGAGTTCAGCTCGATGATGGTGGTGACAAACCGAACAGAGGGGATCTTTTCCCTTAGAATGTGCAGGACTTGTGAAAGATATCCTCACGGGGCAGTCTCGTGAAATGTGTTCGGATAGTCCGCACACATAGCAATCCTTGCTGTGTCGAGGAAGGGGATAGGTAGTGTTTCCAGGATTCTGGGTATGAGTCGGGGGATTAGTACAATCACGACTCCAGTGTCCCTTTCCCCCGCAGTTCAGACAATGTTTGCACAGTTTATCCTTAGCATGGTGAAGATTGCACGTGGAACATAAAGGAAATTTGCCAGCATAACACTGACGACCCTCTGACTCTGGAGCAACGACCATCTGGCGAAGGGGAATGGCCTCGGTGTAGATTACGAGTTCTCTTGATTTCTTAGAACAACACCGCTTTCGCTTCCTGCTTGTTTCTCCTCCTTCCGGTTCCTTCTTCTCTGCAGCAAGTAGTGGGAAGTTCCTAGAAAACTCCTCACTGTTCCTGATCCGAGTGATGATTCCAGGGAGGACCGCCACCAACTGTTCAGTGATCAGAGTTGCAAGTGCCTCGACTACTGGGTCCGTCTCCTGCGAAGGGAGAGGCGGTGATGGTTGTCTTCTTGGTGACATTCTAATCATAACCAATAGAACATTGGTTAGTGCAATGATCGAATGCAGAAGACACAATGCAAGTAAATTCCTAATTCCTATGTTCTCTACATGCAGGGTCCCTAGGTTATAGTCTAGGCCAAACCGTTTTAAATAAGTGACCTATATTTCTCTATAACCATGGCTCTGATACCAATCTGTCACACCCCGAGCCGGCGGGGTAGGATCGGGGTTCCCCGACGGGCGGAAGGTTCCCGGGGCGCGATATCGAGAGTGATAATCGAAGTGATCAGATTGTTTACATTGCACATGATATATAAATGAGAAACTTGCTAAAATAAAATAGAATTACAAAGTTAAATTACATCAGTTAAGTTTATAATTTAACAATGTAAATCTACTATAACATCATAATTCTTCAATCTTGTATCTGCATAAGATATACAAAATAATGGTGTATGATGTCCAAAATATGCAGGTCCAAAAGCTAGGTACTCTATCTGTAACCTAGTCCAAAAAAAACAACTCTTCAGTTGACCTGTTCGTCACCTGAGAAGTCATGCAAAAATAAAGTCAACACATGGTTGGTGAGTTCATATAGTTTAGTGTTTGAAAATGAGACCCTAACCTCATTAACTTCAATGTAATATCCATATCGGTATGCTTATATATAGGGCATACCCCTGAGTCGAGCCTACAAGCCCGCCCAGACGCCATCCCACCACATACTAATACGCATATGACACTGTTGTTAATGATAATTAAGCATTTTTACCCTACAAACCTCTGATTTGAATTATGTTTTTCCAAAACTTGATTTACCTTTGATCCTCTTGAGTTCCTCATAGATATATGATTTCCCAAAAGTCAGTGATAGAAATAAAATGTTGAATATTTAATTAAATAATTAAATAAAACATTTAAATACAACTAAGACATGATGATTGGGCCTTGTTTGACTCAATCAATTAGACTTAGTTGTTGGTGGTTGTCCAAGTTGTAACCTCTCACACGTGACCCATGTCAGGCATACTCACAAGGAGTACACCTGAACTGAGCGGGATTTTAATGTTTTGCCCGTTACAGCCTGACCCAAGGGTCTTCTGTATCTGAAAGGGACTTTAAGGATATCCTTTGATTCTTGATCTCTTGATTCTCTTGATTTTCTTGATTTTCTTGATTTGACTTTGATATTGATTTCATTTGATCGTTCATGTTATTGTCCGTATAGCCTGACTACAAGAGTCTTCTATACCTGAAAGGGACTTTATATGTGTGTTACACATGGTCTTGATTCCCTATACAACTGACATCCACCTTAGCTTGAATATTAACGATTTCATTAGATTATAATGATTTCATCATTTCCATGATTCACACACATTTATGATTTCTGATTCCTTGAGTCTCTTGATCTTGATCTTTAGAATTCCCATGATTCACAATGATAATGGATTCTTGATTATGATTCTTTGTTCTCAGATCCCACACTGAGTTAGGTTTCCTTTGAATATGATCTTTTGATTTAGTTCCTTTGATTCCACTTTAAATTTTAGATTCTTGAAAGTGAACTTGATGGATTAAGGGTTTA
The DNA here is from genome assembly GCA_009363875.1 of Mikania micrantha. Classification (NCBI taxonomy): domain Eukaryota; kingdom Viridiplantae; phylum Streptophyta; class Magnoliopsida; order Asterales; family Asteraceae; genus Mikania; species Mikania micrantha. The sequence continues at coordinate 84,615,083 of CM018697.1, forward strand.
TTTAGAATTTGAATTTAAAGTATTACTCAATAGAGTACTTTAATTAATTTGGTTATTTGATATGTTCCATAATTACCTAGACAGGAGTCTAGGGTATCAACAAACATATATATATGTAAAACATATAATAAATAAAAGCATTTAAATAAACAGTTTAAATAAAAACAGTTTACGCATGCTTCTCAGCCCCGCGTTTTAAAACAAAAATGTTTAGAAAAAGGGCAATGAACTCACATGTGTTGCCATGCTATTGAACCACAAAAGATATGCGCGCTCTTTGATTGTCGCCTATGTATCTTTAGTACCTGAGTTATTTTAAAAAGATTCGTCGACTATAAGTATTTATAATAGTCGTATCTAGGGTTTGGTCTCGGTGTGCAACTAAGTGTCCTATGATACTAATGTGTTTCTAAGATTCTATCTAATTAATCTACATTTTACCCGTAAGTAAACCCCTTCATCCCGCATTATTAATTACAAGTCTTTAGTTAAACATTTTTAAGTTAATAAATTTTAAGTTGAACATTTATTTAGAAAATTATTTATTTTAATTTAATAAGGTTTACAATTTAATTTCTTTTATTAAGAACATAGTTAAATTTAAGAAAATGTAATTTACACATGATGGGCTTGGGTTAATCCATTTGGATTAACCTTGGGCCCAAATACTAACCTTTTGATTGTCCAATGATTCTTTGATTGAGCCTTTGTATAATCCATCCTAGATAGTTCAATTGAACCACCTAAGGTAGTTATATGTTCTATAACATGTCTAGATATTAGGTATTAATAGTTAAATCGACACCATAACCTTATACATTGGTCATTGATTCTCAATGGATTCCCAAGTGCGTTTAACTCTATTAATATCAACACATGCGTTTAGATTATGAGGTGCTTAATGAAACCCTTATTAGTGAAAACCCTAATCTAGGGTTTCTTTAATTAATTCCTTGTATATTAGAGTAATTCCCCACGTGAAATAACCCATGATTTAACCTTCCTATCCTTTAGTAACATTTGTGTTAACCCTATTTGATTCCTTTCCCATGCATGTTTCCACGTAACCAACCATGCATCCCATGCACACACGCCCACATCCATGCATGCGCGATGGGCCAATTCAGTGCAACCCATCGAATGAAGGTCTGTAATGGCCGAAAGAGGTGTGGCCGTATGGGCTTGGGCGAATGTGTCATGCCCGAAGGGATTTGGCCGAAAGAGCCTAACAGTATAGGTTTAATGGGCGAATGGCTGGTCGAATAAGGGTTGTCGAATGAAGGTCCAGCCGAATGAGAAGTTGTCTTGGTCGAATGAGAGGCTGCCGAATGAGGCTCTCGAATGATTAATGGCAAATGGGATCACCCGACCGAATGGGAGCATAGCGAATGAGTTCCTTCGGCTTAGGGTCATTCGGCGAATGACACAGCATGCTCATTCGACGAGCTGATGTGCTGGTCATTCGGCCGTTCGGGGTTAGCCAATTGCAGCCATAGTTTTCCAAGGCAAACGGCTAGGGTTAGACTAAAATGTAACATCAGTGCCGGAAACGTCACCGGAACAGTGAGCGTAAACAGTACGTGAACAGAAATCAGGTACAAACTTTATGTAATTCAGTGTAATTTCATACTCATATCAAGTTTCAGTATCATTTCATGTTATCAAAACAGTGAATTCATAATCAGAGAAACAAGTTCAGAACAATGGTTCTTGAGTCAGATAATTATCTGGCAACACGGAACCATCATGTAATTTATTTGTTAGGATCATATTACGTATAAACGTATGTGAGGCTTTACAGAACAAAACAACACGAATGTTGTTACGTGAATGCTAACCCACGGATTTTTCGTATAGGTGACGATCTGTACGAATAAATCTGAAAGTTTAACGTTCTGAATGATATTCAATAATTAGAAAACAATATTGAAGAGTGTAGTTATCGTCGTGTTTGGTCGGGAGACGATTCGAACAAATACGCGCGATGACCGCGCGATTCGATTTAAACGTTAAATAAATATTTTGTAATTTAAATAATTAAAAGATATTTAGTTAATTTATTAGGAATCACAACCTGAAATTATTTTATAAATTCTATTTTATAATCGAGTCGTTTCGTAACGAAAACGGCGAGGAACCGACATCTTTACGCGAAACCGAGTGAGACCGAACACCCGGGTATGTTGAAAGCCTTTAATGAGGCTTCCACACCCTCATTTTTCTCATAATCCTCTCATCTTCAACCTCACCACCGTCACCTTCTCTCTCTAGATTTTCTCACTCTCTCTCTAAGATTTCTCCCCCATTTCTTGATGAAATCATGTGTTCTTGGTATCAAAATGACCACCACACCTTGTAGATTGTAGAAGTACAACAGATCGGAGCTTCCATCCATCTGAATCGAGGTAAAAATCCGATGTTTTTCACGGTTCTAGGGTTTTGAAAACCCTATTTCGAACCCCTTCATGTAACCGGCTTTAACCTATTTCGAACCCTAGGAAACACACTACAACACCTTAGGATCATGTAGGAACAAGTGTTGGAGCAAAACCAGGTCGATTAGCTCGAAACCCCATGGCTGCACCTGGGTTTTTCGAACGGCCGAATGGCCAAGTCGTAGCTCAGCGAATGAGCCAAGACCCCATTCGCCGAATGGCTTTAGTCGGACCACGAGCCTCATTCGCTCGATCCCTCATTCGACCATCACATTCGGCCACTCTCTCATTCGCTCAAACCATCACCTTCGCCACTGGTCATTCGATCGGCCACAGTCATTCGGCCCTGCCCCCATTCGATCAGCTAAGCCCTCATTCGGCCTTAGCACACATTCGAAATCATATGTCAGTCTGTCGGAGCTGGCTACATGTTATTCGGCCGAATGTACGGGGGAATCACATATTAGGGTTTTAAAGGAAAATGGGACCCCACGTATTGCATGCATGAATTGCTCATGTGTGTTAGTGTGTGTGTGCATGAGTTTTTTTTTAGATTCTTAGCAAGAAGCTAACGTAGTCTCATTAAACAATGATGATAGGCTTGTAATCTCTTCACAATAAGATCTTAGTTATCAATGAGTTATCTATTGAAATCCATAGTAGGGTTTTATTAAAGGGAGTTTGAATAAGTCATAATATAACATCAAAGTCATCATCTTTTGGGGGTTAACACATTAGAACTCCATTATGAGACAAAGGCTTTAAGTCTAAGGTGGTGGTGTTGTTCTCATGAATACCTCCTAACATCTAGTTGGGTTATAGAAACACATAACTAGTTTTAGTAATTCACTTGAATTACCTAAGACGAATTTATCAAAACAATGAAAAGAAACCAAGTGGAAATCAAAGTCTAATAATGGGCCCAAGGTCGGCCCAATGGGCTAAACTCAAGCCCATCATGTGTAATTACACTTTTCTTAAATTAATTATGTCTTTCATAAAAGAAATTAAATTGTAAACTTTATTAAAATAAATAAATGATTTTAACTTAGAATGTTCAACTTAAAATTTATTAACTTAAAAATGTGTTAAATAAAAGGCTTGTGAGTAATTAAAATAAACCCTAATTATCTAGGGTTTAGTAGTTAATAATATGAGAACATGGATTTATTACGGGGTAATAAGTTAGACTAAGTTAGATAAAGTTATAGAAAAACAGTAGTAATCTAGGACACTTAGTTGCACACCGAGACCAAACCCTAGTTACGACAACTACCGTATGTACTTATCGTATTCGAATTCTTTTAAAACAACTCAGGTGCTAAAGATACATAGGCAACAATCAAAGAGCGCGTATATCTTTTGTGGTTCAAGTGCACAGCAACACAGGTGAGTTCATTGCCCCTTTTCTAAACATTTTTGTTTTTAAACGCGGGGCTGAGAAGCATGCGTAAACTGTTTTTATTTAAACTGTTTATTTATATGCTTTTATTTATTATATGTTTTGCATATATATGTTTGTTGATACTCCTAGACTCCTGTCTAGGAAATTATTAAACAGATCAAATTAATTAAAGTACTCTTATGAGTAATACTTTAATTTAAACTCTAAATCAACCCTTAGTCCATCAAGCTCAAATTCAAGAATCTAAATTCAAAGTGAAATCAAATGAACAAAATCAAAGGATCAAATTCAAAGGAATCATAACTCAGTGTGGGATCTGAGCACAAAGAATCATAATCAAATCAATTATCATTGTGAATCATGGGAATTCAAAAGATCAAGATCAAGAGACTCAAGGAATCAGAAATCATAAATGTGTGTGAATCATTGAAATAATGAAATCATTATAATCTAATGAAATCATTAATACTCATGTCAAGGTGGATGTCAGTTGTATATGGAATCAAGACCACGTGTAACACACATATAAAGTCCCACTCAGATGCAGAAGACCTTCGGGTCAGGCTGTAACGGGCAATAACATGAACGATCAAATGGAATCAATATCAAAGTCAAAATCAAGTGAATCAAGAGATCAAGAATCAAAGGATATCCTTAAAGTCCTCGCATGTACAGAAGACCTTTGGGTCAAGCTGTAAGGGCAAAACGTTAAAGTCCCCGCATGTACAGAAGACCTTTGGGTCAAGCTGTAAGGGCAAAACATTAAAATCCCGCTCAGTTCAGGTGTACTCCTTGTGAGTTATGCCTGACATGGGTCACGTGTGAGAGGTTACAACTTGGACAACCACCAACAACTAAGTCTAATTGATTGAGTCAAATAAGGCCCAATCATCATGTCTTAGTTGTAATTAAATGTTTTATTTATTTAATTAAATATTTAACATTTATTTCTATTACTGACTTTTGGGGAAATCATATATTTATGATGAACTCAAGAGAATCAAAGGTAAATCAAGTTTTGGGAAAACAAAATCTAAATCAGAGGTGTGTAGGGTAAAAATGCTTAATTATCATTAACAACAGTGTCATATGCATATTAGTATGTGGTGGGATGTCGTCTGGGCGAGTTTGTTGGCTTGACCCAGGGGTATGCCCTATATATAAGCATACCGATATGGATATTACATGTGAAGTTAATGAGGTTGGGGTCTTTACCGAAGGAGGTTTTCAAATCATTATCAAATCATTTTCAAATCATTATCATACCATTTCCAAATCATTTTCAAATACTAAACTACATGAACTCACCAACCATGTGTTGACTTGATTTTGCATGACTTCTCAGGTGACGAACAGGTCAACTGAAGAGTTACTTCTTTTGAACTAGGTTACAGATAAAGGACCTAGCTTTTGGACTGCATACTCTTGGACATCATACCAAGTTATTTTGTATATCTTGTGCACACACAAGATTGAAGACTTATGATGTGATTATAGATTTTACATTGTTAAATTATAAACTTATTTGATGTAATTTAACCTTGTAAATTCTATTTTGCTTAGCAAGTTTCTCATTTATATATATCATGTGCAAGGTAAACAATCTGATCATTTCGATTATCACTCTCGATATCGCGCCCCGAGAACCTTCCGCCCGACGGGGACTTCGATCCAACCCCACCGGCTCGGGGTGTGACATAAAACTTGTTCCTACATCATCATAAAGTGTTGGGATGTGTTTCCTATGGCTCGAAATGGCTTAAAACCGGTCCTACAAGGGTTCGATCCTAAGGGTTTTGAAAACCCTAAAACCGAACATAAGAATCGATTCTTACCTCGAATCTATCGGATAAACTCTTAGATCGGTTGTACTTCTATGATCTACAAGTTGTGATGGTTGTTTTGACACCATGATGGCTTGATTTCGTGATGAAATGAAGGTGTTATGGTGATTTCTTCTAGAGAGAGAAAGTAGAGAGAGAAAATGACAGTGGGGAGGTTGATGATGAGAGAGTTATGGAGAAAATGAGGGTTTCAAAGCCTCATTAAAGGCTTTCAACATACCCGGGTGTTCGGTTTCGTTCGGTTTCGCTCGGTTTCGCGTAAAAGTGTCGGTTTTGTTTTGTTCTCGTAACGAAACGTCTCGGTTTTAAAAATGGAAGTTATAAAATTATTTTAGGTTGTGATTCCTAATAAATTAACTAAATATCTTTTATGTATTTAAATTTTAAAACTATTTAATTAACGTTTAAATCGAATCGCGCGGTCATCGCGCGTATTTGTTCGAATCGTCACCCGATCAAATACGACGATAACTACACTTTTCAATATGGTTTTCTAATTATCGGATATCATTTAGAACGTTAAACTTTCAGATTTATTTGTACAGATCGTCACCTATACGAATAACCTGTCAGTTTAGCATTCACGTAACGATATCCGTGTTGTTTTGTTCTGTAAATCCTCACATACGTTTATACATAGTAAAATCCTAACACATAATCACATGATGGTTCTGTAATGCCAGGTAATTATCTGACTGACAAACCATGATTCTGAGTTTCGTTTTGAAACAAGTTTGAGTCTGTTCTATGATAATATGAAATGATACTGATATATGAACATCAACTGAGTTATGTACTTTAATCAATGTTCATTGTACTGTACTGATCACTGTTCCGTGACGTTTCCGGCACTGATGTTACATAAATTGCATAAAATGTTATTTCTACCCAAAGGTGATATGTTGTTTTATGTGCCTTAATATATACTAAATTTATGTTCATAACACTTGAATGATGGTCATAGACAACGTGAAGCCAATGCTCAAGTAGTACCTTATTTTAGTGCGTTATTCTGGTGTTTTGATATACTTTATTTTTATATATCAAAGACTCATTAGTAACATCGTAAATGATGACATGTAATAAATATAACTGGTTAACGTTACCTATGTTCATTCTAAGTCTTATTGATAACAAGTACCAACGGAAAGTTATCAATATATTAAAGACTTATTACTAACATTGTAAGTGGTTACATGTCATAATTATGAGTTCTTTTCTCCATCAATATTTTAAGTCTTATTGATAACAAATACCAAAGGAAAGTTATCAATATTATAAGACTTATTAATAGATTATTTTAATGGTGATAAATAAGTTAATCTATTGTTATTTTTATTCTAAGTCTTGTTGATTATGAGTACCAACGGAAAGTTATCAATTTAACGAGACTTATTACCAACCTATTTTTTTTGTGTTCACAACAGTTTCCTAATGTGAGATTCCCATTTAATATCTTTAACTTGATTTCTTATACTTGAATATTTCACATGAGCAGTAAACTATTAAATGTACATATCTCAAGATGAGTGGGAGTGTTTATGTATGCTCATTAATGAAAGCCTATAAGTTATTGACTATTTTGATTTTAGTCTTTATAAACACTAAAGATGATAAAAAATCAATATGGGAATATTATTTCATTTTAGAAAAAGGTCTTATATTTTTTAGGAGTCGTAATCAAAACTTAAAAGATGCTTTATGGCATGGTATTATGAAATCTGCCAAATAATGCTACTAAAGATTAATTATTTGACTCAAATTACAAACTTTATTTCAAGGCCATTAAAGTTCTTAGCGACGCAATTATCTTTTTTGTGAGAACAACTAAAAGACAACGTATTTGTATTGAGTATACTATTACATCTAAAATGCTTGTAAACATTCTTACAAAAGGGCTAACACACATAGCATATTAACAACATGTTATCATATGACATTAAATGTGCCATTGATGTAATTTAAATTGTCACTTAATTTGGTACCATAATATATGCATGTCACTATACTCATAATTTGTGTATAAAATATTTGTCTATATATAATAATACTCGTGCACCTTTTGAAATATAGACAAATTTGTACAAATCAATATTTTACATTAAGGGTTTATTTTAGTCATTTTGGTTTTAATAATAATTGTTTTATTTTAAGACTTTAGTATGATTAATGGGGGTATTGAGTTGATTATAATTCAATGACTGTATTTTTCTGCAAATGTTTTAACTTAAAACTTGATGATTATTTAACTTGGCCAAACTTAAAGAATACTCATCTTAAATGGTTTCTCGGCCAAGTGGGAGAATGTTGAAAGTTCACGTAAAAGGCCTACCATTTAATTAATGTTTCCCATTTTGACATTATTAGTCCCTACACTTACATAAATATTATTTGATGGAAGTAATATCGAGTATAAATATAGGGTTATTGTTTCCCTTAGATGCACACAAGAATTACAGAGAATAAGAACACCATTTCATATATATTCTCTTCAAGATCATCCATCAATCTCTGTGGCATCATAAAGGAACAAATTCATAATCATGGCATCATCATCATCTTCTAAATCATTGATTCCTACAAGTAAGTTTTACTAATTTGATATTCTTGTTCATATTGTGATTGATTGAATATGATTAGGGTTCTTAGATTTCAATCCTAATTGAAGATATAATCAACAAATTTAATATAAAATTAGACAAAAAGGAAACATATGGAACATGTCGAAAGTGATATTAAACATCTTAAACATCTTATTAAAATAATAAATAATTTAGAAATAATACGTGATAATCATAAATGATACAAATATTTTATAAAAATTCAAAAATCTATTCTTAAACTAAAGGTGTTAGGTTTGACCAATTTGTTTGTAAAGATGTAAATGGATTAAGGCAGCTTTTTATATTTAAGACAAACTAGCAAGTGCCCCGGGTGTTGCGGCGAGAATTTTGAAATGATTATGAATATCATGCAGCCATGATCTCATATATCAAAAGGCATATATAAAAACACTTCACAATGGTTATCACATCTATTTAAATATTATTAATAAAGAAAAGAAAAACAAAAAAAATAAAAAGTCACCGTTGCTAGAACCGTCAACTACTTAATAGAAATTGGGAGCCTTAACCACTAATCCATTTTAGCATATGTGAATTTTTTTTTTGAAAACTTTATGTATTTATTTAATAATATTTATTATTAATTAATTGTCATGTTCACGCAATCAGTATGTTTCATTTTATATATATATACTAGGTTAGTACTCCGTGTATTACACGGGTTGATTATCAATGCAAATAATTATTGTATTTTTTAAACTCTAATTTTTTCGATGTTTGTTTCCTTAAACATTTTTTTAAATATTGTTTTTTAAAAACTGTATATTTTATAATATATTGGTTTTTAAAATGTGCTTTTTTAATATTAATACATTTTTAATGTATTAAAAATTACTTCTCTTGATTTAAAACATGTATAAAAAGTATATGTATTTAATATGAGATGTATTTAATATGAGAGATAGGCGGAAAAATCAAAGTTGAGGTGTTATAAAAACGCACCATATGTCCCTCAAAACCTTGATTTATTATAATAGATAGATTATTGAGTTTTAGTAATTTATAACAAGATTTGTTTGCGTATAATAATCTATACTAGTAGGATAGCCGATGACGGTTATAACTTACACCTTCATCGCAAAAGACAATCTTAGTAGTATAATTATTGTTGTTTTACACTAAATTTTTACTCGTTTTATGCTCTATTTTGCTTATATGTTTTTTATTTCTCACAATAGCAAAAACCGAGCAGAAATCAAATAGAAATAATTTGTAAATCAATGAAGATTATGTTATTGCAACTGCCATCGATAAAGGTTGGTAAATTTATGATTAGCAATAGTCAAACTAATATATGAGTTGTTATGAGTCTAGGTTTCACCAATTTTTAGGTTTTGAGTAGGGGTGTAAACGAACTAAGGCAGCTCGTGAAATATTCGGGATCGGATCGGTAAAAAGCTCGAACGAGCCAAGCCTTAACGAGCTCGAGCCCAAAACTTTGGCTCGTTTAGTTATCGAGCCCGAGCTCGAGCTTTACATATCGAGCCCGAGCCGGCGCGCGAGCCTTAACGAGCTTTCCAATTTATAATATTTATTTATTATATTATGTGTTTATTTATAAAAGTAATTATTTTTATAGATAAAATTATGCTAAATATATTTAAATAAAAAATTTTATGTTAAATTTAGAAAATATAATTAAATTAGTAATTAAAGTAAATAAATAAAATCTAAACGAGCCGAGCCGAGCTCGAGCCTAAAAATTTTCTAACGAGCCGAGCTCGAGCCTAGTAAATAAAGCTCTTAACGAGCCGAGCTCGAGCCCGAGTTTATTTAAACGAGCCGAGCTCGAGCCTTAACGAGCTCGAGCCTTAACGAGCCCGAGATCGGCTCGGCTCGTTTACACCCCTAGTTTTGAGTTGGCTTGCACGAGAAAAATATATCTTTTCGAATGTTTAGAGATCATGTTGCTGGCTCAACAGATCTATACAAAAATCATTAATCTAAATCAACATGAAAACTAAAATGCTTATCAATAACAAGCTAAATTGGAGTCATAGTTTGTATGTAATACTAATCATACTAAAAATGTAATTTAAAATATGAAACACGTATAACATATTTTGAGTTTTGTTATCGTTCCTGTTTGAGGTCTCTCTCCTTTTTCACTAACATGTAGAAGACGCGTAAATCGGGTTGTTGGCCAATTGGTTTGGGTCAACAAAATTCAAAAACACTTTTGCTAACCAGATTATTTTGAAACTGGTTTAGAAGAATCTAAAGATCAGGTTTGACTGGGATGAACTGACTCAGTTCGAGTTTAATCGGGTTAAAATCAGTTTCAAACCACAAATTGGTTTCAAACCGATAGTTAGGATAGGGTTGAAATCATTTCCCCTCTTATCGGAGTTGGGTTTCGTTCTATGATTGTTTTTTTAAGATAGTAGCCTAGCAGGGGAACTAATTTAGCATCCAGCTCTGTCTACCACCAATATTGTCCGCTTTACCCACTCGGAGTTCACGATTTTGCCTTTGGTTGCCCGGGTGAAAACTTCCCAGTGAGGCCACCTATCTCTGGACTGCTGAAAACCAAGCACACTTAACTTTGTAGTTTTCATGTGCTCCATAGCCAGCTAAGGCCAAAACACGTTGATTATATAAGAGACCATCGTTACTTATGAACCAGAAATCTCTCATGTTCAAGGCTGATATGACATTTGCCTAAAATGTTACAACTAACCCCAAGAGAAAAATGTCTCGTATGACCTAGAAGTGCACAAATCAGGTTTTTCAAAAAGCTAGTTTTGGGTTTAGTCAACAAAGTCAAGAACCGATTCTGGTTAGAATTGGGTTTTCGACCGGCTTTTATCGGGTTTTGGGCGGGTAAAGGTGGAACCGGTTATGGTAATTCTGTTTTCGGTTACAATTTCTCTGAGAAACCGGCACCACCTGTACCTGTCGGTTCTAGTAGGACCGGTTCCGGATTTGGATTTTTCCCCACCTCTAGTACGACCTAGCGGCGTACAAACCGTTTTTTTCCCAAACTGGTTCGGGTGCAAGTGAGGTATTGAAACTGCTTCGGCCTTAAATTGGTCCAGTTTTGAAACCGGTTCAATGCATATTTAAATCGAACCTGTAGGAGCCGGTCCGGATTGGGTTGAAATTGGTTCCAAAAGCCGGGTTGTATATTTTATTTATTTATTTTTACATTTTTACATTTTTAAACAAAAAACTTAACTTTAAACACAAAACCTAAAAAACTTAATAAAAACTTTCATTATTTTGAAAAATAAAAATACAAATAAAGAAATCGTAATTTCGTAAAACAAAATAGAAAAACAAAAAAAATCGAATTTGTTTTCTTGGTGTTTTGTTCGCCCGCTCGAAATAACCTATAAATCAAAGTTGCACCAAATTTATGGGTGTCGCTTCGTAGGTTTAACTTCAAAAACTTGAAGGGTGGAAGATGCACAACAACCAACCGAGGATATACCACTTGATGAAGTCATTTGAGAGTAGAGAGCTTAGAGATATTTTTTTTAGAGTGAAGAGAGCGATTTTGAATGTTTTTGAGTTGTGTAATTAATCAAAAATCAAACAATACCTATTTATACTAATTATTGGGGGACTGAAAGTCTGAAATGCAAAAAAAAAAGAAAAAAACGGTCATACTCAATCAGCCGTTGAAACCGGTTTGGGAAAGCGGTTTGGGCAGGTTCAGTTCACAACAGTAACACCCCAAACTAGTCTGAGAAGCGACGGTTCGGTTCTGACCGGTTTCGGCCTAACCGGTTTTAGGCACTGTTGTAAAAATCGGCCTAGGCGGCCCTAAACTGTCTCGATTTTGGCCTAGGCAGTGCCTAGTCGCTAGGCGGCTCCTAGGCGGTCTAGTCAGTTTTTTTATTTATTTTTTAATTTTTTTGACTTTTTTCTAGTAAAAAGGGACCAATTTAATGATTATTTAGACATTTTTCAAACAAAAATCCTTAATATGTCGGCAAATTGGATTTAAATAATCCAAACTTTGACACATTGGCCGCTGCAGGTCCCAACTACGAAAATCCCCGATAACGGTCCGAACTTTCGACATATTTTCCCGTGGCGGACCGCCGTCAAATAAACCCTAACGGCGTTAACTTTTTTCGAATTTCGAACGGATTTTATAGGCTTTTGTTCAGATGGAGAATACAAGTCGAATGGCGTATAACTTAACTCGAAACGTTGCTCCAAATTTCTCAATTTGATGATTTCTTTGACGAATTGAAAGTTTAAACATCAAAATTGGGAAATTTGAAGCAACGTTTCGAGGTAAGTTATACATCATTCGACTTGTATTCTCCATCTGAACAAAAGCCCTCAAAAATCCGTTCGAAACTCGAAAAAAAGTTAACGCCGTTGGGGTTTATTTGACGGCGGTCCGCCACGGGAAAATATGTCGAAAGTTCGGACCATTATCGAGGATTTTCATAGTTGGGACCGGCAGCGGCCAATGGGTCAAAGTTTGGATTATTTAAATCCAATTTATCTAATATGTCTATAAAACATCGAACTCCATATCTAAACTTTGAACTCGGTGCTTAAGTTTGAACTTTTAAGTACTTTATTTAGTATATTTAAGTTTATTTTATGAATTATTTGAAGTATTATATATTAAATTATTGATATGTATGTGTGTATATAATATATATTTGTAAAATTACATATAAAAATTACAATCCGACTAGCGCCGATTAATCCCGAATAATCCGTAGGCGGTACCTCGCCGCCGAGTAGCGCCTAGCGATTTCTACAACCATGGTTTTAGGACCGGGTTCGGATCGGTTCGAGAACAAGTTTCAAAATACAAACTTGTTTGGTTGACCAAGTGGTATTATACAGCCCAACAGTTAGCAAGTCTTTCAGCCCACATGTCAAAAGTGAAAAATAATCTTCTCGCACCCAAATTCAGAGTTTCATCGTCTTCGATTCTCAGTTATCTTACTACGAGGTTTTTGATTCTTTGATTTGCTCAGCTAGATTGCCCTCAGGTATCAAATTACGAGTTCTCATATGTTCCTGCTGCTAACGTTTTTTCCCCTTTAATTTCCATTTTAGGGCTTACGAAATTTATGCTAAATTTGATTCTAACAGCTATTATGTCATGCTGATATGGTTTTCAGGTTCTGTGACATTAATTGTTTTATTTATGAGTTTTTAATCTTGTCAAATTACGACTGTAGTTTTCAATTTTTCTGAACTTTTTGTTTTTGTTGATATATTTATAATTTTGAATTTGTTTTCTTGAGATTAAGCTATTTCTAAATGTTAATTGCGAATCTGTGTTATAAATTTGTAATTTAGGCTGATGTAGCTATATATACATATATTATTGAAATGTTTCGAGTGGTTGAAGTGGTGTAGTGTGTATCTTGGTTGAGAATTGAGATTAACTAATTATGTGTAGCAGGCTCGCTACCTCTTTTTTGAGGCAGGGGCAAGCTTGTGTTCATGTCTCCCCCACATTAAAGTATGATTTCATTGGGTATGTTTGTTGAGATTAACTAATTGTGTTGTTGTTTGTGCATATAAAAGATGTATTAATCACTTGTAAAACATGAAACAGATTATTTTGATGATGATGCAACACAATTATTGATGATGCAACACAAGCTGATTTTTAATCATTTTGCTATTAATTGATACTAAGTAGATTATTATTTGTTTTTTTGTTATTTAATAATTAATATCTTGAAAAAATCTTACAATCCTTGATACTAAATTCATTAATAAACCTATTTCGTATTCTGGAGTCAAATTGTTGCCAATTTTTTCTTGAAACTGAGAATATATTTTGATTTCTAATGAATGGTTCACTATCATGAATTTAGTATCCTGGCAGTTTTATATATATTTTGTTACTTGATTACCCATCTTAAATCTTCAAATCATTAATCTTAAATATCATCCATTTGAATCTTTTTTCCTTTCAGAATCAAGTTGTGGCATGTAAATTGCTTCACTGCCCAAAATTGGGTATTATTGAATTGTAATTTATTCACTCAGGCAGTCTTAACTCAAATGTGTAAATTTGGGTTCATTTGAGCACCAAATATAAGGTGATGGGTTGATTTGAGTTAAACTATATACCTAAAAGAGTGATGATAAAGGGTTTCTAGTCTAGTGATACTCCTTGACTTATCTTATGAGAGGTCTTAGGCTCAAGTCTCTTTAGGTGCAATTGCTCTCTTGAAGAATATGAGGTTACAAACTTCCCTTCTAAGACGTGTAAGCTAAACTATTGTTATCGTTGAAATAAAAAGAAAACTAAAAGAGTAATGGGCTAGTTTAAAATTGAAAAGGAATCCTACGGGTTTGGATGGATCACTCCCTAAAAAAACGAGTTTTTGCTATCTTTTATTCACCATAATTCCTTCATCTTTCTTTGGATGATTTCTTGTGAAAAGATACCATAAATTAGGGTTCAAAAATCCTTTTCTTCAAGTTGCAATTACTTCTCATTCTTGTTCTAATTCTCAAACTCTTCTATTCTAAACTTCCCAGACTTCCTCATCGTCTTCTTCTAACCCTAATCTTGTTTATGTCATCATGCTATCAACCATCTTCAATTTTATTCTTGTTTCGTAGTACAGTTGTTTTCACGTGGGATTAGTTATCACATCATTGTCATGTGAGAGGATCTGGTTTGAGCAATTAGGGTGTTCAGAATAACCGAAAACCGTTTAAAATCAAACCGAACCAAATTGAAAATTCGGTTTACAGTTAGGTTATAAACCGTATCCGTATTACCAATTTGGGTTTTGGGTCGGTTTGCTGTTGTATGCTTTTTTTTGAATTCGATTTATTCGGGTTAAACCGTTTAAAACCAAATTAGCATTTAAATTTTTATTTTGAGTGATACATTAGGCTTTAGAATAGAAGCCCTAATTAGAATAGAAGGCAGAACCAAAGAAGAAAGCGCCGTTCCCAAACCCTCACTCCCGTCGATCTGCAACCGGTAGATCTCCGATCTCCAATTTGCTCCAAATTCCCAAACCTCATTTGTTATTTTGGATTTTAATATCAGTCGAACAGATACTTCCTGTGTGGAAAACTAATTAGGTCGAACAAGTTTAGAGCCAACCAAAATGTGTTCATACGCATACAATCTTCTAATTGTTTCATGAAGAAGAGATCAATATTTCTTTGTTTTTGTTCTATTTTATGCAATACTTAATTGCCACATCTACCCACAATCCATGAATTCTCTAAATTAACAAAATTTGTTGAGAAAAAACAGATCAGTAACATCATCAGAGAGCAAAGCAATTTTATCAAACTTGTAATTGAAATAATAAGAAGTTTTTGCAAAGAGTAACTATCCACTCTCTCTGTAATTAGTTGTTAAGCTGGTAATGAGTAGGTTATCTATTATTTGAGTTAAAAACTCCCTCTCTCTGTAATTAGGTTTATGTTTGAACTTTGAACTTTTGTGTATGCTAAGATATGCTTAATTTTATGTTGTTTGAAGTGGTTTGGAACATAAATAGTTCAAAAACAGGAAACAAAGAAAGAAAAGTATGGAAAAAGTCATTTTGACTGAATACGGTTGAGAACGGTTTAATTCGGGTTGTTCGGTTATCAACCAAATCTGAACCGATTTGAATTCGGTTTGGTTTTCCTGATTTGAAATACGGTTCGGTTTACGGTTTGGTGAAATTTTTTTGCAAAAACGGTTTCTTTCGTGTTGTCATGATGATATTGCTTCCAGGAGCATATGCATGAAACATATAAACCAGGTTTACCAGGTACTCATAACTTTCACCTCACACATCATCTAATAACAATAGAAATCTTCTATTTCTTTAGTGATTGGTAAGATCTACTTGAAACATATTTAAATCTGCAATTTTCTTGTTTACCCCTACTAGAAAATCGAAAATTTCATTAGATGACTCGTTCCGACCTAGACCAGATAGAGCATTTTTTAGATAATCTGTTATGACTCAAAATCATTTTCATCGAAACCCATTCTGACCCGGACCAAAATGGCTATTTTTGAAAATAACCCGTCTTGACCTGAACCCACCCATTTTGCGAGGCATATATTACGAGCTTTGAATCAAATGGAAATTGACATAAGCTGTGAATTTATTGTGTAGGTCTGGAAAATATGATTTTGAATGGTTGCTCCATATATCCGGGGCAGTTGGTGTACAACAAGGCCTGTAAGAACAAGTCGATGTCTCAATGTGTTCTTCATCCACATGCACTCTTGGTTAGGAGCTCTTTAAAATCTCACCAGAACCTGAGATCTTTCTCTCCCCATGGTTTGTGCTCATGCTAATTTATTGTGCCAGATGTTATAAATGAGTGTCTAGTTTTATTTTACATTGAACTTGTGAGATCGTAGACAACTTATATATGATCTAATCCAATCTAAAAGATACGAGCTGTCATATGAACGAATGCCTTGTTTTTATACCTTGTTTTGATAAAGGTTCAAGATCGCCAAGGCCATGGAGAGGAAGAGACATGATATAGGTTTAGTGAGATTCATAAAGGGTGACAATGGACGAGTCCTAGTAAAGGAGCAGGACATTAAAGAGAGGTGGAAAACATACTTCAATGAATTATTCAACAACAGGGGCAATGTGGAGGGTAGTGAGGACCACACCAATCGAGAAACTCAACAGAACAACTGCTATTGTAGACGCGTTACCAAAGAGGAGGTACAGAGAGCGCTTAGGAAAATGGGGAAGGCGAAAGCGGTGGGACCAGACAATATCCCTATCGAAGCATGGATATGTTTACAAGATGAAGGAGTTAGCTGGTTGACAACTTTGTTCAACAACATAATCCGGACAGGCAAGATGCCGGATCAGTGGAGAAGTAGTGTCTTAGTTCCCTTATATAAGAACAAGGGAGACGCACAATGTTGTGCTAACTACAGGGGAATTAAACTACTGAGCCATACGATGAAACTCTGGGAAAGAGTGCTTGAGACAAGATTGAGGAGAGAGACCCAGGTGACCGAGAATCAATTCGGTTTTATGCCAGGGAGGTCGACCACAGAGGCGATACACATTCTGAGGAGGCTGATGGAGAGGTATAGGGAGAAGAAGAGAGATTTACACATGGTGTTCATTGACCTGGAGAAGGCATATGATAGTGTGCCACGCCAGGTGATTTGGGATAGCCTGGAGAAAAGAAGTATCCCTTGGAGATACATAGAGTTGATAAGAGATACGTATGCAGGTGCTAAGACTAGTGTTAGAGCACCAGTGGGAGAGACGGAGTCTTTCCCGGTGGAGGTGGGACTACACCAAGGGTCGGCACTTAGTCCATTCCTTTTTGCAGTTATTCTAGATGAGCTCTCGAAGTCTATTCAGCAAGATATTCCATGGTGCATGCTTTTTGCGGATGACATAGTGCTAGTGGCAGAAAACGAAGAGGATTTAAACGCGAGGCTAGAGGAGTGGCGACTGGCCTTAGAGAGCAAAGGCTTGCGCATCAGCAGATCAAAGACCGAGTATCTACGCTGTAACTTTAGCGGTAGCATCGAGGAGGAGAACCATGTGACTATTGGTGATCAGGAGGTGCCAAAGACAACGAAATTTAAATATCTGGGATCGTTCGTCCAGAGTGACGGAGACATTGATAGTGACGTAGCCCACCGGGTCCAAGCAGGTTGGAAGAAGTGGAGAGCAGTTACAACCATCCTATGCGACAAGAGGTTCCCAGAAAAACTAAAAGGCAAGTTCTATAGGGTCGCAGTCAGACCTGCCATGATGTATGGGAGTGATTGTTGGCCAATCAAGAAGACGTAGGCGAGAAAGTTAGAGTCAGCAGAGATGAGGATGCTAAGATGGATGTGTGGGCACACGAGGCTCGATCGAATAAGGAACGAAGTCATCAGGGAAAGATTGGAGATAGCGTGCATCTCATACAAAGTAAGGGAAAGAAGATTGAGATGGTTCGGACATGTGAGGAGAAGAAACCTGTTGGCACATGTTCGAAGAGTAGAGAGTCTTATTGTGGAGGGAAAGAGGAGTAGAGGACGACCGAAATTGACATGGGAGGAGCAGATTCGCCATGATTTGTCGGAGTTGCATCTCTCGGAGGACATGATCAGTGATAGGAGTTCATGGAGGCGTAGGATAAAGGTGAGAGATTTCTAGTTGGGGCAGGACGTAAGTTGGTAGGAGCATAGTTTCATAGAATGCATGTGTCATAAGTGATTGTGGTTGTGGTCTGCATGCTAGCGGTGGGTTTAAGTTTGGTGGGTTGTTTGGTGTACTTGCTTTGCTTGCTTTTGGTTGGATGGTCTCCTGCTTTCTCTGTTTGTGTTGTCTTCCCTACCGACACTACTTTCCATGGGTATGATTTATGTGTGTGTCTGACTGTTCCTTCATGCGTGTTTATGTGTGTGGGCAATGGTCTTTATCTGTTCTTCTATGGCTTCGTGTCTAAAAAAAAAGAAAAAATCAAAAACAAAAATAAAAAAATAAAAATAAAAAATAAAAATAAAAAATAAACATAAAATAATAATAATAATAATACATATATATATATATAATAACAATAATATTATAATAATATTATAATAATATTATAATAATAATAACATTAATCAAAAAAAAGGGAAAAAAATAAAATAAAATAACGGCAACAGTTTTTTGAGCCGGGGGTCTCTTTAGAAGCAGCCTCTCTACCACATCTAGGGTAGGGCCGTAGGGGTAAGGTTTGTTTTCATCTCACCCTCCCCAGACCCACGCAGTGGGAACATACTGGGTTTGTTTGTTTGTTTGTTTTGTTTTGATAAAGGTTGTGTTTGGGTTACATGATTAAGTGTCTTTGTCAGGGTTTATGTCTAAGACATGAATACATATTTCTATGGGTTCATCCATTCAATACAACTAGGCATGATTTTCTTGATGGTCTTATTCTAATTTAGGAGTGGGACAAACATATTTGAAGATATGGTGTGATTTCATACAAAAAAATGTGAACAGATGTGTGCTTGTTAAACTTTGGTTTTAAATGCATGTTTTGGTTTTGCTTTACCTTGGTTTTAAAAATAGCGCCTGAGGCATGAGGCGTGAGGTGCAAGCAGGTTAACGCTTCAGCGCCTTGAGGCAGCGCTTTATGAACTTATGGGTCAAATTTGATCAGCAGTTGGGTATGTAGGAGGGGATTTGTATAAACAATCAATGGGATTAGAGATTAATTATGGCTTGCATTATAAAAAAACCCAATATGTTAAAAAGACAAGACAAATGCATCTTTTAGTTGTAGATAAAACTTGTTTTGTTATATACAGAGCAACGCCTCACGGACGTGAGGCTCTCGCCACATGGCTCATGCTGTACGCCTTGGCATTTGAGATCTAAACGCCTCAAAGCGCCTCGAGCTTTTTAAAACCAAGTGCTTTACTATTTTGTAGCTCTCTTGATGTTTGGAACAAACTATCGTTAGTGCCATGATGTGGTTAAGTATGTTCTTGATCATGTAAACCTAAAAGCTATTGTTTCTATTGTTAAAAAAACATTTAGTTTCGAGTAAAATGAGTTCCAAGATGATGCATGTTTGATTATTGTCAAAGCCTTTGAATCCTTGACCGAATTCTAGTTTTTCTTCTTGAATAGAGATAGTCAAGACTTGCAGTATAAATACTGTAGTATATAGTCTATTTGTGGTAATGAACTTTGGGTTTTTATGTACTTATTGGTTTTAAATCATAATAAATGCTACTATCACTTTTAAATCATGTAAAGAGGGTTCTAAATTCATAGAAGCCAAAGCATATTCCATATATATAAACTAAGTTTTCAACTTGTGGGCAAGAAGTGTTTCAAATAAACCTAGCTAGTCAATAGGGAATGTTGCAATCTCATCAGCTACTATATCCCATATATAGCTGTAGAATGCAAGCTTATTTTATTCATTACTAACCGTCTTTTGGTCTTTTTAATAACAGGAGCTCCACTTGTTCATCTCTTCAGTGGGCATTTAGGTCATTTCACACGCAAAACACCACCCAGTATATCTCCAAGACAGTTTCATTCAAAGAGCATCAAAGGATGCTGGTCCATTTAGCTACAAATATCCCCCCATGGAGAAAAGACCAAGATGGTATTGGAGAACTTTAGCATGCTTACCATACCTAATGCTGCTTCATGAAACATGAATGTACGCAGAGACCGCCTTTCACCTCCACCCGTTCTTGGAAGATTTTGAGTTCCTAACTTACCCTTTTTTAAGCGCTCTGGGGGGTTTACCAAGTTGGTTTTTAATCGCCTACTTCATCGTTGCTTACCTGGCGGTCGTTAGAAGAAAAGAGTGGCCCCACTTTTTTAGATTTCATGTGGTGACCGGGATGCTACTGGAAATCGCACTTCAGGTGACTGGAACTGTGTGGCGCTGGCTGCGAGGTGCCTGGTATTGGGGCAAGGCCGGGATGCATTTTTGGACTGCTTTTGCATTTGCTTTTCTGTTCACAGTTTTGGAGTGCATTCGGTGCTGTTTTGTTGGGATGTATGCTGATGTCCCGTTTGTTTCCGATGCCGCTTATATTCAAATCCCGTATGAGTAAAGTGCGAGTGTATTGACTACTACGAGCGGCGGTAGTCACGATCGGCGTCGGAGTCGCGTTTGGTAGCCACGAGCGGCGGAGGAGTCGCGTTTGGTAGCCACGAGCGGCGGTGGAGGAGTAACTTCCGGTGGTTGCTTGAGGCGGTGGAGGATTCACGATCGGGAAGGGGAGATTTGGGGACGGGAAGAGGCATGAAGACCTAAGAAGATGTTGAACCATGTCTTCTTCAAGAAGAGGTGAGGAAGAGATTTTTTAATGAAATGTTTTCCAAAAAGCAAACACTCTGCAAGCCTTAACATCTTCCCGTTGTCTGCGCCACGCAGACAAAAGAGGTCAAGAAAACCTTTTCAAGAAAAACAAACACCCCCTAAGGTGTTGAGGTTGTTTCTTAATTTTATTTTATGTAAGCTATTGTTTATGAGGGGTTTTTGGTACATCTAAGAAGTTGAAAAGCTCATGTTTGGTCTCAAATAGAGCTGGCAAGATGGGTGGGTCGGGTCAGAATGGGTTCAGGTCAAAATGGGTTCGGGTCAAAACAAGTCATTCTAGAAAAATGACTATTTGATTAGGTTCAGAACGGGTTTTCACAAAACAAAGACACTGGTTGAAACGGGCCATGTTAAAAAAGTGATCCAACTAATACAAAAAGGTAAAAAAGAAGCATGCAGATGATTAACATAGTGATGATAAAACTGAAATTTTATAATCTACTTCATTCAAAACATCTAAAAAAACCAAAGTTATGTTTACTTACCAAATATTATAACAGATATCAAACTCAAATTACTAAAATCATATCTAACAATAACCATCATTGAACTTAATTGTGCTCATTCGCTGTCTTTCTTGTACTGTTGACATCTAAACAATAAAGGGGTCAATATCTCTAAAAGAATGAACTGCTGCTGCTTCAAGAAATATTTGGGTACTTGATCTGTGTTGTGACTGAGCTTTTGTGCTTGAGTTAAACCTTTTTTGTTTGCATTTCTGTTGATGGCTGCAATTATAAACAATAATTAACTCAAATTCATGAAATAATATATACAAATTAAACAAGAATGAGAGATATCATGAGAAAAGAGGGTGAATGTTAACCATATTATTAGCAACAGGGTGAGATAATCTTCTTTCAAAAAAAAATGTTAATTATGATGAAAAACAATTTTCAATCTGTTCTAGGTTTTATTTATTTTGACCCAATCAAGGTAAAATACACTCGCGACCCATTTGCGTTGCACGCATATAATGTATATATGTATGGGCCTTCAAAAGACAAAAGTAAAATTGCACTAATTATAACGCTATTTTACTTATTTTGTGAAAATAAAGTTAAAAACGTTGGAATTGCTAACTTCAAATGATAAATTTAAGCCTTTGAATCATTCGGATCAGCCTCTTTATCCTAATTGGGATCTCCACTAGGGGTAATGTTTGTTTTCATTCTTTCTCTTCAGACTCTACTAAAGAATGGGAATGATAATATAATAAATAAGTTTGTTTGTTTGTTAACGTAAAATACAATCTAGGTGAACCATTTCACAAGTAAATAGAACGAAAGTGCCAACTCTTAGGAGTGTAGGCAAACAAATGAACACAAACACATGTAGATATAGACAAATAGAACGAAAGTGTCACCTCCTAGGAGATAGGAAACACATGTAGAAATAAATTAATCATAAAAATTACTCATTATTTTCGGAACAAAAAAGAAATAAATGTTCTTTTATCAGTATACTTAAGACATACAAGAAAAGTTTAATATCAAATCATAACTAATATTATATTATACACATAATAAAACCAACCATCGTTAATTTTTAAATGGTTCATGACTTTTTATATGTTGCTATATTTTTAGCATAAAAAATATTAACATACTACATGATTACATAGTATTACATGTTTTAGAGTGTTTGTGTTTATTTCTTGTCAGTGTGGATATTTCTCTATTCCAATACAATAGACAACTTTAGGTCATACTCATTCATAATAAGACCGGGTGTAATGCTCACCCAGTGCCCTCAGCAGGAGCCTTGCCTTCGACGGGGTTCAGCATTCACATCGTCCCCTACCCGGTGGCCTCCCTTCCGATTGCCCAGCGGCCCCCTCCTCCATTTGTTTCATGATTGGTGGTATCAAATTATATAGTGGAGATGATGTGCCACAGTGGAGAAGGTTTTTCAGAGGGTGATCACTGTGAGGTTTTAAGGTTGTCAGTGGGGTGATGAAATGGCAGAAAATTTCAGTAGGAAGTGCATGACGTATTGACCAAAAAACTTCTAGTTTCAAGACATTCAATTTCGGTTTATTTATGTGTCAATTGTTTTCATTCCATTACGGATATTTGGTTCTTTATTCTCATAATTTTACATCCCATCTAGTGCTAGTGAGCTCCATGTTGGAGTTGGTTCTTTGTTTGCAATCAAAGTATGCTTGTTTTATTCCGCAAATTCATAATAATGATTATCAACAAATGGTATGATTTTAGTAGACATGTTGTGGTTGATTATCAACAAACGGTACAAACGTTGAAATTGTTGTTTGAACCTCAAAAGGAGAATATTCAACTCCTTTTCTGCTTTAATTATCTAGTTCACATTTATCTTAACAGAAACCTACAATGTGTCCCTTCAATTGTGGCCTTAATTACAGCCAAAATTATGCAGAGAAAAAAGATCATTTTTTCTCAAGTTTAGTGCTAAAACTCCGCACCTGACACGTGACATAAAATTACAAGATTTTTTTATGTGTATTTTGTACATAAAATATTATTAAACAAAACCTCATTTTGCTAAATAAAAAACACCATTTTGCTGCAATAATTTTGTTTTATTATGTTTTTAACTTATCTTTATCCTAATTACTATCAATTTATGAATTCTTTTAGATGTATTAGAACTTATTTTAATATTTACATAGGGTACTTAGAAATACCCAAGGTGCTACAGGGTGACGTCCCTCTCTTTTCTTCTTGCGGATCGACGTGTATACGTCAACTTTCTTTTCTTTTCTTTAGGATACAGACGTAGAATTTAACAATGTAACAGTGTATGTACCGTTGAAAAAAAAAAACAATTTCGTATTACAAAATATAATAAACTCAAAAAGTAAATTGTATAAGATGCAAAATGATTATAACTTATAAGCCCACAACCCCAACATTGATGAGCTTCCCTCTCTAATAACCTCATCAGATATCTAGGGTTCTTTTAAAACTAATAGAGATTGTGCTAACTGAACATCAATCCAACTTCAAAATGGAAAAGAAAAAACTGCATTTGAATAACTACAACAATAATTTTCAAAGAAAACATCAAAACACTTAAATATGGGTAAAAGCTAGCAAATTTCATGCCAGATCATGATCAAGACTTGCATCAAGGCTGTTGTTGGGCATCCATGTATCCTGCATCAACAAGAACTTTTTCCCTTTTAGCCAACTCAATATCTTCATCAACCATCATCTTCACCAACTGCTCAAACCCGACTTTAGGTTTCCACCCAAGAACCTTTCTAGCCTTGGTTGAATCCCCTTTCAAGTTATCCACTTCTGCAGGCCTAAAATACTTCTTATCAATCTCCACATGATCTTTCCAGTTTAAACCCACATACCCAAACGCCTTTTCAAGAAATTCCTCCACTGTGTGTGACTCCTCAGTTGCCACCACATAGTCGTCTGGTTTCTCTTGTTGCAGCATTAACCACATTGCCTCCACATAGTCCCCTGCAAACCCCCAGTCTCTTGAAGCCTGCAGATTCCCTAAAAACAGCTTGCTCTGCAGCCCGATCTTGATCCTGCCCACCGCCCTTGTGATCTTTCTGGTCACAAAGTTTTCACCTCTTCGAGGTGATTCATGGTTGAAGAGAATGCCATTGCAGGCAAAGATACCATATGCTTCCCTGTAGTTGACTGTATACCTGTAGGACAAACAGTTTTTTATAAGCCTACGAATTTGGGGACATACAAAAGATTGATCACTGTGCCAAAATTCTTACTGATGCTATCTATTGATGAATGCAGGTACTATATTCATAGCAGAGCTCTACATAGCTTTTGCATTAAAAACATGTTTGATCTAACAATCTAAAGCCCTGTTGTGATCTATAAACAGACTATATAATGTGGATATAAATGATTGTATAACCGCATATTAACATAAGCAATGTTTGTTAAATCTCTGACCTTCAAAACATATATCAAAATTGACTAGTATGATCAAACTGAAACACTAATTCTTTCATGATCAAGCAAATAGCGATCGATAAACAGCATATCTAACTGCTATATGTCTAGCTAAAAATCTACAATGATTTTAAATTGACTAACATTTCGAACCCAAGTAACCAAAAATCTGCTGTGATAGATGACGGTGCATGAAATGTGAAAAGAAATATGGAGCAATTCGACTGTTCTACCTCAGGAAAGATCAATTTCTAAGAGCAATTATCGGATCAACTCAGGTATGAAAAACTTAAGCAAATCGAATGCATTATTACCAATGAGCAGCGCATTTGGAAGCAGCATAAGGTGATCTCGGATGAAACGGAGTATCCTCCGATTGCGGTGGCGGAGTGGACCCGAACATCTCCGACGAACCGGCCTGATAATACTTGACATGAATCCGACCGGTGGTAGTAATATGCGACCTCAGAGCCTCTAAAAGGCGCAACGATCCGGTGGCAACCACATCAGCTGTATAATCGGGGATCTCAAACGACACCGCAACGTGCGATTGCGCGGCGAGGTTGTAGATCTCGTCGGGCGAAATGATGTCGATCCACCGGCGGAGTGAGGAGGCGTCTGTGAGATCGGCGTAGTGGAGCTTCATACGAGCTTTGTGAGCATTGTGCGGGTCGATGTAGATGTGGTTGATCCGTTGCGTGTTAAAGTTCGATGACCGGCGGATCAGGCCGTGAACTTCGTATCCTTTGCCGAGGAGTAGTTCGGTGAGGTACGATCCGTCTTGACCGGTAATTCCGGTAATCAGAGCTACCTTGGACTTGGCCGCCGGTAGGACTGTGCCGCCGTTGACGATGTCGGTGCCGGTTGCCATCGGAAATTAGAGCGGTTCGTAATAAGAGGATTTTGACGAAGAAATTTTGCAGGGGTTATATATAGGAAGGTAGTAAAGGGGCAAGTGGGATCACGCGCTTTTTTACTTATTTGTTTGCATGACAGCACAACGTGGCCACATTAACCTCAGATCTAAATTCTCGTATGTCGGTGCAATTGCCTTCACGATTTTGAACAAGAAATTAAGGTTTTATATTACCATGCTACCTTTATTTTTTAAATATAGATGGTCCCGTCGTACTACATTCAGTTATCTCAACGGTTGGTAACTAAGATTGATTCATTTTCGTCGACCGTGAGACAGTACCCCTGGTGCGCGGGAACCCGTGTAATAGGTAAACACTCGCCCCCTATTGGTTCAGAACACAAGATTAAGCTCATTCATCCTCTCACCTGATATCCTTTAAAATGTCACCAGTGAGACGAACCCTGGTTTTCAAGGAGAAATTGTCAATCTTTAACCACTAGGCTAACTTTGTTGGATATATTATCATGCTACCTAATGAGTTTATATTTAGTTGTTACCCGTTGACTTCTCACATTTTGAAATAATTGTTGAGGTAGGATTGGAAGGTTTATTCAGTCGTAAGATTCTTTCTAAAGTAGGATCAATGTCCCAAGGTGCCAGTCTTGAGCGTCTACGTTCTAAGTTGTTTAATATATAGTTAATATTTATCCATGAGGGTACAAATTCTTTAGTATTACTATCTAAACAAAATTCATTTATGAATAGTGACGTACACGTGTTAAAGCATAGGGTACAAATGAAAGAAGCCTGGTTCTTAAACATTAATAAATAGTGACGTACACGTGTTAAAGCATAGGGTACAAATGAAAGAAGCCTGGTTCTTAAACATAACAAATAATACACGTGATACAGCTGACATGTTTATCCTCCACGTAATTAAAACAATGAATTTGCTCATACTCATGCTTATCTAATTCATTTTTATTTTGATTTCTCATATCTTTATTTTATAGTCACATCTGTTTATATGCTAATTTTTTCTAGGCTCTTGAAATGAGGGTATTACATTGACTCCACATAACCTGAGCAATTTTATTTTAGTTTTAGTTTTTTCTTTCGTAATCTGTAACATGTTTGTTTTATTATTGTACATGTTCATCTGTTAATGATTTTTTTTGTTCCTTTTGACTTTGTTCCCAAGTGTTCTATTTTTGGTTTTTTTACTTCTTGACTTATAATATGTTTGTTTTATAGTCATGACTCTTTATCCATTAGGGTCTTTTTGATATGAGGTAATAGAATAGATGAAAGAATGAAATAGATGAGAAAATGCAATGAATAAGGGAATGAAAAGGACAATTACCATGTCATTGTAATGTTTGGTTATCTCATTGGAATTAAAAAAATCATTACTTTATGGTAGACATGAAAAGACAAATAAATATCATATATTGCATGAGCAAATGAATTTATAGTTAAAGACATGGGTGGGGTCATGGTTCAGGTCAAAGGTCAAGCCATGGTTCAGACACGGGTTAGATCATGGTACAAACATGTCGTGGGTCATGGTTTGAGTCATGTGTCAGATCATGATTCGAAACATAGTTCTAATCATGTGTCATGGGTTGGATCGTGGTTCAGATCATGGCCATTGAGTCATGGGCTAGGTGATAGTTCGGGGCTATGGGTCGGATCATTTCATTCCCTAAAATAATTTTTAAAAAAAGGAACACTTTCTTTAAGGAATGAAAATCATTAGAAAAGAAGGAATCACATTATGTAATAGTTTATTTTATTCTTATGTGGTTACTAATTTTTTTCCCATTCCAACGTAATGAGTAAATCCATTCCCTTATTTATTTATGCATACCAAACACTACCTTAATGTTTTTTTTGTTTTCTTTTGAGTTCGTTCTTGAGTCAAAACAAGAGTGTTAAATTTACGCGGCAACGCGCGAAAAGCGCCATCTAGTTCTTACTTTATTTAAGTTTTTTAATTCTTTTCAAATACTATAATTATGTTGTATAATATGTATCAATAATAAAAGGGTCATTTTAATTAGACACTCAACTTTTATATTTTAACACCTCAGCGACCTGAGACGGGTCGTACTGGTCAGTACGGTCCGTATGGAGTACAGACAAACATTCTAGAAAATTGTCTTGGATTCAGTGTATATTCCTTGGACGGGCCGTAAGTACTTGACTTATTTTTACAAGCCAATTTGGGAATCAACCGGTGTGAAGTTATTTTATACGGAGTACGGGCCGTATAGAAATTATTTATTTTATTTAAACTTAATTTATGTATTTTATTAATTTTTAACGATTTACGTTAAATTTTGAACGATATACGTCTATTATGTTAATTAAACGTCATAAGTTTGTTACGTTATCACTTTAAACGATATTAATTATTCACGAAATCGTTTTAACTAACTATTTTATTTTATAATTAGTTTGTTTACGTTAATTTAATTTAAACGTTATAAGTTTGTCGCGTAATTATTAATTTAAACGTTAATTTAATAACGTCTTGCTCTTTTTGTTTCTGTGTTTTTAAGGTTGGACGACCACGTGTATCTTTTTGAACTAAAGGCGTTTTTTTGTCGCTTTTATTTAAAAATACCTGCGACAAGACCTTTTTTATTAGCCTCTTTTTTATTTCAGGTGGTTTGAATTTATTTCTTCTGTAACCAAACTCATTTGTCCTATAACATTAATTTCTTCTTCTTCTAATAGTGTTGGGTTAGTTGTGTTTAATTTTGTCCAAAATATGTCTATCTCAGAAAGCGATATCTTCGTATCTGCATAATTTATAATTAAAAATAATATAACAGTAACTACGTGTGAAACCTGTAAGATTTACATTTACTATTACGAACCTGTGTTTAAGTATTTTGATATATGATAAGCGTACGTCAACCCACAACTCATCCAAGCTGGTGGCCACATGTCATATTTAAGTGGCGCATAACTCTTATTTTATTTTTTTCCTCGACCAACAAATCAAGAGCTTTATGGGAGACATTTCCTCGAAGATTATCAAATATTGGTAGTTTATGATGACCCATAGTTTTAATCAAGCTCGTTTCAAAATCGTGATTCATTTTTATCTCCTGTGATTGCACAATTTCATTTACGAAACCGACAAGCGAGACGAGCGTGCTGTTTGTTGATCTGAGGTATCTTTTTAGGTTTGAGTGTTGACTTTCCACCCAGTTTGTTGTACGTTGACCAAAGTTGTGTGTTCTATTGGTCCATGTTGTTACAACATATCTCTGTAACTGTTTAACCAGGTATGCGTCAGATACTCCAAAACCCTGAAATGAAACATAAAACCAATGATGATATGATGATAATAATGATGGTATATGATGCTTACTTTTTTGTTGTATTTAATAAGTCTTTCGTACAGACGGTTGTAGTTATAGTCGTATAACTCTGCTATCTGAGAGTTACACAAATTCGTCCAACGACCTTTGAATTTCTTCCAATCTGCATCCGAAAAGCTTGCCTTGCAGTGTTTGGCAATATTTTTGTCTATGTGTCATCTGCAGAGATATTTTACAGCTTCTGGAAATACCTTACGGCACACACTCATAACAGCAAGGTCTCGATCTGTTATGATAACACATGGCTCCATACATTTATTCAACATACTCTTAACCATTTCCAAAACCCAGACGCAGTTTTCCTCACGCTCTCTGCTTACGAACGCATGAGCAATACTAAACGTCTGCTGTGTGAAAGTGACGCCAACAATTTGAATAAATGGAAGACGGTACTGGTTCGTTTTATATGTCGCATCCATCATCAGTACGTGCGGAAATGCACGCAACCATCAATACGATTTTGGATGACAGAAGAAAATGTCTTCCACGGCGTTTGTTTCAGAATCCTCTCGGGTATAGTAAACATAACGCTGACTATGAAGGAGGTTTTCCAAAACCTGCATCGGAGTATCACCGAATTTCTTCTTATTTTTCGTTTTCTGATGTAAATTGTATACATCTCTATAGATGGACACGTTTGCAGGGTTATGTTTCTTTATGTTCGAAAGAATGTTATGAGGATCCATGTGCTGCTCGATCATATTCTCAACCATATCTTGTTCCTCCTAAGTGAATCTTCTAACATATGGATGACCCTCTAGATTCTGAGCAGGTTCGTGATTGTGATTGTCCTTTATCACCTGTAATATCCAAGATTCACGAACTTCGTTGTATTACCCTATCAGTTGAAATGGGCAACCGATGCTGACCGTCTAAAGATTGCAATGCTATTATGCTCGCTGCCACACTCAAAAAAATACCATATAAAATTAAGTTGAATGCTTGAAAAAATGTAATATATCAACTTATTATTTAACAAAACATACATACCTGAACAAAAATACATTGTAAGTTCGTGAGCACAAGGTAATCCAAAACATGTCCGCAACTGACAACCACAATTGTCCACAGTTAGCACAAATCTGTGTGATCGATCAACTTCATTCAAGATTTTTTCCATGGCATTGTGTGAAACAAAACCCCTCAACTGTTGAAATATTGGTTTGTTAAATTTAGTCTTGAAGATAACCCTACTTCTTTCAAGAGTATCTTTAATAGCGGTTTCTTGGGATTTCACAATGTCTTCAATAACAAGTACAAATCTGTCTAAATCATATTTTGCAGTATCCAAATGCATTTTAAGCTTAGAATGTTGGCTCTTAACTCTGTTAGTTGTTGAGTTTCCAAAGTTGAGATGCTTGTCTGTCCATAGTGACACAAACTTTTCTGTAAATTATCTAGCCAAACAGTATGCAGATAATTAAAAACACCTGAAAAATAATAAAATAAAATTAGTTTGATAGAAAGATTAGTTGTTAATAATATTAATATTTTAAAATATACATTAATAATACCTGGATAGTCACACAATAATGATGTAAGGTCTTTATAGTTTTGAATGTATGCATCATTAGTTGGAGACACAACTAATGTTTTCCACTTCTAGGAAAAAGAATCTCAAATCTCTTGTGACCTAATACGTGGCCTGCAATGTTTTATGATATCATTTTCGATATGCCATCTACAAAGTAAATGATTACTTTCTGGAAACACTTCTGCGCAAGCTTTCATTAAAGCCAAATCTCTATCAGTGACAATAACACGAGGGGAAAATGATTCATTAATAGTCAACTTTAGACGAGTTAATGACCAAGTGTAATTATTTATCTTTTCTTCTTTCATAAACGCAAATGCTATACTGAATGTCTTATTGGTTGAAAAAACACCAACAATTTCTAAAAAAGGCAAATTATACTTATTTGTCTTATATGTGGAATCCATCAACACCACGTTTGGAAATGCCTGCCACATTGTTAACGATGTTGGATGAACAAAGAATAATTCTTCCAACTCATTAGTAACATGGTGTACACAATACTCAAAAACATATCATTTACTTTGCAAAATGTACATAACATTCTGCATAGGGGTTCTACCTTCTTTCTCGACTACCTGAAACTTTTGACGAGCATTGTACACAGTCTTTAGAGAAGACACGTTATTCTTAAATTGTTTCTTCAATGTTGACAAAATATCACGCGGTTTAACATATAACTTTGTCAAATCTTGCACCAACCGATTTTCCTTTTCAGATAAGCGCATTGCGTATGCATGACCCTCAAAATACAACGCGGGTGGGTGATTATGTTCATCATGTACAACCATTAACACCCAAACACCTTGTGTCTTTGAAAACCTCCCTATCAATTCGAATGGACAATTTATTTTTTTGCTTCCAATATCTTTGCCATAACCATTTGTATCTTTAATTCGGGGTACACCACCACGGTCACAACCAAGTTCAATTGTGGACATATTTCCGGAACGATTTGTTCGTGATCGTTTAGCAACGATAATGTACCCAAGAGAATGTGCAACGTTTTGTACCCAAATGACTAGATCTTCGCGAGATTTAAACACCGTAAATTAATAAATGTTTATGTTAGCCAAATAAAGCAATAAAAAGATTTTCTTTTATAAAAGTATAATTAAATATTTACCTCGTCGGTTGAAAATTTTGATGAAGTAATCATCTTTTTTAGGATATTTTACCTTCAATTATACCTGCAAGAAATTGTAAATATTTTAACATAAGAAATAAAATTTAAAATAAAGTTTACTATCTATTTTTTTAAATAAATAAATCAATTAAAAAGAACAAACAAAAAGTAAGAGGTTATTAATAGTTGCCTGCAAGAAATAAAATTAAAAAAAAAGAAAAGAAATATAGCTTGCAGCATGTGATGTTTGCAGAGAAAACACTAAAAAAAATGAATTATAATAGTTACAGCTTGCATCATCCACAATTCACTCCTTTTAACTTTCAGCCGTCATAAACCCTATATTTCTGCCCTCGCATCAAACATATATGTCATCGGAGAAGAAGAAATACGACGATGGTGATCACACGGGAGGTGAAGGTATACCACGATGATGATGACACAGGAGGAGAAGGTATAATCCGACGAGCAGAAGAAACCTTATTACTTCCGGTCGCAGGTCGTCTCCATACCGGTCGCCGGAGAAGAAAGAGATGAAACAGTGGTGGTGGCACGGGGTAGATCCGTCGGAGATGATTTAGACTTCCTTCCACGGTATTGTTCCTGCCATAGAAGTAGTTATCTACAAATTTAGTTTAAATCATGAAATCTCAACAGGAGATGATTTAAACCGATCGCCAGAGACTGCCGGAGAAAATGGCGTTTTCTGTCTGCTCGGGAATCGGAAGGACCTTGAAAGAAAGAGATTTAAGTGAAATGAGGAAATCTGTTTTTCGGATGACCGGCTTTCTGGAGACTTGATGATCGGAATCGCCATCTTGATGGGTTAAAGAATTCGTTTGACGGTGGTTTCGTGATTAATAAAAGTTGGAAATTACAATATCCCAACTCAAGACAGTCAAAGTCAGTCAAATTAATTATAATGATATGGTTTTTTGTGATTAATAAAGAAATATTATTGGTAGATGCAGTCAAAGTTTGTGATTAATAAAGAAATATTATTGGTGGATGCAGTCAAAGTTAGTAATTAATAAACTAGGTGGTGTAGTTAGAAACTAGAGCTGGTGCAATTAGAATGAGCCTTATTAAATAATAGTTTAAGGTTTTATTGGTTTAAGGTTTTATTAGGGTTTTATTAATTATTAGTTTATGGTTTGATTAGTTTAAGGTTTTATTAATTATTAGTTTATGTTTTGATTAGTTTAAGGTTTTATTAATTATTAGTTGTTTTGATTAGTTTAAGGTTTTATTAGGGTTTAATAATTATTAGGTTATGTTTTGATTAGTTTAAGGTTTTAATTATTAGTTGTTTTGATTAGTTTAAGGTTTTATTTGGGTTTATTAATTATTAGTTTATGTTTTGATTACTTTAAGATTTTATTAATTATTAGTTGTTTTGATTAGTTTAAGGTTTATTAGGGTTTAATAATTATTAGGTTATGTTTTGATTAGTTTAAGATTTTAATTATTAGTTGTTTTGATTAGTTTAAGGTTTTATTAATGTTTATTAATTATTAGTTTATGTTTTGATTAGTTTAAGACTTTATTAGGGTTCTATTAATTACTAGGTTAAATTTAGTATTTAAAAAACAATTTTTGAGATAAAATATGGTTGAATTTAAGTTATTTTTTAACATTTCATTTTTAAAATTGTATTAATTTTTTTATACAAATCTTGGTGTTTAAACTTCTGGCCGGGTTTAGTTTTTTTTAGAAAAATTGTTTTTATATAATTTTTACTTTCAAAATCTATTTTTTAATATACAGATATGATTTATAATTTATTAAAAAATTATTATTAATATAAAAATGTAGAACTAAAATCATTAGTTATTGTATTTTACTTAATTGTTTAATATGAAAGAGAATATGCAAGCATTTAATATGAGATATAATTGGATAACATGGTTCAAATGTGACACATGTCATTAAGTGGCTCAAAAACTTGACAAGTGTCATTAAGTGCCTTAAAAACTTGACAAGTGTCATTTGAGTTACTTATTTAATATAAGTAGAAGATTTGAGAAAAGAAAATACAACATAATGAACAAATTGAAGTCAACATAAATTAAATTACTTAAAGTCTTAAACAATTACAACAAACCAAATCGTAAAAGATAATGATGAAATACATGTGTCTTCTCCATGTTTAATTTTCTTCCGAGCTAACTTGATAATATGCAGCTTCTTCCTCGTCGGTTATTCTTTCCGTCACACCCGCCTCGACCTCCTCTTGCAATAACTCACTCTCGTAATCCATTTCGCCTTCAAGTGGAGACTTATCTTGAACTCTTTCCGCCGCATTCAAGTAACCCTTCAAGCAAATCGACATCTCTACCGCCGGAGGAGTGAGTCTTGTTCTTCTTAGTGAAATGACCCTGCCACTAACAAAAAACGCGATTCCGAAGCTACCGTGGAAGCTTGGACGCTTAGTAGATCTCGGGCCATAGCGGATAGGATCGGGAATTGTTCTTCCTTACCTTTCCACCAAGCCAAGATATCAAAGGACATAAACTCTCGAGGAGTCATGCCCGACAAAAAGTCTGTGGCAATATATCTTCCAAGTTCACTACTTGGAGTATTGCCTCTTTGTCTTTTACTATTCTCGTTTATTAATAAATTATAAAAAGCGATTTGTGGATCTGAACTACTAGAACTTGATGACGCGTTTCTCATTGTTTGGTGTATGGTTGATGTTGTTCCATATTTTTGAACATAAACATCAAACATATTTGAAAATTGTTTGTTAAAAGTTGATTGTAATGTTTGCGCGTAAAAAGGATCTTCATCATTTAAATCTAAATCGTAACAAAATTTTTCAAGTAAAGTTTCAACCCCCGCAACATTTACGTAAGGGTTTAAAGCGACGGCACAAGTAATAACCTGTGACATTTCTTTGAAATAATTTAAAAGTTTTGATTTCATTGGTGTAACCATATCACTTAAAGGTTTTGGTTTAAAAGACAATTCATTCAATTTTGAACTCATTAAATAAATTTGGTTAAGTACCAAAGGACTTGTTGGATAATAAACACCGGATAAAAATGTTGTTGTGGTTTTAAAAACATGAAGCATTTTCGCTATTTGCTCAATAATTTCCCAACCCGACGAATTAAATGCTTCAACCCGACCCTTTTGCGATAAAAGATTATGGAAAATAATCAAACTATCTTTTTGTTGTATAGCTTTCTCAAACATGTTACATGTCGAATCCCACCTAGTTGTTACGTCCCAATTTGGACCTAGGTATCTAGTATTCGATTCTTTACAAAAACGACGATACATAGTATGTCGTTTTGTCGAGCTAAAAATGTTGTGTAACATTTGTTAAAATTTTTCCTTTGTTTCTTCAATAGTTTTAATCCCGTCTTGAACCGCCAAATTAATGATGTGTGCAACATATTGACTATGAAAAAAACACATTCGCAAATAGGTTTATATTTTAAAATTAGTTGTTGGACCGCACGTGTATTATTCGACGCGTTATCAAATGAGATTGAAAATATTTTGTTTCCAATTTTAAAGTTTATATAACTTTGTCTAAAACATAAAATAAATTCTCACCCGTGTGAGGATAGTCAAAAAACTCAAACGCGACCGTATGTTTCATTAATTGTCACGTATCGGGTTGTACCCAATGAGTGGTAACATAAATGTACGAGTCGGGTGAACCATGTGGAGCGGACCAAACATCACAAGTTAAACTAACGCCGATTTGTAAGTTTTCAAAACCCAAAATAAGTTCATTTTTAGTCTTTTTCCACATTTTTAAACAATCTCTTCTAATGGTAGAACGACTTACGTGTGTGTAACGTGGTTGAAGAGTTTGTTGAATAAGTCGAGTTAGACGAGGGTTGTCGAAGTGGTTAAATGGCAAACTTTGTTGATTCACGAATTGCACCATTTGCTCCCGAACCGCATCGACACTATAAGCGAAAATACTCCCATCGTTCGACATCGTTGGTTGACCTCGTGCCGCTTCGTTCTTCAAAGCTTTGCAATATTTGTACTCGTTATGGTTTTTCAAAGTACTATTCGCGTCATGTTTGAAAAAACTACCACAAAGTTTGCACCGAGCTTTATTCGGACCGCTTGACATCTTACACAAATCGTAGTTTTTCCATATTTCGGGATTCCTCTTCATAGGAATAACTTCAACAACTTCAATGTTTGTTGAAGCACCACAACCAACCGAATAGTTAGCACTTGATGAAGCTATTTGTGAGGTGGTTTGCGTTTTGAGAGTTTAGAGAGCGTTTTTTACGTTTTGAGAGTGCTTTTTAAGTTTGAAAGTTGTGTGATTGAACCTAAACATCCACCGTGTATTTATACTAAACTTATGGGGTCTAAAACACCAAAAAAAAGGGCAAAAATGGGTTCAAACGGTCATAAAAAGGGTAACATATAAACTAGCCATTTAAATCGGTTCCTAAACTGGTTCGGTTCCAAACTGGTTCAAACAGTAATAAATCCAAACCTATCCCAAACCGGTGGGTCGGTTCGGTTTGGAAATTGTTTTTTTTGGTCTAAAATCGGTTTATAAACCGGTTTGTCAAACCGGTCCGTTTTTTTGTGCAAGTCTACTTTCTCGTCATGAAAGAAGGATCAGGTTGTACATTGGATTGTGGAGAAAAGTTGATGGAGAAACAAGACTGAGTCTAGTTATTATTGTGAAGAAAAAAAAATGCTTAAGAAATGGATGGGTCTTTGGGTCTACAAAGATAACGACAAATAAAAAATTGTCAATTTCAATTTGCGTAAATCAACTAAATACTGCATCTGGATGTGGTGATTGGGCCTGTAAACGAATCGAACGAACACGAACATAGGCATGTTCGTGTTCGTTCATTTAAATTTAACCGAACACGAACACATTAACGAGCATGAATTTTGTGTTCGTGTTCGTTTGTGTTCGTTCATTAATAAATTAAACGAACTGTTCATGAACATAAAAGAACATTAAGAACATTATTTAACATTATTGAACAATCATAAAAGAACATGAACAATATTGAACAAACATAAACGGACACAAACGACAAGTCTCTTAAATTTAAATACATATCATTCGTAAATTAGATAGTTAACCGAACATAAACTAACATTACATGGTTAATGAACATAAACGAACATGAACGAACACAAATAAACGAACATAACGGAACATTTCATTAACATAAATAAATGAACACTAGGTGTGTTCATATTCGTTCATTTAATTAAACGAACTTCCTGTCGAACAGTTCATTAACTCTTTGGTTCGTTCACAGGTCTAGTGTCAGGGGTAGCCCGGCATGCTTAGAGAGTAAAGCTAGGACTTGGGGCCCCCAAAACCATAGGGCTCCGTTTCTTGACAAATTTTCTATATACGTTGGATTTTTGTTAAATTGATCCAAAATGAAAAAATTAGAGTGAAAAAAAATACCATTGTTAGTTGATATGATAATAATAAACACATTCATCAATTTTTTCTTAGCAAATTTTTCTATATACGGTAGTTTTGAGTTTTTTTCGAAAAAGTTTAATCATGCATTCATCAATTTTTTCAGTCATTTAAAAATTAAACTTTTAAAGTACTTTTGATTCTTACATTCACTTTTTTTTGTTTCTTCATCTTGATTAATATGATATTTTGAATTTTTTATTGTAGTCATTGATTGAAGTTTTTAGGTGATCTTAAGTTTGTTGAATTTTGTTGTTTATTTATTTATTAATTTGATATTTTGATACCAATTGATTTATTTGATTTTTGAATACTTCAGTTTTATTAAAAAAACTAATATTATTTTTTGAACATTTATTGTATATAGGCTTATAAAATTGTTTACAACTATATGATTTGTTAAAATCTTCAATTGTAGTAGATATGATAATAAGACATTATTCTTTTTTTAGTTGCACTTGTTGATGTATTTTCTAGTACAATTTTGTTGCTTTTGTTTGTCATTGGCTAATTAGATATTTGTTATCCTATTATCAAAATAATATTATGTTAAATGCGATCAACATTTATTAGAATTGAAAACAAAAATATTTATTTACTGAAAGGGCTTAATTTAATTAGTTGCTTTGGGTCTGTAAAATACTTGGGCCGACCTTGCTAGAGGTGATCTAATGGCATATGTTATTTATTAAAAAAATGATGGATTAAAAAATGGAGCACACCATACCTCCATGCATACTCAAAGGAAGAAGTGTGACACCCGACAATTTCAGGTAAATTGCAACTCTTACAACTTTGCATTTCACATTCATACTTGTTTCATTTTATTTAATTATGTTCAATTAGATGAGCCAAATATAAACAACTACGAAACGATAGTTCGAGGAACTATCGAATCGTACATTGCACATTGGTTTTGGAAACCAAGTGTGGCAAACACAAATACAATCACAAAACAATAATTCGAGGAATTATTGAATTGGGCATTACACGTTGATTATGGTTAATCAAACGTGCAAACATTTCGTAATGACGA
The DNA here is from genome assembly GCA_009363875.1 of Mikania micrantha. NCBI lineage: Eukaryota > Viridiplantae > Streptophyta > Magnoliopsida > Asterales > Asteraceae > Mikania > Mikania micrantha. The sequence goes on from CM018697.1 coordinate 84,653,478, forward strand.
ACACAAACGATTAGAGATAATTCGAGGACTTATCGAAACACACACGAGTCTCACGAACGTTGGTGAACAAACAATAAACAAACAATCATACGTGTCATTATGTGATTATGTGCTTAACATGAACTAGACGTTTAGGATGAACGTTAAGATTCGAACACAAGCGAAATCGAATCAACAAAATCAAAAAAAAACAGAGAAATGAAGCCTTCGCGGTACGACAAGATCCCTCGGCGAACTCCTTGGCGGTACGCGAAGCATGAGCGGGAGTTTTGAACTCCGAATTCCTTGGTGGTACGCCAAAGCCTTGGCGGTACGCGGCGTGTTTTGAGAGGAAAACCGAATATTATATTCATTGCGGTAGGCCGAGGCCATGCATGATCGGCCTTGACGGTACGCGACGGGTCCCAGAAGACAAAACTTTATAAAAAAAAACAACCCCAATTCATTTTTGCTCGGTTTCTCTTACACTTTACCGAGCCTTTTCACTCAAGTTCGACCAAAACCCTCTGGAATCGACACTCAAACCCTCTGGAAGGAGAAGTCTTGGAAGCCATCCACAAGCAAGAAGACCCTCATCAGCCACTTTTATCTTCTGTCCAGACCAGATCCATCCACTTAAGAGCTTCTAATGGGATTGAGTTTTGATGAGTTATTATGATGATTTGTAGAACTTGCCATAAAAGGAAACTTTTTATGTTGCATGTTGTAGATTTGTGATGATCTAGACATGTTAGACATGTCTAGATGTTGTCAAAAGTATACTGAAGTGTTTAGAAACACATTTGGGTATTTGATTTTGTGAAAATACGGTTTTGTGACAAACTAACTATTTATGGAAACTTTTGTATATCGTCTGTGATTATTGAAATATGTTTAAAAATGATATTTTAAACAATTTGGGAACTTTAATTTGTGAAAACGAACCTTTAAACGAATATTTACTATTTTTAGGAAACTTTATTTGGGGCAAACATCATAAATGGTGATTTATGCACAAACGATATGTTTTAAGTGTTTAAACGTGTTCTTATAAACATACTCGAAGTATTAATTTTATGAAATGGGATTTCATAACTGCCCTTTCCAAAAATAGAAACTTTCTAAATATAGAAAGTTTCCTGAAACAGAAACTTCATGATTTTCATAACGTGAATTATGCGAAAGCATTATGATTAGAGTCGTAGGATGCATGTTGATATCTTACATGCATTTAAGGCACATAAACAAACTAAACACAACAAATGTATCACCAATGATTCGTCGAGTCAACACAAGTCAACAGACATACACTCGGTTGAGTACACCGACACTTGGAGTTTTATGGAATACAACACACCACAGAACACATACTCATGACCTATATGAATATAGTTGCTCACTAGCAGGTTGCTAGCATTCGCAAGTTGCGAACACACATAACCGGACTGCTTTACCATGTGAGTTCACGACCCCTTTTTATCTTTTCTACCTTTGGAGGAAGAAACATTGAATGATATACTATTTTTGAAACAACTACTTATTTTGGTTACATATGGACATGCTTTATCACTATATGTATATGTGTGGCACACATCACAACTCAAAGCCCTCATAAACACACCTCGGACCGTTAGTAGCGCAAAGCACTTAGCGTGGTAATCTTATATAGTACTATTTGGGCCTGACAAGCCCCACTCATCATGCCTAGGAGGCCAACCCGGCTGGAGGTCGGAATGTGTGCAATATTGACCAATACATTTGTCATTGTCTTGTGATGGACATGGTGGGAGGTACACAGTCAGCTTCGGTTTCGAACCCACATATAATATAACTGTCTTGACTAGCTATCAATCGATATTGCATTGTAATGATATGTATACGTGCAAACACTTACTTTGAACATTTGATGTTTACTGCTTATGAAAAACCTGTGCTCTCACCAACCTTTGTGTTGACATTTTACTTGCATGTTTTCTCAGATAACTAAGGCACGCTCACGAGGATTAGGATGCTAGTCTGGAGTCTCATGCATCTACTTAGTGTCTTAGGCTACTAATACATTATCATTTTGATTGTCAAGTACTGCTAAACAACTTTAATCGCTTCCGCAACTTATGTTTTCAACGTTGTTTTAACAACTATTACATTTACTTCTGCAACTCTGATTTCACAAAACTGTTTTATCCACGTTATTGGATGAACGTATGCAACCAGACATGTAGGTCTCGCAAATTGTATGACCGGAGACTGCGATCCTACAGAGCGCCGATGACCGGTGCCCTCACGTCAAGCCCTTCGAAGAGGCCGGGAAGGCCGGGGTGCGACAAGAAGAAACGGAGCAATATTATTTATACTAATATGATCCAATCATGAATCAACGAAATTAGTCAGGTTGGGTCAGATCAAAACAAGTATGGGTTAGGGTGAGTACGAGTCATGCTGAGTTTTAAGCAAAATTCGTTTACATCTAAATAAGTCGCTTTTAAAAATGTTTTAATTTAGTTCAAGTTAAAATAAGTTGCAAGTAAGCAAATAATTAATTTTAGTAATTTTTAACAGCTTGACTGTATTGTGTTAAGGTATTACGCATCTTAACTTCTATTATGTTAAGGTATTACACATCTTAACTTCTATTGTTTTAAGGTGCTACGCATCACAATCAGTTCTATTGTATGATTTTATATATTTCAATCAAAAATACAATAATTGTTAACTCAAACCAGTCAATTTATCTTGTTTTAGGTCAAGACTGTAAGGTTTACCTGTCACCGTCGGATTACACACGACTTTATGTGACAAATAATGATAAATAGCGAATGATACATGCCCTTAAAAGATGAAGAGTATATGTTCTGGTAAAAGTAATAAAATGTTTTAGGTCTTCAAGATTTAAGACCGTCCAATGTTGTAATAAATTGTTAGGAAAAAAAATGTTATAAAGATCATGCGTAAGAGTTGAAAAGTTGTAAATGACGTTTTTTGTAATACATTAAGGTCTTCAAGATTTAATGTTCTTTAATGTATATTAAAATCTTAAATAAAATATAAATATTAGTGATTTAATTTTTTTCAAACGTCCTAATTTAATACTGTATGTCTCTAATATTCTGTCTTAGTCGAATTCAAGTTTTAAGTAGAGATACGATGCATTGCAGCTTAGTGGTAACTTGGTGGTGGGAAAAGGCTTCGAAACCAACTGGTCCTGGGTTCGAATTCCACAATGAGGTATTATCAAAATATTGAGTTTTCTGCAAGACTCATGACTTGGTTTTTTTAAGGAATGAAATGATTTTTTTTAATTTGATCTTATTTTTTATAAATACGTATACTCAAACTGTGATCCTACCTACTCCTGACCCATGACTCGACCTATTATTTGCACCATTAACCGAACCATGACCAAAACCATTACTCGACCCATAACCAAACCATTACACAACCCGACCCATGATTCGATTATTGTTTAAACTTTGAATCATGAACTGACCCATGACCTAACATATAACATAAAACATGACCCGGCACGTGAATTGTATTTTATTTCTTAAACTTTCATGCCTACCAAACAACCTTAAGTAATCGTTAATTTTATCTCATAGGATAACCAAACAAAACTATGAAATGGTAATGGTCATTCCATCATCTATTCAATGACATTGTTCATTTTATTACCTCGTGCCAAACAGACTCTTAAAACTTGATATCTCGTGCCAAACAGACTCTTAAAATTTGATATCTAAAATGACCAACAAGTTACAGAGAAATAAAAAAACACATTTATAAATACATAATTTAAGAGATACAAAATGTAATTTACTTATAAGTATATGACGTTACTTTCATGCCTATAAACTAAGGTGTTTATCGGCTCGGTTAACGCTTATTCGATTCGGTTTAATCGGTTTTCCATATTCGGGAAGTGGTGTGGTTCGGTTTTGGTTAAAACCGAACAAAACGATTAAAAACCAAAAAAAGGTTAAAAACCGAATAAGCCGTTCCGAATAAACCGAATTCAATCAAATAAACCGGTTATAACCCAATTAAACCGGTTAAAAACCGAATAAACCGATCCAAATAAACTTAATTCAATCTTATATCATATTAGTAAAATAATAAATTTAAATATGAATTCAGTTTAATCGGTTAACTGAATAAACCTAACAAATCGAATTAAAAAAAAATTCGAACCGAATTCGGATACAATTAGGAACCGAACTGAAAACCGAATTCATAATTCGGTTCAATTTTCCAGTTACAAATACGGTTCGGCTTTTCAGTTACAAATACAGTTCGGTTTTCGGTTTTTTGAGCATTTCTATTTTAATATTTAAATTTGCTAGGAGCCTTTTTTTTTAGCTCGTCCTAGACACCTCAAATCCTAAAGCCGCCCATGTTGTGGTGGTCAATCTACTACTAATAAGTGGGGAAACCATGGACATGGTTTGAGGATAACACAAATGTGGGACATAGATAGTAGTTCGAATCCCACGACCTAACCTTGATGGAATCCGAGAACCAGATGCCTCTTGCAATGTTCTAGGTTAAGGATGTCACAGGCCGATTAATGAGGAGCCAGAAGAAACCTTTGATCTTGACTCAGTAAATATTTTTCGGAATCCAAGAAGTAAATAGGGCAACCGGTTGGCAAAATGGGTATCTGTTAAGACACGATTAGACCTATTTAGCAAAAAAATACTATTTGATTTTTTACTTTTTTAAAAATAATAAAAATTAAGAGGCTAGACTTCATCATTTTTCTTTTTAGTTATATAAAATATAGAACTGTCATGCTTAAATCATCAAACCAAGTGTTAAACAAGTCTTTTTCATGTTTATATTTGCATTAATCGCGTCGTCTGAAACCTGTTAAAACCCGTTAATATCTGTTTTGCCAGCCTTACGGCACAACCCTAACCATTAATTAACGAGAAGTGAAAGTTAAAAAGTTTGTTATTCCCTTTACCCCTGTTTTTAAACTTACCAATTTAAGGTCGACTTTTGTCGCCAACGCTAGCCCTATTTCTTCCCCTTTCTTCATGTTCTTTATGCAAATCTTTGATCCTCATGAATCTTCGACAATTTACTCGACAAAAATCACTGTTCATCGATCTTAGCTGACCCTATAAACGATTCCACTGACCCGCGAATTCCGCGTTCTCTGATTGACAGTCAGATAGAAAAAATTGAGCTCTAAATCGCAGCTCAATCGAATTCATAATGCTATTGAATTTAAAACCCCTAAATTCAATAGCCATAGCCACGATGTTTGGTTTTTCACTTCTCATCTTTTTCTGTTATATCCTCTTCGATTTCCCCTCCGCTACCACATCTTCGATCTCAATTCCAACAAGTCAAACTCAAAGTCAACTTCAATCACATCCCAGATCGGATCCAGACCCGTTTCGGCACTTGTTGGCTGCTTTCAGAAAGTGGGATTCGCAGGTGGGTTGCTCCAGTTTTAAACAAAAACATGCGGATTTTGTGAAAAAAAGGTCAAATTCATCATCTTTACAAGTGGGTGCTGGTAGGGAGCATCAATGTGGTGAGTTGAAGATGAATCATGTGGGTGTGCTGATCAAAGGATGGACTTGGATTCCTGATAATTTGGATAATTTGTATTCGTGTAGATGCGGGTTGAGCTGTTTCTGGACCAAATCTTCTGTGCTTCTTGATAAACCGGATGCCCTGTTCTTTGAGACCACCACACCGCCATCTCGGGTACTATTACTTATCTTTTCATAAATAATTTTGTCTGTAACTTTCAATTTTAAATCCTTGCAAAATTTGTGGTTGTTAGAGATGCTCTCTCTTAGAGAATAATTTTTTTCTTGTGAATCAGATTTGGTTCCTTTCATATACTTAATTGGCATGCATATTCTTAGATATTAGATACATATATATGTATGTTTGTATAAGTATTTAGCAGTAAATTGTAAATCTTGGCCAAATATAGATAACACCATAATGTACTCCATAAATATATATACCTGTTGAGTACTGGAACAAAGATCATTGGAAATTATATGCCGAACTTACATGGGCTTCAGGGACACGTTTGCCTAATCATGTATGCATATTAAAGAAACTCATATATGATCTTAACTCTTAAGCAAGCTTCCTGATTCTGCTGCCAACAGTCCAACACTTTACTAACCATGTTTTTCGAATGGGATATTGCGATAGTCTTTTTGACACTTCTCTGTTAGATCTTGAAAATTATATACCAAACTTACAGATTTGATTTTGAAATTGTTCGTATTCTAGTCATGCATATTCTTATTGTTCTTAGCTTTGAGCTTGTGGTACATTATAAGTTTTGGTTTTTTAGTCTATGCAAATCTAGAAGTCTTTTGGACACATCATTTTGAGAATTACATTTTTGTAGCTTGTTGATGTTAATTTTAAACTTACTTGGCTCCAAATTATTTTATATACTTGTGAAATTAAAACTTGCCTTGGTGCACATTAAAGTTCTTATGGATGATGATGTTGCTTGTTTACATTTGTGCCAGCAGGCACAAAAATTAGGATCTTTTGATAGATTTCTAGAAGACAAGTCTTTTATTAACCTTTGGCAAAATGATGAAGCAGTAAGCACCTGATTCCCTAAATCAGAGGTCTCCGATTCGGATTTAGCATCCAGTAGTTTCTTAGTCTTAACCCCTCAGAGGGCACCTGCCCAGCATAATTTGCACTTTAAATGGTCGCACTAGCTAGCAGGGTATTGGTGGGTGAGGTTTCCCTAATGGTTCTCTCGGTTACAAAAAAATGTCTTTATTGGGTTTTTAAACAACACCCAGTGTGGTTGTATAATTGAGTAATTGACTTCCTTAAAATAAAAGATCATGGGCTGAGTTTGTGAAGAGAAGTGCTTTCTGAAAACCATAACAAGGGTATTATATTGGGAGTTTAATGTTATTAGACTATAATTTTGGGAATTTAATGTTATCAGACTTTTGTGTTGGTAATTTAATGTTTTTAGACTTTCATAAAATAAATAATATAATACCACATCATCTACTACTACTTGCATTTGATTTTATATGAGTTGTGCCTTATAGCCAGCAAGTGGGTATGTTTTATATGCCGCTTCTTTAAATACGCGTGATTAGATGAAGTTCTACACAATCTCTATAGTGGGTAAATACAACCACCAACAACCATACACAATAAATCTCACTCGCAGCATGCATGGCTATTTGTAGGGTCTGAGGAGGGTGGGATGTAGGGAGTCCTTACCTCTATCCCTAGGAAAGAGAGGTTGCTTCCACTTGTATAATGGGAAAATCATTGTAATAATTTGATGATTTACAAGATCAGGATACTTGGGCATTTATATTTAATCATTTATCCTTTTACATCTATGTGTGTCTTCTAACTGTGAGATTAAGCCATCATTTTGTATAAAGGTCACCCATTTTCATTATCAAGTTATAAACTCAACAGCAAAATAAAATAAATAGCAATGCATTTTCACTTCATTTCTAAATCGGAACTTTATAGATGTTAGTTAAACCATCTAGTTATCATATACCATTGTAAGTTTAAAGGGGAAAAAAAAACTTAAAACACATCCAACATTGAAAAACAATTATAAAGATCATTCAACTGGCATCTTATATCGAAACTACCCAGAAATCCAGAATAATCAATTCTGGAAAGTGGAGTGATTTTTATAATAAATTTTAAATTGAACTCGAATTAAGTTGTTTTTAAAATATTTTTTAAGACTATTTAACCTTTTTTTTGTGATCTATGCCTATTTAATATGACACATAACTGTAAGAAATCTCATAAACTTATGTGTTAATAGTTCCATTTCTCAATATTTGTTAGTTTTAGCTCAAAGGAACTTTATTTATTTTTTAATCTTTCAAGAGACGCTCTGGAGATCCACTTCGAGTGTACATGGATCTTGAGGCTGGCAGAAAAGATCCGGTTTTGAAGATATTTTCATCAGTTATCATGCCAAAGATGATGTCCAGTCAACTTATGCTGGTGGCCTCTTTCATAACAACCGTAATTATCATCTTTCTCCCTATAAAAACAATGTAAGCAGCCATATGGCATTCTTTTACTCTATATAGTATTAAATAGACAGAAAATTTAAAGTATGAATGGATCAACTTAGGTTATGTTTATCTCTAACCAGGAAAAGTGGAAATCATGTAAAAAGTAAACTTTAGGGCTTGTGTTTTCAATTTTGTAATGAGTTTGGTATTAAGTCCAACTTCGGTTAACTTTTCCGTTAAATTAGGGTAAAATGACTAAAATAGCCTTTGACTTTTTAAATAGTCAAAGTTAAAGGGTATTTTGGTCATTTTATCATAATTTAACAAAAAAGTTACCATAGGTTAACCTTAAAACCCAAACTCTCTAGTCGCCATATGATTGAAAGCACAAACTCCAAACTTGTTACTTTTAAACCTTGGTTTCCAAAGCTGTTACTTTATCCCAACCCCTTGATCATATTTCCAATTAATTCTTTATAAAAATTAAGATTTGACACAAAAGGTGTTTTCGGTCAACCCAATCTGGCCCATTTTACAGACACGCCCAATCTGTAATGTTTGGTTTTCTGGCAATTCATTTTTCCGGGCAAAATGCCTTTTATTCAAAAAAAATTTTCTGGCCCATTTTGGCCTGTACTATAACTCCATAAGTGACTCTTTTTGACATGCATTGGGCTCACTTTTACCAGGATACCCTTGTGTATTGGTCTTCATCACGTTGCCTTCCTCAAAGAAATCAGCTTGCAAAGAGCATACTCAGCTTGCTGCCACATCACTCATTTGGTAAATGTTTGAACAACGTGGGTGGTCTAGATATGGCCCTATCTCTATTCCCTGAGTGTGTGAAAGACCCAAACTCGTCTCCTCAATGGTGGGACCATCTACACTGCGCCATGTCACACTACAAGTTTGTTTTAGCAATTGAAAACACCTACACCGAGAGTTATGTAACCGAGAAGTTGTTTTACGCCTTGGATTCTGGGGCGGTCCCTATATACTTTGGTGCCCCAAATGTGATGGATTTTGTACCACCACATTCGATTATTGATGGCACCAAATACAAGTCCATGAGGGAACTGGCTGAATATGTGAAGGCACTAGCTAATGATCCAATAGCTTATGCGGAGTATCATGCTTGGAGAAGATGTGGTGTATTGGGTAACTACGGATATACACGGGCTGCCAGCCTGGACACGTTGCCATGTCGCCTCTGTGAGTTCATCAGCCGAAGAGGTGGCAGAGATGCTACAGCATTCTGACAACTGTATGTGATTGAGTGGGTGTTTAGGGGTGCAGGGTTGTAAGATAATTCACATGACTTATTTTTGGTCCAAAATTTTTTTTACCAGGAATATATGGGGTAATAAGAGTTAGATGGGAGATAGCACACTGTGTAATTGTGCCACAAATCTTGATGACTTGTGCATTTAAACAATGGGTTTGGTATTAAGAGCTCCATTTTTGAGTCCATTTGCTTCTATTCAAACTTTTGTTATTTAGAAGAAGTTTATGATGTAGATAGTATACAAGACTTGAGGATAGCAATTCTTTTGTTGTTCGAGAAGCAACGTCTTGTTTCTTATCATTTTGAGCTCATTTGCTCGTTTAAACTTGTGGTATATGGAGTTTTATGATGTAGATCAGTATGCAAAACTTGAGAGGGTATCGAAGCCTTTCTGGTTTGAGAAGCAACATACAACAACATACCCAGTAAAATCTCACTTAGAGTGGGGTCTGGGGAGAGAAAGATAAAGACACACCTTACCTCTAATCTACAAGTAGAAAAGAGAGGCTGCTTCGCTAGAGTCTCCCGGCCCAAATTTTTTTTTTTTTTTTTTTTTTTTTGCAAAAGCAAACAAAAGCATATATATAACCACAACCGGGAACATAAAGCATAAACATGGAGCAACAATGATTTAAGCTAAACATGTAAGCCTTAAACCTATAAATCAACGAACAAAACAAACAAGCAACAAAGTATACAACCAACAAGTAGGTATCCTGGCAACATCTTGTTCCTTAATCGCTTTGTGTCCATTTGTTATGTTTAAACTTCGAGTTCGATAAAACTTTATGATGTAGGTTAGTATCATCATCATCGTCCTTGGTATATCCTATTATTGTAAAAATCGGCCTAGGCGGCCTTCTACTGTGTCGATTTTAGCCTAGGCAGGGCCTAGTTAGATTTTTTATTTTTTTTTGATTTTTTTGACTTTTTTTTGGTAAAAAGGGACTAACTTTATGATTATTTAGACATTTTTTAACCCAAAAATCCTTAATATGTCTCTGAAACAACGAATCTAGCTAATTAACATCGAAATTCATCTCTAAACTTTGAACTCAGTGTTTAAGTTTGAACTTTGAAGTACTTGACTTAGTATGTTTAAATATATATTTTTAATTATTTGAAGTATTATATTAAATTAATATTGGTGTGTGTATATAATATATATTTGTAAAATGGCATAAAAACTCCAATCTGCCTAGCGTCGATTAATCCCGATTAATCCCTAGACGGTACCTCACCGCCCGACTAGCGCCTAGCGACTTCTACAATCATGGTATATCCCATTATTAGTTAAGTTAAAGGAAAGCCTGATGAGAGTAATATGTAGACATCCTTAATTCTATTCGGTATGAATGGAAAGACTACTTCTAATGAAACACCCAGCTTATAATGTCTGATTAACTGACCAATTTAACGCTTTTAACGTTATTTTCACAAAAAATTAACTAAAATAACATTATAATTAGTGTAATTTTACATTTGTCCCTCAAGAACCGACACATGTATACATTATATGCGCGCACTGCAAAATTATTGAGATTTATATAATTCTGCTTCATTCTATGCATACTGCTGCATTTTATAAGCTGCTAAAGGTTTACAATAATATAACATTCCAAAGTTTTAATAAACATACCCCATTTTGTGTTTTAAAATTCAAATTTATACATACTGCTTCATATTATAAACTAACAAACACATCTATACACATTTCATACTGAAATCCATCACAAAACAATAACTGTTAAGCCGGTTTCCATACCGTAAGCACCTCTTGAAACATCTCCTGAATTAACTCCCTCTCTGCGCTCCTAAAAAAGTCATTAACTTCATCTCTGATATCATATATCTTCCCAAAGTCAAACAGATAAGTCAAACACCCCTTCTTTAACTTATCAAGCTGGTAAAGCCATGCTTCTTGCAGCCTCTCAAGAACATTACCCGTGTTTATATCTTCTAATAAGCTTTCCTCACACAAATCTTTCAAATTTGAAATTGCATACTTGTTTGCAGCGCCTAAGAGCGCAAGGCGGTGCTTCCAGAAATCCTCTTGCACTATGGTTCCATACAAGTAAGAAAGAAGCGCGGTGCATGATGCGAGTGACATGTCTTGGATGTTGATGGTGGAGGATTCTTTTTCCTGGAGGTTGTGTAGGAACATGCTGTGGAAAACTGGAGAACTTGCAGAGAGAATTGCTTTATGGGCTTTTAGGGTTCCGTCACATGTGTTGATGGTGACATCAGCATCGATTTCATCGTGAAGCATGCGAGAAAGACAACGAAGAATGCTATCATTTGCTGATGATCTCAGCATTGTGGCATTTGGCCATATTGAACTTGCTTCCTCACCCTGCAGTAAAATAGAAGATGCTTTGAGGTGAGAAAAGCCTAAAACTGGCAATTTTGAGTTTAGCTGTGAATTGTGAATTTTTGGTTATGTTTTTATTTTATCTCAAACGTGTCAAATCAAAAGGTTTAGTTAAATAGGGTAATGGTCAGATGGGTTAAACATTCCCACAGTTTACTTTTTAAGCATACAACCTACTAAATTGTTTTATTAAAAAGTTTGGATGATTTAACAATAAATTTCTGTAAGACTGTAACACTATTATTCATATTATTTATCAATATATGTATTAAATAAATGAGCAATCATCTACAGGTCTCCCAGTACCCCAGCCCATTTCGACACGTTACCCCTACCCATCTTGCGACCTTTAGAGAAACCTAGCATATGTCCCATTCCTCTAAACGTGGAGCAAGTTGGTGAATTTGTAAAACGGGTATAGTTTTAAGGTGGCTTGAAACGAGTCATATTGGGTTGATCTACCAACACTTCATATCCAGTTTTTTTATTTTTAAAATAATTGGTTTACTAAAAATGACTACAATAATAGTTTATCTAGGTTGGAAAATTCTATAAAACACCAACACACTTTCCCTTTTGTTTCATTCCACTCGGTGTACTCGTTTTTATTCCATTTTGGTCATTAATAAATTGTTGAATCTTGCACGTCTGGGTAACTTGATGACTTGATAAAAAAGAGAGGTCAACTTTTGTACTGTGTGATCCATTAACCTGTGCTCTTTTTAGTCGTTTATATAAAAAAAAATAACTAACATGCTCAGTATAATATAACCCAAACATAACTTCACAAAAATGAATTAAATTTGAAGCTTTGATTGCAATTTAACCATTAAATATCATCAAACTTAGGTACTTACATTTACTGAATAAACCTGGAGGTCCAGAAACTCGACATCAATGATGAAACGACCATGGAAAGTAGAATCAACAGGCCAGACAAAATCTTCACTTGTCCGTAGAAGTCTCTCATGAACTGCAACATTAGACAGTGCAGTATTAGGGAACTCAATTAGCAACTTCAAGTGTTTCAAATCAGTTTGACATCGGATGAAATTACACCCTCTAGTCTTCATACTTGCCAACATATTATATGCACTCTTTTCACACACACACATAAAAAAATAAAATAAAACAAAATCACTTTTTGTAAACTGTTTTGAATACCTTCAAAGTTTTAGGTCAAAACGTAACTCAATTCACCCTAAAATTTGTATATAAACCTAGTTCTTTTATTGTATACCTAAATCTTTTGTCAAAATTTGTCTTGCATTTTCCTAAAAGAGCTGAAAAGAAATTAAATATGCCTAACAATCAATCTCAAACCTGTTAACCTTAGATTAAACTAGCACGCAAACAAAAGTTAATTGTGGACCTCATGAAGATTCTCTTTGTTAGAAACTAGATAACGTGACCCTCATACATCAAGAAGCATTAATATTTCCAAATTTAAATAGAGATCCATTCTTGAACTCGTATTGTCTGTCAAGGGGCCCCTTAAACCTATTTTCAAATTTGCTCATGTTCTGTAATTGGTTAGCAAGTATTGGCTGGTCTCGCAAGGTTTCTAGTAACAGGTTCTCACGGTTACAAAATAAAATCTGCTCTAGTTCTCATTCTCCTTCACCGACCACTTTTTGGTTATTAAGTTTTCTTTTTATGACAGTTAACTCACACACCCTCTTAACACTGTTTTTAGAACAGATTCTACACATTCTGTCCACCAAGAAACTGCTCTCAGCCACCTACAAAATGACACATTTCTTGCTGTTTGAGAAATTCGTCTATAATAGCCTAAAAATCTATCAGATCGTGTATGAAATCACTATCCGAAATCAATAATTCTATCCTTCCGAGTTCAAGAAATTTGATATTGGGATAATCCAATAGAGAGAATTTCAGTGATACGAATTTCGATTGAAGAATGATTCTACGAGTTCGTTTTTCTTGTTAATCACCAACCAACCGCAAGACAGTTATTGGTGATTAGTTTTGACGGGTAAAATTAGCGGGTCAAATCTCATATCAAGGTAATTTCGAACATGACAAATCCAGGGGCTCTGCCTCTTGGACCCCGCTAGGGGCGCAGCCCCCTTGACCCCCGCGTTGACCCCGCGCTTGGTCTGGAACTCAGAAAATATTAAACAAGTGGGCACTCCGCACCTCCAACTATTTAATATTACTTTACATCCAATTACACTAAAATATACAACAATTGCACACCTTGGTGCCTGTTGGGGGCTATCATTATGCTAATGCAGAAACTTGTAGATATTAAACCCTACAATCTTCTTATGTACCACTAAAACAATTATAACAATATTCAACAAACTCAAAAGTTAGTGACAGTCCACAAGACTTGAGAATCAATTGAAACTATATCAACAAAAAGTATCAAAACTCACAAGAAAACAAAGAATAAGAGTGCGTTATGCGTACTTGGCGAGATATATGGTCGGCGATTGTTTCCGGCAGTGGTTACTCGTATTATGAATTTCGCAATCGGTGGCTGCTCCTTCGATAGCCTCGACGGCTCCGGAAACAGACGAATATACAAATAGCGATTCTTCTCGACTGACAATTGCCTAAATCATAATCTCGAAATCAGCACACGATTATATAAATATATAATCAATTGCCTGATTCATGATCTGAAGATCACTTATCATCAGGAGTATCGATAATCACCATAAACTAATTAAATAATAGATGAGATGGAAATAACACGAGTATTGATGATACCAGTTCCACATGCCGACTTTGAACGGGTCGGATCTTTTGTAAGTACAAGGACCGAAATTGTCGATCCTCCATTGAGCCAATCTGGATATCGTTTCTACCTTTGTATCCACCATCGCCGGCGCCGGAGAAAGAACGAGGGTTTCAACGGTTCCTCCGTTCTACCATTAAGCTACTGATTGCAGCGCTGACCTTGGCTCCCTAAAGCCTCAGCTCAGGTAGTAAAGTATTATTTCTGACTGGATTCCCATTACTTTTTCTCTCTATTATTTTCCTTTTTTTTCATATGCTTTTTATATTTTGAATTTATTACCTAAAAGCAATAATGATGTTTTTTTTAATGTTTTACTCAAAGCTTGAAAAACAATAATGGATTCAATTCGTAATCTTTTCACTAATGTTAAAATAAATTGTCAGATTTTGGTAAACAATTATTATATTTTTGGTTGAAATAAGTAGTATTATTTACATATTTTTGATTAGAAAATCATCAAAAATTGATTCAAATAAATTTTATTTAATTATAATTCATATTAACTTTAGCTAAATTGAAATTTTTAAAAACAATCAATTTATGCTCAAATTGATATTACTTATAACTTTTAGTGGCATGCACATATCCTGACTCGCATCTATCTTGACTCGCACACGTTTTAACCATTGTCCAGCCTAGCCTGCTCATTTTATCGGACATATAACGTCATGTTGTAATATTCTACAAGCTAATTAAGAGCATGTTGTGATCTGCTACAAACTAATATAAGTACATTTACCATCATGTTGCTTCAAATGTGATATGCTTTATGTGGCATCGCAGAAGAAAAGTGGTTGGTGTGATAACCGATTAAAAAAGCATCTCATATATTATAAAAATGTATGATATATTTTATGAATGAATATATTTAGAATATAGCAAAAGACAGAGTTATAATAAATTGGTTTGGATTTAATAGAAGGGGAATTTTTTAAATAAGAGTATGAATCAATATAAACTAGGTTTAGTCCTCTCGCGCGTTACAGCGGGTTATCACAGTACACTCCTGAGAGCGGGTATTATACATATCATTTGCACAAACATAAGTTACATAGCAAAATCAAATATCTCATCATTAATTATATACAAATATTTAATAAAATCGTACAAAATCTCACAAATATGTTATAAAAATAATAATAATAAATTACTTACAAAATCCGTCTCACCGGCAATCAATCGTTTGAATTAAAAAAAAAACATATATCTTTATGCAAATCTCTCAAATTTAATAAAAACTCAATTATTTAAACAAAATTTTCAAATTTAATATTTTTTATATATGTTTACTACTTTTCAAACTTAAAAAAACTTCTGATGGTTTAAGTCTAAATTTTGAAAACATTAATACATGGATCTGACACCTAAATAATATAATTTAATATATAATAATACATATAATATAAGCATCGGTGCCCACTCATTATTTTATATTATATATATAAATAAATTAAATATTCTATTCAATATAATATCAATATAATTACTATTCCTTTTTCATACATTTTAATATATATAATAATTTTGACATGTTTTTTTGTTAAAAATATAAAAACATAAATCCAGCATAAAAAATAAAATCTAGTTCAAGAAAACAAAAAATCCATCATAAAAAATCAAAAAGTAGTACAAAAAATCAAAAAGCTAGTAAAAAACAAAAAATCTGGTACAAAGAATAAAAATCCAGTACAAAAAATACTAAACAAAAAAAATATAGTGCAAAAAATAATAAACAAAAAAAATCCAATACAAAAAAACACTAAACAAAAAAACTATTAAAAAAATAAAAATCTAGTACAAAAAATAAGATAGAGTAAATTACGGTTTTGGCCCCTGTGGTTTGTGTGTTTTAACTATTTTTGCCCGAAATAGAATCTTCTATCAATTCAGCCCCTGTGGTTTAGAAAAACTAACATTATTGGCCCCTAACCATAGTTAGACTTTGGGCCAAAACCGTTGTAATAATTAAGTTTAAGGGGCCATAACCGATAGTTATCTAAACCACATGGGCTGAATTGATAAAAGATTCTATTTTGGGCCGAAATAGTTAAAACATATAAACCACAGGGTCCAAAATCATAATTTACTCTGTTCTTTTAAACAAAAACCTTTTCATATTTAATCTTCATCTGCAATAGTATTTCTTTTTCAATATAATAGTAAATACCAAGAGATGTTCAAAGGAAAACGAAAAGGCATTGATAATCTATTTAAAGAAAAAGTTGATGTTATAAAGAGATTCGATACTAAAATGAATAAGATGCATTAAAATTTTTGTAACTTTAACAACATCAAAATATAAAATTCTTTCGAATTATGGGTTTTGTTTCTTTGTTACTGATCTGTCACATCAATAAAATGTTTTTAAACATTTGTCGGTTTAACGTTTTTGGGTGCCATAAAAACTCAAAATACTATATTAAATATATACTTTATAATATATGTGCAATGACAACATTATGATGATATAAGTAAAAAGATTCTTACATATCAAGGTAGGGTATAGGGATCAAGTCAAGTCGTTTTTATTAAGAACTTTTTTATCAGAATCTAATCTGTCATATTATTATTACACGAAATTAGAGACTCTCATATTATTATTACTCAAAATTAGAGAGGGAGAAAAACCGGATTCAGAACCGAAACCGACAAACAAAACCACATAATACAGACTCTGAATTCACTTTCTTAGATAAATTAGAACTGAAACCGGCCAAAAACTGTGACACCCGCAATTTCCAGGTCAGCAATTCACTTAATTAAATAATATTTTATATTATTAAAACATACGTGACATTTAATTTAGTTTAATTTAGTGCGACACGTGGCATGATAGTTCAAACACAAACAAAACGCGCTATAATTCGGTTAATTACAGGAAACACACACGTGTCTTGAACTCACGAACATTGGAGAATTATCCAACAATGAACTCAAACAAACAATAACGAATGATGTGTGACCACATAACAATGAAAAATTAAGACGTAAGTCGGCAAACGATGACCAATAATTGAAAACCGGACGAAAAACGAACTCAAACAATTGAAAATGGACATTTGGGTTTGCGCAGGACCCATTGCGGTATGCAATGGGGCTCGAAGAAATCCTTCGTGGTATGCAAAGGATGAGTGGGAGAATTCAAACTCCTTCGAAATCGGTCGCGGTATGCGAAAGCCGATCATTTTCCACATTGGCGATACGCGGCGTGTCTCGGAAGGGTACCCAGCTATTCTGTCATTGACAGTACGCCAAGAACCCAGGAGTGGTCTCTTGGCGGTACGCGAAGGCTCCCATAAACTTAAAACATTACAAATACCAACCAATTTCATTTGTTTACACCCTTTACTCATTCCTCTCGACTACAAGCTTCATCCCCGGCCAAAAGAGCTTTGTAAAGCTTACCTCCAACCTCCAGAAGATATACAAGTGTTGTTCTTGATCGAGATTGAAGATTTGGAGCTCACAAGACTAGAGGAAGGTACAAGGAGCTTAGTGCAGCCAAGAAAACACCAAAACCTATCATCCCAGACCTTGTCCAACCTTCTTAAACACAAATCCAGTCACATTCAAGTGATTAGAAGGCTTATGAGGTGGTTTAGTTGTTGTTTATTACATAAAATCACACATGCAAGCACAAAAACTCACATGCAACTCCAAACTTGACACATGCACGACTTTGTGAGCTTTAAAAACATGTGTTAAGTGTCTTGATTACTGATTTAATGTATTGAAATGGTCAATTTGATATATTGATGTCATAGGATTGGGTATTTGCAAGAGTTGCTAAATATAGTAACTTTTATGGCATAAAATGTTGGTAGTTGATGTTTTAAACATGTTATGTAGTTCTAAATGATGATTTGTGGCTAATATTGATGATAGAAACTTTATATCAAAGAACATACATGCATGTAGTATTTTGGTCATGCTCAAGTGTTTTAATGATGTTAAAAGTTAAAGAAACATATTTGGATGGTTTGATTTTGGTTAAAACAAGTTTTATGACAAACTTTCCATTAATGAAACTTTATTTGGGGATTTTTATAAATTAAGACTTTTGAACATGTTGGATGATGATAGATAATGAAATATACTATGTTATGGTGAAATAGAAGTATTTGTATGATCATTTGAGTAAGAACATGATTAAATAAAGCAACTTACTAAATATAGTAACTTTATTTACCTAAAGAAGAAATATGTGTGAGTTTGATAATAAATGACTATGTGATATGTGATAACATGATCATATAGGGAAACAAACATGATTAGAATAATAAAAGATGATTGAACACTTTCTGGCCAGGTCCCATTAATTGATCATAACGAAATCGTGGAAATGTTGCAAACTTACTAAATATAGAAAAACTTACTAAAAATATGAACTTGCTAACATAGAAACTTACCAGGAATAGAGACCTGCTAATAATGGAAACGTACTATAAATAATAAGTTGTCCATTGAACGTGTTTTATATGTTTACGCGTACTACATGATAATTGACGAACGTAAACAAACGATTGTGAACTAAACAAGTCACCAACGGGTCGTTGAGTCAACACGAACAAACATGGTCAAACATGATCAAACACAACAACTTGGAGTTGTTTGGACACGAACACGAACTTATGATACTTGTGTGATATAGGTGACAGTTAAGGACTAAACGTTCACAGAAACAACAACAAACGCAACTCAGGTGAGTTTACGACCTCGTTTTCCTATCTTAACTGTTTTACATTAAACTGTGGGAGAATACATTGCAAACTCTTTTAGATACATGACTGGTATGTTGTACAAACAATTTTTGAGTGTGCTTATATCGTAAACAAGTTCTCACAAAGTCATACCGTAAGTTAAACTCGAACAAGGTGTTATTGAATAGTACTATTGGGTGCGACAAACCCCCTCGACGACAACTCTGACTGGCGGTCAGGACGAGCGTAATATCGACCTATTGCCATTGTTTTTACGAGAGACATGGTGCAAGCATCTAACAGTCTAGTTTCGGTAGTGGTGCAACACATACACTCGGGACCTTTTGGTCTACAACTTTACATGCCCAATATATATCACATAACTTGTTATACTTCTTACTATTTACACCTGTGAACTCTCCAACTTTAAGTTGATACTTTAGCATGTATTTTTCAGGTAACCAAAATGCTTAAGGATAGGATGCACAAGGAGTCACAGGAAGGGGTCTTGCATGCATTTAGGCCTAAATAAATTTTAAATGTTCATGATTACAATGTCTTAAACAATTTACTTCTGCTATCGTACTTTATTTTCATTTTTTGCTGTAAAACATTTTGATCTGTTTTGGGATGTATGTTAATATATCCACGTATTTTAAATTGCATATAGAGTCGTTCTATATATCCAACGTATTTGATCCTGCCACGTCACACCCAGCAGCCTAACACCACATGTGGTAATTTGGGGGTGTGACAAAAACCAGTTAAAACTCGAACCTAACCAAAACTAGGGTTGTCATAACAGGCAGACACGACCAGTTAAGACACGGCCCGTTAAGACACGAAACACGATATGGATAAACACAAACACTACCCATTAAAAACACGTAAACACGAAATGACCCGTTAAGGAATCTGTTAATAGTTAACACTATAAATAGCTTGTTAAAGAACCTGTAAAGGATTATAAATTTTTAGAAGGTAATCAGTTACCCTCAGATTTTATTATATTATTTATTTTAAATTTTAAACAAGTCTTGATATGTCTTAACATGTCTTAACGAGTTTTTACATGTTTAGACACGAAAAAAACACAGGTCTTAACGTGTTGACATGTTTTAGACTCAAAACATGTTAAGGGTAAACATGAAACATTTTAAAGTTGTGCCATGTCTTGTTAACGTGTTCTTATCTGAAATTGTCAGCCCTAACCAAACCATGTTCTTGACTTTGTTAACCAAAACCGGATTTTGTTTAAAAAAAGCCATGCTTGTGCTCCTCTATATACAAAATTTTTATTATGCAACCCAAACTACCCATAACCGAAAAACCACCATAACCCAACTCATTTCTTCTTTCCCTCTTTAATTAAAAACACCCGAAATTGAAAGATTTTACGCAAACCTAAGCAGTAGCAATTTTGTTGACCAACAACTCGAAAGAAAACGAATGCCTTACCCTACTCATCCACCCTTAGCATGGAGAAAAGATAGGGTCTAAAAAGCTAAGGCCATTTATTTCCCTCTAAAAAGATAAAACATTTGAAGTGAAAAAAGAAAAAAAAAAAAAAAAACTAGTTTTTTCTTTTAAATAGGAGTGAGTTAATTTGATTAAATTAAGCCTATAGCTTACTTGATTAAATAACTAGAGTATTAACCCGTGTATTACACGGATTGACAATCAATAAAAAGAATTACATTATTTTTTAAACACTGTTTTTTTCCAACATACGTTCCCTTAAACATTTTATCTTAAAATATTTTTTTATAAATTGTATATTTTATAATAAATTGCTTTTTTAAAATGTGTTTTTTAATATTAATATATTTTTAGTGTATTAAAAATATTTTTCTTAATTTTAAAAAATGTATAATAATCATATTTAATATTTAATATTAGGTGTATTTAATATGATAGAGATGCGGGAAATCAAAGTTGAGATGCTCTAAGAATGAGCCATGTGTCCAAAGAAAACTTTAATTTATTATAATAGATAGATTTGTATTCGAGTCCACTAGCTGTGTTAAACGGTATGTATCAAACAGTACCAATTTAATCTAACATGTCATGTTATACAAATCTTAATTTTAACAACCTATTGTACGCAACAAATATTGCAATTTTAGTTTTATAGCATGTATGTATCGTTGACAATTTTATATTTGTTTTTACCTTTTTTCAAACAATAATTCAAAAAATTGTAGAACCTTAAGTTCGATCATTTATAAAAAAATAATGACGTTTCTATTTTCTCTTATGTGCCAAATTTCAATTTAAAATGCGTGTTGCATTTACGAAAAGGCTTAAATAAAATAGAAAATGTAGGTTTTTATGAAAAGTTATATACTTATATAGATTAATACCAATGATGCATTGCCTCAATGTATCTCAGGATTCTTTTAAATGGAAGGTCTTGGGTTCAAATTCCTTCCGCAGTGAAATAGGGGTCTGAGGGGGTCATGGGGTTTTTCCAGTGGGGTTTCCTTCTGGGGTGGTTGTGGTGGCTCATGGAAGGTCCAGGTAACTAGACCTTGGTGACATGGCTAGGAAACAGTGAGTTCACACGACTGAAACCTTTGTCGTTCAAAAAAAACTTATATAAATTAAAATTTATGTAATAAAATCCCTTGACTTATAAAAGAACGCGGAAATAATTTCGAATATTAAAGTCTCAAAACTACTTTAAAGATGTGTACATTTTTAGATATTGTTTTTAACTAATGCTAGCTATATTTTTAGGCACGTTTATCACGATATTAACTTCATTTATGATTTATCACACTTTATTGTGTGATATTTGTTTTGGTGGACACCTTGGATTGTTTTCATTATATTTAAAGGTGCAATCAAAACATATGCATAACATACTCAATGCACGAAATAATTCATTATCATAGTATTCAGTATATGTAACTATTAAGTATTAATAAAGCTAAATTAGCGTCTAAGGTAAGTAACTCTTGATTCACAAAATTTGACTTTTTACAAAAGGCATGCCTCATGTAGCTCAAGTGCGCCTCCTGTACCCCACCGTTGGAAGTGTGGCACCTTGCATCTCACACGTGGCTTTTAAACCAAAAACAATAATACTATTTTTCTAAAGAGGGGGAACATATGATAACAATAGAAACAAAAAATATACTAATCAGCTAATAAATTTTATAACAACCCATGTGGTTTTTAACAATCAAATATTTTGTGGAATCATGTTTTTTTTTTTAACTGATTTCTTTAAAAAAGACGTGCATGAACCCATTCAGGGATGTGGTGTTACAAAGAATCTATGCTTGCTTTTATTTTTACAAGGTTAGGTTCACAAAAATCATCGCTCTTCTGCCTGATATCAGAGTCTCTGACTCATTATATTCTGCAAAATTGTGTGCAAGCCCATGAATCCATTGACCAAAACCACATAAAAGTGTTAAATTGACCACCAAAAGTTAGTTTATATGTTCATTTGCTGAAGGGTAATTGCTTAACACCTTTCTCAACTGCATTTCTCCATAACCGGTATCTTACTCCTAACTTATCATATGATACGGGCCAGTTCCACACATTCGCCCCATTGATCATCCTATCCTGCTGCCCAAGCACAAGCCTTAAATCCTCATTTAGAACCTGTAATGTTAAAATCAGGGTGGGAATTCTGACCGATTCATAAATTGAACCCTCATTTACTCATTTTATTTGGAACTAGAAAAATTTACTCTTAAAAAAATGGATGCATTTTGTTACAACAAAGATGGCAATTTTGACCCATTTACTTATCAATGGGTCAACTTGGGTTGTGTTTTAATCTCATAAGAGTCTGACTAAAAATACAGCTCAAAATTTAAATGGGTAAAGGGGGTTGAAATTTGCCCTCATACAACTACCCTCCTAACTGGTTTATATCTAAAATTTTCAGATTATTATTGTAATAACTATTTTTTTTGGAGTGATTATTAACGTTCTAATAATCTTTACAAAAGCTACAAATGAAGTGAAATGTATATGTGAGTCAAACCGACCCAATGTGATCCTTTAAACACGAATCTTTTTGGACCTAAAACCTGACCTGCCCATCTTGCCACCCTTCCTGTTTTATGACAAAGCAAAGGCCAAATCACGTGGGATTTGGCACAAAAGTCGAGTGATATTACCTTTTCTGCAAAATGCCTCCATAGGTGATGCATGAAAGGAATGTGTTGCAAAACAGGAGCAAAATCAAGTGACATTCGGTACAATAGTCGAGTCTTATTCCTTGATGATGGTAAACACACATGTAGTTGGTGAAGATGTGTTGAACACTGTTTGGTGCTTTGACCCTCTAGTTTTCCAGGTTTTGAGATCCCAATAGTTGATAAAACCATACAAGGTGGTCTAAATTCCATATCAATAGGATATGGATCCCAGTAACCTTGAAGCCCAGATTCAGGAGTCAAAAACTTTACAAAGCTGTAACGCAAAGCACATGTCAATTAACTAAATTGTACAAGATTTAGAATTTATAATAAATGCGAAGGTGGGAAGCAGACCTTGGAACACTCCAACCCTTTGCAAATGTGGAAGTGTGAGTGAATGGTGCATGTGCTAGATCCAGAAGGTTGTCGAGAAGCAATCCATGCTCCACTGGTAGTTCCATGACAATCTGTCCCTCTCGTTAACATAAGGACATAAAAAACATAAAATTATGTTTTAATTGTGCCAGAAAGTTTACAGGTCAATTTTGCATTAAAATGATTTAATCAATTTATGATAGAGATAACACAACGGTCAGGTTGGTAAACATGTCATGTGTTCCAATGTGGTCAACCTGCAAACACTCTTTTGTCTGTTGTTTACAAATATTACTAAAAAATTCACAAATACAATGTAGGAGGTTGTATTCAATAGATGTAGGCTTTTAGCTGACTTTCAAGCTATTTGATACACCACCCTTTTATTTTTATTCTTCCTGAACAGAGCGCGCGCACGTCAACTCCCCTCCCCGGGTTAAAATCTACTCCTAAAATCCACCTATGGCCCACTTTGTGGAACTTGAACCCACACCAATTTTGGTGGGGACCAAGTGCCACTAGGCAAAAAAAGTTGTTGGACTCTCTCCTTTTGGCTAAATATTTTTTTATTTGACCCATTTTATAATAAACTTAAACTAAATCTACTCATTCACAATCAAATGGGTCAAACTTCTATCGCTAGCTTCTAACTTGCATAATTACAAGAACAGAAATATTTGTAACAAACCTCGGCATGAATCTGGAATCCTGGGGGTGGTTGTAATGAAGGAATAATGGGTGCAGAAGGCTCATTTCCAGGCCAGATCCAGATCATGCGCTCATGCTCAATGCACTGAAGTGACTTTATCTTCACATTGATAAATTTTGTAGAAGGCATTTTCTCACATTTTCCATCTGTAGAGTACTCCCACCCTGAAGAACAAAAGAAATTATGAGTTTATAATCATTCACATTTTGTTAATATACTAAAAAGATCATATGTTAAATCATCAATTATCTTACCATGGTAAGGACACTGCAACCGACCCTCATTCACAGAGCCCAAATCAAGAGGGCATGCTCTATGTGCACACGTGTTCTTTACGCATCCTGGTTTTCCATCTTTCCCACGAAATAACACCCAAGGTTCTTCAAAGCACTCGATAGGTATCTAAAATAATCAAAGGATAGTATTCAAATAACAAGAGTTTAGTCTCAAAACATCCTCTCTTTGATTCCTATGGAACACAATTTTAATTGGCTTACCAATGTGTCATCCTTGAGGTCATTCGAGAAAGCAACAGGATACCAGAAGTTCTTCAAAAGAGGATGGTAAGGTTTGACTGGACCAGATACACTTATGCTTTTTCTTTGAGCTTTATTTTTAGCAGTTTCAAAAGTCGCCATGTAAGGAGTCGGAGAAAGAGTTGTTGAGTCTGATGTTGCTGCCTTTTTGTCCTCCAAAAGTTTGTCATTGACCAAGGTTTCCATGTATGCTAGCTTATCTAAAGCTGCACTAACCCTTGCTTCTGATATGTGTACCTACAATTTATGTGGATCCACAATTTGTATATAAGTGACTAGTTATATATTCATGTCAATTCATATACACAGAACATGCTTGCTTACCTGTTTATGTGCTTGTGCAAGCTCTTCTTGTAACTCTGCAAGATCCTTCTTTAATGTCCCAATGGATTTGTACTCACGGGCAAGAGGATTTAGAACATCTACAACCTGCATTAGAGATCCAACTTATAAATAGCAACTAAAGAGTAATGTTTCTTGGTAGGAAAAAAATATATATATTACATGTCTTTTTAAACTAGATACCAAAACAATCATAGATTTTACTCATGGTCAATGGATCATATAACTTTTGTATAATTTTAATCAAATTAGACATATTTAGGATAAGAGGACGAGAAATAACAATTGGTAGAAAGAATGTTGAGGATCTCAACAGTTATTGACTACATATGTTAGCCAATTTCATTAAAGCCGGAATGAATATAATGTGAGGGAGCATACAAAAGAGGACAGAAGTGTGAAAGCAGGGCAAATCTTTTGATACATTTTGTGTTTCCGGTGTGGGGTAAAGATTGAAAATTTTGTAACCTTCTCATGAAGAAGCATGATTGTAAGAACATCTTGACGAGCTCTCCAATCACAATACTGTAGATCATATCTAGCCACTTCAAATGCTTGATTAACATCCAAAAACTTTCTTTTACCTTGTGGGACCAATTTGGACCTTGGATCATTAATATCAAACAGGCTACTCCACGAGTTTTTTTTGTCATCAGATCCACTTTTTCCCCCACCACTTGATGCAGCAAATACCATGAATCTTCCTTTGACACCCTAAGTTCAAAAAATCAAACATAAGTTCATCACATGTGTCACTGTTAAGCATATTTGATAATCCTTTATAGCTTATACTAGCAACCATAAACTGCACCAATTAGATTCAGGTAAGTTATCATCTCAAAACAAAATTCACATTCCAGTTTACATTCCCTAACTGTTTAGTGTTCTCATGCTACTCACTCCTTAGTCAAATACAAATGTGTATACTTATATACATATATATACATTAATGCATATACATACATATGTAAACATCAACAAAATTAATCGAGGCCTTTTCCCACTTAATAAATCTGACTGGCTGACTTAAAGCAGCAATGTCACATGCATCGTTAATCAATGCTCAAAGCATCATGATCTTCCCTTTCCTTCCCTTAGAGTACTTCAAATGCAATTAAGTCACTTCTATCGGCAGATTATTGATAACGAGAGGGGCATCTATTACTTACTAATTAACAGCTTCAACTTCTTCATAAATGATTACAGACACCCAACTTTTAAAAACTGTATACACTTTCTCACAATAGTTGAAGATTTTACAAGAACCACCTGGACGTTTTTCCTTACCTAATAACCATCATGCAATAGTTACTCTTAAAAACTTTATGCATTTATATTGCTAACAAATTTCACCTCTATTAAAACTAATCTTAACCTCAATACAAATCCATATACTGATAACTGCCGAAACTCACTCTAATGACTCACAATCAACCGAAAATGATCATATTCATCCTAAATCCTGATAACTCTCAACCTGATCACAATCACTCTAAAGTCTAATCACACATCCGCCTTCCGGCTCTCCTACGAAGCTTATTCCTGATAATTATCAACCTGATCGACTATAAACGGCTTTATTTCAAACATAGAACTGATAGACCAATGAATCGATCCTATTCTTAATACAGAATTGCATAACAATTAATTTTTTAAATAAGAAAGTTCGTTGAATGCAATTAACAACATTTAACTACTAATTAGTAAGATCTGGTTTTAAGATCATTAGAAATGGTACCTTTGTGGTGATGAATTTGGATGAAGTAGATAGAGACAGCGGAAGAGAGACCGCTCCGACGGCAACGGCGGCCATGGTCTCTGAGAGCACGCCAAATGCTAGAGGAGGAAGGTGACATTTTTAGAGGCTGCTGTGCCGCGCGATCCGGCGGGGCCTCCAGTGGTGATGTTATGCCTATTCGTAGCCACAACCTCGATTCCCTCTAAAAAAAAGATCCTTTTTATTTATTCCAATTTTGTTTTTTGAACTTTCACGTAGTGAAGTTAGACTCTAAACGAACCGTACCACGAACAAGTTATTGTTTGTGTTTGTTTGACATTTAACTTATTTACGAACGGATCATGAACACTTACCGAACGAAAATTCTTGTTCGTGTTTGTTCATTTGGAATTTAGCTTGTTCAGGAACGCTAACGAACACATATTATTTAAACAATAAAAATCAACATTTTTAATCTCAAGCAATGGAGAGACAACAACAACAACCTTACTCAGTATATTCCCACTTTTCAGTAGGGTCTGAGGGGAAGGATAGATACAAACCTTACCCCTATCCCAATTGGGATAGAGAAGCTGCTCCGAAAGAGTCCCTGACTCAAAGCTATTGTTTGAAATTGATCATCCTAATGATTTTAACGTTATTTTCACAAAATAATTGAAATAACGTTAAAATTAGTGCACTTTTACTTTTGCCCCTTGAGGGCCCACACATATATACATTATATGCGTGCACCACAAATGGGGCGTAAGCAATGGAGATAATCATTTATAAATATATAAATTAAGATATTATAGTATTAAACTAAAAATAACTTAAGTATTGTTGTATTAAACTAGAAATTAAAAATAAACAACACATTTAATAAATAAATATAATAAATGAACTTAACCGAACATAAACGGACATGTTACCGAACGTTCACGAACACAAATGAACGCACACGACCTATGTTCACGTTCGTTCATTTAACTTAACGAATGGAATTTCTTGTTCGTGTTCGTTCGTTTATTAAACGAACGAAGATAAACGAACTTCCCGCCGAATGGTTCACGAATTGTTCGTTGAACGTTCGGTTTGTTTACAACCATATGGGGAGCTATTGTAACTTATTATTGGTTTTTTGAATAAGTTAAAATAATGTTTGTTAATCTTAAAAAGACTTTTAATTTTTTAACTTTTTGATTAGTCTTGAAAAGCTCTTTTCAAAAAGTTAAAAATTTTAGCTTTTGGAAATAGCTTTTGGAACTTATTGACTTCTTCAAAAGCTAATTCACTTATTGACATAGCCAAACAACTTATTGATTTTTTATTTATCAAAAGTTTATCCAAATACATTTTTTTAAACTTTATTTCAAAAGGTCATAAGTTGATAAACACTTTTAACAAAAAGTCATTTTAAAGTTGAATAAGCAATCTCAAACATGTCCTTCATGCAAGTTTTTTACATTTAATTATTTCATGGTTATACTTAGGCGCTGTTTTGAAAGGGTACTTTGGTTATAAACTAATACGTAATATTTTAATAATTATTAAAATGCTACTAATTGCTTATCATAGGTATTTTTATCAATTTGTTTGGTGTTTCAACATGACATCTCCTTTGGTCATTAAGTATCCGATTACACAAAAGAGTTATATGACACAAAACCCCCCACATTTAACATACGAATCAAATAACAAAAAAAAAAAAAAAGTTAAATAAACAAACATGAATACATATACATTTATTCAATTACATTTGTGATTTTTCACTTGAATTTGTTCATATATGTCCGCTTACGTTCATTTACTTATGTTTGTTCACATATTTATTTAAATCTATTTATTATTTATGAGATGCTATTTCGCGATTAAGGCATAAATTTTTAGCCTTGTCAAATTTTTAATATAATCAGAATAAAAACACAAGCCCCAAAGCGTTAAATCCAAATGGATGGTTGAAATCACATCTTGAATGTCGTCGTACCAAGACGTTCAAAAAAAAAAAAGTACGATTCATTCATTTGTTCTTTCAAGGTTAAACTAATCCTGATGATTTATTTTTGCATACAACTCTCTGTTGAGAGAGAACAAATTAACAATAACAGATGCCAGCAGCCAGTATAAGAAAAAAATAGCATCTGTATACAAGCAAAAAAAAATGATGAAAATCTATTCAAACAATCACCCTTCAGCTCAAATTTGACTCAGAATTAGCATGAAGCTAATCGGAAATCAGAATAGAAAAAGCCAGATAGGATCGATGCATCGTTCTCTATTCTTTAAAAAACTTTTTATATAACAGGAGGTGGTACGTGTTGTCTTCTGTTTGTGTTACAGATTTGTTATAGTTTTGTACAAAGAGTAACACACCAAAGATAGATAAAACTGTTAATAGCGTTATATGTAATATTTATTGATTTTTAAGTGTCAAAGGTCACAGAAAGTAAATTAGTGGTATTCAGAAAGCTAGATAAAAACATCTTTGATCCATTCGACCCGACCCGACCAGCTCAACCCATTCAGGCTTGAGCATGATCTTGAGCATATAGCAAGAACAACATGAAGTTAAATAGTTAAAGATGTTGAGAAATGAGCGAGTATGTGTCATGGTTTCTATAAGAATTTACATCCATGTTTCAGGAACTTATAATACCAGTTTGTGGAATATGAACTTAGCTATTGGTCAAATTATTCAAACTAGAAATAAGATTTAAGGGTCAAAGGGAACATGAAAGTTGACTAACAAAAGTCAAAGGAGAGTATTATCTGAAATTCCAACAATGCTCATATCATCCATGACTAGGACTGTAAACGAACCGAACGTTCAGCGAACAGTTTGTGAACTGTTCGGTGGGAAGTTCGTTTATGTTCGTTCGTTAAATAAATGAACGAACACGAACAAGAAATTCCGTTAGTTTAGTTAAATGAACGAACATGAACAAAGGTCGTGTTAGTCCATTTGTGTTCATGAACGTTCAGTAACATGTTTGTTTATGTTCGTTTATGTTCGGTTAAGTTTTTTTATTATATTTACATTATTAAATGTGTTGTATATTTTTAATTTTTAGTTTAATACCATAATATTTAAGTTATTTTTACTTTAATACTATAATATTTTAATTTATATATTTATAAATGATTATCTCCAATGCTTGAAACTAATAATGCTGATTTTTATTGTTTAAATAATATGTGTTCGTTAGCGTTCATGACCTGTTCGTGAACAGGCTAAATTCCTTAATGAACGAACACGAACAAGAATTTTCGTTCGGTTAGCGTTCGTGAACAAGTTAAAAGTTAAACGAATGAACACGAACAAGGGCTCGTTCGTGTTCGTTCGGTTCGTTTACAGCCCTATCCATGACCAGTGTTTTGAGTTTTTACACGTGTCCATACAAATCTAAAATGTAAAATGGCATCCTAGAATCTAGATAATCAAAACGAGCATAATTACATAACTCTTCATTCAATAAGAGTCAGGTGGGTATCTAGTCAACATTAGTCAAGATCTCATTCTTTAGAAGCTATATGTTAAAAGTTGAAACATAATTGATCACCTTTCTAAATACACAGGTATCTCGGCATTTTCCTTTGCAAGATAAGTCTTGTATCTCATTCAATAAACCTGCTATAAGCCTATAACATCACAATATGTCAATATGCATGCATTTATGGCATGTACATGATATCATACAAGCATATCATTCAGTTTAACTTATTAGCATCAAACCTATGAAAAGAATGGAACATGAAGCAAAACAAATGATCTTAGTGTCGTGTACTGCAAGTGTTACAGATATGTGATATTTAAATGAACCAATTTAGGATATTACCTATATGGAGTACTTATCCCAAAGTATTGTCACCACATAAGGAATCCTCACGAGACGGTAAAGGATTTTCTGCTACACAATCAAAATAAAAAATAGTCATCTTGACATGTAACCAACTTCAAGAGAAATTCATATTGCAAAGTTACTAAGCTTGTTGATAATCTTGATAAAACTCACCATGACACATAATTGATTCTTGAGAAATAAAGTCCTGATTCTCCTTTTCACCAGATATGATTTGCTTTCGAGTTTCATGTGAGGTTTTTTTGTGTGCATTTAGAGTCTTGATTCTTTTGTGCAATTGACCATCAACAAATGAATTATCCTCCAAACTTTTCCGGGCACTCTTTGGATGATTTCTAGCACTCTGACAAATACAAAGAGTCAAAGACTGTTAAAAAATATATTGATTGCAATGACAAAGATTTTGGAATAAATTTGTAACTTGCCTCCATTTGCTTGGCAGTGTTTTTTCTAAATAGTAATGAAGGCAGTAAGACGTTGGTTGGAGTGTTTGACACGGGCAATCCACTAATTTTTGTTTTTACTAGATACTTGGCTCCCAAGTTAGCTAGAACATGCAGCCTCTACATAATTTTGAAATTCATGAATCTAACCGCAATAAATTAGCAAATAATGCAAAAAAAAACAACTTACAGAGGTTTTCTCAACATCAAGTGCATCTTCAGCCCTCTTGATAGCATTAAATATATTATGCAAATCGGAAGCGACTGTATTGATTCGATTCATATCACCGTCCACAAAAGAAGGGTTGAGTAGTGCATCCATGGTAAAAACAATTGGGCTGCACTACAGCAGGAGGGGGTCAGAAAAAAGATAGATGTGGAAATAGGTAGATTGGTCAACGAGGCAAAATGCACCATGTCAAACAAGCGTTTTGGGTTAAATACAAAACACCCATTAAGCATGAACACAAAACTGTATTGCTTCAATAATAAACTATTTTTTTTGAATAAAATGATTTAGGAAGCATGAACTAAAAAAATACTTGGGCAGATTTTGACACATTTAACCCTTGTTAGCTAATTGTTTCATTTTAGCAGTTTGACCCATAAAAGATAAAAAGTAACAAAAATCAACCGATTGATTAGTGAATGGGTTAAAATACACCTCTTAGAAAATATAATAGGTAAAAAAAATATGTAGTACTTTATTCAACCTTATAATTTACCTGAAAAAAGGACCAAAATAATCTTCATTTTCAAAATCTTGGGAGGGAAAATCAGTATCATGGGCAAGAATGTGGATTAAAAACATCACTGCACATACAGGATTATCAGTTGCATCACGCTTTACTGTAGAAGTTCGAGGTGTTTTAGCTTCTCTGTAACGGTTCTTTATAATTTCTGCCATATAATTCAGTGACTGAAAAGAAATTTTTAGTAGAAAAGGAAAATGAAAAACCATCAATAAGCAATATAATTACAGCTTTGACATACATCATCTTTTGGTGAATCCTCAGATGAATCGGAAGCAGCTAGTGCAAAAGTGCATAGATATTTACAATGAAGGACGTTATTCTTGAAAAGCTTAAATGTTTTCTTGAGGAACAATCTTTGTACCAGAGAAGAATGATCCTGAAAAGAGGGGCAACTATGTAAATAGATATTTATTTCATATTATTCTTTACATCTTTAATATGTATTTACAAAAAAAAAAAACAATAGAAGGATTCAAACCTTGGCCTTCAATACTGTTTGACGATAGATATCTGCTGGAATATGTGAGTCCCATAATCGGGAAAGCTGAAGAACAGATACAGCTGCAGCTAATCTGAGATGATCCTTGTCATTTTTACTGTATTACACAAAGCTTGGATAAGAAAACATTATCATTTTCAAATCATGTACCATCAAATTTATGGGGACACTTGATTAATGTTGTACGCATGTCATGATTTCACCAATACCAATAATAGAAAAATACCTGGTATTTACACTCAAATATCTACTTAAAAGTACACCCCATCAAATTTGCTCATATCCGTATACAAATACATACCAGAAGATTGTGCCTTCAGAAATCTCAGCCCTTAGAAGCATCTGTGATATAATGCCAAGTACTTCATCAAATTTACGAGTAATGCCTTTACGTTGATGTGGCAAGAAGCTTTTGACAAGTGCTTTAAGCCCAAATATCTAAAAGACAAAACATCCAAACAACAAATTTGTAAGGCTATGAAGATATGCCTAAAAACAAAGTCTTGGGCCACAAATCAAAGGAAATAATTGCCATTACATCATCAAAGCGTCAATTGCCATTACATCATCAAAGCGTCAAACATCGCTATTATGTTGAGCAAGTTTTCAGTTCACAAATAAGCATGAATGCAATCCTTCATATATAGATCATATATGGCAGAATTTTCATGAAAAATGTAATGAATAGAAACAATGCTGCACACCTTCAATTTGCAAGAAGTACTGGGTTCAGATGCAAGATGGGATGAAACTGAAATGTGTGATTTTTCAACCTATGAACAGAATTGTGGTGATTAATTTATAGGTAAATATGTAAAGATAAAAGTTAGTGTAGCATAAATTAAAAGGCTTACCTCTTTTAACAGAAAGATATTGTCAACAATATAACGAGTGATCTCTTCAGCATGGGCTTCAAATGCAGAACCAGAGTGCTGAGCCAAGCAACCCAAAGACTGCAAAATTGTAGGGGTATGCTGCCCACTTACAAGAGCATCCACAAGTGTCTAAAAAAAAAAATAGCAGAGTGTATGAGTTTACAATAGGGGATAAAGTTGATAAACACATGCAAAAAGCATTGATTTCACTCGTAATCTAAATGATTGGAGACTGGCTTATGAAAACAAAAGATAGTTAGGAGAGTAGGGGCCTTGTTGAGTTGTTGTTTTTGGGTTGTTGGAAAGGGAAGGGGGATAAAGAAATAGGAATACTAAATGATTTATTGAGCATTCCTTCTTATCATCTTTCTTATTACTGTTATTTGGTTCATAGAAAGTACCATTACACATGCACACACACAAACACACATGATATTTTTATTATAACTATTAAGAACAATCACACACAATAAATCTCAATTATAGCAAGGCTAATGGTAGAGTCTAGGGATGGTGGAATGTAGACAAACCTTACCTTTATCTTTAGAGAAAGAGAGGTTGCTTTCAGTGAGACCCCTAACTCCAAGAACAAGGATACACATACAAACAACCAACCAACCAATGTTGTAAAAATCGGGATTAATCGGCCGATTGAATTTAGCCTAGTCGGTCAAAGTCGGTCAAAATCGGGCCTAGTCGGTTAATCGGATTAATCGGTTTAAATGTAAAAAATCAGTCCAAGCCCAACAAAATTGAGGTTTTCAACCACCTGGACTCCAAAATCAAGCAGACTAACAACGATCGACCACACAATCGACCAAGAAAACTCACATGCACACAATCGACCAAGAAAACTCACCTGCACACAATCGAGCATCACAGTCGCCGAGTCACCCCTGCTGGAGGCTTGCTGCTCACAATCGCCTGTATCAAGCCTGCTGCTCACGCTTGAGCATCATCGTCGCCAAGAACGGCATGGATGTGTGCCGATTGCTTGTGTTTACCCAAATTGAGAACGGGACGAAGAACGGGAGATGAATTAAGGCTTATGGGCTTTATCCGGTTATGGCAAACAATATGTTGGGTTTTCTTATTTATGGGCTTTTTTATTTTTTTTTGGGTTTTTAGAAGGAAGAAAATTGAAAGTTTTATTATTTATGGGCATTTTTATTCTTTTTGGCTTTTTAAAAGGAAGAAATTTGAAGTAGGTATTTATTATCCTATAAATCATGAATTAGTTGGTTAAAATTTGTAGGTATTTAAAAAATTATATATAAAAAAATTGTATATATGTATATAATTTTGAAAATTATATATAAAATTCCAATCCGATTAATCCCTAGTCCCTACATCGCCGACCGACTAGCGATTAGCGATTTCTCCAACCATGCAACCAACAAATACATCACAAAATTGTCCCTTAAATCATCTTTGACAACTCATCCAAAACGGCAAAACTACAGGAAAAAGAAATAAACTCAGTGTGGATCCCTAGCAAAGGCTATGCCGCCTATCTCCGCATAAAATATATTAGTACCCCTCACAGGTGCATGAATCTTAGTTGTCCTATCATGCTTATCTCTAATTATGTCTATATATTTTCCCTAGGCCCTTTTAATTCCATACTATCCCAGATCAGTCTACGTGACTAGTAGCTTAGTATGGTTTAGTGACTTAGGTGGTGTTTGGCTTTTGAGAAAACGTCTGCGAAGGTCTGCGAAACCTCTTTTGTCTGCGCCCCGCAGACTAAGGAAAGATGTAGGGTGTTTGTTTTCTCGCAGACATTTCATTAAAAAACGTCTGCGAAACCTCTTTTCCTTACAGACATGGTTCAACATCTTCTTGGATCTTCAAACCTCTTCTAGGTTTCTCCCTTCCATTCCCGCACCCCATCTCTGAGCCGTCGCCCTCCACAGCCGACGCCCCCTCAAGCCACCGCCGCCGTCGTCGCCCTCCACAATCGAACCCTTCGCATTCCTTCGTCCTGCGAAACCCTAGAGCCGCGGTGGTGATGGTGACAGCCTCAATCGCATCCCTTCGTCGAACCCTTCGTCGGACGAAGCCCTAGAGCCGCGGTGGTGATGGTGACA
Source organism: Mikania micrantha (assembly GCA_009363875.1). Taxonomy (NCBI): domain Eukaryota; kingdom Viridiplantae; phylum Streptophyta; class Magnoliopsida; order Asterales; family Asteraceae; genus Mikania; species Mikania micrantha. Next base: position 84,688,959 of record CM018697.1, read on the forward strand.
GCCTCAATCGCATCCCAACGTCGAACCCTTCGCATCCCTTCGTCGGACGAAACCCTAGAGCCGCGGTGGTGATAGTGACAGCCTCAATCGCATCACTTCGTCAAACCCTTCGCATCCCTTCGTCGGACAAAACCCTAGAACCCTCAATCGCATCCCTTCCACGACGGTGATGGTGACAGCGGTGGTGATTCGTCAGCCAGAACCCTCTTCCACAACGGTGATGGTGACAGCGGTGGGGTTGGGTGAACAGCCACAGGGACGGTGGGGTTAGGGTTGGGGAAGAGGTTTTGAAAAACTTGAAAAACAAACACCCCCAAAAGCTCTTCTTGTAGAGGTTTGGTCCACCTCTTCTGCAAAAGAGGTCCGCAGATGTGGTCCGCAGACCGCAGACGTTTTGCCTCTGAAAAAACAAACACCACCTTAATTCTTCTGTAATTTTCAGAGCATTGGCATCTTGTAGTCTTATAAATAGGAACTACAACACTAGTCCTCCTTTGATTAGCCTTCTACTATTTCTGAAATAAGGTTGTATAAATATGTTAGCCATTGGATTCCTTCCTCTCTCAAACACTTTCGCACCTTAATATGTACCATAGTCACATAAATCGCTAGCCAAGCCACGATCCACGTATTGGTACGTACTGTACCCAATCGGAATTCGCAAGCGTTTTGGATCGCCATGGTACAGCGAATTCAATCGACTGGGATCGTCGTATCCGACTTTAATCGACAGCGACTTCGCAAACGAGGGTCGACAACTTCAATCGTTGGTTAATTCAATTTCCCTTAAGCTACAACAGCGAATTTCGACTTCAATTTCAATCAATTTGGGTTCAGTCGGGAAGGCAAGTGACGCTTCGATTTCTGAGCGGGAATTGAAGATCGACAAATCCAATACCCAAAATAAACGACGATTTGGTTCGTTCATACGTTGATCCACTTTCCAAATTCCATAATACCGCACACGTAAGTCACGAAATATATCAAATTGCTATTTGATATTCTTCAATTTCACTCTCTGTTTCTTCTGTTCTGCTTCTTCTCTTCTCCTACTACTGAATTTCGAAAATGGCATTTGGCAAACGGGAAATGACAACGGGAAAGGTAAAAGGAAGAGGATTGATTAGAGTAGCTGTCTTCACTTTTAGTTTACTGTTTTCTGTTTTCTGATTTGTTTTATGAGTTTGTTAATCTGTTACTATGACTCTATTCGGTGTTTTTGAGATTTTCAGCTTTTGTAGCTACTATTATAATGTTAATTAGCTTATTTCTTAAATTTCTTCTGTTAATCATTTAACTAGCTGTTAATCTTACAATTAACTGTTTTTTAATGGGGTACAACGAACTGGACTATATGGTACACCGTACCGGAGCGTACCGAAATGAACCTACCCCTCTTCGTACCGAATTCGTAGAAGCTAGCGAACCGCGTACCCGAACCGCGTTTTCGTACCGAAGCGAACCGCGATTTATGTGACTATGATATGTACATTGTTTGGGCCCACTGTCTTAGCCCTTTCCATCTTCCTAAGTGTGGTTATTACATCTCCTTGGTGCTCAACAGTAGCAGTTATTCAGTTGTTGCCTTTCAGTAGTAGTGTGTTGCTTTCTTCTTACTTCTTAGTTAGCCATCCCTCCTTTGAAAAGGCCGTGAAAGTAGGTTTGTCATCTCAACTTGATCTCATGTTCCTTAACTAAAGCGTGTCCATCCTAATCCTGTATAAACTTGTCTTATACACTCCTTGGATCTGGCAATCCTAAATATATCATGTTCCCCTTCCTTTGTATCCAGACATTCATACATTTGTCTATACATTGTCGATACACACATGATGACATCGACATATATAAGTTAAGTCAAATACATAAATACATATTAATACTAACAAAGTGTATACACACACTTATAATTTGTTTTCCTAATTTTAGTATTAATACTAGATGTAGCTCTTCATTGAACCAACTGCCCCCAAGGCCTCAATTTTGTGGGAAATAATTCATTTCATATTAGTGGGTAGTGGCTGATAGCCTGATATAGCTTACCTACCACCTCTAATCACAATTATTATCATTCCTTACCCACCAAAACCTCCATCAAAGCACCACCTTAAATAGAATAAATGCTAATATATAAAAACCTTGCACAAGTAAGAGAAAGTGAACTGCTGAGAAGTAACAATTAATTCACTGATTGCAGATATTGCAAGCTTGGCCTGAGCACGAGTTCCATTCAAACATATCCTCTCTAAGAATGGGTAGATAACACTACACATAACAGATTGCATTTTTTAGTTTCAAGTCAAGAAAACATAGTCCACAAAAGGAGAAATATAACACTAGGATTAACTAAAGTCAATAGGGAATTACCTGAGGTCAATAGACAAATGAGGTCCAGCTTTAACCAACATTTGAAGCAACTCATTACAGAATGGTGAATTCTCTTCTAACAACAGTATGCAGAATTGATCTTCAGAGCCTCTCAGAAGCAGCGGGAAAGCATTAATAATAATCTAAATAAAAGGAAACATAAGTTCAATTAGTTACAAACATAAAGCAGTGCACTTTTACTTGCATATTAAGCAAATTAATCAACTAATTTGACTACCAAACCAGAATAGGGTTTTCCTATTATAATTAACTTGAATATTAATTGATACAATTTATACATATACAATCCCATACCATAAGAAGTTCCACACAAGCCTTCTTTAAATTCCCCTCTTGAAATTTATCTTCAGAAAGATGATCAAGTATACATTTCACATGATCAGAGCTGAAAATATTATATGAACTTTTTGTCTGAAGATCCGGGTAACTCTGCATCTCAACTTGCAACCTGACAACGGAAAAAAAAACAACTAAGCTTGTCAAAAAGTTGTATTTGCAAGTTTTAGAAAAGCAACATCTAATCACAGTAACCTTTTTTTCTGACACAAAACAGCAGTCAATGCCTTCACATGAGCAGGAGTAAACATGTCATTCTTGTGAGCTGATTCCGCATGTGAAAAAAGAAAAAGCCAGTGCCTAATTCTCTCCTCAACTGAAAGTGAAACAGGAAATAAATCCTCTTCAAGCACATGTGCTATGTTCTGAACCCTAAGGAAGACATTTCACAAAAAGTTACCATATATAAATAATAAATTTAATACATCATTATGTGCCAATAACCATACCCAAACTCCATGTCTTTGTCATAGCAAAGTAACAGAATACCACAAGGTATTTGTTCAAAGTCAACACTCAATTTGATGATGCCTTCAGAACATTTAATGCAATAATCATGATAGACATCTAGTAGCATTTGCAAAGCTTTCTTTCTAACAGATACCTTCATAGAAAAAAAAATGATCATAAATTGATGGAAATTTAATCAGTAATTAAGATACTTTTTTTAAAAGGAAACCTTTTTATCACGTAATCTTTTAGCAGCTTGAGTAATCATTTCAGGTGGTATAGGTCTGAGATTAGACTTGAAGAGATCACACGCCACTGCAACTGCTTGTGTTCTCACTTTATCATCAAAGTCTAAAAGGCGACCTTCAAGGGCAGCTGCTCACTCAAGAAAACACGAAAAATAAAAATTTACATAAATTAGCAAACAAGAATAATGGAAGCTGCTATCTTACACAAAACTGCAGTGGATTCCTCTCCTGGTGGATTGATTAAGTAAAAAGATTTAGCACACAACACAGCATTAAGCCTGACAGCGGCTGATTTATCAGAGAATCTATTTATAAACTCTATGAAGAGATGGTGATACTCTTGGGCAACATGACGTCCAGGAACTGAAAAAAGTTTTCCAACAAACTTAATAGCTGTTATCCGAACATCCACTTGATCAGTCTGTAAGTTACAAAAAGTAAAAAGCAAATAGGAATTTCATAGAGAAAATGTAATATGAGTTATCTAGATCAAATAAGTCGATAAACTCAGACATAATATTTACATATTTAAATTTGCAATGCAAAAAAAGAGAATAACATACCAGTAGTTCCTGTGTTAGATTTGGTACAACAGCAATAAGCATTTGTGGAGCACACTGAAAGATTTCGAATATAATAGCATGATATGAATCTTTAAGCTCACTATTAACACTGTCTCGATCCAAAATACAGCGGTTGAGGAAACGACAAACAAATGGTTCAAGTGCCTGACTGCAATCTTCAATGACAGAAACAGCCAGCTGAAAAGATGCTGGAGATGCATCCTGAAAAAGGGAAGTGAGTAATTGAAGAAACGCATGGGATTATAGATGAAGAAAGAGAGAAAACAATATGGACCCGGCCAGAATTAGTTATATAGATGGCATAAGTCAAAGAAATGCTTTTAGCCATATTTATGCCACCATACTTCTACAATAGAATAAGGCAAAATACCTTTTTATCCTTTAAAAGATTATGCAAAATAACTTCTAGAAGCGCTTGAGAACCTTTCTCTTGAAAAATTACTGACATTATCGATGACATTGCACTAAATACATTTGAAGAATGCTCTTTCCTGCAAGACACACATTGGCACTGTAACTATTCAATGATGCATATATGATTGTTAATTTAAGAAAGAGTTCCAAGCGAGCCTACTCCACTTTTTTTTTCATTTTGTTGGACCAATCTTGACAAAATACAATAGTTAGAGGGTCATTAATTATAATGTAATTAAGTTGAGTCATTAAAAGCTAAATGGATATAGCTTATCTAGTCTGACTTAAAAGAGAGATAAGTAAGGCTAGGAAGGGGGAGATGATTAACCAAAGGATGTCGGTTAAATCATCTATAAGTATGGATAGTTTTTCTTTGTATGTTCATTCATTCAAAGTTCTCTATAATAATTCGGAGAAGGATTTCCAAAAGTCTTCTGTTTTTAATTGTTTTCTGGTACCAATTTCGTTTCAATTGGTATCAGAGCTGCACGGCAAGGATCGCTGGGAAAACCAGAAGCAATTCACGGGAGAAATTCAGCACACACCGGGCGCAAGGGCAAGGATCGAAGGACCGATCAATGGCGGACGCTGTGATAGCAGGAAATCAACACGGGCAGAATGAACGAAGCAGCAATCTCTCATTCCAGTGTCCGATCTTGACATCCACCAATTATCCAATATGGTCGCTTAGAATCAAAGCGATTCTCAAAGCCCATGGAATCTGGGATGTCATCGAACCTGGAACGAACTTGGATCAAAAGAAGGATAATGCGGCAATAGCATATCTTTATCAGTCCCTACCCGAAGATCTTATATTGCAAGTCGCAAGTTGTGAACATGCAAAAGAGATCTGGAATTCAATAAAAACTCGTCATCTTGGTGTAGAAAGAGTTATGGAGGCCCGATTGCAATCCCTGAGGACTGAATTCGATACATTGAGAATGACAGATGGCGAAACAGTGGATGATTTTGTCACAAAGCTTTCTGGTATTGCTTCGAAGTCTGCCACCCTTGGATCAGCAATTGAGGAGTCAGCCATGGTCAGAAAATTGCTGACCAGTATGCCCGAAAGTTTCCTGAATATGGTAGCCACAATCGAACAATTGGTTGACCTCAAGACGGTGCAATTTCAGGAAGTAGTCGGGCGCCTAAAGGCCTACGAAGAAAGATCGTGCTCAAAATCAAAACCATCTAACAGCAGTCAGAACCAGCTGCTACTCTCATATGAGGATTGGGAAGCAAAGAAAAGAACCGAAAGGGGCAATGGTCGAGGTCGCGGGGCTAACAATGGAGACCGAGGCCGAGGGCGAGGCCGCGGTCGTGGAAGAATTGGGGGAAGAGGACGAGGTACCGGCCGAGGTCAAGCCACAACAAGCGGGACTCAAGGCTCCTCAAACTACAAAAAGGAACGATCACAATTGCAGTGCTTTAGGTGCGATGCACTAGGGCACTTCTCTGCTGATTGCCCAACAAGGAGACAAGAGGAACTCAATCAGACACAAGCCAATGCTGACAGCCTGCACTCTTAATGGCAGTTGCTGTCCACACTCAAAAGGAGTTGATCTACCTCACTGAAGATAAGGTATATCCGGCCAATCACACATCCAGTCAAGATGAGCAAAGCATGTGGTACTTAGATAATGGGGCATCTAACCACATGACCGGAAACAAGGGGCTGTTTTCGAAACTTGACACAAAGATAGGAGGCAATGTGAGATTTGGAGATGGGTCATGTGTGGGCATTGAAGGTAGAGGGTCCATATTGCTGGAATGCAAGAATGGAGAACACCGCCTACTAACGGATGTATCCTACATCCCCTTCTTGAAAAGCAACATTATCAGTCTCGGTCAACTCACAGAAGGAGGGTGCAAAATTCTGATGAAACAAGACTACTTGTGGCTGTACGAACCAGATGAAAGACTGCTGATGAAAGTACATCGATCAGCCAATCGATTGTACAAAATCAATTTGAAAATTGGAGCACCGGTCTGCTTACAATCAAAGGTAGAAGATTCAGCTTGGATTTGGCACGCTCGATTGGGTCACGTGAACTTTGACACCATCAAGCGGATCAGCACAAAAGAAATGGTCCTTGGAGTTCCAACTATAAACCATCCTGCCCAGATGTGTGACGCCTGCTTGGCTGGGAAGCACACAAGACATTGCTTCCCGGACAAGACACTGTTCAGATCAGAAAAACCATTGGACCAGATCCATGCTGACTTATGCAGGCCAATCACACCTCCAACACCTGCTGGAAATAGGTACGTCCTGCTAATTGTTGATGATCACAGTAGATTTATGTGGACTTTCATGTTGAAATCAAAAGATGGAGCCTTTGAACAGTTCAAATTGTTCAAAGCATCTGTTGAAAATCAATATGGAAGAAAAATCAAAATCCTCAGAACTGACAGAGGGGGGGAATTTACCTCCCGAGACTTTTCTTCATTCTATGAACAGGAGGGAATTTCAAGACAACTAACCGCCCCCTACTCCCCTCAACAAAACGGGGTAGTAGAGAGGCGAAACCGCACGGTGATGAGCACAACACAAAGTATATTGAATGCAATGAAGATGCCACAATATCTGTGGGCAGAAGCTGTTAGGCACTCCGTATATGTGCTTAACAGGCTGCCTACAAAGATCCTGAATGATCAGACGCCCTATGAAGCTTTGAAGGGAAGAAAGCCAAGGATGGATCACCTCCGGATATTTGGGTGCATCGGCCATGTTAAAACTCCCTCCATTCACCTAAAGAAACTTGACATAAGGAGCCGGCCAATGGTACACTTGGGAATAGAACCATGGGCAAAAGCATACCGCATGTATGATGTGAAGGGAGGAAAGATCGTGATCAGCCAAGATGTAAAGTTTGATGAAAACAAAGGCTGGAACTGGGAAGAAGAAGAAGGAGACAGCATTGAACCTAAAGAAGCTGAATTTGTGATCCACACACAATCAGGCATACCTGTCCAAGAAGAAGCCAGTGATCACCCAAGGTCAGCCGAACCAATCAGCCCTCAAAACTCAATCCACACAGCCCCTCAAAGCCCAAGACAATCAGGCCCACTAAGTGATGCAGAGGATGAGGAAACCTGGGCAGAATTCAATAGTCCAGAAAGTGGGATCGCAGGTCGCGGGCCCATGCTGCCTCGGACATCCACAGACAAGGATCATCCATCCGACCCCTCAATGGCTGAAGAAGACACGTATGATGACACCCCACCACAAGGCTGGAAAAACTTAAGTGAAGTATACGAAGAAGCCCCACTTCAGAATGAGATGTACAACCTGTTGCTTACTGAAGGAGAACCACTCAACTTCAGAGAAGCAGCAAGAAATCAAGAATGGGATAATGCAATGAAGAATGAGATCACGTCCATTGAGAAGAACAAAACTTGGGTGCTGACTAATCTGCCACCTGGACACCGACCTATAGGGCTAAAATGGGTGTTCAAGATCAAAAGGGATGCAACCGGATCAGTCACAAAACACAAGGCCCGACTCGTCGCCAAAGGATACGTCCAACAACATGGCGTGGACTTTGATGAGGTGTTCGCACCTGTGGCGAGACTTGAAACCGTAAGGTTACTCCTAGCCCTAGCCGCACAACGAGGGTGGGAGGTCCACCATCTTGATGTGAAATCTGCATTCCTGCATGGTGAACTCAAAGAAGAGGTATTCGTATCCCAACCAGAAGGTTTTGTAATAAAGGGGGAAGAGCAGAAAGTCTATAAGTTAAATAAAGCTCTTTATGGGCTCAAGCAGGCCGCAAGAGCATTGAACACGAAACTGGATGGAGTCCTAAAGGACTACGGCTTCAAAAGATGTAAGCTCGATGTAACAACCGGTTTTTAATAATGAATGTATTGTGAATAATCGTTAATTGAACGATTGTGGTTGTTGTGATTTGAAAGTATGTGAGATTACATCATCAATGGAAAGAGCACATGATACAATCCCAAAATTGGGTCAGAGTCATTTGAACGGGTCAGCAGATCCATCAGCTGTTGGGTGGCAGTAAGCGGGAAAAGATTAAAATCAAGTGGATAGGTGTTGCATGAAATTAGGAGATGGGGGAGTGGGGCAAAACTGCCGAGTAATTTAGATGGGTTTAGCTTTATATATTCTTTGTTTTAGTTTAGTTGAGGTGTCTTGTTAATTATTATATAAGTTTTACTGTGTTTGGAGAGTTGCCCCTCTCGAATCGGGCCGACTTAATTGTCAAAATTATCATCTTGTTCGTATTGATTTTTGGGTTCTATCATTTGGTTCCATTGCCGGGAAATCATTAATATGATGCAGAACGAGAGGAACCCGTATAGCGACAACAGCGCAGGTAATCAATCTGACATGATCGAGAATCAGTTGGCAGCAATTGCAGCAAAGTTGGACTCGTTGGTAGCCTTAAGGGAGGATGTTGCATTGATCAAGGAATGGATGGATGACAAGGAACCACATGATGAACTTCAAAACCTACCAACAGATTTGATCAAGGAGAAAGTTTCCGGTGACAGTTCTAGTGATGACCATGATGGATCTGAGCATGTTCTAGGTGCTGTGCTATTGGCACCCAGGCCTAATCCAGAATCTCAGCATCGAAAAGTTTTTAGCATTCAACCGGTTGTGAATTTATCGGCACTAGGGCCTAAGCCAGAATCTCAAAATCAAAAGTTTTTGAGCATTCAACCGGTTGTGAATGTATCAGCATCAGGGCCTAATCTGGAATCTGAGAATCAAAAAGTTTTTATCATTCCACCAATTGTGAATGTATTGCCTATGAACACAAAGATTAAAAATCTGGGTCAACTCCTAGCGTTCACCGGCAATTGCTCAAGGAACACCATAAAAGTTCGCCCCTTTAGTCTCCACATCAAACATCCAATCGCTTGGGGACATCCACACGACAAGACAATTGGGTATGAACAATTCGGAAAACAACCTAGGCCTCCAGAACGAGTTCAAAGGAGTGATGATGTGATAGGAATGACGCACTGAATGGGGTGACTCACAAACCCCCTATTCTACATGTGTATTCTAGAAGGGGTAGAATGGGTAATTGATAGTATAGTTTGTTACGTGGGTTTATAATAATGTATGAGGAGAGAGAGAAGGGATGTTGAGTTGGTTATGGTGTGGGCTCCTCTGATATGCAGAGAGAGATTTGGCAATTGAGTGTTAGCTTGATTGTGTAATCCTTTTGTTCTTATTTTAATTCCATCCGATTTTAATTCCATTTCGTAATCAATTTGTGTGTTCTTGCGTTGAATCTTAACATTGGTCCGGCCTGCCCTGCTCTACCGATTTCTTCTTTCCGGCGCTGTTGATCGAAGGGCTATGGAAACGCGCACTCAGAATTCTCGATTGGAGGTCCACGAACAGCAGATTAAGCAACTTCAATCTGATGTTGCTGAAATCAAGCAAGTGCTGATGGAGGATAGATCGGAATCGGCTGAATTCCGGAAGATGATGGTCGATTGGATGAAACAATTCGAGAAACGTCCGGAGGACTCCTCGAACTCAGGTACTGGTCCTAAGGTGATCGATCCTTTTGGTACTCCTTTATTTCACCCCCCTCCGGTTGATACTTCATCACCGCCATTCCCTTGGGCGGTGAAGAAAATCAAACTTCCTGAATTTTCAGGATCGGATCCACAAGGTTGGATTAATAAAGCCAACCTCTATTTCGACATTAACACCACCCCTGATGAGCTTCGGCTCAAGTTGGCGCAACTTAGCATGCAAGGTGTCGCCCAACATTGGTTTACTGTGGTAACACAAGTCCACGAATCCCTCACCTGGACCGAGTTCCAGGCTGAGCTTCTTCAGCGATTCAGTGGTCTGGAAATACAAAATCCCTATGAACAACTTGCCACGATTAAGCAATCTGATTCTATCCTGGATTATATAGATGATTTTGAGTATTTACTCTCCTTGGTCCCTAGATTATCAGAAACTCAAACCCTGGGATATTTCATCGCTGGTCTTCGTGATGATGTTAAAAAATGGGTCCGCCTTCATAGACCTCAGACGCGACTTGATGCTATTTATTTAGAAAAGGACGTTGAGGCTATGCTACGGCCCTCAAGTACTACGGGTCCCTTGTCCCGTTTTCGATATGGGGAGTCCTTTGGAGGGTCGGGACATCTTTTTTCAGAGCTGGGAAATGTGGGATGCAGGGGTGATTCCAAGTTCAGTTCCCATGGGGGTCGCCCATCATCTGCAGGGGTTTCTTCCTTTAAGTCCGAGTCATCCTTTAAACCCAATACCAGTAACAGTAATTCCTCGGGAGCCAATGCCAATAGAGAGAGAGGGATTCGCTCTCTATCTCGCACAGAATGGGAAGAAAGAAGGAAAAAAGGCCTGTGTTACAGATGTGGTCAATTATATGGCCCGACTCATCGCTGTCCAGAAGGGAAACTACGGGTGTTATTGTTGGGGGAGGATGAATAGACAGTCGATCATGGGGAAATCTTAGCCTTAGAGGAATTGCAGCCAATGTCATCAAGTGAACCGAATGAAGGGCTGTGTTTGGTTCTTGAAGTTGCTGGGTTGGGTCTTCACCAAGGGTCCATTAATACCTTTAAACTTGAGGGTGCTATTAATGGCATTCCCATTAGTTTACTGGTAGATAGTGGAGCAACACACAATTTCATATCCAACAAGGTTGTCTCGGCCTTGGATATCCCTTTTGAGGTGTTTGCAGGAATTAACATCCGTTTGGGGAATGGTCAGGTGGTGTTCATACAAAACCAATGTGTAAACTTGGATGTTCAGATTGGTTCCTGTTTATTTGCAATCAATGTGTTGGTGTTCGAAACAGGAGATATTGATCTAATCTTGGGAATGGATTGGTTGAGATCACTGGGGGAAGTCACTCATGATTGGAAGAATGCTTGGATGAAGTTTAATTATCGGCAGTCACCGGTCCTATTGAAAGGGGTAAGTGCCACTCAACCCCAAGAAGCTCTCCAACATTGGCTTCCTATGGAAGATGGTGTTCTCTCGAGTGCTGCCAGTATCATTAGCCAAGTCCCTGCTCCTTGCGTCCAGCCCAGGCAAGGTACTCTTTCTAACACACAACAGGATCAGCTCACTAATCTGCTACAACAGTTCATTGTGTTGTTTCAAGTCATATTCATGATCATCGCATTCCCTTAACCACCAATCAGCCAGTAGCAGTGCGTCCTTATAGATACACCCACATACAAAAAAATGAGATCGAAAGGCAGGTCCAGGAGCTGTTAGCCTCAGGAATTACTAACACCATTACTGAAGTGGTAAATCGATGTGTGGAAGCTTACCTCAGATGTTTCGCAGTAGAAAAACCTAGTACATGGACAAAGTGGCTACCTTGGGCGGAGTTCTGGTACAATTCTACATTCCATGCGTCAACTGGAATGTCCCCTTTTGAAGTGGTATATGGCCGCAAACCTCCTACGATTTTCCACTACGGGCAAGGAGAAATTACAATGGAGGCAGTTGCTCAAGAATTGAAGGATCGTGACTTAATCCTACAATCATTAAAACATCATTTAACAAAAGCTCAATCAGCAATGAAAAACCAAGCTGATAAAAACAGGAGGGAACTCAAGTTCAGAGTTGGGGAGTGGGTTTACGTGAAGCTTCAAGCTTATAGGCAAATGTCAGTTGCTACAAGGAAGAATCATAAGTTGGCACCTCGTTTTTTTGGCCCATTTCCAATCTTGGAGCTGGTGGGTCCGGTGGCTTATAAGTTACTCCTTCCACCTACCTCTAAGATTCATCCGGTGTTCCACGTATCTCTATTGAAGAAGGCTGTTCAAGGGCAAGTGGAACCTTCTTTTCCACCTGATCTAGAGCTCACAGATAAGGAGGTGTTCTTTCCTCAAGTCATTTTAGATTCTCGGATGGTCCAAGATGGTGCAAATAAGAAGGAGCAATATTTAATTCAATGGGTAAATCAGTCAGTGGAGGAAGCTACCTGGGAAGATAAAGAATGGTTGCTGCAGCAATTTCCAAATCAAAGTCTTGAGGACAAGACTTTAAAAGAAAGCGCGGGTATTGATAGGAATGACGCACTGAATGGGGTGACTCACAAACCCCCTATTCTACATGTGTATTCTAGAAGGGGTAGAATGGGTAATTGATAGTATAGTTTGTTACGTGGGTTTATAATAATGTATGAGGAGAGAGAGAAGGGATGTTGAGTTGGTTATGGTGTGGGCTCCTCTGATATGCAGAGAGAGATTTGGCAATTGAGTGTTAGCTTGATTGTGTAATCCTTTTGTTCTTATTTTAATTCCATCCGATTTTAATTCCATTTCGTAATCAATTTGTGTGTTCTTGCGTTGAATCTTAACATGATGCACCTCAATATCCATTGACAAATCTGGTCATGGAGGTCGATAACAAGGGCAGTTCCATGTCTGAAGTTGTAGGAGTTCTCAAGATCTATGTTCTTGAAGAAGCTGACAAGAAACATGCAGGAGAAAATCAAAGGATACAAGCTCAACAAGTATTTATAGACTGCAACTCAGAAAACAACTTCAAAATGCCATCTAATCCCACAAGTCTGGTGGGAGTAGATCAGTTGAGCAATACACCCATCATTCATATACCTATCACAAAAGATTGGGGAATTAACATTCAGCCTCAGAATGTCATCACACATCCTTGGGTCCATGAAACAGGTCTGATTACAATTGAATGGCTTGTTGCTTGGTGTAACCATCTGTTGAAGGAAGCTACTTGGGGAGCTAGTGACCTGCATAACCTCCCAGTGACCAATTGGGACTCAATGCAGCTCCGAATAAAGGAAGACACTGATCTACACTTGACAGTAAAAGTGAATTTCCTATGGATTGACAACACCAGCCAGCAAGTACTGGTCCAAAATTTTCATGTTCGACTTGAGGACAAGTCGTGTCTTCGGGCGGGAAGTGTTGATACAATCCCAAAATTGGGTCAGAGTCATTTGAACGGGTCAGCAGATCCATCAGCTGTTGGGTGGCAGTAAGCGGGAAAAGATTAAAATTCAAGTGGATAGGTGTTGCATGAAATTAGGAGATGGGGGAGTGGGGCAAAACTGCCGAGTAATTTAGATGGGTTTAGCTTTATATATTCTTTGTTTTAGTTTAGTTGAGGTGTCTTGTTAATTATTATATAAGTTTTACTGTGTTTGGAGAGTTGCCCCTCTCGAATCGGGCCGACTTAATTGTCAAAATTATCATCTTGTTCGTATTGATTTTTGGGTTCTATCAGCACATTTGGTCATGCTTGAAATCCACGATGATTTAACAATTTTGGTTATTAGAGGTTGATAGTATGCAAGAAATGATGAACGTGAGCAAAAACCGTGCGCGAAACGGAGTTACGGATTGTCCGGAATCGCGAAACGAAGCAAAAATCAAAAATTGGGCGAAATTACCCTTGGGCGATACGCCCCACGCCAAGCACTGGGCTGGGGCGGTACGCCTGGTGACTTAAGTCGGCAAAAATTTGTTAAAAAGATCAGATCGCATTTTGAAAGCTGTGTTCTTATCTTTTTCGATCTGTTAGTGCTCCAGACGAAAAATATAATATTTCTAAGCATCTAAACTCCATTTCAAAGGGTTTTAAACATCCGGATCGCACCCAAGAACGTTGCTGCAACATCTGATCGTTGTTTTGCGACTGAATATCCGTTCGATTGGGTAACGATTCATTTTATCTTACTAGTTTAATATTTTGTGGATTAAATCTAGTTTTGAATGTATTACTATGATTATGGGTATTGATTATTGCCTAGTTGATAACTAGGGATTGTTAGAAACGAAGAACTTGATATTTTGACGGTGAAATCTTCGTTTTGAAGCCGGGATAATGTCCGGTTGTTATGAAACCCATATCATGGTGTGATAACTAGTAGGATGGGTAGATTATGATTTTGAAATAAATTATGGATTATAATCCATAGGTTAAATGATGATTTTGATGAATTGATGTTAGAGTTATTAATAAGTTATGATCTTAAATGAATTTTGAATAATAAAAATGATTAAAGATCGTAACTAATATAATGAACATCAATTATTCGATAAATTGCCTGGGGAGGCATGAAATATAATTAATTGGGATGATTGACTAAAACTTACTAAACGTAGTAAGATAAAGTCATTTATGTGATAAATTGACTTTGAGCAAGTCAAATCAGTCAAGTGTGTTGAACTTGATTGTATGTGCTATACGTGTTGAAACTAGTTGTATATATGTATTTTGCAACTAGGTGGTGGTAGTGGAAGTCAAACCACTAGTCATAGAGCAGGAAAGGAGCCTGCAGTTGCAAATCCCTTATCTGATTAAGGTAAGTAATCCCATAACTATGACATCACATAATAAACATTGAATTTGTTGTTGATTCAATTGTATGATAAATATGGTATTGGTGATATGGGAACGTTGAATAATAAAAGTTCAACAACCTATGATAAATCCAATACCTTGGTGACTGAAGGTGTGGGAATTCTATGATGGAAGTACCGGTGTGTGAACATCATAGCAATTTGATTGAAATAATTGTGACTCCACAAATGGTGGATAGCCAGAGGCGCTGGCAATTGTCTTAGATGGAAGTACCGGTGGGTGAACATCTTAAGACTTGAATTAATTATGACTCCACAATGGTGGATAGCCAGAGGTGCTGGCAATTGTCTTAGATGGAAGTACCGGTGGGTGAACATCTTAAGACTTGAATTAATTATGACTCCACAATGGTGGATAGCTAGAGGTGCTAGCAATTGTCTTAGATGGAAGTACCGATGGGTGAACATCTTAAGACTTGAATTAATTATGACTCCACAATGGTGGATAGCCAGAGGTGCTGGCAATGGTCTTAGATGAAAGTACCGGTGGGTGAACATCTCAAGACTTAAATTAATTATGATATCACAAATGTGTGAATAGTCAGAGGTGCTGACAAATAGCTATGGTGAAAGCACATGAATGTGAACACCATAGTTTAACATTGATTAAACTATTGTAAGCAATAGTTGATAATTGATAATATGATATTATTATATTGTGAGAGTCAATTCGAATAGAAATGATTCAGTTTGAATATTGATTGTGAAAAATGTATTTTTACATTTTGTTGTGCGAAATCATTGGGGTTTACTTACTTAGTTCTTATGAACTAATGTGAAATATTGTGTGATGTTTGTAGGTCAAACATGATGAATACGGCTGTAAGGATCGAGGGCAGATCGTGAATCGAACGAGCAAACCTTGTTGCAAACGTTTGAAATTTTGGGTTTAAACTTACTTATGTAAATAAGTATTGTAAAATGTGTGACACATTTACGTTTGCATTAAACTTTGTTTAATATTATTAGATAAAGAAGGTCAAACAAGGTTTTGAAAATGAAAATTATGCTGGGACCAACTCTGATATTATAGAAAATTGTTAAATAGTAACCGGGGGTTACACTCGAGCAAGCCGTGTATACCAAACGAGCCCATGAAGGATCACTGGTGGTAGGAATCTACGTGGATGATTTAATTGTAACAAGAAACAAGACAGAGAAAATCCTCGAATTTAAAGGACAAATGGAAGAAAAATTCGAGATGAGTGACTTGGGGCTGCTCACCTACTATCTTGGAATGGAAGTAAATCAAAGCAAAGATGGAATAAAGCTGAAGCAATCAGGTTATGCTACAAAGGTGCTGAAACAGGCAAATATGTGGGAGTGCAATCCCACTAAATACCCTGTGGAACCAGGGCTGAAATTATCGAAGATGGAAGGAGGAAACCTGGTCGACCCTACTGAGTACAGAAAGACAGTAGGCTGCCTCAGGTATTTAACACACACAAGACCAGACTTGTCCTATGCAGTTGGATACGTGAGCAGGTACATGCAAGCTCCAAGGATAGCCCACCAGCATGCTGTTAAACAAATTCTGAGATATGTGAAAGGAAGCACTGAATTGGGAATCCACTTTCAATACAATGGAAATAGTACACTGATTGGCTTCAGTGACAGCAGCTTCTCAGTTGATATGGACGATGGAAAAGGCACAACCGGGCTAGTGTTCTTCTTTGATGATGCACCAATCGCTTGGAACTCACAGAAGCAGTCAACCGTTGCTCTATCATCCTGTGAAGCAGAATTCATGACCGCAACATCTGCAGCATGTCAAGCCATTTGGTTGAAGGGGCTACTAGCAGAAATAACGGCAAGAAAAGAGGAGCAAGTGGTGATAAATGTTGACAACAAATCAGCCATAGCACTGATGAAGAATCCAGTTTTCCATGGGAGGAGTAAGCACATCAATACACGCTACCATTTCATAAGGGAGTGTGTAGAGAATAATCAAGTTAAAGTTGAACACATCAGTGAGAACTATCAAAGGGCTGATATATTGACTAAAGCATTGCCTAAAGCCAAGTTTGAAGAGATGAGAAACTTGCTGGGAATGAAGAAGCTGGATGGAAAATAAGGAAGACTCAAGGTCAAGATTGGGGGGTGATTGTTAGACCAATCTTGACAAAATACAATAGTTAGAGGGTCATTAATTATTATGTAATTAAGTTGAGTCATTAAAAGCTAAATGGATATAGCTTATCTAGTCTGACTTAAAAGAGAGATAAGTAAGGCTAGGAAGGGGGAGATGATTAACCAAAGGATGTCGGTTAAATCATCTATAAGTATGGATAGTTTTTCTTTGTATGTTCATTCATTCAAAGTTTTCTATAATAATTCGGAGAAGGATTTCCAAAAGTCTTCTGTTTTTAATTGTTTTCTGGTACCAATTTCGTTTCACATTTCACACCCATGGTAGTCAAAGGCTCAAGAGACACTAATGGAATAACGGATGAGCATGTTGCCTAGAAGAAAGGCATTTAAAAAGCAACGGACTATGACAATCAAAGCGCACTTGTATTCCATGTCATTTTTAGTTGTTTTAGGCTCGTTTAGGCTGATTCCAGACCCTTTTAAGATGTTTCAGACTGGTTTTTTGCATAATTAGTCCAGAATTTGCGTTTGTGTGCCTTGATGAATACAGGACATTATTGTTGCGCTGAGCCGCTGAGCTGCATCTGGGAGCCTAGGCAAGCGCCTTTGACTACATAGTTCATTCCTTAATGCAAAATAAAATCAATAGTCTAAGTATGTATGGCAGTGACTAGTTTTCATACTGCAAACTTATAATCAAGCAAAAAGCATAAGCAAACCATGTGAAATATAAAAAAGGACTTCAACTCAAATATGATGACACTATTCATACCTTATCGCACCGAAAAATATACTGAACATCTTCCGAACTAGATCTTCACATCCTATGTCTAGCATTATGACACAGAAATTGAATTTTGCAATAGTCTCCAATAGCTCTACCCTCCTTGAGTAATATGGGCTTTTGGTATCAGCAAGCTCCCCAAACATACCCAATAGGAGTTGAAAGATGCCCTACAAAATGTGATTAAATGTCAGAGATGTTGATAAAACATTGAAACATGTACTTAAGTCAAATTATTTACCCTGAGATCTGCATCACTAAAACCAGGATTTGGAGCAAGGATCCTGAGTATTTCACAAACACAGGTGGAAACCAAAAGTCTCACATCTTTGTCCCTTTGCTGCAGCAAGCCATGCTTCAATATAGAATCACTCAATGGCTTTATAGCAGGCTTTAGCAAACCAGATTGTGTTTTTAACTCTGACAATGCACTTGCAGCTTGCTGCCAAAAACCAAGATACGTAAGTTTTGATTATACTACTCCTCAACATGAGTAAAACACATAAGATTATGCCGGGCAAAATGGGCGGGTTGGGTTGGGTAACGGGTCATAACGGGTTCGGATCAGGATGGGTGCGGGTCAGGACGGGTTTAAGCAAAACCCGTTCGGGTCTAAATGGATTGTTCTTAAAGAACATCAATTTAGTTTAACTTAAGACATGTTATAAGTAAACAAATAGTCCTTTTGGATAATTTTTAGTGATTTTCTCATCAAATATGTTATTAGTCATTCTTAAATGTTTGAATCCATTGCATTTACATACTTTTTTGGTTACCCGTCTTGACCCGTATTGTGTTTAAGTGCTATCCATCTCAACCCATTCAATATTACGATGGCATCTATTTCAACCCATTATACTATAATTGTTTACCCAAACCAACCCATTTCTTTTTGACACGGGTAAAAATTGCCACCTCTGCATAGGATATAAAGAAACAACCCATTTAAAAAGACGATGTCAGCCACCATAAGTTCGTAGCACCACAAACCCTAGCCGAAACGAAAACCTATAGAAACCTTCGCTAACACCAGAACAAATACAGTACACTATGCCACTATCCAAGTAAAATTCATCTATATTTCATAGTAAAACAGTATATTAGGGTAATGGTGCGTGTATTACTGCAAAAACTATAATTCGTACAATATAAAATCAAATTAAAGCAAGAGAGTGTCAATCAAAGTCTACAACACAAAATCAAATAGTTGCAATTCAATGTTTTCAGACGTTTTGTATATGCTGATGCCGTAAATCTTGAACGGAAACATGAACTTACTCGGAGCAACTTTACGAGGAGATCTTTGTGAGGGCATTCCTTCTTGGCAGCGAGTTGTTTGCCGATATCGCGAATTAGTTCCTTTGCAGCCTTCCCGTCGGCGTCCGCCATCTCCGGAGCTGAAAGACGAGAGCGCGAAATATGTAATTTGATTGGGGAATGTGGTTTTTCAGCAGCGAACGGTTTTTATTTTTACAGCGTTTGCAAACCCTGTTACCAGCTACATAGTCGGACTTATGGCAAGTATAAAAATTTTACGAGGTATGTTACGTATGTACATATTTTCTATTTTTAAGATTAGAGTAAATTGTTGATATCGTCTGTATGGTTTATTAGTGTTTTACTTTTGGTCTTTAGGCTTTATAAAATTACTCATATGGTCTCAAATTTTATACATTTATAACACGTATAGTCCTTAAGTCGCCGAATTACCCTTGATTAATTGACCAAATTACCCTCACATAGAGACTATATGTGTTACAAATGTTTTAAGTTTAAAATTATATGAGTAATTTATAAAACATAGGGACCAAAAATGAAATATTAACAAACCATATGAATCATCTTAGTAACTTAACCTTGAGATTATTTATTACATATTTATTAACGGAATTCTTTAGTCTTGTCTTCTCCTTATCCTCTATATACGTGACAAACTCTCTAAAACTTTCTTGTTTTGTCCAAACATTGTCTTACCCGTCATCATTCCATCACTAAAATTCCTTATGCATGTCAACCTTTTCTTTATGATCCCAAGGGGCTAGTTTTGGTACTCGTGTTAGGCTGTCTGCTACAGCCTGTTAATCCGGTTCACGTCTTCGCACAATCCATCGTCTTTCTCTGTAGTAGGTTTTCCCTAAACATTATTATATTTTTCCCTTTAAATAACTCCATTTAATCCTAAATCTCTCTTTACTATTTGGTCATCTAGCTTTCTATTTATGACGATATCTACCACCAAAAATCGTTGTTGCGCGACTATTGCCTCACCATGTAGCACCTTACAATCCAACAACCTACTATCTGCTACGAGCACCTTTAGAATACTACCAGGTTAAAACCCTTAAGTATCGATGGACATAGATAGGTTATTATATATCACAATTTATGCATGCTAAAAGATGGGATATATATTCAAGATATATCTTATTATGATTTCATGAAATTGTAGGAACCCAAACTGAACCAAAATGGGTTTTTAAACAATAAAAACCAAAAAAAATGAACACAAACCATTTTCAAAAATCCAAAAATTGACCCAAGTACTCACTTGTTCTTAAGTGATATGTATTGAAAATGACTCTGATTAACGTGATGAGTTCAATTAAATATGACCATATTCAATACACATGTAACCTCTTCATAAACTCTAGAAAAAAATTCGTTTATCTCTTATATTAAATACCAATTGTCTATTATATTACATAAATATTAATGTTTTTAAATACTTAAATTATATGATTAAATATCAAATACATAGATCTTCCTATTATATAAATTATTAAAACTTAATAAAGCGTAAAAAATTCAACTATATAATACTTTAAAATATAATTTTATAATTCTTGAATTTGTATTATTCGTAATTTATTATTTTTAAGTATTCATTATTTATAAATTTATCAACAATAAATTTTATCAAACATACAAAGTTTTTATAAAAATATATTTTCAAAAATATTAGGTTTAATCAACACATATAATACATATGTTTGTAACATTGTATTAATGAACATTCCTCTAGCATATTTATAAGAGTAAATTGCACTTTTGGTCCTTTATGTTTACACAAAATTTCAAAGATAGTCCTTTATGTTTCAAAATGTCAAAATCAGTCCTTTAAGTTTTCAAATGTTGCAAACTCGGTCCTTTCTTCGTTAACGCCGTTAAGTACTAACAGAATAGGGACATAAATGTAAAAAAAAACTTATAAGTAATTAAATAAATTTCAATTTTGGTCCTTTATGTTTACATAAATTTTCAGATATGGTCATTTATTCTGTTGGTACTTAACGGCGTTAACGGAGAAAGGACCAAGTTTGCAACATTTGAAAACTTAAAGGACTGATTTTGACATTTTGAAACATAAAGGACTATCTCTGAAATTTTGTGTAAACATAAAGGACCAAAAGTGCAATTTACTCTATTTATAATTTTTAAATGGTTTAAATGAATTCAGAAAACCCAGATCGTAACTTATTATCAAAGTTTAAATTATTGCATTTAATATATGGTGTTTATGGAAGACTGGTTTAGGTTTTGATAAAAATGATTAGATTTGTGAAAAGTGTCAAAAATGATTGTGAGTTTGATAAGTGATATTTATCTAATTTTTTGGAAAAAAAAAGTCTTTTGGTCATTGTGGTTAATGTTTCAGCTTATTGTGTAATATGTCTTTATTATTGTGTTTTATTTTTTATACGGATAACTTCATAAAAATGTAACCAACATTTCATTTTGTTCAAATCAAGTCACTCAAACTTTTTTTGTCCCATATGTTGATATAAGTTTGAGTGAATAGTTTTTTTTTAAATGACTAACTTGAATAAGTAATTATTAATTATTAATTTTTTGTTCTTTGTTATATATTAATTAAAATTAATAATTATTGATTCAAGCCAGTCATTTTTTTAAAAAACAAAATTATTTACTCAAACTTATATTAACATGTATTACCTGCTATTCAGATTAAAAGCATATGATTATAACACCAAAATAACTTGAATAACTTAATTGAGACAAAAAATTAAAAGTTTTAATGAATTGATTGAAACAAAATGAAAAGTTGGTTACATTTCTACGAAGCTTTCCTTTTTTATATCATAGTGTGTTATTTTGCTATTGTTTTTTATGCATTAAATACATTGTTAAAAATTTATTTTTTTATGTTTTATGTATTAAACGTACATAATTGTTTTATTTCACCATTGTGTTTATAAAACTCATAATTTTAAAAACATAGTTTATCTTAATTTTTTGAAAAATATATTTTGGTCATTGTATTTTATGTTTAGATCATCTATATATATGTGTGTGTGTGAGTGTGTGATGTAAATAAATAAAAGTTTCCATATGTTAAATGTCAATTTTATATACCACTTAAACATTGTCTTCCCGCCTCTCTCTCATAATAAATATTTGTATGTCATTTTTATTAAATTTTGATTTTAAAGTTTTTTTGTATAAAAAAGATATAACTAATATAATTAGTTTTAATAGAATATGCTAAAATCAAAAAGATAGTAATAAAATTATTTTAGTTATGTAAATTTATGAAGACATAATTTTAAATCACATATTTTTTTATTCACAAAACCTGTGTAATACACGGGTCTATAACCTAATTTTATAATATATTCATCATTGTGTTTTATGTTTATGACATTGTATAATATACTATTCATTTTGTTTTACATTCGTGTCATTGTGTATTGACACACCAAATTCACACGTGCGGTGTCAAGCCGCCGGGTGTGACGTGGTCAAGATCATAGCTCTCAGTCATATAGAACGACTCTAAATGAGTTTGAAAACAAACAATTTTTGATAACTAATTCAAGTTACAATAAGTATAGCAGCGGAAAATAAGTTAATTGTTTAGCAGCGGAAAGTAATTAGTTATGCATCGGAAATAAGTGTCTAAGACACCACATTGTTATAAAAGTACAACTTCATAAAATGTCTAGAATGAAAGCCTAGAATGCATGCAATACTCTTCCTTGGTCCTACTCCAAATGCACTAGCGTCGTGTGTTCAGGTAGTTAAAAGCAGTAAACAGAAATATACTGGATATGTTAAGTTTGTTGGATCTACGATCCGAGTGTGTCAGTTCAACTTACCGAAACTAGACTGTTGTTGGCCTCCCCGGGTTATCGCAAAACCCAGCGTCAGATTGATATTACACTCGTCGTGACCTCCAGTCACAGCTGTCGTCGAGTGGGGCTAGTCAGACCTAGTAGTACTACGTAATAACGACTCGTTTGTTACAAAACTAACGGTAAGGATATTGTGAGGACTTTTGTTGCGATACAGTTACACTCAAAAATTGTTTTACAACATACCAGTCATACTTCTAAAAACAGTTGCATAGTATTCTCATCCTAAAAGTTTAACAAAACAGTTAAAGAGTAAAAGTGGGGCTGTCGATCCCGAGCTGCTGCCGTTCTGTTTCGTATTTGGACGATCTTTTCTGTTGTTTCGTGCACTAGTTCGGGACCAGTCAGTTGGCTTTCACCAACTTCTGCCCAACAAACAGGCGACCGGCACTTACGTCCGTATAGTGCCTCGAACGGTGCAGCCTTGATGCTGATGTGGTAGCTTTTGTTATAAGAGAACTCAACCAACAGTAAGTGAGTCTCCCAATTACTGCCGAAATCGATCACACATGCTCGAAGCACTACTCCCATTAGTCTGCAGGTGATAGGCAGTGCTCATGTCCAGTCTCGTTCCCAGTGCCTTATGCAAGGACATCCAGAAATGTGCCGTGAATCGGCTGTCACGATCGGATATTATTGAGACTGGAACTCTGTGTCTAGAAACCACTTCCTTTAGATAAATCCGGGTCAGTTTATCTAGCTTGTCGGTTTCTTTGATAGGAAGGAAGTGTGTGCAGACTTTGTGCGTCGGTCTACAATTACCCAAATGGTATCGCAACCACTCGCTGTCTTGGGTAGTTTTGTGATGAAATCCATGGAAATCTGCTCCCATTTCCATACCGGGATTTCGAGTTGCTGAAATAGTCCTGATGGTTTCTGATATTCGACCTTTACCTTGGTACAAGTTAGACACTTGCTTACGTAAGTTGCAATATCCGACTTCATGTTAGGCCACCAGTATGTTGTCTTTAGGTCGTGGTAAACCTTGTCAGAACCTGGATGTATAGAATACCGGCTCTTATGAGCTTCGTCCATCACCACGCCTCTCAAGCCTCCGTACTATGGAATCCAGATCTGATCCATAAGATAGTATGCTCCGTCGGCCTTCACCTCCAACTGTTTATCCATGCCACGCAAGGATTTATGAGTGAGGTTCTCGATCTTCAGAGCTTCCTGTTGTGCATTCCGGATCTGATTCGGTAGCTCTGAGTGAATCGTAATCTGTAGTGCACGTAAGCGTTTTGTTGTTTCTTTCCGGCTCAGCGCGTCAGCTACTACGTTAGCTTTTCCAGGGTGGTACTTGATAGCACAATCATAATCGCCTATAAGCTCGACCCATATGCGTTGTCTCATGTTCAGTTCCTTCTGGTTGAAGATGTGATGTATGCTCTCATGATCGGTGAATATTCCACAGTTTCCAAGGTGGTACTTGATAGCACAATCATAATCACCCCTTTTTGGCAGTTTGCCCCGGGCTACTGCCT
The DNA here is from genome assembly GCA_009363875.1 of Mikania micrantha. Lineage (NCBI taxonomy): Eukaryota > Viridiplantae > Streptophyta > Magnoliopsida > Asterales > Asteraceae > Mikania > Mikania micrantha. The sequence continues at coordinate 84,713,274 of CM018697.1, forward strand.
GATTAGTTAGTTTATGAGCCAAGTAGATAGTCGGTTGGATGAGTGTGGGGTCGGAAGCGGTGACCATGCTTTGTATATGCTCTGGTAAGCCACAAATGAACTATTCAATCTTCTTATATTTCGGAGTCACCATTGCCGGACACGGCCTACACAGCTTATGGAATCGGGTGACATAATGTTCAATCTCTGAGCCCACCATCTTATGTACCCAGAATTCCCCCTCCAGCTTCTTGATCTCATTCCTTGGACAGTAGTCCTCCTGGAGCATTCGAGTAAAGTCTTCCCAGGTGATAGAGTTGGCGACCTCCAGACCCAGTGTCTGGACATGAGTGCTCCACCAGGTGAGAGCCGGGCCCTCCAAGTTCCGGTGGCGAACTTTACTCAGTTCTCGTCCACGCAGTCACACATTGAGAAAACCGACTCGGCCTTCTCTATCCATTGGAGCATTCCCACTGCTCCTTCGGTACCCTTGAAAGTGTGTGGGTGACAGCTCAGGAATGTCTTAAAGGTGCATCCCTTTTGATTGTTCCGGGATCCTGCGTTTTATTGTAAAGTTCGTGTGTTATTGTTTAATTTTCCATCGCTAGGTTAGTCGATTTCGAGTTAGTTTTTACCGTTGTTCGTGCCACTAGTCTCGCTATTTACCCGGTTAGCTTCGTATTCAGCAATGGCCTGGTTGACCCTCCGTTCAACCATCGCCTTGATGGTTTCCGAGCCAATGTTGAGCTTAGGTGCCTGTACGTATGTTCCCTTTCCCACCATTGTTAGCGTCTATACATCATAGATAGTGTGTTAGTTATGGGTTATGTTAGATGTCATGTTAGTATGCATCATAAGTACAGTACAAAGATAATAAGTTCAAAGATCATTTTCATTAATAATCATTTTTCGAGTACAATCATAAATTTGAAATTTATTCTACTAGCAAAAGTTCATATGAGCATAACCCGCTCATCTAGGTTTCTACAAGTACTACTAGAACAGGAAATAAAATAAACTAAACTACTCAGATGCGATCGTGGAGTGCGAGTCCCCACTAGCATCACGCCCATGGTCCTGCTCCTCGAAAGGCTCCTCCTCTGGATCCTCGTCATAGTCCTCGAATGGTTGTTCCTCCTCGAGCTCGGGCTCCTCGATGAACTGTCCTGACCACGTGTTCATCATCGCGTCGTTCCCCCCGATCTGGGCGGTGTTCTCCTCGATTAGGATCTCGACTGCCCCGAGTCGAGCTCCCTGCTCCTGTCCTACGGTAGTGATGGCATCTCGGCGCTCCTCTAGATGCCCCATCCTGACACGCATCTCAGCCATCTCGGCTGGCATCTCCTCCTGCCTCTGGATGGCACGCTGGGTCATTTCGACCAAGCTGTTGTGCATCCGATCGATGTAAGCCAACTCCTCCCGCAGGTACTCGAACTCCTCTCTGAGATGTTGTCGGTCTGCGATGATAGTAGAGAACTCTCCTCATAAGCCGTACATGTGTCGGATTGCCCGATTCGACTTGGAGACATGGACTGTGAAGGCCTGCTCCAATGGATAGTCCAAAGCAGGTAGTCGGTGATCACGAGGTGTATCCCCTAGTGACATCGGAGGTGGCACTCTCTCCTCCTCGACCTAATGACGGATAGTCATGGGACACCAATCCCAAGCTCTGGTGTTGCTCGCCGAACGAGCACGCATAAACTCTCCCGGTGCAGCATCAGGAAGCATACGACGCATCTTACGTCGACCCTCCTCAGTCATCTTGTCCCCAGCTGGTCGTTTACCGGGGTTTCATCCTGATTTGTTGTCCATCCTGTAATCTTGGTTAAATAAGTAACATGTAACAATAATAGAAATATCATGGTGTGAAGTCTTTGTGTAGTGTCTAGTGTTGAGCAATGGCTATAGTCTAAGTAGACTACATGCCAACCTAGTTCTCTATAACCAAGGCTTTGATACCAGTCTGTCACACCCCCAAATTCCCACGTGCGGTGTCAAGTCGTCGGGTGTGACGTGTCCAAGATCAAAGCTCTCAGTCATATAGAACGACTCTAAATGAGTTTGAAAACAAACAATTTTTGATAACTAATTCAAGTTACGATAAGTATAGAAACGGAAAATAAGTTAATTGTTTAGCAGCGGAAAGTAATTAAGTTATGCATCGGAAATAAGTTGTCTAAGACACCACATTGTTATAAAAGTACAACTTCATAAAATGTCTAGAATGAAAGCCTAGAATGCATGCAAGACTCTTCCTTGGTCCTACTCCAAGTGCATCCTAGCGTCGTGCGTTCAGATAGTTAAAATCAGTAAATAGAAATATACTGGGTATGTTAAGTTTGTTGGATCTACGATCCCGAGTGTGTCAGTTCAACTTACCGAAACTAGACTGTCATTGGCCTCCCTGGGTTATCGCGGAACCCAGCGTCAGATCGATATTACACTCGTCGTGACCTCCAGTCACAACTGTCGTCGAGTGGGGCTAATCATACCCAGTAGTACTACGTAATAACGACTCGTTTGTTACACAACTAACGGTAAGGATATTGTGAGGACTTTTGTTACGATACAGTTACACTCAAAAGTTGTTTTACAACATACCAGTCATACATCTAAAAACAGTTGCATAGTATTCTCACCCCAAAAGTTTAACAAAATAGTTAAAGAGTAAAAGTGGGGCTGTAAACTCACCTGAGTTCATGTAAGCCCCAAAATCCCCACACGTATGACACGTGTTTTAAAACAACATCAAAGTTTCGGTCCCAGATTTTTCAACTTTAAACCACATACTAACTTGTTTATCTCAAAACAACAACATTAAACCAAGTAAAAGTTTGAGTATGTGATTTTTAAAAGACACCATTATTACATAAACACATATACAAATTAATGGTTTTAGTCGTCCATGTGTGTTCGATCACGAGTCCATAAAGATATCCGATCACATCCGCTTTCATCCTTTATTTTCACCTGCAAAACACCAAATTTAAGTCACCGTTAGTTCGTTAGAACTAAGTAAACACCCCCCATATCTTCCCCAAGCTCATACAACCCTTATGGTGAAGTATAACAACAAACCGGGGTCAAAAAGCCGTTTTTCAGCATTTTGGGCGCACTGGTAGGCGCACTACAGAAGGTTTTGGGCGCACTGGGCTCCTGCCAGGAGCACCGGGCGCCCAGCTACAGCTCAAATCCGTTTTTCTGCACTTTTTGACACCCGAAACCTCCCCCGATCGTTTCCAACCATTCCTTTACTCCAAATGCAATCCAAAACACCATAATAACATAATAATCAAGTCCCGAACATACTTTGGTGACTTAACAAGACACAACAACAAAACGATTTACTAACGTGTCGTTTTCACCCAAAACACCAAAGAAATCTTTTACACCAAGATTTCTCAAGTTGAACAATCACACAACTTGTGATTTACCCAACTTGAATTCACCAATTTAGGACTTTTACACACCTTGTGAATAATCCAAATTCATGATCACACCACTTGTGATTCATAACACCAATTCAACTAAATATCAATTATAAGTCCACACACCTTATGAACTTATTTCCATACATTCATCACACATACAAATAGACACCAAATCCAATCATGAACTAGCATTAACACCATGTTAACAATAATCAAGCAACATATATCACCACCTATTGCTTATCATTGTCTAACAACAAGTACTAATTCACCTATTCAAATTTGTTTGACCATTTTCAGTCAAACTTCTAATAAGAGATTCACACCACTTGTGAATCATTCTTATTTCACCACATCAATTGTAAACTTGCTTTATTACAATAAGTAAGCAAATATAACACCTTTTGCCTGTTATTGTCACACCAAGTCAAACATACACCAATTCACCAAATTCAACAAGCATTGCCTATTCCACATAATCACCTATTATTGACCAACACCAGGTCAAACATACATTTATTCACCAAATTCAACATTCAATGCATATTCCACATACATATCATGTTATTGACCAACACTAAGTCAAACATATGTCTATTCACCAAATTTCACTCAATTGTCTTTGAAAGTTCACACCTCTTGTGAATCTTTCCAATCTTTCCCACCATTTGTGAAATACTACATATTAACCATATCAAGTGCAATTATGAACACATATTGCACATCATCACCAAACACCAATAAATCACACACCAAGTCAAACATCCAACACCCATTATACATATTATTGTTAAACAACATATACAAAACACCAATTTACCAAAATCTACACATCAATGTATAACATACATACATCTCAAAACATATTCATATTCATATACATATGCATAATACCCCGTAGCACATGTAAACAAAAATGGGTTAGGTGACTTACCTCGTCTCGATGTGTTATCCACAAAAAATCTCCGTCTCGGGTCTTTTGATTCCACTATTGTTTCCTATCATCACAACTAATAGGTTTAAGAATAGAGTTGACTACAACTAGTCAAATTAAACCTATTTGACCCATTTCACCTCATCAATACACTTAAAGCTCAGTTTTAAGTTAAAACCCTCAAATTGTGATTCCATCAAAAACCTTATGTGCATGTACTTACCTACCCATGACATTGATCCATAAAACTTCTATCCAACTCCATTTTTGATTCACAAGAATAACAAGTTCATCATGTACACCAACAAACTACAACCACTTTGTGAAATCATCAAACTCAACATTTGAACACCAAGTTTAACCACCAAGTTCATATACCCCTTGAACACCATAAACCCCCATTTACCATACTACATCAATATGTAAGAAAAATGATCAAAATGTTGTTTCTAGATGATATTCATGATGATCAGAAACATATGACACCATTAAAACTTCCAATTTTTGATTTCACTCATCAAACCCACACCCCCATATGAGACTCACGAAAATACCATCTAAACACACCAAAATTTCTTACTTGTATGTAGTAGAATGCAAGGAGAGCTCAAATCTTCAGTTGCATTCAAGATCAAACCATGAATCATGCACCAATTTGATGGATTTCCAGAATTTTGAGACTTTCTCCTTGTCTCCCTCCCCTCTCTTTCACGTCTCCAGCCACACACACACATAAAAATGTGAAATGTTGACCAAGTCAACATTAAACCTCCCTTTTAATTCAAGTTTCACCTATTGTCAATTCTAGCCCCTCAATTACTAGTTAAATCTAACTAGTTATAACTAACTAAGTTAAGTTAGTAAACACCCACCATAATTTCAAGAAATCAAATATTAATAAAACACCCTCCAAATAGAATATACAAATATAATTTTTACACCAATTATATTCTTTTTATAATATTTTACCAAAACAGGTCGTTACAGTTCAACAGTTGTTGTTGAGTAAGTGGCTGGTTGTTTGCCCTTATCGTTACCTATATCACATAGGTGTTGTATGTTCGTGTTCACGGCTATGTTCGTGTTGGTCTCACTAGACCTCGTTTGTGTCCAAACAACTCTAAGTTGTTGTGTTGGTCGTGTTGATCGTGTTTGACTTAACGACCCGTTGGTGACGTGTTTAGTTTAAGTGATCGTTCAACGTGTTCTTAGTGTGGTGTGATATGTGTAAACACATAAGTTACGTTCATGGGATAACTTACTATTTATAGTAAGTTTCCATTTTAGGAAAGTTTATATTTTAAGCAAGTTAACATAAAAATCACTTTTCATTTATTCTAACATGCTTGTTTATCCTACATGATCATGTTATCACATAGCATTTAATTACATGTTGTCAAATAAGCATATTTCCGTTAAAAACTTTATAATTTTAGTAAGTTCCTATACTTATCAAGTTTCATTATCAAAGATCATGTAATAACAATCATTCACTCATAACTAAGGATATTAAGTCAACTACCATCAAAATTCATGCTCAACAATCATGTTTTCATAAAATCCCCAATTCAAAATTACCTATCTTAGTAAGTTTGTAATTTAATTAATTTTAATCAAATCAAACTATTCCATCATGCTCGATAAACCATTATTATCATTCCCAATACTTCATATTGTCAAAATAATCTTTCATGTCCAAGTTTAATAACTAAAGTATCTATTTATAGAAACTTTTGAGTAATCCACCTATTTCATCAATTTCAACCAATCCTTTTGTTTGTAACATCATTACCAACTACATATCATCATGTAAACATGTTTGTTTTACCTAAAATCATTTTCTATGAACAATTGTGTGACAAAAGTTACTATTAATAGTAACTATGCCCAAATCCACACCAAAAGGGTCAATAACCACATTTATACTAATTGTAATCAATCCAAATCTTGCAATAATCATTCAATCATCATAAAAATGAACTAGAACTTCATGTATTGTACATGCATGTTAATAACAATTACTTCTAATAACAATAGAATCATCTAATCATCAATCTCATCAATAAACACCATGGATCGTCCCAATAACCACAAATCATTCGTTATGACAACAAATCACAAATTGTTAAAAGTGCCAAATATTGTGCATGCACCTTCAATGAGGATGCATGTGTGGAGAAGTGAATGCATGTGTGTGATTTGAGTGTTTTTGTGCAATGTGGTGCAAGAAACTTCCTCCAAGAGCTTCTTTGAAGTTTGATTGTTGCTGGAACAGGTCTAGATGGCTTCAAGAAAGTCTGGTGTTGCCTCAACAACTGCTACAAGGATGGTATGGTGATGGATGATGCTTCCTAGCTCTTCTTCAAGCCTTAATCTTCAATCGTGGCTTCTCAAGAGGGTTGGTTAAGGCTTCCAGAGGGTTGGGGGGTGTTTTGTATAGAGAAATGATGGGTATAGGGTCTGGTGCTCGAGGGATTTGAGATAGAGGGTGGCAGAAATGATTTGGTGTTGGTTTTATAAAGATTTTGCATGTTTGGTGCTTCGCGTACCGCCAAGACTGGCTCAAGGCCCCCTTGGCGTACCGCCATGATTATTTAATTCGTTTGATTCCCGAAACATGCCGCGTACCGCCGAGGTGGAAGATGATCGGTCGTAGCGTACCGCGATTGTTTTCGGAGAATTCAAATTTGTCCGCCCAAGCTTCGCGTACCGCCAAGGCCCAATCCGGGGTCCTTGGCATACCGTGACGCCTGCCGGAAGAGCTCAATTGGCCCAGTTTCGTTGTTTCGGATCGATTTTCGGTTGTTTTTCGTTTGCGTTCGTCGTTTCTTAACTTATTGTCGTTGTTTAACTTATTCTAGGTCCTCATAAGGCTTAACTGTAGTTAAATTAAATCGTTGTTCGTTTATTTCACCAGCGTTCGTTAAACAAGACACGTGTGTGCGTTTTCCGATAATTCCTCGAATTATCGCGTTGTTGTTCATGTATGGACTGTTGTGCCACGTAAATAATAATAATATAAATTATTATTAAAATAAATAAAATGCTGACCTGTAAAATACGAGGTGTCACAGTAATATACTCATTTTTTTGTTTATGTTTCAGCATATTTCATTTTTTTTGTTATTGTTTTTATATATTAAATAAATTGTTATTTATTTTTCATGTTTTTATGTATTAAATAAATTGTTATTTTTTTTTGTTTTATATATAATTATCACTATTTTTTATATTCAGGTCATTGTGTAATATACTCATCATTGTGTTTACGCTCAAGTCATCATGTAATATAATCTATTATGTTTTACGCTCAAGTCATTGTGTAATATACTCACCATTATGTTTTATATTCAGGTCATTGTGTTATATGTATTTATCATTGTGTTATATGTTTCAGCATATTTCATTTGTTTTGTTATTGTTTTTATATATTAAATAAATTGTTATTTATTTTTCATGTTTTAGTATTAAAGCACACAATTGTATTATTTCCACATTTTATTTTTCAAAACTTCTTATTTTAGTAACATATATTTCAGGATTGTGTCATTTTGTTTTATGTTTTTGATTATCTGGATTTTATCTTATCATTATTTTTTGTATTATATGAATTTTTTTGTTTTTTTATCATTATAATTAACATATTAAAAGTACGTACTTGTGTTATTTAACCATTATTACTTTTAGATCTCATAAATTAGAAAAAACAGTAAGACACAATGACGAACAAAAAAAATAATGACAATCAAAATAACACAATAACAAACAAAAAGACACAATAACGCATTACAAATATACATGGTGAAAGAAAGCGTAATTTTTTATTTTTTTTAAGAATATTATCCTCGTTTTAAAGATAAAAAACACTCTTTTTTTGTGTTTTTGTTTAAAATAATATCGTATATATGATCGTTTAAAAAAACGTGCGGAACTTGATATTAAGTCAACAAAAGCATGTATGACTAAAATACATTTCCACTAACTTTTTAATAAAACTTTGATCTCAACCATTAAATTATAGATCTAATGACCCACAATCCTTCTCATCATTCTCACACTTTTAAGTCTTTTTAGTATAACGTCACACTCATCGTTTATGGCATGGACTGCCAGGGTATCTAATCCTGTTTGCTCCCATGCTTTCGCACCCCCGCGTCAGTAAGGAGCCATAGAGATGCCTTTGCTTTTGGCGTTCCTTCGTATATTTGCGGATTTCACCCCTACACACGAAAGTCCACTCTCATGTGGGTTTCGAGATCATTCTGCCACTTTTTGGTGACTTTCATTTTCAACCTGATTTACTACCTAAGTGCCCTTTAAGCCCAGTCATTCTGAAGAACACTTGCCCCTGTCTTACCGCCGCTGCTAGCACTGTCACACCTCGAGCCGGCGGGCTGGATCGACTTTCACGTCGGGCGGAAGGTTCCCAGGGCGCGATATCGTTCGATAATCAAAGTGATCGGATTGTTTACATGGCACATGATATATAAATGAGAAATGCTAACATGACATTGATACATAATTATAAGGTTAAATTACATTGTTATGTTTATAATTTAACTAAGTAATTATACCAAAAAGAATCATTGAGTTTTCTATCTTGTAACTGTACAAGATCTACAAAAGATGATTCAATGTTTTTTCATTCAAAATATGAACATCACAAAATGAAGCTATGTCTTCTAAAAGTCCACTAGCTTAATCCCTGAATGCTGGTGACTAAACCTGTTCATCACCTGAGAAAACATGCATTTAATAAAGTCAACACTAGGTTGGTAAGTTCATAAGTTTGGTAATTGAAAACATTGATTTGTTACTTTCACAGTCACAATGTCATACACAAGTCCTGTTAGTGTTTGATTCCTTTGTCGCACACAATGGCCTCTCCATAGTTATATTTACAAGTAGTATTTCACCCCATCAGTTATGCTTATATATAGGACATACGAAAGGGTCGAGCCTACAACCCGCCCAGAAGCCATCCCACACATACTTAACAGAACTCAACACAACTTGCAATACAACTGTGGATCCCCATTTCTATCTCACATGTATTTAACCCTTTGATATTCACCCATAAAAGTTGTGTTCATCACCCAATTTGTCATATGTAGAATAATAGAATATAAGGGATTAAAGTCACCAAAACCGAAGTGTTGATGAACCCTCAGTGTTTTAAGGAAAATAGATTTATTAAATCTTATCCTTGTTATTATTCTCTCGCTTGTGTGGTTAACTGTAATTCACTGCTAATAATAGAAGTGATAGTTAACCTATTGATATTGAATTCACCTTGGAATGCATAAAGCCTAAAAGGAATCCATTGTGATCCTCACGTAATCAGATCACAATGCATCTGATTTACCTCTATCACATTTGTGTTCTCATAGCCTTCAACGATACTTTTACCAGTAATGTGACATGAGAGAAAGTCAATTCCTCAGTCTACTAGTCAATAGAATCGAAGGATTAATTACAATTAGTTACTGTAGATTAATATCATCATGTGTCGTTTACCAAACCTGACTGATGTCACCCTGTTACCGGTCATACGTTACCGGCCAATGATAATTACGATCAACGTACCGACCTCACTCGCCGGCGGTTTGTCAAACCTATGGTACCACTACGTTATCATCGGTTTAGTCCCACTAAATTAACTGGTAAACGATTCTATAGAAGGGACTTACAATTGAACTTGAATAACATGGCACATGATTGTCGTGATATAATACAGACAGTTTAATAGTAATCAATTGTTGTGTGTTCTTGTAGCTATGTGTTCCCGTAGTCTTTAACAAAGTGTTATAAGAACTTGTCTTATTACACGATGTTAGTAATTGTGTGAATGATGTTGTTATCATGAAATTACGTTATCATGATTATCATTCTTGTCATCCCGTAGCCTTCACCCAGTTGTAACTACCATGTTGTAAGAACTAGTCTTACTACACCTAGTTAACTCAGGTGGTGAATGATGTCATGAAGTCATGCGGACATGATCATCATTCTTGTTCTCATTAGTATTTGTCTCGTGTTATCCCATAGTCTTCACCGAGTTGTAAGCATATGGTTATAAGAACTTGTCTTATTACACTTAGCTAACTCCGGTGGTGAATGATATTGTGAAATTATGTTATCATCATATCATTCTTATTAGTTGTTGTCATTGTCAGTGTGTTGTCTACTTGATTATCTCGTTGTTCATCCATGTAAGAATAATAAGATGTTATAAGATATAATCTTACAACTAGTATTATTCTATTGTGTTGATTATTCATGAAACTATATTATCATGTTTCATCCTAGATATCTCAGTTATGTTATGATCAGACAAGCATGCATACAATGACAAGCGATAATAAAGTCAAACAATATTATCTAAATCATAGTATAATCAATATGTTGTACTAAAACTTTTAAATAATTAAAAGAGTTAGCATGTTTCTCAGCCCCGAGATTGGAAATCAGTTAAGATTAGAAAAGGGGCGTATGAACTCACCTTGTAGTTGATGTGGTTGACTAAGTAATAACAAGAATGCACGCGCTCGTTGTTGTTCTTGAAGTGGTTTTCACGATCCTGTATTGATTCCACGTTGTTTGTAACTTATGAATATGAGTTGTAGTTATGTTTAAATGTGTGTGTGTGTTAGCCCTAAAGTTGGCTAACACTTGTAGGTCTTTATTGTCGCTTAGTCCTCATTCGCTTGTGATGAATCATACTAACACTTACCCAGATTAGGTTAAGCTTAGCAAATCTAGTTATTTGTGATTCAAGACTTGGTCTCCATTATCTTTATTAGTCTCAGACCCATCCTTGACCATGCATAGTATTCTCAAAGTATAATACTTAGTTTTATAAATATTAGAGTTTGAAATCCAAATGGTTTCTAAGTATTACCTTCGGTTCATTGATATTAGCCTTTGCATGTTAAAGGTTTTTGAGTATTAAGTTGATTTATCCAACCCATTACACCACCTTTGTAGTATTTATTAGTTCCCATGAATCCATGCATGTTATGCAACAAAGTTGATACAAGGATATCATTCCCAAGCCTTGTACCCCATATACTCATCCCATGCGAATATCTACTAAAATCATGGCTGCCATCCGTGTGACTGTGTGAGTGGGGAACCGAATGAATTTGAGTGGCCGAATGCATGAGCTTGGCCGAATAGAGGATCCATACGGCTCAAGCCATGCTCACGAATGAGGATCCAACCAAAAGAAGATGGCCAACGAATGTGGAGTGTAAACCGAATGAAAGTCATGGGCGAAAGGATCCCTTCGGAGCTTGTTCACTCGGTCGAACCAAGCCTTCCCCGAATGAGTACCTTCGGCTATGATCACTCGGCCCTCCACCATTCGTCCGAATGGTGGCAGCCAACCCTTCATTCGTTCGGCCAGCTACCCAGTTCACATGATGAGGATTCCAAGTGTAAATCAAGATAAATGCTGGTTTTCAATGGTTAGGTATATGAGAAACAGTTCCAAAAGGTGTGATGTTGAAAAAGATAGGTTTGGACCCGACTAGATGATGAGTTCGAACAAGGGGCTACAAAACCCTAGTTTTCGTGACTTTGCAGCTCAAATACCTCGATTTTTGTTGGTTTTTGCTCCCGATCGGCTGTACTTTCATGTAGAGGATGATGATAGCTTCGATTAGACACCAAGTTTGCAAGATTTCGTCAAGAATTGAAGGAGATCAAAGTGTTTGAAGTTCGAAATTTTAGAGAGAGAGAGGGATCCGGGATTAAGGTTTTAGAGAGAGAGGGAAGATGAAATAAATGAGGTAGATAGCCTCATTTAGGCTTTATATACCCCGCGGGTATTCGGGTTCGTTTCATTTGATCGGTTTTCGATTTCGTTACGTTTCTGGCGCGTAACACGCGTATTTTACGTATTTGAATAGAAGGTTTTAATTTTAGGTTTTCCTAAGGTGGTTATTCCTGGTAAATCTTTTTAATTATTTTATTTTATTATTTTTAGTTCGTTTCGTCGTTTCGTTTCATCAGATTGTTCCGTCATCACGCGTATTCGTTCGAAACGTCACCCGAACGAATCCGACGACAGTTTCACTTTCTGATTCTTGTTTTCTACTTTTCAGTTATCATTCAGAACTTTAAACTCACATATATGTTTGTGTAAATCGTCACCCACGCAAACACACCGCCAGTTCACCGTTCGTAAACGATACTGAGCTTATGTGTTGTATTGTGCTTCCTCACTGACGGACTCAACTAAACTTGTCTGTTTTCACATTGTTAACATTGAATTCACATTGAGTTGTCGGCCATCTGATTCCTGTCATATGTGGATACCAGATCGCAACCGATATATGTCACACCCCAACCGGCGGCGGAATACGTCGGGGCGCGAACGCGACTGTTCAATAGCTCATGATCAAACTAAAACGTTTCATAATTAATGCAACAAAATTACATTGTCTTAAAAACCAAAGTAAATAAGTTCAAACAACCAAAGTTCAATAAGCCAAAAACTAGAGTTCAATTTATTCTTAAAGCTTCTAAAGTCCAAGCATCTTAAGTGTTCATCCCAAAGCTCACTAAGTTGCACCTGAAACATGAATAAGTTTGAAAGGTCAACTACAAAAGTAGTTGGTGAGAATCATAAAGTTGACTAGATAAATAGTTTAATAGTTCAAAATTTAAATCATGTATCATAAACATATCAATAGATAAGGCTTAATGTGGAAACATACATTAAACTATTGCAGATCAAACCTTAGTTAACCAAGTTAGGCATAGTAACACATACTATCCTTATAGTTCCAATAGTTCAAAATGTGCACAATAGTTCAAACATACAAAGTTCAAATAGTTCAATAGTTGGTAACTGAGTGATCACCGGTTGGGTGGAATGGTCAGTTCAATAGCTATCATCACAACAGTCAGGCTAATATAGTTAATGATCAATGCAAGTTTCGAGGATAGTTCACATGTAGTTTGGGACACAAGCTCAAATCAAAAGATAAAGTTCATAGATACAGATTGTTCAAATAGTTGAAGTTCATGTTTCATCCCCGATGTTTTGAAAAAAAAATCAAATCAAGAAAAAGGGGAATATGAAACTCATCTGGATAGGATAACTAGATTGAGAGTTCAAGTAGTTGATAATCCAACTTTGCGAGAAATGAATCCTCACAACAAACCTGTAGTTATAAGTTCAAATTGTTCTAAGTTCAACAAGTTCCAAGTAAAGTTCCAATTCATTCTAAGTTCATAACCACGTTCTAATGAACTTGGAGAATCAAAGTTAAGTTGTTAATTTAAGAAAACAATAAAGTTGTATTGTTAAAAATAAATATTATACATTAAAGAGATGATGATCTAAGATTCATAAACTAACTACTTTAGAAATATTTAAAATCTAAAGTGTTATACAAAATATAGATAATTATATAATTCCCAAATAAATTACTAAATAAAAATCTTGTATTTATATGTTTTGATATAAAGTTTTAATTTAAGATAATTTCTATTTGATTTAAATAAAATATTTTATTTAACTAAAAACATTTTCTGTTATATATAATCATTTCAGGAAATAAAAGTATTTTTATGAAATTTATATATTTAAAATATATTGATTTATAGTATTTATAATTCAAGTTAAATAGCATTTGTATTCAAATAAAATATTTTTATTCAAACAAAAATATTTCTGAGTTGGTTTCAATCCAAAAAACTTATTTATAATTTTTTCAGAATTTTAAAAGTTATTTTAGTATTTTTAATAAACTATTTATTCAGTTTTATAAATCTTTTTAAATAAATAGCATTTGTTATTTTAGTATTTTTAATAAACTATTTTTCAGATTGGTGATAGGTTCCCTCACGAGATGATCGACTTTGTAGAGGCGGAGAAACAAGGAATGCCATGGTTCACCGACTTGGCAAATTTCCTTGCTCATGGAGTGGTAATTGAAGGAATGACCTCTCAACAAAAGAGGAAATTCTTTAGAGATGCGGGTAAGTATGTTTGGGATGACCCGTATCTCTATCGTGTTGGAGGAGATAGGATCCTTAGGAGGTGCGTTAGTAGGAAGGAAGGCCTAGACATTTTAAGACATTGCCATGAAAGCTTGACGGGTGGACATCATGGACATCACTCCACCGCCCAAAAGGTTTTCGATTGTGGATTCTATTGGCCTTCGGTGGTGAAGGATGCACTTGAGTTTGTTAAGAAGTGTGATTCCTGTCAACGCACCGGCAACATCTCATCTAAGGATGAAATGCCTCAAAACCCCATTCAAGTGTTGGAGGTTTTTGATGTTTGGGGCATTGATTTTGTAGGACCTTTTCCTTTATCTAAAGGGAATAGGTATATACTCGTGGCCATAGATTATGTGTCAAAGTGGGTTGAGGCTCAAGCCTTGCCTACAAATGATGCCCGAGTAGTTCTCAAGTTCCTTAAGAAGTTGTTTAGTCGGTTTGGAACTCCTAGAGCCTTAATTAGTGATCGTGGCACGCATTTTTGTAACACCATGTTAGAAAAAGCATTACAACGCTACGGTGTCACTCATCGTTTAGCGACTGCTTATCATCCTCAAACAAGCGGTCAAGTGGAGAATGCAAACCGAGGAGTGAAACGAATACTTGAGAAGACGGTAGGGAAGAGTCGGAAGGATTGGTCCGACAAGTTAGACGATGCATTGTGGGCTTTTAGAACGGCTTACAAGACACCTTTAGGAACCACACCATACATGGTCGTCTATGGCAAAGCATGCCACCTTCCCGTTGAGTTAGAACATAGAGCTCTTTGGGCTCTCAAGACGGTAAACCTTGATCTTACCGAGGCGGGTAGGAAGAGGTATTTTCAAATCCATGAGTTAGAAGCCCTTCGTGATGTGGTTTATTCACGATCATTGAGCATTAAAGAGAAAACCAAGTCATTGCATGATAGGAAGTTGAAGGGTTTGAAAGAATTCAAGAAGGGAGATCGGGTTTTGCTTTACAATTCCCGATTGAAATTGTTCGGAGGAAAGTTGAAGTCCAAGTGGACGGGTCCATATGTGGTTGAAGATGTATTTCCATATGGAACCGTTGAGCTACAAAATGAAGTTGATGGGAACACTTGGAAAGTGAACGGTCATAGATTGAAACATTACATCGGAGGACCGATAGACGAGAATGAGGAGGGGGAAGAGATCCTCCTAGAGAAACCCGAATGAGAGCAATAGTGAAGGGTTCTTGGGTGAAACCCAAGTGTATAGTATGTAAATGTCAAGTTTTAGAGTTTTTAATGCATTTCTTAGGTGTTTTTCGTATTTTTCTTCGTTTTTCGTTGTTTTCGTTTTTCGTTTTTTTTGTGTTTTCTTAAGTTTTGCAGGTTTTTAAGCATTTGGATGCAAGAAAGATGGAATAGAGGCACCAGGTATGTTTTCTTTACTTAGAATTTATTTTTGATGTTTAGGAAGGAAAAAGAGGTGAAAATTTGGCTAAGGCATGGAATCCTGGAAAACTTTCTGTAAAAAGTGCCACGTCGCGCTACGCGACAAAATCTGGAGGACCTGTCGCGCTACGCGAGATCCTTGGTCAATAACGCGGGTCAACATTTTGTCGCGCTACGCGACAAGTGTTAAGATGGTTGTCGCGCTACACGACAGGTACACAGACGGGTAAAAACCCCTTTTGATTCGAGCCCTAACTCATTTTACCCCAAAACACTCTCCCTCTCACTCCGGCGACCCCCTCATCCGCACCCACCACCACCCTTCGACCACCCTCGCCCGATCACCATCATCAACCACCATCAAACACTCCAGTTACCAATACCTTCTCTATCCCCGGACCATCGACCACCATAATCATCCCTACAACCGCCATCATCACCGCCGAATACCATCATCGACACCCATCCCCACTCCTGCTGCCGTCGCCCTACCAACCGCGACCTACAACCACCACCCCCGCTACCGCCGCATCTAACACCGCCGGTAACCACCACTATTCACCAATTTCGGGCTGAAGCAACAAGGCACAGAAATTTTCATCACTTCTCCTTTCTTTCACGTGTTTTCCAGTCGTCTCTAAGGTAATGTGGCACTTCCATTTCATCGTTCCTGCATTAGAATTGTTCTTGATAATTTTTAGTTTAGTTTAGTTGATAATTTTTAGTTTAGCTTAGTGTTTATTGTTGAATATGTTCACTGGGTCCTCATTATGGTTGAACCTTTTTGATTTAAGGCTGACAATAACCATTTGGGTTTTGAATGAGAGATTCAACATTAGTTTTTGTTCGATTGGAAGCGAGTGGTTGTTGATGGCCTATAAACTGAATGTGTTTCAATTTTATACACTTTGGCCATGTTAGTGTTTGCTTTGGTCCGTTCTTTTGTTGACAATGAGAAATTTTTGGAATGGTTTCAATCTTGTCCTTGTGTTATGATGTCCAAGAACCATAGTTGTAGTCTGGAAAGCCTTGAAATGTCAACTTACTTCTTTTAAATGTTGGAATGAATTTTGAGATGATAATGTCCATTAAAGGGTGGTTTGTGAGATAGTTTGCTTATAGGATTGGTATTGGAACTCTTTTGACATTGAATTTGTAACCGCGAATGAAATGCTATACGGTTACCTGTTCTTTGGTTTTATACTAATATTGCAGCTTTCCTTTTTATCTAACTTTGTTTTTCAGGTATGTCGGGAGCTGAGTCTTCCAGAGCTGCAGGAAAGAGGAGGAGAGGGCCAGTTCCAAGGCCCAGGGGAGAACCAGGCTCGCCAGTTCAGTTTCAGAGGGAGGAGCGAACCATTAGCTACTCCGATGTGGAGAGGGTGCCTAGCATTAGGCCTAGGAGGGTCAGGGAGCATACTATGCTTAGTTTTGATTTAGGGACATTTGAGAGTCAGAGACTTGATAGGTTTATCTCTTTAGAGCTCCTTCACCATAGGAATATCGATTGGGAGTTGCTAGATCAGTTGGGTCAGAGAGATAGGATAGAGAGACTTCTAGGGCCACGGTGGACTACCGTTATAGCTTGTGACTGGCCTCAGTACAAGGAGCTGGCCCTAGAGTTTCATTCGACTTTCATGTATGATGACTCTGAGTTTGATTCGATGGATGCAGTATCATTTGCTTTGGGGAGACGAGTGTATGAGATGTCCATTCCACAGTTTGCTGTGGCTACTGGATTTTATACTGAGGAGGAGGTGATGTCACCTAGGTTTACTACTTGCCTTAGAGGTGCCTCTAAGAAGAATAGGGAGTGTTGTTTATCTGAGGCGGATCTTAGTGACTTCTGGGCTACTATAGCAGATTCTCCATTTTCCACCAGCATGGTGGAATCTGAGATTAGGGATCCAGTTCTGAGATACATTCACAGAGTTTTAGCTTGTACGGTGATTGGTAGGTATTCAGGAGAGGAGAAGGTGAACTGGATGGACCTATTTTGTTTGTATTGCATGGTGAGAGGCAGGGAGGCCAATGTGGCATGTGTGATGGCACAGTCGTTTGCTAGAGGTAGGCGTGGAGGTGGTAGAGCGAGACTTGACATGGGACCGTACATTTATAGGATTGTTGAGTTTGTAGGAGTATTTGACAGATACCGAGCTGATTTGATGACTGTAGGGCCTGTGACCACCTCGATTACTTTGAGGGACCTACGTAGGGCAGGTATTTGTGAGGTAGACGACCCACCGAGATGGGCAGGTTATGTTGAGGGACCACAGGTGATGCCACCACCAGGGTCTGAGGCAGCCGATGTTGTGATGGGTTCAGTTCCCACTCATCGTCAGAGGCCTATATTTCGGAGAGACCAGCCGCCCAGACAGTACCCACTTAGGGAACCCATTCCTGACCCCCTCACTTTGGAGTCTCTGTGTGCCAGGATTGATGGTTATCATGAGCAGCACAGAGATTGGTTTTTAGCAGGGCAGAGGAGACAGGAGGACGCGATGCGTTATCTGATGACATCCCTACACATTGAGATCCCTGAGTTCTACAGAGCACCTGATCAGCAGGATGAGCCAGGAGGAGATACTGCAGATGATTAGTGTGGGGATGTTTATGGGTTCTTTCATTTTGGTTATGTTTTGTCATGATCATCTTGTACATGTGATACTTTGCATCTGTGGTTGTATTTGGACATGATCTTGGTTATGATATTATTATATTTTGGATGCATTGATGGATGGTTGATCTTTGTTTTGTCCAGATCTTATTGTTTGTGTATGGCATGTGAAGCAAATTGTAGCTTGTGGAGATTATTGGAAAGACTGGCACTCGACAGTCTTATTTTGTAACCAGCTAAGTCATTTTTATTCATTTATTTCTTTTTGTTTTCCCTTTTCTTTACATTGAGGACAATGTCCAGTTTAAGTGTGGGGATGGGTACTTGTTTTAAATTTTGTTTAGTTAGTGTTAGTTAGTGTGTAATTGAGTCGAATTTTTTTTATTTTTTGTGCATTTTACATCTTTAGCTTAGATCTTTCTTGTTCCTGGTTAATTTGGTTGCAAAAGCGTGATGGGAAATGATAAGAAAGTTTGGTTTTATGGAATCTTTAATAGTTAACTGGTTTGGTTTGGGTTATATGCTTTGGTTATGGGATGTGTAAGTAGGCTCAACTGATTGTAATTGTCCCTTAAGATTGGTATAATTTGACTTAAATGCATGATTTTCATGGGAAACATCTTGGGATTTGGAATTAATGAAACTGTTTTCTAGTTGTAAATGAATCTTTGCATAATAACAAATGAGAGTTTTCGAAAATCTGATTTTTGTTTGGCACAAAAGTACTCTTTTTATGAGAATAAATCCGAGTCTTATGGCGCCTCAATTTCACCAAATAAGCTGAGCTAAAAGAAAAAAATAAAAGAAAGAATTTGGATGAAAACTTATGTGTCACACGCCGGGTTGCAGCCTGGTTGAAACACCACTGAGTTAAGTTCAATGTGTAAAAGAAAAATGCTCACACTTTCATCTGCGTTCATTCATAAAAATCTGATTTGAGAAATTTCTTGTTAGTTTATATGTAAGGATGACTTGAAAGCTAGAATCCAGGATTGATTTGGTTTTAATTTCCTAAGTGTGGGTCTAATGAAATGAAATGTAGAATATGAACAAAACGAACCATGATTAAGGGATTGAGAAAATCAGTTTGGGTTTAATGGGATAACAATACTTGCAATCTTTTCCGAAGCAGTTCATCTTGAATTAATAAGGTTAATTGTGTAGAAACTATTTCACTTTGCTGTGATCCCAGATTTTTGCATAAGTCTTTTCCAGGGACGAAAAAGAGATAAGTGTGGGGATGTGATGTGTTGTAAAACACATCTGTTTTTCTATTTGTTTTTTAATTCGTTTTGTGCAGTTTTAATCAATTTTAGAGTCGATTGATGCTGGTTCTTCACATTTCCTTAATTTAATGTTCGCAGGTTATAAACACATCATTTTGGTACAAAATATCAAGAAAATGAGTGTCCGGTTGAACGAGAACAGATACAAAGAAAAGAAAGGAGGATTCTGGATTTTTCAACTCCTCGCGCTACGCGAGGACCACAGGAAACCCTGTCGCGCTACGCGACAGGTGGAAATGACTGAAATGCCCCTCACTTATTGATGCCGGTTGACCCGACTATTTTGTCGGGTAGCGGAACCCGTCGCGCTACGCGACGGGCAAGGAGACATATGTCGCGCTACGCGACAGGGTTAAAAACTCAGAAAATCAAGTTTATTATTTGGAAAACGGCTGAGGGCGGAGATATTCGATTTTGGGACGATCAGAGACGACATTGGAGGCGACCAAAGAGTTCTGGAAGGCAAGTAAGGCAAGATCCATCATTGGGAAGCCCTAGGATTGCAAATCGAAGGGTGTAATCACGATCGGTTCTTATTCTTGTTTTGTTTTCCATTCGTATGATGTTTTGCTGTGGTTTATACATTAGATCTTTCTGTTTGTTCATGATGACTATTGGCTAAACCTTTTGAACTACCTAGGGTTTTACAATTATGCATGTTTGATGATAATACCGATTGATTGTGGAACAAGTTTTGATTTTTAATGATTTATGATTTGGTTTTGAACTCTTGGATGTGGATGAATGTTTATGATGTTTGTGATTGAATTGTTGTTTCCTCGTATGCTTTGACGAATGTCTTTCGTGTAATGAGCATATGCTAGGTCATTTACTCGGTGTTCTTGATTCGTGGATGTGTTACTAGACGTAGTAATTCATAGGAATAATAATTGGATCATGAATGAATTAGATGTTTAACCAAGTTCAATAACCGTGAGGTGAGAAATTGTTAGTATATCTTGCATGTTTAAGGACTAGTTAAGGTCTTTGTGAAAAAATTAAGACTAGGTCAATTAAACATAGTCTTGTATGCTAAGTCCAAGAGGAATCTCCTTATTATCCCGTGCATGTTCATGTATTGAGACTTTCATAACTGTGAGGTAGATGGTTTTTAGGATAAATCATTGATGGGTTGGTTAACTCGTGAGAGTAATTAACCTAAACCGGTGCTTAGTAGACTTATAGACACTTTAGTTGAAATCTTTGAAAACGGTTAAAGAATCTCTAATATGTTGATAAGTTAAAATTCAAAGATCCCGGTTCCAAAACAAGTTCCATAATCAATCCATAAAACATTAAACATGAATAAAGTAAACCCTAGGTAGTCATTTCATCATTCGTGGATTCTAGTTGTATTTTCTCTTTATTAAGTCTTGATTTGATTGTTCTAAATTGTTAGTTTTATTTTAAGCAGTTAATCACAAAACCCCCCTTTCAAACATTTAATTCAATTTAAGTATTTGTATAGATAAGTCATTGAGTCTATTTATTACAGTCTGTAGAAGTCTGTGGGTTCGATATCCGGACTTACTTTTGTCTTGCTACATACGATAGGTACACTTGCCTGTTAGTAGCTTAGGTTTTAGAGAGTCTAGAATATTACTTAGTGTCTAGGATAGTTTTAATTTTTATTAGTTTTAGTTAAGCTACTTTACACACATCACATAATAATCGAGATAATTTACACGTTTATATTTATAAACGTT
This sequence comes from Mikania micrantha, assembly GCA_009363875.1. Classification (NCBI taxonomy): domain Eukaryota; kingdom Viridiplantae; phylum Streptophyta; class Magnoliopsida; order Asterales; family Asteraceae; genus Mikania; species Mikania micrantha. The sequence goes on from CM018697.1 coordinate 84,734,643, forward strand.
TGTCATAAATACACGTCGGAGAACATCATCGGAATAGTTACCGGAAAACTACGGATATTACAATATATTTTTGTCATTTTACATATTGTTGTTTCTCTTGAGTGGTTGTATTTACTGTATTTAAGTTTTCACTTAAACACATACAACTGTTGTTTGTAGTGAGTTGTTGTATTTACTGTATTTAAGTTTTCACTTAAACACATACAACTGTTGTTTGTTTTCTGAGTCCTATTGTCACACAACTGTTCACACATTGTATTTACACATAGTAAATAGTGAAAGTACATGTACCGTACGGACTTGCCGGACGATCAGGTACTGGTTGTCACAAGCACGGAGTTAGTCGGGGCTTCTTCCTTGATTCTTGTCATGATCGCGCACTCGACGAAAGAGCTTTACAAGCGGCATTGTCCTTCTTTACTCACTCGATATTGTTGGATCGGGCTTTTGCCCATTGTCTAAGATTCCCCACTACTGCCCCCGCGGGAGTCCAGGATGTGTCTGAGTTCCAATGTGGCTGATCATCCGAAAAGACCAGCTAAGCATCATTGGCTTGGTCAGGCTCATCAAACAACGCTTTTTAGCTTTCTCCAGGATTTGGCCGACTCATAATCACAAGCTTTTCAATAAAAAACTGACTAGACTGGAAAAAAAGCATTCAAAGAAATAAAAACTCAAGGTTTTCTTCGGATCTCAAGCAGGTAAAAAGTCAAAATCTTTAATGTGAGATATGTAAATAAATTTCAATTTCTCTTTTAGTGATAATCAGATTATTTCTAGTTGAAGAATATGATGTAATATCTAGTCTTATTATAATAAAATTAATTGTTGGTCGTTTCGAAAAAAATCCCGCATCTCCTTTTGCCGGCATACCACTTGGCAAATTTTCTTAAAATTAATTTTGTGTTACTGGACTAGGGGTGAGCAAAAAACCGAATCGGAACCGAATTAACGGAAAAAAACGAAACCGAACTTTTCGGTTCGGTTTCGGTTTTTCATATTCTAAAAACCAAAATAACCAAACGAACCGAATCGTACCAATTTGTTATCTTATTTAAAAATTAATATATATGTGTGTGTGTCTGTGTTGCCATTTTTATACTTACTTAACGGGATAAAAGCACATAAACAGTCTACCGTTTGTGAAGATAAAGATTTGGATTAAATTATCTCTACTATTTTAAAAGATGAAGATCGTAATTATTTCAAATTTAATTATTTATTTATTTTTTAAATGTAAGAACATGATTATAATTATTTAGTTTTATTTTGATTTGTCGGTGTTTGATCAATTAATTTATGAATTATCTATTAATACACATGTTTGCATTTTAAATATTAAGTGCGGGAAAGAACAAAAAAAAAACAAAAAGAAAAAAAGGAAAAAGAAAACCGAAAACCAAACTGGCAAAAAAAAACCCGAAAACCAAATGGTTTCTAAAAACGGAAAACCGACTATGTAGGTTTCGGTTTTAGCCAAAAACCGAACCGAGCACACCCTATTACACGTCAGTATTTAAGAAAACATCATGTTTACAAAACAATGTATTCGAATTACGTGATGATTTTTTTTAATTATTAAAATGAGATGTTTCTATACAAAAATTAAAATTAAAAGTAGACATTCAAAACAAACAAAAATAAATAAATAAACAATCCAACCAACTCCTCAAGAGTGGCACCATGTTATGATACTTCAACATTTTCGGTTTCTCCGTCACCACCTCGTGCCTCATACATTTTTCGTTCATCAACACTAGAACCCTACATTGATCATCATCTAAAACTTGTTATAAGTTGCCCCTTTAACCGCAACGCTCGAGGTATGCTCCCTAATAACAAACCCCTATTTGCCATATGATTTCTGCGTATAATCGCATGCCATTGATATGAGAGTGTCAGCTTCAAACATATTAAGAATTTGAATGCACATTTAACTTTTTTATGCCCCAAATTCCTTCTGATAGATTTCTTTTTCTATATTTATTTCAAGAATTGATCTTGTTTATTGTGTATCCGGTGAATTACTCATTTGCAGTTTGAGTTTGAATTGTTTGAACGATGATTGCTTTTTCATTTTCATTGTAATGGTGTGATTTTGATGTTATTTTGTTACTATTGCATGTTTGTTTTATGTTTTTGAATACGTTGATCATAATTCACCTGCATAATTTGCTTCATGTTCCCAATTTAAAAATAATCTTGTTTTAATTTTTTTTGTTAATTTATGTTGTGGCTGAAGCAACATTGACGATGAATATGACTTACATAGCCAAATGCTTAACCAACCCTAAAAGGCTAAAATTACATACCGAATGCATAACATACGCTCATTGGTTTAGCTTGGTTTAAAAAAGTGCACCTGATGCGTGAGGTGACATAATCATTAGATATAAGGCGTGGGTTGTACTTTAAGTGTAGGTTAGGTGTGCTTTTCAAGCAAAAAATGGCATAAGGCTTTGGTCTGAGGCATGCTTTTCGCATGAGGGATGGATTTGTGCTCCAGGATGTTGTATAGCTATCTTTTTAGGTTGTATGTATAGGTTAATAAGATATTAAACCATATAAAGAGCTTATTAATGTCTTAATTTTTGGTAAGTAGTGCTAAATCCTATGAAAATTATATCTAAATTCTATATAATAAATTGCGCATCGCATACTAAAGTAGATACCTTTCGCGCCTCACACCTTATGCTTAAAATTTTAATCATGTTGCTTTTGTTTGCCTCATGTTTTTTTATAAATCATGCTCATTAGCGCCAACCCTTTTGCTTCACAATTTCCCTGCTTAATGAGTTATTGACTATGTAAGGCAATATAATCATATATTTTTCTCAAAGATACAGTTTCATCAGGAAGTGATCCCAACAATAATATAGCTAGATCTTGGTCTTTGAACACCTCTTAATATCCATTACATTGATAACCAGAAACTAGTCAAATGATTATTCATCATGATATATTGATATATGGTACTGTGGTACATATGTGAAGCTAAAGAGTGTTTTTCATATAGCGTTTGTTTAATCAACTTTTACTTAGAAATCATTCATTTTAATGTCATTTACAAGTTGTTTGGTGAGGTTTCTTTAGAGAAAGCATACATTGGTAGGCATGAATAAACTGTACTCCATAGTAACTATTTGATGATCCTCTAATTCCATTTACTGTGTCATTTTACTCCATAGTCATATACCAATATGACACGTGCTTTAGAAAATTACATTTGTCAAGAATGGTCTCACCATCATAGCAATATTTAAAAAAATGATAATGTTGGGTCTACCTACGTAGACGACATATTCTTTTAGTTTCTCATATTTCAAAGGAATATTTTTAATGTGGAAGATCAAATTACATTGCAACTATAGAGCATACTAAGAATAATCTCAACTCTGATACCAATTATTTTGTAATTAACAATAATATTTCACTAAATAGGATGAACAATTTGATCAATTAATCATGACGATAACACAATTATTCCACTATTGTAATATCTATTTTTAAAAACCATAATATGATTGGCTAGATTTAATTTTCATTTTTCTTTTTTTTCTTTAAACAATTAGTTTTAGATTAAGTTTTATATTTCTTTAATAACTTGTATTTATTTATCTTTAAAAAAATCTAAACATAGTCTTATTAACTTTTTTTATGAATATCCCGGTATAAATTTTATTAAAAACGGAGTTATAAAGTACTTTTAATATAAAACAAATATAGAATTATTATTTGTTAATCTTATTATCCAAAAAATGCAATGTTATCTTATTTGCCGCTTGGTCGTATCTGATTGATTTGATATATTTTTTTGATAAAACGTATTATCTAAAAAATCTAACATTATCTTATTAAAAAAATAAAAAAAAAACTAAAATTCATGATTTGCTTCTTTATAAATATTTTATAAACATACGTTCATATACATATCCAATTTTAGTACACTCTCTATATCTCTTTTAATTTGCATTTTCTGCCATGAATCCTTCACTTTTGAAAATAAAAAAAATACTTTCATATACTTTATGTTTTCTTCAAATCCAAGTCAAATTCTTGTCACTGAAAATCTTCAAACCTTGCAAAATAATGAAAAATAATCACAAGGTAATAAGTGGGATGTTGTTGAAGATGTTGCTTTCATGTCAACATGGTGTATGATTAGTGAAAGTAGCACTCTTGGAAAAAACCTGAAAAAACAATATTGTGGTCTCAAGTAAAAGAATTATATGATGCGACTTAGGCAGAAAATCCATAAAATCTCGGTAAGAGGAATGTGGAACAAATGAAAGGTCGTTATAAACTCGAGTAGGCGATGTTTACAAAGAAAACAGCCAAAGATCAGACAATAATTGTGATTTATGTTGATCATTTGATTGTAACAGAAAGTATTCAAGAAGTAATAACTCAATTCAAATGGAAAGTAAGTTTGAAATGAGCGATCTTTTGCAAGGGAATGATGAACTACAAATTGCTCAAACAAGTTATGCTAAGAAGAAGATACATAAAATGGTGGGACGAGAGGACTGCAATGCTACGAAATTCCCAATGGAACCAGGACTAAAACTGCTGAATGAATATGGAAGCAAAGATGTAAATGCAACTGAGTTCAGAAGGGTGGTTGGATGTCTCATGTATCTAAAACTCACAAGACTAGACCTGATGTATTCAGTGGGATATACCGGTCGATACATGCAGTTACCAAAAGCAACACTCCAGCAAGCTAGCTGTCAAGCAGATACTCATATATGTAAAGTGAACCATTGACTTGGGTATTCATTATCAAAGGAAAGATGATACACTCTTGGGGTATAGTGACAGTAGGTACTCGGTCAACCTGGATGATGGAAAGGGGACGAAAGGAGTAATCTTCTACTACAATGATAGACCTATTACTTGGTTTTTGCAGAAACAACCAATAATGGCATTATCATCATACGAAGCATAGTTTATGGCAGCTACTTCAGCTGCTTGTCATGCCATATGGATGAAGGGTTTGATTGCTGAAATAATAGGGAATCAAGAGAAGACAATTGTGATTAAAGTAGATAATAAATCAGCAATAGATTTGATGAAAAATCATGTTTTTCATGGTAGGAGCAAACACATTAATACATGATATCACTACATTCGTGAATGTGTAGAAAAAAATAAACCAGAGGTAGAGCACACCTGTGGAGAAGAACAAAGGGCAGATATCCTCACCAAAGCTCTACCAAAGATAAAGTTTGCTAAGATTAGAAGTGTGCTTGGTGTAGAAAGAATCGAAGGGACAGGCACTTAGAAGACAATGCTGGGATCAAAATTGGGGGGGGGGGGAGATTGTTAGCCAATCTTGATAAATTAAATAGTCCAGGGACTATATTTGTAATTTAGATTAAATGTTAATCGATATGCTGATGGATAAGTTTATCAATTGTTTTAAATTTTAAGTTATATTATGAAGGATTATGATGAATCCATAGATATATGAATGCTGGTAGAATTCCTTATCTATAAATAAGATTGTAATCGATGGAATGATTGCGAGTTTTATAAGATTGGAAAAGGAGTTCCAACGAAATAAACTGTCGTGTTTTTGTGTTTGTTTGTCGAATCCGAAACCAATTACTTCAATGGCCAAATATACGAGTTTTATGAGTTTGTGTAGGGTCATTAATTGACCCCCTATTTGATGTTACAATTGCCCCAACACAAAGATACTATCTACGGCCAGCAAAAACGGGGCGATTGGAGAAGTTTGAGATTCCCAAAAAGATCAAGCTGCTTCTAGAAGCATGGAGTCCTGAATCTGGATTGGTAACTGCAGCACTAAAGCTCAAAAGAGACATCATTAGAAAAACTTTCTCAGATGAGCTGGCAAAGTTTTATCAATCTTGATTGATGGTTAGAGTTTGCCATATATACAATGCTATCAACTGAATAGTTATTGTAGTTTTTGTTTTCGCCTGTCTATTGATTTATCTAATCTAGTCTTTCTGCTTAATTTTGTTATCCATATTCATTATGAAGTAGAGTGAATAGAAATAATTAGTCAAATCTTACTAATAACAATATGGGTCTCGTTTGCAGTGCACATATATAATGTATATATGTGTCGACACTTGAGGGTAAAAGTAAAATTGCACTAATTTTAACAATGTTTTACTTAAATTTTGTGAAAATAACGTTAAAAGCGTTTGGTTGGTCAGTTAATCACGCATTATGAGCCGATGGACTTATTGGAAACAATCTCTCTGATTTACAAGATAGATGTAAGGTTGTATACATCTTATCTTCCTTACATGATACTTTAACTTTAGTAATGATAGGATACACTGAGTATGATGATGATTATTAATAACTGTAACATCTATGTGAACAACTTGCAAACAGTGTAGAAACTCAACACAGACAGACAACACATACAGATACGAGACGTCGTTACGTGAATATTAAACTGACGGAGTGAGAACGTATGTGAGAACGTATAAATCAAAACAATAACGGACGTCGTTACGTGAATATTAAACTGACGGAGTATTCGTGTGAGTGACGATTTGCACGAATATACCTGTGGGTTTAACGTTCTGAACGAGGTCTAGTAAATAGAAAACCATATCGGAAAGTAACGTTGTCGTTGTATTCGAACGAGTGACGATTCGTACGAAAACGCGCGAGAACGATACGATCCGATGAAACAATTAAAATAAATATTTTTGAAATGTTAAAAATAAAATACAAGATAATTAGTTAATTTATCAGGAATTACCACCTAAAATAATTTATAAAACTCTATTTTAAAGTATCGTGACGTTTCGTTACGAGAAAACCGAAAATCGACGCGGTTGCGCGAAACCGAACGAACCTGAACACACCCGAACGTTAAAAACCTTAACATGTCATTAAATGACAATAAATGCCATCACCAACCCACTTTTTCTCTCTAACCGAGCCCTCTGTCTCTAAAAGTCGTCCCTTTCTCTCTCTAGATACCTATCTCTAAAAACCCACATATCTCACTCAATTCTAAACCAAATCTAGCAAACTTGGTGTCAAATCGACGTTGGGAACATGTAGATCGTGAAGAGACGAAGAAATAGAGCTTGGAATCGTCGGATTTGAGGTAAAATCGAAGAAGTTCTCGCTGAAATTCTGGGTTCTTTCTCACTCGAACAAGCTGAACATGACAGCCGATTTTTGATTTTCTAAGCCTTAGGATTTGGCACAAAAACGTGATAGGAAGCTTAGGAACAACATGGAATTAAGTTAGGTATACTTAAGCACGAATAGGAACCTGAGTAGTGTAAGGTCGACGCAAGAACACCATGAAGATGGTAATGTCGACGACTTGGATATGAGCAAACTTCTTGTGTCGATATTGTCAATGTCAACAGACCAATTTCGATGGAACTCAGTCGATCCTACTAATCTTGACAGCCTCCAGAGTTGCCAAGTAAAGGGAACCATTGATACTATCAATTATTGACGGCTAAGAAGGCTGCAAATCCGGAACCTGTTGTGACAACTAGTATCTGATCGGCGGGCAAGTCCGTACGGTATGTGTACTTTCAATAGTTTCTATGTGTAAATACATGTTTGTGAACAGTACTTGTATTAACAGAATTCAAAATACAAGAAACAGTTGTACGTATTTATGTGTAAACTTAAATACCCTAAGTGCAACACCCATTATAAACTATAGTTGTTAGTATTTAGGTGAAAACCTAAGTACAGTTAACACAATTAATCAAGAGAAACAACAGTGTTCAAGTGAATAACAAGAACAAATCGGTTGCGATCTGATCTCCATAGATGACAGAAACCAGATGGCCGACAAATCAATGTGAAAACAATGTGAAAACAGGATGTTTAGTTGAGTCCGACAGTGAGGAAATACAATTTAAAACAATATTGCATTGTTGTTTCAGAATAACGAACTGACAGTTTGTTTGCGTGGGTGACGATTCACACAAACATAACTGTGAGTTTAACGTTCTGAAATAATGATTGAAAAGTAGAAAACAAAAGTCGGAAAGCAAAACCATTGACGTGTTCGTTCGGGTGACGATTCGAACGAATACGCGCGATGGTGACGCATTCTGACGAAACGAAAACGAAATACGACACGAACGACAAATAATTTAAGAAAAATAAAATAATTAATATTTTACAATTTTGAAACTCATCAAAAATAATTAAAATAACTCTTTTTAATTTTAAAACACTTAAAATACGCGTTAAGTTCCGGAAACGCAACGAAAACGCGAACCGAACAACCGAAACGAACCCGAATACCCCCCAGGGTATATAAGCACCAAATGAGGGTGTTTTTCCTCATTTATTGGCAGCCACTCTCTCTCTAAAACCTAATCCACGAACCTCTCTCTCTCTCTCTCTAAGGATAACCACTCTTCAAATCCTCATAACTCACTCGTTTCTCAACGAACTCGGGCGTTCTTGGTGTCCATGCGTAGCCCTTGACCTCCTCTACCTAGAAGTACAAAGGATTTGGAGTTTTCACCGGCCAAATCCGAGGTATGAGCAAAAGAAATCACGAGAAATAGGGTTTTGTGTGTGTGTTGTTCGACCATGAGCCATAACCAGTCTTAGACCCACGTCCACAACCACAAAACCTTCGAGAATAACATGTTGCAAAGCACCATCATGTAAACGACTTCAAAACCGGCTAGATCGATGAGGATGATGATGGGAAGGTGCGACGGGTTCGGGAACTGCTGTGTCATGGAGGCCGAACCCTAGGAAACCGGCCGAACCTTTGGAATGCCTTAGCCGAACCTCACCTTTCCATTCAGCCAAACCTAGTAGGCTGCAGCTACCCACGAACCTTGGGACATCAGACCATCACCCATGAACCCATCGGAACCCTCACCACCGAACCTCATAGATGCGAACCAATAATGTCGAACCATTCCCTTTGCTGAACCATCCCATGGTCGCGAACCCTTTTGCTTCTCAGCCGAACCTCATGGCAACACCAACATAGCCGAACCTACAAACTTTCGGCCGAACCCCTGCATGGTCTCCATGAACCCACGAATTGCCGAACCTACTCACACAGGGCCGAACCATCCTACTGTAGCAGGCGAACCTTAGCCGAATGAAGCCTTGCCGAACCCTGCTGGGAACCCAAGGATTCACGAACCTTGATGAGGCTGGGGGTTAGGCAAACCATATGCAGGTGGGTGATAGGTTCGCTGGACTGTGATGACAAAATCTTTAACCTAAACAAACCCAAGGTTCGTTGGAGGGTGAAGCCACTTCCTGATTGGTTTAAGTTGAATTAGTGACCATGTTGAATTTTGTTCGGTTAAGCCATCAGACCCAATCCACCTTTACTCGACCCACATGATAGTATAACCGGCCCATGTTGCATGTTTCGGCCCACAGTTATCTAATCAGCCACCTATTAGGCCCAACAGTTGATACTCGGCCCAAGTGAAATAGGGTCGGCCCACGTCTTAGGTCCAAATACAAACGATAGCCACGCACACATCTTTGGCCCAAGACCTATAGTCGGCCAACAAAATTCATAAGGCCCTACGACTTCTTCGGCCCAAGATTCTTGATAAACCCAATGCGTTAAACACAATCTGATTTACGAATTAAATGGTTAATAATAACATTTAGGAGAATTGGGATTGATGATCATGTGTTACTACCAAGGTGATGGTTATTGTGTTAAAACAATTTATGGCATCTAAGTCATTAGATCATTACAAAACCAAGTTAAAGGCAAGAATAGGTAATGGAGATCGAGTCTTTAGTCATAACTTACAATTATACATTAAATTCACACTAGATTGATAAAGTAGTAATAAATTCTACTTTAATTGAATTGGGCCGAATGAAAATCGAGACCAAGGGGTGATGACCAAGTTAAGGTTAACACACATTCACGCACACAAATCAATTACAATCGATACTTATAAGTTACAATCACATGAAATCAATACAGGATCGTGAAATCAACAACAGAGTAAAAATCAAGAGCACGTTCATTTTTTCGTTTAAGCTAAGTCAACCACTTCAAATATAAGGTGAGTTCATATGCCCCTTTTCTTTAATCTTAAATGATTTTAAACTCTCGGGGCTGAGAAACATGCTTACTTTTATTTATTTAAAAGTTTTGCTTAACATATTATTTATACTATGATTAGATAATACTGCTTGCTTTATTATCACTTATCATTGTATGCATGCTTGTATGATCATGACATAACAGGAATAACTAGGATGAATATGATAATATAACTTCATAATTCATCAATACATTAGAATAATATAGTTGCAAGATTATATCTTACAACACTTATTTATTCTTACAAGGACAAACATTGAGATAATCACAGGAGAACATGATGACAAGAACAAAACACAAGAATGATATGAAGATAACACATCTTATAACACTTAGCTTACAACTCAACACATATTACAAGATAACATGGAAGAACTATTATCCACCACCTGAGTCGATTAAGGGTACTAAGACTAATTCTTACCACGGCTTAATGACAACATGGTGACTATATGGAAAACAAGGAATGGTAATCATTATAACATACCTTCATGATAAAAACACCATTCATACACAATTAACATAATATAATAAGACAAGTTCTTATTTAACCTTGTTAATAACAATGAGAACATACAACCATGAGAACAAATAACACGGATGAACACAATTACAATTAATTACTATTGAAATGTTGTGTTATATCATTTCAATCATGTGCCATTTATGCAAGTTGATCATGTAAGCCCCTTTATAATTCGCTGACCAGTTAGTTTGACGTGACTAAACCGACGATAGCATAGTGGTACCATAGGTTTGACAAACCTCCGGCGAGTAGGTCGGTATGTTACTCGTAATTTCAATTGGCCGGTAACGTATGACCGGTAACAGGGTGACTTCAAGTCAGGGTCTGGAAAGCGTCACATGGTGATATTAATATGCAGTGATATTGTAATTAATCCAGCGGAATCCTATTGACTAGTAGGTTGAGAAATTGATCTTCTCTCATGTTCCACTACTGGTAATAGCTTCCGTTGAGGTCTTTGGGAATACAATGCGATAGAGGTAAATCAGATGCATTGTAACCTGATTACGTGAAGGTTGCAATGGATTCCTTTTAGGCTCTATGCATTTCAAGTTGAGAACAAAGAACAATTGGTTAACTTACACTCTTAATATTTAAAAGTGACTAACAGTTAAACCCACAAGTAACGGAATAATACAAGGATCATATTTGATAAATCTAATATCCTTAATACATAAAAGGGTTATCAATACTTTGTTTTGATAATTAAACTCTTATTATTATATTATTCTACACATGATTTGACAGGTGATTAACAGATGAGATGAACAGGTGAAATGGGAATGGATATCTATAGTTGTATTGCAAGTAGTGTGGAGTTCTAGTAGTTATGTGGTGGGATTTTGGCTGGGGCTTGGTTCCCCTACATATGCCCTATATATAAGCATAACTACTAGGATGAGATACTACTTGTAAATATAACTATTGAGAGGCCATTGGGAGAATGGGCGAATCAAACAACATACAAGTGACAGGAATTACATTGTGATTGTGATTGTGAACAAATCAATGTTTTCGATTACAAAATTTATGAACTCACTAACCTAGTGTTGACTTTTCTTAAATGCATGTTTTTCTCAGGTGACGAACATGTTTAGTCGCCCATATTCAAGAACATAGCTAGTGGACTTTTAGAAGACCTAGCTACATTTTTTGTGATCATATTTTGAATGACAAAACAGCGAATCATCTTTTGTATATCTTGTACAGATCAAGATATAAACTCATTGATTCTTTTGGGTAGATTTACTTAGTTAAATTATGAGGAACAATGTAATTTAACTTTGTAATTCTATATCATTGTCATGTTAGCATTTCTCATTTATATCTCATGTGCTATGCAAACAATCTGATCGTTTCGATTATCAAACGATATCGCGCCCCGAGAACTTTCTGCCCGACGAGAAAGTCGATCCAGCCCGCCGGCTCGGGGTGTGACACCTGTCGAACTTATAATATCCAGTGGCGGAGCTTGACCAAAGCGTAGGGGGGCGAAACTTTGCAACATTTAAAATTTTTTTCCCTAACGGCCTAACGCTAACAGTTAAATGTTCGGGTTGGCGATTCGGGTCCGGGCCGGGTCAAACCGTCAAACAATAAAAAGTAAATTTTTTTAAAACAAACAAAGACCTAAATAATTATCATGATGAGTGAAAAAGTTGAGTATCTTAAAGAAGATTACAACTCAGCCCGACGACCTTTAAGATTTTTAAATTCATCGATTATTGATTTCGAGTAAAAGTTTTCGGCAATTTCCTTCTCTATGTAAATCACCAAGCTATTCTCAAGATAATCATCTGACATCTTATTGCGAAATCGATTCTTGAATATTTTCATAGCTGAAAACCCTCTCTCTGTTGTTGCAGTTGAAATACCAAGAATCCGACACTACATTTATTACCTAACAAAGTAACAATAAACAACAATTAAACAACAATAAAGTAACAATAAACAACAATTAAACAAAAATAAACAACAATTAAACTCTCTTCATCAACAATAGTTTTGAAAAAAAACCCAAAACCCTAAATGTTTATATTCACTAACAAAGTAACAATAAACAACAATTAAACTACTCAAATACTTAATCAAAGCAAGTAACAACAAGTAGGAAGATGTGGGAGGCCAAATTTATTACCTAGTTCACGCAAGAAGGCAGAAGCCAAGAAGGAAGAAGCTGTTAAGGCAGCTGGTCGCTCAGGCAGGGCCGCAAGGGTCGAGTGACGCAGTAGGGAGGCAGGGCCAGAGGCCGCAGGCGGGCGTCGGGTTGCGGGGCGGGCCTGGCGGCGGTGCACGGCGATGCAGCCGGAGCTGGTGGTGGCTGGTCGGGCGCAGGGCGACGCACAGAAGCAGACAAGAAGGGGGATTTTTTTTTTAGTAAATAACATAAAAGGTCCTTTATGTATATATCAAATTTCAAATTACATACTTAAACTTTAATAATTACGTCAAACATCCTTTATTTTAGTGTTTTGTAACAATTAGGTCATTTTTCACTAATCAAAGTTAACTTTTCTGTTAATTTTTTTAAAATTACAAATTTGCCCTTATGATTTAAGGATGAAATATGAAATTATATCTAAAGTTAAAGAATATTTTTTGTACTTTACCAATTTTTTAATTTTTGTTATTTTCTTTTATTTCTTTTCTTTTTTCTTTTAGATTTATACTATTTAATATTTTATTTTATAAATTTTAAAAATTAGCAATTAATTTATTAGTTTATTTATATTATAAATAAAAATTTATTTTTATGTTTTTGTTTATAAATATTTTTTTTGCTTGTTCAATTAATTTATTATTTTTTCTATTTATCATTATATTTCTCACAAAGTAATTTACCAATTTATTATAAAAAAGTTTTACCTATGATTTATTAAAAATAATTAATAAAAAATATAAAATTATTTTGTATCATTTTGGTTATTAACTAGTTGACGAAAAATTACGGGTGTTTATGGTTCGGTGTTTGCATTTTTAGATGAAAAGAAAAACCAAACAGTTAACCAAACCCAGACTCTTAAAAACAAAACCAAATCAAATCGTTATCAACGGTTTGTTCCAGTTTAGTTTTATGTTTGGGCTTGAGCTTTTGAGCATGTTAAAAATAAAAACTGAATCAAACATTTAATTTTTATTAACGTTTTGGTTTTTATTTTTAACGATCCGGTTTAGATTTCAATTATTCAAAAAATGTTATTAACGGTTTGTTTATCGTTTCACCTAAAAACCGTAAAAACCATAACGTGAACTCCTCTAATCTTTTATTTAAAAAAAAAGTCTAAATATTTTGTTAATTAAAAAAATAAATTTCAAATAAATTTTTAATTCCTTTCATTTTATTAACTAAAAAATGAATGTTTTTAATTAACAAAAATTCAAATCAAAAAACTAAATTACGAATTCACGATAATCTAAACAAATGAAAATAAATATATTATAAAATAAAAAAATAAATGTATATAAATTTTTATATATAATATAAATGAATTTATTAATTAATTTATAAATTAAAAAATATATAAAATAAAAATGCTAAAAAATCAACGAAAAAGAAAAGATCAAAGAAAAGAAAAATAATAAAAAGAGCAAATTACATAACATATCTTTTAACTATATAAATAATTACATGTTTCATCCTTTTATAATAAGGGCAAAATGGTCTTTTTTTAAAAATTTAACATAAAAGTTAACTCTGTTATGCGTAAAGGACCAAATTGTTACAAAACATGAAAGTAAAGGATGTTTGACGTAATTATAAAAGTTTAAGGATGAAATATGTTATTTGTAATATAGATAAAGTACGATTTTTGTAATTTATTCTTTTTTTTTCTTCTTTTTTTCCTAAACCGGCTACAATTAAAACTTTCAATTGGGTTGGGAACTTGAACTTGGGCTGGGCTGGGAAGTAGAGCTTGAACTTGGGCTTAATAAATAATACTATTATTTAAGTTAAATCAAAAAATAATTAAGTTAATAGTTAATAGTTTTTAGTTAATTCATTATTTTGATTTTATATGTTTATAAATTATTTAAAATTTTTTTAATAATTTTATAGGGGGGCGAACATAGGGTATATATTTTTTTTCAGGGGGGCGAAATAATTATTTTTAAAAATTTTACACTACGAATCAGAAAACGTACACTAATAAGCGAAAAAACAGGGAGCGGTCCCCCCGGTCCTAAGTAACCTACGCCCCTGTTAATATTGGCAGAAAGACTTGTGTTCCATCGATATTGCTGGGTCTGGAAGTGTTGACACTAACTTCTGCCTTGTCGATACTACTGCTTCAACATAGTCAGAGAACCATAAACTTGGAACTAACTAAAAAGGCATAGAAACGAACTCGTGAAGACGGTTAGAACATGTGGTTGTCGAGTGAAGGGCAATCAGTGTTTCAAAGAAGTTAACAAATTTGTGGGCCATCGATATTAAAGAATTTTCATCCAAAACATTTTAATCATCCCATGAGTATAAAACGCTTCAGTTTGTTTAACCAAAACCACCATTTAAAAGATTAGTCTCAATGGTAGTAACGGTATGGGTTCAAGAGAAATAACTAAGTGATAACCTAAAACCCGAATGTTTTCAATATTAACTAAAAGTGTTTTCAAACAAATAGGTTAAGTTTATTTAATTATTTACATTAACTTAAAGACTCAACAAGTAGACATGGGTAGTAAAAGAAGCTAAAGAACTAACGGACATTTATGAGTATTCAAAGAAACACCTAAGTAGGGTTGTGCATAAAACCAAAAAAACGGAAAAATCCAACCTGAAAAAACCGAACCCAATAAAAACCGATGGGTTTGGTGTTAGTTTTATAAAAACCGAAAGTTTGAGTTTGGTTTTACCTTAAAGAAAAACCGAATATATGCATATATGCATATATATATTACCTTTGAAAAATTTCAACAATTTATAAACCGTCTATTTTTATTTTCTTAGTTCTTGATATCAAAAGTTAAATAAAAATCATATATTTAATTATTATTATTGACTTAAGATACCAAAAACACGTATGATTTTTACTAAATTTAAATATTTTTCTATATATTTTTAAATATTAAGTAGTGTTGTACTTAAAATATTTTTAATACAAATACAATATTTCAGTTTATTTTTTTATAAGCATAATTTAAGGCTTAAGTAAAAAAACCGAAACCCAAACCGAACCCAAATAGGTTTTGAAAAGATAAAAACCGAAAAAACCAAACCCAAACGGGTTTAAAAACCGAAAAAACCGAAATTTCGGTTTTGGGTTTAGACTAAGCCAAAAACCGACCCATGTACACCCCTACAACTAAGTATGGGTGTTAGGCGCATGTTGTCAACCCCCAACACTTCGAAAAAATTCCTCTCGCGGTTAACATAACAAGGATATTCAAAATGAATAATCTTGGTTAGTAACCAACTCAAGAGCAAACAAGATCAGTGTTAACAAAGAATTATTCAGGAACTTAGTATTTGTAACATCAGTGCCGGAAACGTCACCGGAACAGTGAGCGTAAACAATACGTGAACAGAAATCAGGTACAAACTTTATGTAATTCAGTGTAATTTCATACTCATATCAAGTTTCAGTATCATTTCATGTTATCAAAACAGTGAATTCATAATCAGAGAAACAAGTTCAGAACAATGGTTCTTGAGTCAGATAATTATCTGGCAACACGGAACCATCATGTAATTTATTTGTTAGGATCATATTACGTATAAACGAATGTAAGGCTTTACAGAACAAAACAACACGAATGTTGTTACGTGAATGCTAAACCGACGGATTTTTCGTATAGGTGACGATCTGTACGAATAAATCTGAAAGTTTAACGTTCTGAATGATATTCAATAATTAGAAAAACAATATTGAAGAGTGTAGTTATCGTCGTGTTTGGCCGGGTGACGATTCGAACAAATACGCGCGATGACCGGTCGATTCGATTTAAACGTTAAATAAATATTTTGTAATTTAAATAATTAAAAGATATTTAGTTAATTTATTAGGAATCACAACCTGAAATTATTTTATAAATTCTATTTTATAATCGAGTCGTTTCGTAACGAAAACGGCGAGGAACCGACATCTTTACGCGAAACCGAGTGAGACCGAACACCCGGGTATGTTGAAAGCCTTTAATGAGGCTTCCATACCCTCATTTTTCTCATAATCCTCTCATCTTCAACCTCACCACCGTCACCTTCTCTCTCTAGATTTTCTCACTCTCTCTCTAAGATTTCTCCCCCATTTCTTTATGAAATCATGTGTTCTTGGTATCAAAATGACCACCACACCTTGTAGATTGTATAAGTACAACATATCGGAGCTTCCATCCATCTGAATCGAGGTAAAAATCCGATGTTTGTCACGGTTCTAGGGTTTTGAAAACCCTATTTCGAACCCCTTCATGTAACCGGCTTTAACCTATTTCGAACCCTAGGAAACACACTACAACACCTTAGGATCATGTAGGAACAAGTGTTGGAGCAAAAACCAGGTCGATTAGCTCGAAACCCCATGGCTGCACCTAGGTTTTTCGAACGGCCGAATGGCCAAGTCGCAGCTCAGCGAATGAGCCAAGACCCCATTTGCCGAATGGCTTTAGTCGGACCACGAGCCTCATTCGCTCGATCCCTCATTCGACCATCACATTCGGCCACTCTCTCATTCGCTCAAACCATCACCTTCGCCACTGGTCATTCGATCGGCCACAGTCATTCGGCCCTGCCCCCATTCGATCAGCTAAGCCCTCATTCGGCCTTAGCACACATTCGAAATCATATGTCAGTCAGTCGGAGCTGGCTACATGTTATTCGGCCGAATGTACGGGGGAATCACATATTAGGGTTTTAAAGGAAAATGGGACCCCACGTATTGCATGCATGAATTGCTCATGTGTGTTAGTGTGTGTGTGCATGAGTTTTTTTTAGATTCTTAGCAAGAAGCTAACATAGTCTCATTAAACAATGATGATAGGCTTGTAATCTCTTCACAATAAGATCTTAGTTATCAATGAGTTATCTATTAGAATCCATAGTAGGGTTTTATTAAAGGGAGTTTGAATAAGTCATAATATAACATCAAAGTCATCATCTTTTGGGGGTTAACACATTAGAACTCCATTATGAGACAAAGGCTTTAAGTCTAAGGTGGTGGTGTTGTTCTCATGAATACCTCCTAACATCTAGTTGGGTTATAGAAACACATAACTAGTTTTAGTAATTCACTTGAATTACCTAAGACGAATTTATCAAAACAATGAAAAGAAACCAAGTGGAAATCAAAGTCTAATAATGGGCCCAAGGTCGGCCCAATGGGCTAAACTCAAGCCCATCATGTGTAATTACACTTTTCTTAAATTAATTATGTCTTTCATAAAAGAAATTAAATTGTAAACTTTATTAAAATAAATAAATGATTTTAACTTAGAATGTTCAACTTAAAATTTATTAACTTAAAAATGTGTTAAATAAAAGGCTTGTGAGTAATTAAAATAAACCCTAATTATCTAGGGTTTAGTAGTTAATAATATGAGAACATGGGTTTATTACGGGGTAATAAGTTAGACTAAGTTAGATAAAGTTATAGAAAAACAGTAGTAATCTAGGACACTTAGTTACACACCGAGACCAAACCCTAGTTACGACAACTACCGTATGTACTTATCGTATTCGAATTCTTTTAAAACAACTCAGGTGCTAAGGATACATAGGCAACAATCAAAGAGCGCGTATATCTTTTGTGGTTCAAGTGCACAGCAACACAGGTGAGTTCATTGCCCCTTTTCTAAACATTTTTGTTTTTAAACGCGGGGCTGAGAAGCATGCGTAAACTGTTTTTATTTAAACTGTTTATTTATATGCTTTTATTTATTATATGTTTTGCATATATATGTTTGTTAATACTCCTAGACTCCTGTCTAGGAAATTATTAAACAGATCAAATTAATTAAAGTACTCTTATGAGTAATACTTTAATTTAAACTCTAAATCAACCCTTAGTCCATCAAGCTCAAATTCAAGAATCTAAATTCAAAGTGAAATCAAATGAACAAAATCAAAGGATCAAATTCAAAGGAATCATAACTCAGTGTGGGATCTGAGCACAAAGAATCATAATCAAATCAATTATCATTGTGAATCATGGGAATTCAAAAGATCAAGATCAAGAGACTCAAGGAATCAGAAATCATAGATGTGTGTGAATCATTGAAATAATGAAATCATTATAATCTAATGAAATCATTAATACTCATGTCAAGGTGGATGTCAGTTGTATATGGAATCAAGACCACGTGTAACACACATATAAAGTCCCACTCAGATGCAGAAGACCTTCGGGTCAGGCTGTAACGGGCAATAACATGAACGATCAAATGGAATCAATATCAAAGTCAAAATCAAGTGAATCAAGAGATCAAGAATCAAAGGATATCCTTAAAGTCCCCGCATGTACAGAAGACCTTTGGGTCAAGCTGTAAGGGCAAAACATTAAAGTCCCCGCATGTACAGAAGACCTTTGGGTCAAGCTGTAAGGGCAAAACATTAAAATCCCGCTCAGTTCAGGTGTACTCCTTGTGAGTTATGCCTGACATGGGTCACGTGTGAGAGGTTACAACTTGGACAACCACCAACAACTAAGTCTAATTGATTGAGTCAAATAAGGCCCAATCATCATGTCTTAGTTGTAATTAAATGTTTTATTTATTTAAATAAATATTTAACATTTATTTCTATTACTGACTTTTGGGGAAATCATATATTTATGATGAACTCAAGAGAACCAAAGGTAAATCAAGTTTTGGGAAAACAAAATCTAAATCAGAGGTGTGTAGGGTAAAAATGCTTAATTATCATTAACAACAGTGTCATATGCATATTAGTATGTGGTGGGATGTCGTCTGGGCGAGTTTGTTGGCTTGACCCAGGGGTATGCCCTATATATAAGCATACCGATATGGATATTACATGTGAAGTTAATGAGGCTGGGGTCTTTACCGAAGGAGGTTTTCAAATCATTATCAAATCATTTTCAAATCATTATCATACCATTTCCAAATCATTTTCAAATACTAAACTACATGAACTCACCAACCATGTGTTGACTTGATTTTGCATGACTTCTCAGGTGACGAACAGGTCAACTGAAGAGTTACTTCTTTTGAACTAGGTTACAGATAAAGGACCTAGCTTTTGGACTGCATACTCTTGGACATCATACCAAGTTATTTTGTATATCTTGTGCACACACAAGATTGAAGACTTATGATGTGATTGTAGATTTTACATTGTTAAATTATAAACTTATTTGATGTAATTTAACCTTGTAAATTCTATTTTGCTTAGCAAGTTTCTCATTTATATATATCATGTGCAAGGTAAACAATCTGATCATTTCGATTATCACTCTCGATATCGTGCCCCGAGAACCTTCCGCCCGATGGGGACTTCGATCCAACCCCACCGGCTCGGGGTGTGACAGTATTTAACCTAATTCGGTTAATCCAAGTTCTAAAGAGTCTAACTTATGTTTTCATAAATAATTAATAATTTTATGAAATGAATTATAAATTATCATAACTTATTTTATTAAAATATTTTAAAGTAATTCAAAAGATTTTCTAAACTTAATTGGTTTGTAAATTAATAAGAATGTTATAAATGATGAATTATTAAAAGTGGTATCTTTATTTTCAATAACCTTATGTGAATAAAGTTTACTAGTTATTTATTAGTAAAGGGTAAGGGTACAATAATATAGAATACTTAGAAAGAATTTAAGTAACACATTAGTAAGCTTATAGGGCACTTAGTCGCACACCGAGACCAAAACCTTATATACGTCAACTATAAATGCTTATAGTATTCGATCATAATAAATCAAACAAGGTATTGAAGCTACATAATACACAACGAACGATAGCACGTATTTCTTGGTTGATTCATTGCATTGCAGCACAGATGAGTTCATTTGTTCCTTTTCAAACTATTTTGTTTTTACTGCGGGACTGAGAAACATGTCAAATGTTTTATATAAATGCATTATATGAATGTTGTCATGTTTTATGAAATGCTTACTATTTCCTGTTTATAAATTGTTTATAAACTGTTAACTGTTAAATTGTTTGCTCATTTTGTTTATGCTAAATCTTGATTTCATTTATAAACTATCATGATTTTAAGTCGTGGTTGTATACTTTTTCAAACATATACTTACTCAAATCATTACTCATACAATTTCTCAAATGCATACTTTCTTAAACGTATAATTTATTATGCTCAAGACTGTTACTCAAAACTTATACTCGATGCTTTTAAATCAATATTCAATACTCATTTTCTTGATGCTCAATTATTTTATACTCAAATACTCTATGTTCAAATACTTTAAGCTCAGATACTTTAGGTGCGAATACTTTAAGCTCAATGCTTTTATTCAGTATTCAATGTTTGTGATCAATGTTCATAGTCGATACTTATACTCAGTACTCAATAAACTCTAAAACTTAAACATATTTTCAAGTAAATGTTGGTGGGTAAACAGGTACATGTGCACATGGTATCGGAAAATCTTAAAACTAAACAATAAGCAAAAGGACTTCGTAAGACAGACTGATTGGCCCTCTCGTACTTACTTTTCAGCGTTCCTCATTGTCCATCCATGTTTTGTAATGGTGGCTAGGATGATTATGATATTATTAGCAGACTTTGTGTCTTCTAATGAATATCCTCTAACGACACACCGATGCAGACCGTTACACCCAAGTTGCTTCTATGGATTGATACTGAATGTCAATGCATTCAGTTGTCCTCAGAAGTGAACTCAAGACTGTTTTCGAACTCTAACGATTGTGGTGTTGGTAGGGAGTGAAATGCTTAATTATCACTAACAACAATATAATTATGCGGTCCTGTATGTGGTGGGCTGGCGGCTGGGCGGGTTGTAGGCTCGCCCCTACGTATGCCCTATATATAAGCATACTTGGCTGGATAGCATAGGTGGTTGTTAGTGAGGTTAAGGCTGTCGTTTTCAGAATGTTCAAAGGTGTCATTTTCAGTTTGTTCAAGGTGGTAATTTCATGCATAGAATGAAACTCTTGATTATCATCAAGAACAATATACTATGTAGCTTGGTATGTGGTGGGCTGGTGGCTGGGCTGGTTGTAGGCTTGACCCTACGTATGCCCTATATATAAGCATACTTAGCTGGATATGATAGGTGGTTGTTGATGAGGTTAAGGCTGTCATTCGGTCAGGTTCTGTCAAATCTTATCTTCAATTACTAACTATGATGAACTCACCAACCATGCGTTGACTTTGTTTTCTTACATGTTTTCTCAGGTGATGTACATGATTAAGCTAGGATTCAGGAATTGCATACTAGGTTGCCCAGATAGAGGACCCAGTATCTTTTGGAAGCACATATTTTGGTTGTCTTATGAATCATTTTTGATATCTTGTACAAATGCAAGATAGTAAACTTATGATTCTTTTGTTAGGTTTACTTAATTAAATTATCAAACACTGAAAATTGTAATTTAAATTTGCAATCCTAGTTTATAAGTATTGTGCTTTATCTATTCTCAAATGTTGATGCTATGTATACAATCTGATCATTCCGATTATCTCACGATATCACGTCCCGAGAACTTTCCGCTCGACGGGACATTCGATCCGGCCCGCCGGCTCGGGGTGTGACAATAACAATATAGTTCTTACTCATTTGTTTTGTTTCAGCCATTATATTATATTAAAAAGAGGCTTTAATTTTCCATTTAATTATTCATTCACGTGATAAAACCTTGTAATTATATGATTGGCATTGTGGTGGTTATGTCCTAACTATAGGTGTATGGGTTAGAGTTTTATTTAAAGCGAAATTGAGTATCATTAGATTATGACCCTTTTAAAAAAACACACATATACACACAAAATGGCAAAAACAAACATATATTGTAAAGAGTAAATTACGGTTTTGGCCTATGTGGTTTTAGTGTTTTAACTAATTCGATCCAAAATAAAATCTTCTATCAATGCAAACCCTTTGGTTTAAACAACTAACTGTTCTGCCCCACAAACCTAACTATTCTAATGGTTTTGGCTCCCAAACTTAACTATGGTTGTGGGCCCAAACAGTTAATTGTTTAAACCACAAAGGTTGAACCGGTAGTTGTTTAAACCACAGAGGATGTATTGATAAAATATTTTGTTTTGGGTTGAAATAGTCAAAACACTTAAATGACAGAGGCTAAAACCATAATTTACTTTGTTGTAAATTTTACTTGTAGCAAAATAATCAGTAGAGTATGTAAAAAACATATACCAATTAGCAAGGTTCAATTAAAAATTGTGTACATTTGATGACGAGTAGATAAAACCGAACATCCAAATAAGTTGTCTTAGTGGTAGAAGACCCACCTTTCAATATGGAGGTCAAGGGATTCTCACTTGAGATACTTTGATGGATACCAGGTGAGAGAAAGAATCTTGAGCTTAATCTCAGGTTCTGAACCGATGGAGGGCGCAGTTTTTACAGCAAATAAGCTGGTTTCTGCGCATCATGTGCACTGTGCAGCTCTTCCGAGGGTGGCGCCCGGTAAAACAGGCTATTCCTCCTCCTTTGAAGAAGGGGTCTTCAGAGGCTTGTTGGCGTGGTGCATATGCCACGACGTTACGCTCGGGTGTTGCTATTTAAAAAAAAAAAAGATAAAACCGAACTTGATCCCCACGAACAGGTTTTTCTCCAACAAAATGAGAATCCTTTTCAACCATTTTTTTGGGTGCAAATGAACACAGGAAGAGTATGTCAACCATAATAATGACGACATGTTTTCAATTGATGGAAAAATAAGATTCAAGATTATGTTTGCGAACAAAGAAAACTTATAAATGCTCTCGTCAACGCACGATCGTTTGAATATGATATTAAACCATACCAAGTAACATCAATCAATCAATCAATCAACGTACTCAGTATATCCCGTCATTAGCATGCTAAGGCAGGGTCTGAATAGGGTGAGATGTAGACAGCCTTACCCCTACCCCGTAGGGGTAGAGAGGCTGCTTCCAGTGAGACCCTCGGCTCATGATGCTTGATTAACCGTCCGAAACGATTTTAACGTTATTTTCACTGAATAAGTAAAATAACGTTAAAATTAGTGCAATTTTACTTTTGCCCCTCAAGAGCTGTCGACACATATATACATTATATGTGCGCACCGCTAACGGGGCGTAATACCAAGTAACATGTGAAATGGTTTTCATCGAGTTTACACCACAACACGTCTATAATCGTCATTGGACTTACCAAAGAAGGCTTGTGAGGCATACTATAGAAAGATATTTAAACCGTGTTAGTTGGTATGGACAAAATTTTATGACAATAAAACATAAAAAATTATATTTTAATGAAAAGTTAAGGTCAATATTTGATGAAAGTTGGTAAATTAATATGTTATAAAACAATAAATAAAAAATGTTATATGCTCCATAAAAAAAGAAGGGCCCATGACCTGGAGTTAGGGCTGTAAACGAACCGAACGTTCAGCGAACAGTTCGTGTACCGTTCGGCGGGAAGTTCGTTTATGTTCGTTCGTTTAATAAATGAACGAACACGAACAAGGAATTCCGTTCGTTTAGTTAAATGAACGAACATGAACATAGGTCTTGTTCGTTCATTTATGTTCGTGAACGTTCAGTAGCATGTTCGTTTATGTTCATTTATGTTCGGTTAAGTTCATTTAGTATTTTTTCATTAAATCTATTGTATATTTTTAAATTTTAATTTTTAGCTTAATACCGTAATATTTAAGTTATTTTTAGTTTAATACTACAATATTTTAATTTATATGTTTATTAATGATTATCCCCTATGTTTGAGATTAAAAATGTTGATTTTTATTGTTTAAATAATATGTGTTCGTTAACGTTCGTGAACCATTCATGAACAAGCTAAAATCCTTAATGAACGAACACGAACAAGAATTTTCGTTCAGTTAGCGTTCGTGAACAAGTTAAAAGTTAAACGAACGAACACCAACAATGGCTCGTTCGTGTTCGTTCGGTTCGTTTACAGTCCTACCTGGAGTCTAGTGACATGAGAGTGTGGAGTTTAAATTCTTTCACGGTTACATGAAATTGAGGAGCAAAGAAACTTACCACTAAAAATTTAAAGAAGGGATAGAAGGATATCCAACGTTCTATCAACAAAAATTGCATAAAAGTATCAAGGTAATTTTTTTAGCCCGACAAAATAATGAGGTAAATGTTTTCTTATCAGTTATTTTTTTTTTAAATATATTTGTAAAAAACTAAATGAATATTACTATTACATCTTTATCCTAAGTGTAATAATTTTATAATTCGTGAAAGGGTGTGTGCAAAATAGGCTATTCTATTTGTACACAATTTTTCCTAAAATGTCCATAGTTTGGTCAACTGGTCACTCTTGTACAGGCATGAATGCATGTAAGTATATAAACAAACACTCACAAAACCATCTGCTTGACACGTGTCGTTTACAGGCACCGATGCCCGTATACTCTGACGCGCACCCGTAAAATTCAAAATTCATCCGGTCAGTGACGCCTGTGCAGTTTCAATGTTATTTTTTTACTGGCGTTTGTATGTGCAGGAAAGAAGAGAGGAAGAAAAGAGCGGAAAAATGGATTTTTTTAAACATGTGTGGGTGTCTGCATTTTATGGGCAGACGCTTGTATACCCGTTTGGAAATTTATTATTTTGTTTTTAATTGATATAAGCGTAGTATAAAGGTAATGCTTGTCGCCAAAGAAATAAAAAACAAAAAAGTTCTCTCTTTTTTAAATAAATCATGTCAAAGTAATACGAAGACGAGAAGAAACAAATTCAAGAGGGAAAAAAACAGATGAAGCGAACTTAGAAAATTAGATTCGGGTTACTGTATACGAATGCGCGGAATGCCCGTAAAAACTAATATAAAAAGTGTATTGGCGTTGCTGGCCGTGACATGCGCGTCATAGTGGTCTAATGCTCGAGACAAGTTTAGAAATTTGACAAGCGCATCAGAGTGTATGGGCGCCGACGCTCGTAAACAACACGTGTTAAGCAGTATATGGTTGGTTTTGTGGGCGCTCGCCTATCCCTTTACAGGCGTCCACGCCTGTACATGAGTTGTTAGTTGACCAAACTATAGACATTTTGGAGAATATATGCTCTCTTTGGTCATTTTGGGGATTTTCTCTTGTATTTATGGGGGCATTTCAAAAAATCTTATGGATTTGGAAAAAATTTCGCAATATACGTTATATTAACTAGTTGAAACTCAATGAAATATTGTGACCCCAATTGTATTCAAATAAGTTGATGTATATATTGTGACCCCAATTGTATTCAAATAAGTTGATGTATCTATGTAATTTATATAGTTTATAAAATGATATATATAATTGTCCCTTTAATATATATATTTACATGCAATATGTCCTACATAATGGAAATAAGAAAAGCACACATTAATCGCTATCATACTTAAAAATTAAAATAATAATCTTCACGCATCAAGGGCAATAGCTTCTCGATCAAACGACTCCTTTTTTAGTTGCAATCTTTTAATCAATTCAACAATAGAGCTCAAATTCTGAACCAATACCTTACCTCAACTCTAATAACTTTGTTATTCCTGTTAAAATCTTCCTACAAGGTAATTAACCATATAATTTTACACTAATCTTGCATATCTATGCTTCCAATTGGTTTATCTTTAAAACAAGGGGTGTATCTCATTTGATCGACTACAATATAAAATAAAATATAGAAAATGCATCACACACACGCGTGCACATATATAAAGATATATAAATATTATTTTTGGTCTATTATTATAAAGGCTATTGTTAGTGGTACATTGGTGTACCAATAACCTTATATTTTTGTATTTTTTTAACATTAAAAAATATGAATAAGTAAAAGTTATGTATGATGTAATTAATTTGAAATAAGTATGATGTATAGATGATGCCTATGGTGTATGAATATTATGATCTATTATAAAACTACATAATAATTTTTGTATCCCCTATATCCCATTGTATATATATCTATATATGTGTGTGACTCGTTAGGCCATGTGTTATGCAGCGTGAAGGGGGCTTGACCACCCTCCCTCACGCCCCCTTCACCATAACATACAGGGGCGTGACCACCAAGTGGTGATCAGTCGTGAGGGGCTTCACGTGGTGAAGGAGAAGAAAGGGGAGAAAAAGGGGGGAAAATGTGGTGATGATGTGGAGTGATAGGGAAGTGATGGGGGAGTGATGAATAACATATGTAAAGATGATGTGGAGTGATAAGTGAGTGATGGTGTTTGTTGATTATGTGACGCCTACGTGAAATGAGGGGGAGTGATACATAACACATAGCCTTATACTTTTTCTATTTGTTTTCCCTATCAACCTCAATAGGTATTACAAGCTTATGAATCAAGTGATGGTTAACTCAAGCTCAGCTTTATTTGTAAAGGAGGTGAGTCATGCTTAGTTTATAAACAATCCAAAGTCAAGCAAAGCTCAGTTTATAAAAGTTTTGTGAGACTTGTATCAGTTTAGAAATTAGACAATTTAAAATGAGTTTATTTACGTTTTATTTTATTTATTTATTTATAATGAGATTCGAGGCATAAGCTATATTTAAACACCACTAGACTCGATATTTATAAACAGCCAACAATTAGTATGGAACATTGAACTAAGACTAAAGCAGAAAATTAAATATACATATATCTTAATTTTAACGCTAACTTGTAAAAGAATGTTAAAAAATAATTTATATTTTAAATGAATGCAACCTTTCTCACTTGTTGGGGCTAGTTAAAAGGAACATTTTTTATAATTATTATGGTACCAAATATATTTCATCATTAGCACAATTAAGGTTTAAGAAGGATAGGGTGTAAACTGTAAACAACCTTACATCTTCTTTTTTTTAACGTCCAAATAATCAACTGTCGGGTACTTTGTATATAGCCTCCAATGGCTAAAGGATGCTCAAGTTGGGCACTAGTTTAGATGGACGGAATCCCTAGCTCACCAACCTTACATCTACTTGTAGGAATAGATAATTTGTTTTTGATGAGATTACTGGCTTATGATGCTTGATTAACTAATCAACTTAATATTTTTAAATTTCATAAAATTAAAGTAAAATAATGTTAAAATTAATACAATTTTACGTTTATCTTATTATTATTATTATATGTATTAAAACTCATGAAAAGGAATAGTGTAATTTATGATGTTTTGAGATTTGACCTAATAGAATTTTTGGGTTTTAAAGTTTTCCCACAAACGAAATAATCAAAAAGGAATTGGTATGAAACATCTTTCATAATGCCAGAAGAGAAAATATCATCATCAACTTTATTTTTATTTGCTTCTTCTAGTTTTAAGAAAAAGAAGAAAAAACCATTATTGTGTTATCTACTGTTGAGAACACGATTTCATTTTCATTATATAATTTACTTGTAAACTCTTAAAACATGATTGATGACCACTTGATTATTTCAACTTCTTAAAATGCAGGCTACCAAGAAATTGATTATTAAAGGAAGGGCTTTACAAAAGCTAAGGTTTTCAACAAGAATTGCCTAAATGATCTCAAATGTTTGTGAATTTGGCAACGGATTCGTCAAAAAACTCCCTTCTCAGTACTTTTTGGACGATAGAACTGCTATTTTAATTCCGTATGAAAAAACGATTTGTTGTTTAGCAGTCTACTTCGCCGCAATGAGCGCGGGATTAACACTAGTTAATATTAAGATAAAGTTCTTTTATTTTATCTTTTCAGATTTTACATATTAATGAGATTTTTCAGTAATCGTGTATGTTTTTTCTGAATGACCAACTAAACTGCTAGGTACTCTCAGTGACGGACCCAGAATTTTATTTCATGGGGAGGGGCGAAAATTTTTTATGGTCATTTAAAAATCTAGCTTAATAATTTTTTTCTCTTTTGGTATAATATAGTCAGGTCGAATCGGGTCGGGTCATGTTAAAATAAGACAAATAAACTAAATTTCATATGTAAAAACATAATAAAAATACAATATATATAAAGTTGTTCTTATGCATAGCAAAATAGATGGGTTGGGTTGGGTTGAGTTAGGTAAAAAATCAAAACGGGTGCGGGTTAGGATGAGTTTTAAGCAAAGTCAGTTTGAGTTTATATGAGTCATTTTAAAAAAATCAATTTTTTTCAACTTAAAGTGAATTGTAACTAAACAAATAGTTTAATTGAATAATTTTTACTTATTTTCTCATCAAATTTATTATTGATAATTTTGTCCGTCTGAATCCATTATATTCACATAATTTTTAAGTTATCTATCTTGACCTGTATTTTGTTAAGGTGTTACCATCTCAACCCATTGTATGTTATAGTTTTGTCCATTTCTATCTAAAATACAATATTTGTTTAATCAATATATGCATTTATCTTGTTATGAGTTAAAATTCTCAAACCTAGTTGATCTCTACTTGGTTTTTATTTTTTAAAATCTGTCCCAAACAATATATATGGAGACTTTTTAGGTAACTCATTTTTCAAAAAAACAAGTATAACTATCACTTAAATTCGCATCATAAGTCCAATTATGCAAATTTAAGATGGCGATTGCAAAATATTAAGATGGTCGGTCAGAATTTTAATATACATATACCATTGGAAATTTTCTTTTTCTAAAGAGGGCGGCTGCCCCCTTGCCAAAGGGTGGGTACGCCACTAGGTACTCCGTATGCGACCCAAATGACTAAAGGATACTCGAGTTGTCTACTAGTTTAAAAGAAGTGCGTCCTAATCCACCAACCAACAGTCCTAAAAAAACCCGACCTAAACACACGTTAAAAAAAAATGACGTAGTCGTGTATGTTTTGAGAAGAAGCTTTCTCACAAAATATATATGAGCATTTCTGTTCTCCATTAATTCATGCGATGATCTCATCTCCCCTTCAAGGTTTTGCTTTCTGCCCTTCCTCCACGCAATTATTCTTTTTTATTGCCAATCAAATCATCATTCTAATTCGATCTCAACAGTTCACCTTTTTTTTTTTAGTATGCTGGATTTCATTTTTAGCGCAAATACGTTTTTCATGACGAATATTTGACAAAATCGCATCGATTTCCGTTTCAAAATCTCCATTTACGTCTGCTTCTTCTTCAACTTGTGCTTGCAGATACCAAATCGAATCAGTTTCTTCAATCTCCAGAAGCTACCTATGAAGATTTCGAATTCACAGTCGAATAATATCAAAGGATCATTCACCACCTCACAGGTATATATAAGCAAACTCCGTTGTTGATCGATCACATGTTTAATAATCGATGCTTCATGGAAGTGATGAAATCTTTGCTGGTATGTTGTTTGTTTTAATGATGAAATTACATACAGGTGACGGAGGAACTCAAGGAACTCCTGTCAATGGCCATTCCGATCACGGCGGCGAACTGTCTCGTTTTTCTCCGAGCGGTTGTTTCCGTGTTGTTTCTCGGCAGGCTCGGGAGCTTAGAGTTAGCCGGCGGTTCGCTGTCGTTAGGTTTCACCAACATCACCGGCTACTCGGTGCTCGTTGGGCTTGCGTCGGGGCTAGAACCGGTGTGCAGCCAGGCGTATGGTAGCAACGGGAGCAACAAGTGGGAGCTATTGTCTGCATCTCTCCTCCGTATGATCTTCATCCTCCTGATGGCGATCATACCGATCAGCTTCCTATGGCTAAACCTCGAGCCAATCATGCTGTTCATGGGACAGGACGCAGCGATCACCTCAACAGCCGCGACGTACTGCATCTATTCTCTTCCTGATTTGCTAACAAACTGTCTGTTACAGCCGTTACGAGTTTATCTACGGTCACAGGCGGTGACGAAACCGGTGATGTGGTGCAGTTTGATAGCAGTTGCGTTTCACGTGCCGTTGAACTACGTGTTGGTGGTGGTGCTAGGGTTGGGTGTGGGCGGGGTGGCGATGGCCTCGGTGCTAACGAACCTGCATATGGTGGTGTTGATGATAGGGTACGTGTGGGTGTACGGTAAGTGGAGGTGGACGTGGAGGTGGACGGATGGGATTGGGCTGGGGGCGTTGGCGAGATTGTCAGTGACGAGCTGTATGGGAATATGTCTGGAGTGGTGGTGGTATGAAATCGTGACCGTTCTTGCTGGATATCTGGCGAATCCACGGCTGGCGGTGGCTGGGACTGGGATACTGATACAGACAACTAGTATGATGTACACGGTTCCCATGGCATTGGCTGGGTGTGTGTCTGCACGAGTAAGTTTCTTTCTCACTTGCGAATCTTTCTATTCCATCATCATTTTTATTCTCACGAATATTTTATTTTTATTATTATTATTATCTTTTTAAGTTGCAAGACATGATCAAAACAACACACAACGTGTCAGAAATATTTTACAATTGTAGTCAAGTCATGTATTTTTTTTCTTTTTCTTTTTTTGTTTTGAACGGCGAAGGTGTCAATAGTGTAAACTCACTGTTTCCATGTTATGTCACCAACGTCTATTTACCTGGACCTTCCATTAGCCATCACAACTACCCCAGGAGGAAACCCCACTGGAAAAAACCCCCTGATCCCTCTCAGACCTTTATTTCGCTGCGGGAGGATTTTGAATCCAAGACCTTTTATTTGGAAGAATCCTGAGGTATCATTGAGACAATGTCTCATTGGTATGTATTTTTTTCTATAATCTAATTATATAGTACATAAAAAAGGTTAATAATATTTATAATATATATATGTGTGTGTGTGTGGAGGAAAAAAGTTTATAATAGAAAGGTTTTTTTATCATGCAAATTGAATGAAATAGTGATGTTGATATCAACTAACATTTGTGTCATTATCACATCTAACATTTACGTGATTATTGTGTTGAATTAAAATCATATTTTTTGATTTTGTTTGACATAGAAAACAATTTGCAAAATTTGTTTAGAATAAAAACAACTTGCCTGATTTATACATATTGAGTGAAATCACACAAATTTACTTGATAATCACGTAAATGTAACAAAAAGTGAAATATACGCAAATATTTTTTACCTTTTTGTATGATACCCGGTCCTTATATACATAAACACCAAAAAGATCAATATCGTTTAACGGTATATTATGACTTTTCTTATGAAGCAAAATTTGCTCCAGGCATGGGCGGTTCGGGAGAGGGGCAAACCTGACCTTCGTCTCGGGCCTATTTTTTCAGGGGGGCACAAAATTATTGTTATATACGTATATATAGAGATTTATTCAAAGGGGAACCAACAAATTATAAAACTAAAAAGAACCGTTTATTAACACATGATTTAAGGTATACAAAAAATAATTTCCTTTAATGTAAAAGAAGTTACTTTCATGCCCTTTAAATAAGGAGTGCGCATATGTTCGCTTAACGTTTTATTTGGTTTAATCAGTTTTGTTTCTTCCTTATCCGAAAACCGAACCGAATTCGAAAGGTGGTTCGGTTAAAACCAAACAAACCGATTAAAAACCAAATAAACTGGTTAAAAACGAATAAACCAATCTGAATAAACCAAATCAATTGAATAAACTGACTAAAAACTAAATAAAACTGTTAAAGCCCATATAAATTGATACGAATAAACCGAATTCAACTTTACATATTATTAATAAGATGATAAATTTAAATTTGAATTTGGTTTAATCGGTTAACCGAACAAACCGGATTAAAAAAAAAATTGAAATCTATAACCGAACCGAAGTCCAAAATTCGGATACGGTTGGGAAACAAACCAAAAACCTTAATTCGGAATTCGGATACAGTTAGTAACCAAACCGAAAATTGAATTCATAATTTGTTATAGTTTTTTTTAGTTATAAATACAGTTTGGTTTTCGTTTTTTTGAACGCTCTATTTTAATATTTGAATTATCTAAAGAACTTTTTTTTTCCTGACTCGTTTTGAGCATCTCATTTCTTAGCGCCGCCCCTTACTCGGGTTAAACCAAATAGTATTATGGCCGTAGATGAGTAGGCTCACAAAGTTGTATATATATATATATATATATATATATATATATATATATATATAGGGAAGTGTTCAAATAATAACTCACTCTTAAAGCAATAACCCAGATAACTTTGCCAAAATGAAGCCAAATCTTGAATTTTTTTTTGACCATCACTGTAACACAATTAGAACACCATGTTCTTTTATGAGTTTGTGAAAATTCATCACCGTTTAAGAGATATCATCGTTGTAAGTTTTTGATTTACAACACTTTAACTGTTTTAGGCCCAAAACTTACAACGATGATATCTCTTAAACGGTGATGAATTTTCGCAAACTCATAAAAGAACATAGTGTTTTAATTGTGTTACAATGATGTTCAAAAAAATTCAAAATTTGGCTTCATCTTGGCAAAGTTATCTGGGTTGTTGCTTTAAAATGGGTTATTATTTGAGCACAATTATATATATATATATATATATATATATATATAGGATTTGAATCATTTGAAAACTCGATCTTAAAGAGAAAACCCTATCTCAACCGTTAGATCAACATTTTTTTCTTTCTAATTTTTTAATCTGAAAAGGGCATAATAGTCTTTTAACCACTCACCCATATATATAATAATTTATCTTTTTCTCTCTCATTTAAAATCACTCATATATATAATAATTTATTAATATCAAATTTCTCTCTCATCTATCTCTTCTCTCTCCATCCATTTAAAAAAATATTTTTTAAAATTTCAAAACAACAACAAAAATGTATATTTTATTATACAAAATAAAAAAACATATTTTTTACAAGAAAATATAAAAAATTACACATGCGTATAAATAAAAATGTACAAGATTTAATATACAAAGTACACTTTATTCAAAATACTACACATGTGTATATTTTATATATTTAATATTTATAAAATATTACAACTACACATGTGTAGTTTTTGGTTAATTTTGATGTTTTTTTATAAATTTACACATGTGTAATTTTTTGTTTTATATGTAAAATACGCATGTGTAATATTTATTACGGTTGAGAATATGTAATTTTTGTGTTTGTGTGGTGAAATTTTTGTTTGATACACCTATGTATATTTTTTGTTTTTTTTTAAAAAAATTGTTTTTTTTATAAAAAAATTACTTTTAAAAAAAATTACTTTAAAAAAATTACTTTAAAAAAAATTATTTTTTTTTATGTCAGATTCTCTCTACTCTTTCTAATTTCTCTCTCTATCAGATTCTCTCTCCTCTCTCTATCAGATTATCTCTCCTCTCTCCTCTTTTCTCTCTCCTCTCTCATCACAATAGTCATTTATACCCCTTAAAGTCAAAAACCCCATTAAAATATTTAACTTTAATTATAGACCACATGTTTTTTCTGTTTAATTAATTAAAAATTAAAATACGTTTGATCTAACGGTTCAGAGAGGGTTTTCTCTTTTAGATCGGGTTTCCAAAGGATTCAAACCCTATATATATATATATACATATATATATATATATATATATATATATATTTTAAAGGATGTGTGAATCTTAGAATTTGATTTGTCATTTAACAATTTGATTTGTGTACGGAAAAACATTTCTAGCCATACGTGAATCTAAAAGTCATTGCATATCTCATTGAGTGTGTTATTTAATATGTAGACATCAGTG
Organism: Mikania micrantha; assembly: GCA_009363875.1. Lineage (NCBI taxonomy): Eukaryota > Viridiplantae > Streptophyta > Magnoliopsida > Asterales > Asteraceae > Mikania > Mikania micrantha. The sequence goes on from CM018697.1 coordinate 84,768,920, forward strand.
GACGTTTTTATAGACACACACGCACAAATTATTTAATTAATTTGATAGAAGAGTAAAATTAGACACGAATCCTATAATAGAATCCCATGTATGAAATTGTTTAAGGTGAACATATCGTACAAAAGACAGACACTCTCATTATTTACTTTGAATATCTGATATCTCAAATTTCAAAATTTTGTTGTAGCCTTTAACTTTTTAATTTGCACTCTCTACAAACACATAGTTAATTTCCTTCTTTATTAAGTTTGTTTTAATGTTGGATGTAATCATATAAATAGCTCTTGATTTTAGTTAATTGATATATAACTATTTGGAGTCACATTTTTTGAATCAAGGAAAAAAATGGTTTATATTAAATTTGATTTTTTTTTATTGATTTATCAAATTTAATACGAATCAATATGAACAACTTATGTTTTTTTTTCTTGATTTAAAATAGGTGATTAAAAATAAGATTAACTCTACAAAATTAAGTTATCATGGCATACAATTCTTTTAGAATTTGTTAATTTTAAAAATGTAATAAAAAAAGTCTATGAATGATGTTATTATCATATATATTTGATACAATACTACATACTAAACGAAAGTGATTCTTTTTCTAGATTTTAAAATATTAAATAACAAAGGTGGTGAAGATTTATATAGATGGGTATATGCTTTCTTTTCATGAAAATAAATATATGCATTTCAAATAATGACTCCTAATGATTACAATGGATATTGCGTTTCTATTTGGAGCTATCCTACTCGTAAAGAAAAAAAAAGTTTTTTTGTTTTTCATATGATGCGGATGTAAATGGTATTACTAAACTTTTTATTCTGCTTTTTCAAAGTTTGCAAGTGTTTTGTCATTTATTGGGTGAAATAAATATTTACTAAAATTATATATTCAATTTATATAAAATATAATCAGGTTATTGTTATGTATAATCAGTTATAGTATTAGTTGGTTTTAACTATGAGCCTTATCTTGCGTAACCATCTCACTTTTCTCTCTCTAATATGGTATGGTGTTATTTAATAGACTCTTAATAATTTAACCGGTCAAATATTGGACTTTTTAATAGCCTTTTAACAATACAAAAAGCGTTTTAATAATTAAAGCTAAAAACACACACTGAATCATTCAGACATCTTATTAAAATCTCACAAGTGTTACGTACAAGTTGCTTATGCACTTATCATGATTTTAGTATTTCTTTACTTAAATGTGATTAACTCTGTATTATGTATATTTAATTTATATATTTCCAATAATTTTAAGGTGGGAAATGAGCTCGGAGCTGGGAGACCAAACAAGGCAAAACTTGCTGCACTTGTCGCCTTGGCATGTGCTTTTGTAGTCGGTGTCATGAATGTCATTTGGACCATAATCTTTAGGGACAGATGGAGTGCACTATTTACTCATGACCACATGCTTCAGTCACTCGTTTCATCGGTCATGCCCATCATGGGTCTATGTGAGCTCGGCAACTGCCCCCAAACCACTGGTTGTGGGATCCTACGTGGGACCGCTAGACCTGCTGTTGGTGCTCGTATCAACCTTGGCTCCTTTTACTTTGTGGGCACCCCAGTGGCCGTGGGCTTAGCTTTTTTCCTCAACGTCGGGTTCAGTGGCTTGTGGATCGGTCTATTGTCGGCTCAATTGGCGTGTGTGGTTTCGGTTTTGCATTCAGTTCTTCTAAAAACCGATTGGGAAGGTGAGGCCTTAAGAGCGGAAAAACTAACGAGTTCATCAAGTGTGTTGGAGATGGTCACAGAGTATAATACTGATCCCTGTGATCAAGAAAAAGGGTTGTTGATCGATTGACGAATTGCGCAAACTCGATTGCCATAGATTTAGATTTTTTTGGTAACTTAAAGCGACGTTGAATCGTTATTCTAGCATGCTTTTGAATTTCAATGTATGTTTTTGGATCAATGAGAAGAGATTGTGCCATCTCAATTGATTCGAGCATTGATTAATTGATCTTTTAATGTTATTTCAACTAAATAAGCCTATTAAAATAATAGTGGCTGTCCAAAAAATAAATAAATAAAATACTAGGGAATAACGAATACAAAAAATAATATTCAAGATAAAAGCGAAATGAGAATAAGATGCTTTAAAGTTTTTAACACAACAAAAAGTTGTACGATTGGCACAATTAAATAGGGTTCAATTAAGTCACAAGTTCATTATCAACAAGAAAATCATTTGAATTCAGTTTCATTTGATTCGGCTCGAGCTCGATCTATTTGAGTAGTTCCTCGAGTGCTAGAATACTCAACTCGTGAAACTTGTGAGCATTGTCAAGCTTGTGTTGTTTCATGCTTTTGCCCTTTTATGTATTGTGCTAATTTAGAAGCAATTGTTTCTAAAGAAATTCGAACCAATACCTTTTATAAAAAAGTCAAGATAGTATCATCAGGCTAGAAATTCTTTGATATTTCTACCTCGAGTTTTAAACTTTGAGACTGATAAACAAGTGCAATATATTGAACACTTACAAGAGATTCTGCAATAGGAGCTATTGGAGGACACCCGTATCCGATGTAGACTCGTGTTAAAATTAAATTACATGTGTAATATTACACATATGGATTTGATGAGTGACACATGTCTTGTAGGGGGTACAAACGAATATCTTCCATTATGATTTATGGAAGTGGAATTCTAATCCCACTATGCTTTTGTTTTTTTTTTTTTTAAAAAAAAGATTAATTATTAGTTAATGTGGCATCGAATATGATAGATTAATCCCAATTGCTTTCAATATTGTACTAACAAAATCCTTCCTTTTCATTCTAGAAACAATAATTTAATTCCAACATGTATAATAAGTAAATAATGGTTATATATTATTAGAAAATTAGATTTTAGTAATCGAAATTATAAATTATTATCAATAATAACACTCTTTTACTTTTGCTATCAAAAGGAATCTCACTGGACATAATTTTAATAAATTCGACTTGATTCTACTCTTTTTCGCATGTATTTATAGACTACGAGCTAAATAAAGACATATATCAAATATTTCTTAGCAAGTGAAATCGTAAAAATCTACCTATACTAGTAAATAAAGGTTTTTATTGTCACATGACATGTTTATATGCACCTCAACCTTTATTTCTTGTATCTCTCTCCAATTAAATACATCTAATATTAAATAATAACATTAAATCTTAAATATACTTTTTATACATTTTTAAAATAAAAATAATTTTTAGTGCATTAAAATATATTAATATGAAAAACACTTTTTTTTAAAAAAAATTATTATAAATTATAAAAAAATTTAAAAACAATTATTTGAAACACAATATCTAGAGAAAAACAAACTATGAACAAAAGTTAGTGTTTAAAAAAATATATTATTATTTTAATACTTAAAATATTAAATCATATGAAATTGTAATTGTATTTTATATTAAAAACCCTCTTATATAATCTAAATTTTGATTGATAATTATTCGTTATATTTCCTTATTTAATCCATGTAATACAAAGGCTACTAACCTAGTTAGATATAAATATATGATTGTTTTGCAAATACAATTGCTCTTAACAACGAAAATGACAGTAAAAAATATCATAGGTTAAATAATTTGTATAAATTATTGATGGTCATGTATTATTAATTTATTATTAAAATTTAATTTTTCTAAATTATTCGAAAAGATATTTAAAAGGTTTGAGTTGAGAGGGAAAGTAGGTGTTGTAGAACGTGGAAAGGGCAGTGCTGGGTTTAATAAGTTAATAGAATGGTCCGCATATATTCTACGCAATGTCCATATACTAAGCTTTTTCTTCCACTACTTCCTTTTTTATTTCAACATTATAATTTCTTTTTATATTTTATAAAAAAATGCATTGAATTAGCAAACGCATTTAGAGCCTTTGTGGCTACTTCGGTCACTAATCGTGGACGATTAGTGACTGACATAGGTCTGGTCTCTAATCCACGATTAGTGACCGACATGAGTCTGGTCTGTTCATAACATGATTGCCAAATTGACACCCAACTCTTTGTGAACTGACCATGAGATAGCAAGAGTACCAATCAACGAATAGTCGCATCTCCGACTCGTAGTAAAAATAATCAAATAGTTGTGTTTTCAACTTTGTAAAATGTGTTCAACGAGTGACGAATATGACCTTGGGGGCATTGTAACATGTCAATGTCCGAAAGAATATATGTAAGAAAACAAAAAATATCAAGAACCTTATGAAGGAAGCTATAGGGAACAACAATTAAGTACAAGGCAGGGCAATGGGGTATTAAAAAAAAACAAGAAAAAACATATTTCTAACGTGTATCATGGATCGTGTAATCAGTTACCTCGTAATCTTTTGTCGCGAGCAGAGAGGATATATATATGGTAAGTTTTACTTTAGTCTAATGTCTGATCTGAAGAAAATTGTCCAAAAATATCAGGACATGAATCCCACTTAGCTTGTTCTCGGGCCTCCCAATAACCCCCCGTATAGACGAAAGTATCACTTGCTTTATCCTTTGCAAACCACTGTGGTTTCCAACCTCGTTCTTGCATTTTCCTAGCCTGAATTGCATTAATATAACAGGGTATGACCAATTAAAATTGCATACTGTGAAAATAGGGTGTTCGTAAACCGTTTAAAACCGGTCAAAACAGCCGAAAACAAAGCACCTTGGCGATCGGCTGGTTTTAAATTTATGCAGTTCGTCTACAGTTCTGTTTTGGCAGTTTACTGATCTGGTAGATGATTTCAAGTTTGGAACATGCCGTGCAAACTGAACCAGCCATTTAGCATTTTTTATTTGTTTTCTATTCATTTTTGTATATGATATTATGTGTATATGTATTATTATATTCATGAGCTACTTTTAGCATTTCAATACTTTTAACACAACCTAAAGATTTTGAAAAAAATAAAAAACTTCTCAAACTGCCAAACTGTTAGAATCAGTCGATCTGGCTTAATCTAACCATCCCGGTTGTTCGTTTCAAGAACACGTATTTAGTGGTTCGGCCTAGGATTTGTCAGCACCGACCAAACTGGATCATGAATGCCGTGTTCAAGAAACAAATTTAATATAAATGCAACTTTTAAGCTCTGCAAATGTTTGTAGCAGCTTTGTATGAAGGTGTACCTGTCGCTGACGTTGCTCGAGTCTTAGCTTCTCTGCATTGGCCATTTCATACTCACCATTTTCTAAGCACCTTTGATCTGGTCTTAGCCTTGAATCGGTTGGTGGAAGCTTCTCCTGATTCAAATATATAGTACCAAATTATTGATTACAATCTTGAATAAAAGAAACATCATCTTTGCAAGCAGGTTCTACCTTTAGTCCAGGAAGAAGCTCATTTAGAGTAATAGCAAAGCGGCTTAGGTTATATCTTGTGGGAACCTTTGGCGGTTTGCTTCTTCTCCACAGCAACTGAGCATCTGAAAACGGGTCACCTTTTCCTTTTCCAGAACAGTCCCCGTTCACAAAATGCATGCTTTCGTCCCATTTGCCAATTAATGTTGCTGCAGTTTTTCCACTCCTATCTTGAACAACACCTTGTACCTAAATCAAACTCAATTAAATAATGAAATAGCATAACCAATAAGAGAAACGATTTCAACCAAGTTGAAAACAATTTTCTATATTAACTGAGAACAGGCAATAAGATAAAAATGGCAGTCTAGAAGAGTGAAACTTGAAATAATGACAGAAAACAAACCTGATGTGGGTTCCGCTCTATGATAGACTGCTCCTTGAATTTCAGCTTGCATGAATAATTTTGGTTCCCTTGGATACGCATAGTGCCATAATGGTCACAATACAGTTTACCCAAAATAAGGTTGTATATGGACGTTGTAACCTGAAACAAGATACAACATGACATGAATCTTGCATACAATTAGAAGCTCAGCAAACGTTAAGCAATACCTTACTCCACTGAAAAATTTCTCCATCATCAAATTTCAAAGTTAAGACCCCAACAGGGTCAACCTGAATTGAACGACCCCAAAATTTGCTTTTCAAGTTACTGTCTCCCCAAAATTTCCATCCTGTACCCTCACAGTGACATGCTACAATCATTGGGTGATGACTGACCTGTTGCAACAGCAAAACAAGTAATTAAAAAGTTGGAAAGAATATTACACACTAATGAGTTAAAAATCTGAGCCAATGAAACAATGATATGGAAGATAATAATTGGTGGTCCTTGGAAGATGTAAACCTTCTCAGAGAAAAACCGAAGGCCTTTATCTGGATAGTCTGCCTCATAAGTCTCTCCTAGCAACGGATTGAATGGTTTGCAGTTTCTTCCTTCAGTGGAAGCATATCCAGATACTGCAAATGCAGCCACGTTCAAAATCCGCATAAGGCTGTTACCCTAAAACGATTTGAATATTTGATAGTAAATTGGTGAGACCCAAGTGAAAGAAGTCTGTAGCAGAGGCATTTAAGCAGATAATAAGGTGACTAAGCAAAAACAAAGAGATTTTCAATTGATTATGAGGGAACAAAAAACACGGATAACATATTTTATATAAAGCAACTTCAGAGAGTTTGATGGATTTAGAATATTTCCTATTTTTTAACATTTAATGATATTCGACTTAAAAGCTCACCTCATGGTAGCCATTTTTGGTTTCATTTATTAACCTACCTCATATATATTTGGTATAATCCTACGAATCGTGTGTTAGTACATACTTGGTAGTTGACACAGATATAGTTCAACAGAGTTCAGATGTATTCCAGCTAGATAACGTACAGTCTCTCAACACCCATAAAGTGGAAGACTGAAGTGGCATGCATGCACACTCATTTTAGTATTCATCTTTAGTATTATTTAGCTGTTAATAGTGATTTTCACATGATAAAAAAAAAACAAATTTTATGGTAAAATCCAATCACTTATTTGGTTAATACCATCCCCATCATGATAACCAATCATTTATGTATTCTCAACACTCTACAACATTCAAACCAATGCCTACAAATCTAGTCCGATGATCCATAATTTAGTATATAGCAACTATAATGATTCTAATACTGTTATTATCGGATTTCCATAGTTATACACTGATTTATACATATCAGGCAACTTATACATATCAATGCTGTAGCAACTTACATATATGAAAGCTGTAAAACTAAGTACGGCTATTATAGATTCATAATAAGTGCTGTTCAAAAAAATTAATAATAAAAAGTAAATACAAACTGACCCTTTTGCCCCATTCATATGCACGATCAAGAAGATAAGAGTACTCCAAATCTTCAAAACATTTTTGCAGAGAAGATATAGGTTCATTGAAATATACAGGAAGACATACTTTGGTGAGATCTTTTCCAATATTATCTTTGATCATTGACCAAAGACTTACCCCCTTCTCTTTTTCAACAGGATCTGGCAACTTCTTTCGTCTTTTAACATGAGGAAAATTGGTACCAACTGAACTAACATAATCATCAATTTCTGGTTTGTTAAATTGAAGGTCTTCATCATCAGATGTAAAAGATAATGACCTCATGTCAGATCCACAGCTTTTAAAAGAACTCTGAGACAAAAAATCCCGCGTGTCAAAGAAGGCATTATCTTCATCATCTGACTCTTCTTCTGCAACATCTCCCCGTTCATTATCATCCTCAGATTCACTTGGACTTGCTTCAAACAAATAACATCAAATATAAATAAAAGAAAGGCAGTAAAGCAAGTCAAATATTCTTCATATTCTTCAATTATACAGAAAGTGATTGATTTTCCATACCATCTTAACCTACATGTGTTCAAAGAAATTCTCCCAAGTTGCATTCCATCTCAAGTTATGAATGAGGATACAAAGCATAATAACACATCAAGGATCTAAAAGCGAAGAAGAAAGCCTAAAAGATAATACAAATTAACTTAAATAAAAAATCTTCAACCATCTATCATAGTTATCAAAGGCGCACAGGTGACGCACCACGTACCTGATGCGCCTCACTGAATAGGCGCACTCTCAAGCACTCGGGCATGTTTTCAGGCCAAAAATCATTTGAAAAGGTTTAAATATGTCTAAAACAATTACACTAGCCCTAAACAAGCTTAAAACATGCCTAAACACCCCTAAAATGGTATTTCATACTATGTGCCTCCCTTGAAAAAACTCAGTAGTTTTTAAGCGCCTTGTGCCTACACTCCAGGCGAGGCCTATGCAACTTGACATCTTTGCCTTCCATACACTTCCCATATTTTCTTTAGCTGATTCATTAGCATTTTACTTTTGTGGCATAAAACAAAATAACTTTTATGGAGTTTTAATCCTTTTTATTTAAAGTTTGTTCAGTGATATATTATTGTAAGTATGAAAATTTTTTTTGCTTAAATCCGCAATCAACGTCACAGATGAGAAAGTAAATAATACTATGACAAGTTACATGCTTGCCCTGAATTCTTATCATTTATAACTATTAACATAGTGGTCACTTCAGACTTCTAGCAAAACATATCCATATTGACACACATCCACAATGTGGGAATACTAGGTAGTAATGTAGCATGATGTCTTTTCAGACAACCTGTATAAACCATATGATCATCTATTCCTTGTAGGAAGAAAAAAAAAACTTAGAAATTAGTAGCATGAAAAAGAAATCAGTTAGTCTCAAATAGAAACAATTTGCAAGCATACCACTATATTTCTCTTGCCTTGCCCTTGAAGTTTCCCCAACTTCCTTTGATTGCCTTTGGCTCTCATCTACTACTGTGTTCTCAAGGTCAACCTTTTCAGTCTACAAGCAACAGAAAATATATTACGAAAACTTAGAAAAGAATAATAGAACTGGTAGTCTCAACATCATGCATCATACAGTAATGTATAAAGTTTAGATACAATGTTTGTTCTAAGAAAGACACTATCAATATTAAGAAAGATATTATCAGTATTGAGAAGGTGGTAAGTAATTTGTTCATTACATGTAAACACATTTCAGCTCATGTCACCAGGCAGACTGGTAAATCAGGTCGTTTTGGGTTGACAAGACCATCCATATTATCTCCTCACTTACATGTCCACCCATTCTTGACCCATTGGGTTGATTAGCTTGAATTCCTTGGTCTCAAAATTTTGGAATGCCAAAACAAACACAACTGAATTCAAGTGTGGCCCGCTGAACAATGAACCAAACCAATTTCATCCATACGTACACACACACGCATACACACATTCATATATGTATGTGTATGGAGAGATATGCGCATATAAATGTATGTCTGTGCTTGTATGCTGAATACTTTGTATATCACATACATCTGTGCGCGCGTGTGTGTACATTTTTTCCCATTTCAACATTTGCAAATTGCAATAGCAAATAAATTCAATAAAATATTCAATCTCTTCAACAGTCACAAATTTCAACGTGTTGGCTACATAGTAGTGCGCAGTAAATTTAAGATGAAATATTATCAATTTAACTTAAATAACTTTAGATTAACTTCGATAGTTTTCTAGCCTTTATAAGGTTTTATTATTTTTTATTTTCAAAATGATCACACATAATAAACAGAAAACAGTACAATAGGAGAATTTCAATTTAGCAGGTTGGCCCAAACCCAACCAATTTTTTTGTAACACATTTTTGACACAAATTAGATTTGTTCAATTTCATGATTAAAAAAAAAAAAGGGGGAACGGTTTTTTCGAGCCGAGGGTCTCTTTAGAAGCAGCCTCTCTACCACATCTGGGGTAGGGGTAAGGTTTGTTTTCGTCTCACCCTCCCCAGACCCCACACAGTGGGAATATACTGGGTATGTTTGTTTGTTTGTTTGTTTGTTTCATGTAATGTCAACTGTCAAGAATTTCCAATTTGCCATCCTAAACTAGCAAGCTAAAATTACACCAAACTACCAAAGAATTTCATCATACATGCATTAATCAATATAAATCTACATAAAGCAAAAATTATAACCCGCGCCTGTGCTGAAAATTAGTTACGCATGTAATTAGTGAAGACGAAGAGTGCAAAACATAAATAAGAAGAAACTCGAGTAAAACCCAAATTTGAGAAGGATGAGTTATTAATGAATACAAGACATCACATCTACCTCTAGCATACGCAATGTGTCCATGAGAAGCAAATGCTTCTGCTTAAGAAGCACTAATTGATCTTGCAATGCTGCAAACTCACTCCTCATGATATTTTCACTATCCTGAATTGTTGCTTCACTTACACCTTCTTCCAATAATCGTCGCCTCAACTTTTCTGTTGATACAGCAATGCCACCTAGAGGAGCCATTAATTCGCTGTTAGACATTCGGGGGAACATGCCCTTCACTGCCTGTAAAGCTTCCATCCAAGCAATCCGATCATCCCTGGTGTCTGCCCTCATATGCATCCTTTTTGTTCCAGTAAAAACGGAAAATCGTTTGTCATCTGACCTGCTTTCACGAATAGACGAAACCTAGAAAATATAACAGTAAACAATCTCATAATGTGCGGTAAAAAGTAACAAAGAAAAAGACCTCTATAGCACAGAGTGTGTACTAATCCTAAATAAACACATGCTCATTAGCCCATATATAAAAAAAACAATGGTTTCATAGTTTCAACCAACAAAATATCAATGAAAACTGCAGAGTTAAAAGAGCCAAAATAGTATCAGTCAAGCTGGTGAAAAATTCATACCAAATCCCAAAACAAATATACATAATAAATTGGCCGAAAGCCCTGTTGATAACAGGTTCAAGGAAACCAGATGAACTATTTTCAGAACGATCAGAATGTTCTGATATTACCATCAATGCTCAATCAAAACACACATATCGGTTCTCAAATTACGACCAATATATTGGAATCGCAATAAATTATGATCGCTCGAATTAAACGAATACTTTAAAAAAGATACTGAATTCACCTTGAGATGAACTTCACCAACGGGCTTGGGATGAGAACTGGTAACATGAGAGATAGAATTCTGGTGACGAGACAACCGGCGAAAGGACTCATCGCCGATGACTCTTGCCCCTTTCTCCGTCTCTTTACTGACAACAATCTTATCAGGCCCATGAATCTTATAATACGAAAGCACTCCATCTTGCAACACAAACCATCTAGGTCGCCATCCTTTACCATAATTAACCCACTTATGCAAAATCCCTGATATCCCATTCCCAACGATATCATTGATCTTCACATCTCTCTGATCTCCAATTGTCAACCTCATCATCGATTGCTGTGCAATTTCTGATACCGTATTAAATGCAACGCTGTGGTTGGGATGAACGCGCTTTGAAAATTCCAGTCCCACGGCGGCAGTGGATGGCGGAGTCGCCGGCATCGAATTGTTATGATCGGCAGCAACACAGCAAAAAGGGCGCATATATATACAAATGCACGCTGTAAATTAGAATAAAAACTTACAACTAGATGTGGCAGTGGTCATAACCGCGGTTCGGCAGCGGGAAAAAAGAGTAATCAGTCACAATCGTAAATAATTCAATAGTGGTCCAGCGGCCGGAAAAAAAGAGCAATCCGTCACGATCGTAAATGCCGATGTGGTGTTAATTTAGGGGAAATTGAGGAAGGCGAGAATGACGGGGGAAGATGAAGAGGTAGCCGGCGGATTGGAAATGAATATGTCCGGTGGTGTCAGGTGGTGGCGATCGAGACTTAAAGGAAGCAACGAACATGCGTGTATTCACTTCGACGGCAATGTTTTCCGGCGAACAAGTTTCCAGCTCCGGCTAGGGTTAAATCTGAAATGTGATTGGATTTGTGTAATTCTATTAATTAGTTTTAGGGGTGTTGGGCATGTCAGAATTATGATGATGAGTTTAAAATATTTGCCTGGGTCGTTAGATTCAGTGTTACCTTATTAATTACATTAAATTAAATTAAATTAAATGCCTTATACTTCAAACTTATTTTTAACTGATTAGTTTTTTTTTTTAACGGCATTTGATCTCAATGTGTGAACTACTGATTTTCAGGCTACGTCACTAAGGTCTAGTTACCATAACCTCCGTTGAGACCCCACCACCACCCCAGGAGGAAACCGCACCGGAAAACCTCCTGACCTCCCAAGGACCCCTATTTCACCTTGGGAGGTGTTTGAACCCGTGACTTCTCACAGGGAAGCCAAGGGGGTAACCATTAGGCTAGAAGCCCTTGGTTTTTTAACTGATTAGTTGACACGTATTTATCCCACTCAGTTTTACCGGCCTTCCATCGTCGTGTCATTGGGTGTTTGCTTAGATCGGGTTTTCCCCGAGAATTGGTGGCTAGTGGTCTAGGGGCTCCGTCCGTCTGTACTAGTGGCCAGCTTGGACATCCTTTAGCCATTGGGGTCCGTGTACGAAGTACCTAGCAGTTGATTAGTTGGCCGTTCAAAAAAAAATTGGCATGTCTTTATAACTTTTTTTTGAACGGTAAAGACCCATTTATTTTTTAATAAGAAGTTACAGCCTAGCAAGAAACTAGACTATATTACAGACACCACACGTCTTTATAACTAAAAACCGAAAAAAACGAACATAATGAATAACCGCAAAAACCGAACCAAAAAAAATTCGAAACCGAATTTTTTGGTTTGGTTTTTCGTATTCCAAAAACCAAACCGAGCTGATTTTTAATCTTTTTTAAAAATTAATATGTATGTTGTTATTTTTACTTATTTAATATGATAAAAACACACACAAAGTCTACCATTAGAATGATAAAAGATTTGAATTAGATAAACTCTAACATTTAAAAGATAATAAAGATCAGAATATTGTGATTAATTTATGAATTTTTCATTGTTAATCATGTTTATATTTTCAATATTGAGTGTAACAGAAAGAGAACAAACAAAAACAAAAAAAAATGTAAAAAAAAGAAAACCAATTGGTTCATAATAACTAAACACAGACTATATTTGTTTCGGTGTTGGTTTCGGTTTTACCAAAAAACAAAACCAAACCAAGCACACCTCTAACTCATATCATCTATATCTCACCAGTAGGTAATCAATAGTGGAAAAACCAACTGTTCATCTAAAGCTATTGTTTAGAGTAAAACTCGAACTTAAATCTTCGGTAAAAAATCAAAAGGATACTACTAATCGAACCCCTGCTTTTTAATTCAATAAGACTAAATCTTTAAATTTCATAGATATATATGGAATTGCAATTAGACATACGTGTTCCAACATGCCAAACCTTGAACACGTGTCAATGTATATGTTCTTGCACCTTTTAGTAAAACAAAATCTAAATTTTCATGTAATTGAAACGTGAAAAAATTGACGTTGAATGCGTACACGGTTTAAAAAATATGTGCATAAGTTATTAAATGATTTATGAATTACTACACGTTATTTCGTTATGAAAGAAACTTACATCAAAATATAGAAGAAAAAAATAGGCATATTGTAAAACTTTATACCGAATTTTGTACACATGGTTGGATAATAAAAGTTATAAAAAACCAAAAAAAACTTGCGATCATAAATGAAGAAAATAAAAAAGAATAATACTCATGAGCATGACGTTTTGTAGATTTATGATTGGCAAAAAGGAAAAGAAAAAATATAGGATTTGGTTTTAATAAGTTTTTGTGAAATTATAATGTAACATTCAAAATCAATGTAATCAATGCTAGTATCAAGACATGTGAGAATGCACGTCGTGTGGTGTATTAGGTCCAGTGTTTTCGGAGCAGCCTTTCTATCTTAATTGGGATAGAGGTAAGGTTTGTATCTATCCTTTCCCCCAGACCAACTGAAAGTGGGAATATACTAGGTAAGGTTGTTGTTTAGAAAACCGGACCGACTGGTCGGACCGGGGAACCGGTGGGTGGATCGGTCCGGTTAAGGGTTTTGAGCCGTTTTTGGGTGGACCGGCCGGTCGAACCGGCGAACCAACGGTCGGACCGGTGGTTGAACCGGTTTTTTTAGTTTTTTTTGATTTTATATATATATTTATAAAATGTTTATAAAATCATCCGGGTCGGACCTCTGACCAGTAATGTCGCCGTATCAGTCTTCAAGGTCCTGCCGATCACCTAGTCCTGCTAAGATCACCACAAAGCACACCGTTAGCCTCACCACAGGAGGTGCCTCCCGTGGTCGCGACTCCGGCGTGAGAGTAAGGACCGATTCTAGAAGAAGATAACGACTGAGTTGTGTAGTAAATATTGAGAGAGTGGAAGTGTAATGTCTTGTACCTGCTAAGTTCTTGAGTCCTCCTTTTATAATGCTTGTGGTCTAATCTTTCTCCTTAGTATCTTCCTCTTTTAGACCTTATCTTCTATTGGTTATATACACAAGTGTTGATTGTAGTGATATTTCCAGATTGGTGTTAATGTTTGACTTATTACCAAGTTGACTTGGTTTTGTCAAGAAGGAGGCCATGTTCTGCAGGGATACTTTTGCAGAGACTTGTACTAGAAAGGTTAGTTGTTGCTTTTCATGGAGAAAGGCCTTGCAGGCTTTCTCCATTTGTATGGTTCTTTCCTTTTATCCAGTAGTTATAATATATTCTTCAGGTTCTTCCTTGTGTTTGACGACCTGAACCGGATGTGGCCGTGCTTGGCTTTATCCGAGCTGGGAGTTAGCTGGGCTATCCCTTAGCTCGGCTAAAGGGATCTACTGACCCCCGTCATCAGCCCCCCAGTCAGGTGTCTCTTTTGGTCGTTCCAATGGGGATGCCTGACTCGCTTGCTCTTGTTTATATGACTTGCCTTCATTCTTCTAGATGTGTTTGCTTTCCCCTTTATCTCTCTCTTTTGTTTTTGTATTTTTATTTATTTATTTTATTATTTTTTTTTTATATATATATGTGTATATGTATATTATCGGCTTATACACATTTTTTGAAAAATAAAATAAAGATAGGACAATTAAAAAGAAAAGAAACCGCTCGTATGTGTGCTTTGGGGAGAGTGTCCTCGGTAAGCCCGCATGGGGCGGCCCACGTCTCGTCGTGGCTTTGCCATCACATCATCATAAATAAAATAGAGGCCAAAGCTATAACCGCCATTTTTCTCCATTTCTCGCCGGAAAAAGAAATCTTCGATCGGTCTTCCGGCTTTCGTCGTCGTCTTCGTAGGTTTCAGGTTAGTAAACTGGTTTTCCTTCTTTTCGTACCATTGTCTTCGCTATGTTGAGTCGTTGCGACATGAAAGATCGTCGTTCGGAATTGTCGAAAAAGGATTTTCGAGATTTTTGCGCACTGTATGATATTGGGCCGGAGTGGCGACCTGTGCTCCCGGCCAGGAACCAAACCATACTGGACTGTCCGTCTGGGTCTGTCGGATTGTACACCCGATTTTTTGATTTTGCAAATGTGCGTTTGCCCCTTTCGATTTTTTGTGTGAATGTGCTTGAATACTATCGATTGAACCCTTGTCAACTAGCCCCATATGGGTTCAACAAAGTGACTCATTTCGAGATGGCGTGTAAGGCCGTTGGAGCGGTTCCGACAGTTGCCCTGTTTCGATGTTTTTATCATTTAGCCAAGAATGGTGACTGGTTCTCCATTCAGCGGAGGAAGGATCCTTCCTGTCAACTCGTTTTTCCTTCTAACCCGGCCTTGAAGAACTGGAAGAACCGTTTCTTCTGGGTAACTTCCGCCATTCTTCCTTTTGCCCCTTTATTTCGCAACCCTCGTGATCCTTTGTTTGAATTAGAATTGCGCCATTCGTTGGTGAATTACATACATTATAAGTTGCTGGTGGCTAACAAGACGCACATTCGCGTTTTTTCCGGAAGAAGTACTCGTGCTAGCCGGATTGAGTGGGAAATGGTCAATGCCGGGTTCGGTGCCGGTGCTACGACGTGATGGGCGTGGTAGGTTGCCCTTTCATGGGTGTATTTATTTTGCATGATTGTCTTGTAAAAAACGTGGTGAATTGATACTTACAGTGGTTTTGTTGTTTTATCTTTTGCAGAAATGGGACTGTTGGATATCATGAAACTAGATACCAATTCGGATGTGGAAAGCTCGTCCCGAGCTCTGCTGGATGGAGAGGAAGATGTGGTAACTAGCCATCGTCGTGCTTGTTACACTGGCCAAGAGTACACCAGTGTGTTACCGGATGCAGGTGTGATGAGGACTGAGCTGCCATCATTTGATTTGCCCAAGATTAACCCGGTTTCAAAAAAGAAAAAGTCCCTACCGACCAAGACAATGTAACTTCCGCTGCACCTTCCAAAAGGATGAAAACCCGGGCTACCAAAGGGAAGTCACCCATTGTAGCCAGCGATGAGGGTCCGCATAGTGTGTCTTCCGGGAATACCGCTGAAAATACTCTGCACAGTGTCCCAGTCGCGGAACCTCTTTTGAGAAAACGAGTGCATCATCGGAGCATAACACCACTGTGGCAAAAAGCTTTTCTGCACAACCTTTCATTCCTTTATGGGATGTGTGTAATGGGGATATATATGACAACCCGAGAGTGTGCCGTGATGTGGCTACTGCATTACCAACTCCTGCACAAAAGTCTGCCGTCGCTCAATTGAGTAATACTGCTTTGACTGACGAACTATTGACCAGTTGGGTGCAATTGGGGTCGTTTGTGACTGAAAGTCTTAATCGCTGGTCTAGCTGTCATGATACGGCTAAGGAAAAAACTGCCGAGCTATTAAACCAATTGAACAAAAAGGATGAGCGTGTTGCTGTTTTGGAAGAACAGGTGAGTTGTCTAGATGAGGAGAAAAAACAGGTTGTGGTGAGTGCGGAGGTTTTGAAGGAGGGGGTGCGGGCTAAGGAGGTTGAATTGTGTAAGGCGAAGAAAGAATTGGAGAAGGAGGTGGAGACGTTGGAAAAGAACCGTGTGATGTTTGAGAAAGAGCAGGAGATGTTTAAAGCTGAGGAAACCAAGATGAAATCTTCCTTGGAGCGGCTGTCTCAGGATAACCAGTTGCTGAGTGCTCGAGTCGAGGAACTGTCTCAAGACCGGGAGTGGCTTATCGTCCAAGGCTTCAAGCACGTGGTGGACTTGTTGCACCGTAGTCCTGAGTACTTGGAGCCTCTTGCTGCCATTCAAAAAGCCTCTCACGCATATGGTATGTATTCTGGTATTCGTGCAGGTTACAAATATGCGGCTGCCGGTCGTGCCATGGATACCGTGGCCCACTTTGCTCCTGACTCAAAGGCCAAACTTCATCGAGCTGTGCATGCGTTTGAAGAGATGCAATTTCCTTTTTTGGACTTGGTTTCCAGGGATGGTGCGGTGCCTCTATCAATATTGAAGAGCTTGGTGCCACACAATGCTGAAACCGCTGTGGCTATTGGTGGTCAACTAAGTTCCAGCCAGCTGAGTATGATGACATCGCCCTCCTCCATGCTACCTCCTCGTTTCCCCCAAGGTACTAGCCATTCTTTGGATGCTGCCACTGCCATCCCTGAGTCACCGGCATCAGTCATGAAGGAATCTGCCGAGCCTGTGGAGAAGGCAACGTCCAAGTAGGAGACATGGTTGTGGATGATGTGTTTAAAAGACATTGTTGATTGTCTGTTATGTTTTGTGTGAACTTTTGTTTGGATGTTAGTTTTTCACGTTTTGAAGTCTTATGATGGAATGAAAACCATGCTTAACTTTTAGTATACTTGTGTGTTTGTTTGATTGTGAGTTACTTGTTGTTGGGGAAAACACCCGTATTGTATTCGAAACATAACAAGATGATCAGTCTTGCAGTTAGGAATATCATATGATGAATGACATTGTGTTGTGTCATTCGTTGACTGTGGTATACCATACATGGGTAGGTCAATGCCGGATCCCATGGAGCTGAGTTGAAATCAGGAGCTCACCCTTTCTGCACGAGTAGGACAATGCCGGACCTCGTGGAATTTTCACGTGTGGTGATTTGTGTTTACTCGTATGTCTTACAAAGTGTCTTTGTGTAACAGTGTTTGCGGGCTTAGCCATATATTGTTTTCACAAAATGTTAGCATGTTTTTATATATGATAATGGCCGATGGCCATACAAAATGTCACATAATACAACCAAAAGTAATTGACCTAAACAAACATGCTATAATTCCATAATGAAGTTACACGTAGAAACGCTTCAGGTTGCTTGCATTCCAGTGTCTAGGCACTGGCTTTCCTTCCATTGTGCGCAGCTTGTAGGAGCCACGATTGTGGGCTTCTGCTATTTGATATGGGCCTTCCCATTTGGGACCCATTTTTCCCCCTGCTTCCTGTCGACTAGCCTCGTTTTTTCTTAAAACCAAATCATTTGGCTTGTAACATTCTGACCGGACCCTGGCGTTGTAAAACTTGGCCATTGATTGCTTATATCGAGCTTCCTTGATACTTGCTTGTTCCCGCTCTTCGGTTATTAAATCTAGGTTCAGTGACAGCTCTGCCTCGTTGCCTTCTTCCTGAAACATGTGTCGTCTAGGGGAAATGACTCCGATTTCGGCCGGGATAACTGCCTCCGAACCGTACACAAGGCTAAACGGTGTCTTTCCATGGCTGGTTTTTTCCAGAGTGCGTATTGCCCACAACACACTTGGCAATTCTCCTACCCAATCCTTGCCATGCCTCCCCAAACGTGCTTTGAGACCATCCACTATGCTGCGATTCATGCGCTCGACTTGGCCGTTGGACTGTGGGTGAGCTACCGACGTGAATACTTGGCGAATGTGTAATTCCGCACACCATGACTTGAAAGGGTCTGATTCAAATTGTTTACCATTATCGGTGATGACTACCCCTGGCAGCCCGAAACGACAGATAATGCATTCCCAAAAGAACTTGATGATTTGCTTGCCCGTGATGGCAGCCAATGGCCGGACTTCCGGCCATTTGGTGAAGTAATCGACTGCCACAACTAGAAACTTCACCCCTCCTTTGCTTGCTGGGAAAGGACCTACGATGTCCATGCCCCATTTATGGAATGGCCATGCCGCAGAAATGGTAACCAAATCGTATTTGGGTGTGTGTTTTACTGGGGCGTGCAATTGGCAAGCTTCACATTTACGCAGCTCTGCTAAAGCATCTTTATGCATAGTAGGCCAATAGAAGCCCATGTTCATGATCTTGGCTACCACTGTTCTGGGACCCGAGTGGTTACCACAGATACCTTCATGTATCTCTCTAAGGAGGTAAGTACTTTGTTCTGGTCCTACACAGCGGAGTAGTGGAGCCAGATATGACTTTTTGAATAGCAGACCTTCTTCGACTGTGTAATTTGAGGCGATCAGTTTAAGTCGTTCAGCTGCGCCTTCATCTGTGGGTAATGCTCCTGTTGTGAGGAAAGTATAGATTGGCGTCATCCAGGAGTCCTCTTCTTCTTGTACCTCTTGCACCGTTGCTTCGTCGGTAGATCTTGTGTGGAGCACTTCCACCAGTACTTTTTTCGTCAGATGTGCAAAAGCCAAAGACGCGAGTTTGCTCAATGCATCTGCTTTTTTGTTTTGGCTGCGAGATACCTGGATCAGCGAGCAGTCTGGGAACATTGCTTTCAATTGTTTTGCTTGCTTCACATATGCCTTTCATTGTGTCTTCTTTTGCCTCGTAACTACCGTTGACTTGATTGGCTACTAACAGCGAATCTACATGAACTTTTATGTGGGAGACTTTCATACGCAGCGCCAAACGGAGACCAGCCAAGAGAGCTTCATATTCGGCTTCATTGTTTGTACATGGGAAGCTCAGCCTTATGGCATAGGTGAGCTCTAGACCGTCGGGATCAATTAACAACAAACCTGCCCCAGATCCTTCTACACTGGATGCTCCGTCTGTGAATAGCTGCCAGTGTGTGTTTTTTGTTTTCTCGGTTACGTCATATATATGGGGCTCTGCTGGGAAGGTTCCTTCCATGATAAAGTCTGCCAGCACTTGGCCTTTTATGGCCACTCGTGGGTGATAAGTTAAGCCATGCTCCCCTAATTCAACAGCCCATTTGGCCAAACGACCAGAATTTTCAGGCTTTGCCAGAATGTCTTTTAAAGGCTGGTTTGTCATAACCCGAATGTGATATGCCTGAAAGTACCGACGGAGACGCCGCGCTGTGTGTACTACTGTAAGAACCGCCTTTTCCAGTGGTGGGTATTTGAGTTCTGCTTCCTTTAATACTTTGCTGACAAAGTACACCGGTTCCTGTCGGCCTTGGTGTTCTGAGATGAGTACCGAGCTGATGGCCTCATCTCCCACAGCCAGATATAAGAGAAGGTCTTCTCCTGCTCGGGGAGCTGTAAGAGGTGGCAGCTCCGCTATATAGGCTTTCATGTGCTGAAAAGCTTGCTCTGCGTCATTAGTCCATTCAAACTTTTTAGTACATCCTTTCAAAGTTTTAAAAAATGGTAATGACTTTTCCGCTAATTTGGAAAGAAAACGATGTAATGCTCCGAGCTTACCATTTAGACTTTGGACCTCCCGACGATTTCGTGGAGAATTCATCTGCTGTATTGCTCTTATCTTTTCTGGGTTGGCCTTGATCTCTTGCTTGTTGACAACATGGCCAAGGAACTTGCCTTCGCGGAACCCGAAGGAGCATTTTCCAGGATTGAGTTTCATATTGATCTTGCGCAGGTTATCGAAAGTTTCCCGAATGTCTAGTAACATTGCCTCCTCGCTGTTGCTTTTGATGACTAGATCATCAACATAAGCCTCCATGTTCCGACCGATTTGGCTTCCAAACGCTTTATCAATCAACCGCTGATACGTGGCTCCTGCATTTTTCAGTCCAAAAGGCATTTTAGTGTAACAAAATATGCCCTTTGGGGTGTGAAAAGAGGTTTTTTCTTCATCTTCCGCTTTCATCTGAACCTGGTGATAACCTTTATAAGCATCGAGAAAACATTTAAAATTGTAACCTGCAAGCGAGTCTACTTTGAGGTCAATTTCTGGCAAGGGGTAGCAGTCCTTTGGGCAGACCTTGTTGAGATCCTTGAAGTCTACGCACATGCGCCAGCTGCCATCGGACTTTTTGACCAGGACTGGGTTGGCTACCCATGTATGGTAGTGGACTTCCTTCAATATCCCTGCTTTGACCAGCTTATCTACTTCATTGCAGACGACTTTTCCACGTTCGGCTGCCATGCCCCGTTTCTTTTGTACCACTGGTTGTACCTGTATGTTTAAGTTTAAAGAATGCTCGGAAATGTATCGTGGTACACCTGTCATGTCGTCTGGCGTCCATGCAAAAACATCCCTGCTGTTTTGCAGCAGCTTGATTAAGCCCTGCCGTCCTTGAAGTGTCAAATCAGGGCCAATACGGATCAACTGGTCTGGGTGCTTGCTATGGATGCTGAGCTCCTGGCTTGGCATGGCTTCGTGATCTACCTTTGCTACCAGCATACTTTCTGCTTGCGACACGAGGGTGCAGATACCTGCTTTGGTCGGGAACTTAATCATTGAATGAGCTGTGGACACTATAGCACCAAAAGCGCTAATCCCTGGACGCCCTATGATGATATTGTATCTGGATGGGCACCGAACCACCAGAAATGTAATACTTTCTGTTCTTTTGAATCTTCCTGCTCCTATAGTGACCTGCACGGTAATTTCTCCCAAAGGAGTAACTGTTTCTCCTGAGAACCCAACTAAGGATGTTCGATGTGGTCGCAGCTGTTGTTGTGTTCTGCTTTCCAACTGCCGGAAGCAGTGTTCATACATGAGCTCTACTGCGCTCCCTCCATCCCAGTATACCCGATGGCCATTTTGCCCATCCACCTTGGCATTGACCAGGATCGGGGCGCACTGTGTTGCATTGGCTGGCGGCGGCGGGAAATCGATTTTTACTCGCATCCAAGGTTTCCATGCTTGCTTGTTAGGCCGGGCCTCTTCTTTTGAGTGTGACACCATTAAGATCTCGGCTTTCTTTCCTTTCTCCTTGCTAGTCTCGCTTTTTTCTCCCGGCCCCTTCTTGCTCTTAATGTCCTTTATCAGGTGTGCCAATTCTCCGGATTTGACTGCCGCCTCGATTCTCTTTTTTAGCTGAAAACAATCATTTGTATGGTGACCAGTGTCACCATGGAAATCACAAAACCGATTGGGGTTTCGCTCTGTTGCAGATTTTGGCAGAGGCTTAGGTGGCCTGAAACTGAAACGTGCCTCTTCCGTGGCTAAAATCTCCTTTGGGGATTTTGTCAGTGCTGTGAACTGACCTCTGTCTTTGTCGTCTTCTTGGGTCCTTGAATTACTGTATGATCTATGATGATCATAGGCACGTGTGTTGGATCGCCGATCGAATGGTGTAAACCTTGGGGTACGCGATCGTGGAGGTGAGCTCTTTCGCTGTGGTAACCTTGGCTTTCTCGCAGCGTCCATTATCTGGGCTGCCTCTTTTCCCCGAACAAAAGCTTCAGTTCGTTCCATAGCTTCCTCCATTGTCTTAGGGATTTTACGGTTAAGGTCTTCTACAAGCTGTCTCGGACGGACCCCATGTATGAAACCTGAAACTCGCATCTGTTCGGTAGCACCACCGATACTGAGGCTTTCGAGCTTGTATCGTTCCATGAAAGCTCGAAGATCTTCTTCCTCCTTTTTTTTTATATTGTGTAGCTCTACCGGATCCCTTGTGTACCTCTTCTGCTGAACAAAGTTTGCCAAAAATTTTCTGCTCAGATCTTCGAATGTGTCGATGCTGCCGTCTGGCAGACTATTAAACCATAGCCGTGCCGGGCCCACTAGTGTTTGCGAAAACATGTGGCACCATAAAGGGAGGCACCACCTTTCCACAGTGGCTGCGCCGGAGAAAAGTTCTAGGTGATCATCCGGATCTCCTAAACCATCATATGTTTTGATGTTTGCAGGCATTTTGGTTTTTGGAGGGAAAGCGAAGTTTGCTATCCGTGCCGAAAACTTGGTATGTGTAGTTGGGACATATGGCTGGGAGAGGTCTTCGGTGTGGAAGATTGGCCGGGGTATAGGTTGTGTCACGGCTGGGGTAACAAACGAGGGTGTACCAAAACTTTGTGTCTGGGTGTGTGGTACCCCGGCTAAACCATAGCCGGGATAGCCTGGGTACGGATAAGCTTGCCAGTAGGGGTTTTGCCAAAACTGCTGAGCCATGCTTTGGACTCCAAGCTGTGCTGTCGTGGTGCCAAAGTATTGATCTCCCGTGTAACCAGTATTTGCTGGTATATGGGGCAAAGGCATGGAATAGGTAGCAAAGGGGTTGGCATACGGGTTATTTAGCGTCATGGACTGTGAAGACAAGCCTATGCTAAAAGGCACCATCTCCGTTCTGGGTGGTTCGGTGGTTACTTCTCCTAAAAGGCCTAAGAGGGTTTGGGTACTTGCTTCCGGGATTTGAGTTGGTACAAGGGTGATAGCGTTGGTAGCAGTGCTTACTTGAGGCGGGAGGGATGTTTGAAGGCCGCTGTTATTCGGGTGTGGGGGCGTTAAAGGCAAGGAGGGGTCTCCCTCATACGCCAAACGGACCCTCACTCCCCTGAGCCGCTCTTCCCTTATATAATTGCTCACCAATTCTTGGAGACGAGGAAAGTTGTCACGTACTCCTTCAGGAGTGAGCTCAATCATGTCGGCGATTACGGGGGAGTCCTGTAGCCGATCTTCGGCATTCCCAGTTTCGTCCATGTTTTCTCCAACGTGAGATATCTGCAGTCAGCTGAGAAACAAACAACGGGGTATCAAAAAAGAGCAGGGTAGGTCTTACTTGCTGGTTATGTAAGAGTCTGCCCCACGGTGGGCGCCAATGTCGCCGTATCAGTCTTCAAGGTCCTGCCGATCACCTAGTCCTGCTAAGATCACCACAAAGCACACCGTTAGCCTCACCACAGGAGGTGCCTCCCGTGGTCGCGACTCCGGCGTGAGAGTAAGGACCGATTCTAGAAGAAGATAACGACTGAGTTGTGTAGTAAATATTGAGAGAGTGGAAGTGTAATGTCTTGTACCTGCTAAGTTCTTGAGTCCTCCTTTTATAATGCTTGTGGTCTAATCTTTCTCCTTAGTATCTTCCTCTTTTAGACCTTATCTTCTATTGGTTATATACACAAGTGTTGATTGTAGTGATATTTCCAGATTGGTGTTAATGTTTGACTTATTACCAAGTTGACTTGGTTTTGTCAAGAAGGAGGCCATGTTCTGCAGGGATACTTTTGCAGAGACTTGTACTAGAAAGGTTAGTTGTTGCTTTTCATGGAGAAAGGCCTTGCAGGCTTTCTCCATTTGTATGGTTCTTTCCTTTTATCCAGTAGTTATAATATATTCTTCAGGTTCTTCCTTGTGTTTGACGACCTGAACCGGATGTGGCCGTGCTTGGCTTTATCCGAGCTGGGAGTTAGCTGGGCTATCCCTTAGCTCGGCTAAAGGGATCTACTGACCCCCGTCATCAAGTAACGAGACCGGTTCGACGTCCGGTCTGGTTATGAAAACATTGATTATGTCTAATAGTTAAAGAAGATCTGGTCCAAGCCTCAACGAGTGCATCTTCTCAGGAGTAGCAAATAAAATTATTTGATTGCAATGCGTGAAAAAGAACTTGTATTAGAGTTTTCCCTACATTGTTTTCAAGACGTATCTCTCAGTGTGCGTTATATATAAATATTAGGGTAGACATTTTTTAGGATATAATGCATCAACATTACTAACAATGACGAAGTTTTATAGGGGCCGGCGGGGGGGGGGGGGGCACCGCCCTCCTCGTTTTCCGTCCGTACTGTTAAAGTTTCGGCCGAAATGTTATTTTTGGTTAAAAGTAGTGGTTTCGCCTCCCCTCGTTTCAAAAAATTAACATGTATTCCAAGTTTAAAATTAAAAAAAAAAACAAAAAAACATGGGATTTTAAAGTGATTAAACATGAAAGTTTTAATATTTAATATATGAATAAACATTAAATTGTAAACCTGAAAGATATCAAATTCACGTTTTATAAAGTTTCGAGATTAAACACAATTATAAGGGTAAAACATAAAAATTTTGATATTTAGTATATTAATAAATTTTAAATTCAAAAAATATAAAAGGATTAAAATGACTATTTATTCTTAAATCTAGATAATCAATACCACTTCAATTAATTATACTTTGTTGAATATTAACAAAAAAAAAACCAAAAAACTTGTGCCGCCAATTAAGAACTTCGAACGTTAATAAATCAACCCCTTTTGTCGATCTGATCCTTACTTTTTGTAGAAGCATTCAAACGACCCCGTCAACAATTTTTGACACAAATGATCCTCAGCTCAAATATGGTTGAAGGGAGGTACCATGTGACTTGACATGGACAAAATAGGGGTTTTATAGTAGGCTAGGATGTTTTCTCTCACCTATGGTGTGTTTCCTCCTATTGGGTGTGAATATGATTGGATGGGTTTATGACCCTTTAGTGATCCAAATTGCCGTTTATAAAAAAACAATTTTTGACAGTTTCAATAAAGTAACGTCTTTGTAATTAAGTTTAGTTATCAACAAAGGCTAAACAATATTTCTTTGACTTTTATATGAGATGCCTTGTGTTTGAATACTGGTTTTCCCCCTTTCGCTTAAAAAAGATAACATATATTATGGCTCTTGTAATTTTTCGTCATTCCTTCAAAGCGTTCAAGTTCGGTCACTAAATTCAGTCCAGTTCGAAGTATATTTGCTGAGACGAGATTAGTGCATTTACCCAGTTGTGAGGTTCTCCTGGGTGGCGTCACACTAAGTCGTTCAAAAAAAAGATTACTTTATTATCACTGTTGTTGTTATTGTTAAAATATTAAACACGTCGGTTTAAAAATCACTATTAAATTCGATATATTTTGATTTTTTTTTTTGGTTTTTAGCAGCTCTTAGTTCAGAGTACCTGGTATCCATCTTTGACTATTCAAACACAATGACATACCAAAACTATTGTTGAGTATGAAAACTCGTTCGTGTGTGTACTTTGATGATGTCACACGCCTCATTGATTTTTTTTTTTTGAACGGCTAAAACTTTTATAAAAAAAAACACAATATAGAAAATTACAAGGACAATCTATAAGAAGCCCAATCCTCGCATTTTACATTGATTTTTTTTGCCCTATTTGTAATCCACACAAAACTTTGGCTTTTTATTTCTTTCACCAATTTGTAGAAAACTGGTATCCTACCATTGAAGACCTTATCATTCCTTGCTCTCCATAAGCACCAAAACGTTGTTATTATTATTCCATGAATTACTTCTTTTTTGCAATCGTTGACAGGAAGAACTTTGTAAATGGTAAGCAGATCTCGGACATCGAAAGCATAAATATGTGGAGTATTACACCATTGAGAGATGAATTGCCAAATTTCTTGCGCTATATAGCATGATATAAACAAATGGTTAGCAGACTCCTCTACCTCCTTGCAAATCGGACACAAAGCAGATCCAACAAATATGTGTCTTTGTACCAGCCCGTCTATTGTTGGTAATCTCCCAAGATCAGCTCTCCATTGAAAGATGAACACGCCTCGTTGATGATGCTTTTAAATTTGTTTGGTTAGTAATTATGAGAAGTGTAAATGAGTTAAATTTAATTATTATTTTCTTGAGATTAGCTTCTTAAAAACTTATATCCAACGATATTTAAACGATCCTAAGCTAAATTGGAACCGATTTAAGATAAGATGGAGCGAAATACGATGAGTGCCTTTTAGTCCTTGGATTTCTCGCAGACTGGGTAAAAAAAAATCATATCAGGCCAGGTCGCATGACATTAGACCACCCACATTGGTGATTTTTAAGAGATCGGTCATAAAACTCGATAAAAAAGAAAAGACAAATGCAATTTTTATTGGCAACCTGGTTGCTGTAGCAATCCAAGGTCACAACCCAACCTTTGTACCCAAAGAAACACATGGCATGCTTCTATTGGTTGGTAGTTTATTTAATTTTCTTTTTTTTTTTCACTCCTAGAATTAGTTTTATATATAATTTGATTACATTTTACCAATTTAAAAATTAAATGTTTTCATAAAAAGCTAATTATAAAGTATTTTTTATTTTATTTTTTTGTTAAAATCCCGGTCCGAATTTTGTTTGAGATAAATTAATTTTTTTTTCAGATGATAATAACTATCTTGTTTGAGATAAATTAATTTTTTTAATATTTTACAAACAAATATTAGTCATATTTATATAATAAATATATTAATAAAACTTGAGTTGGGTTGAGTTGTTAATGTGTGTGATAAATTTAATTAGGTTGGGTTGTGTAGGTTGAAGAGAGAAAATTATTTTTTTAATAAAAGATTGAGTTGGGTTGGGTCACTGTTATGGATAGTCTTAAAAGGTCGATTTGTTGACCAAAAGTCGCGACTTTTGTTTCTAAAATATTGTTTCACAATCAATGTAAACGAACCAAGTGAATATTAGCGAGTCATTGTTCGGTCTTGTTCATTAATAAATTGAGTTTGTTCATACACGTAAATGAATAAATATTATTTAAAAAAATAAAAAATCAATATTCACGATATCAAACATCATATATAATCAATTTATATAAATATAAAGTTCAATACTGCATAAAAATCAAAAAATAATTATCAAAAAACAAAACAAAAGTTAAAGATACTAATCAAAATTTAAATTACCCTAGTTAAAGCTTCAAATATCCTAATTTCAAATTCTTACGTTTTAACTGATTTATAATTACTTTTGTTCTATACAATTTTTTCAGACAAAGAAATGACAAATAAATAAATAGATTTATGGGTTAAAGTGTTTTTTTTTTTACTAAATGGGTGTAGTTGAGAAAAAATTTATTAAATAAGTGTAGTTGAAAACTTTTTTTTCTCAAAATGAGTATTTTTCTTTATTTAATTACTTTTAATTAATCAAAAAAGAAAAATAATAATAAAGAAAAACACTCATTTTATAAATAATTACTCTATATAATTAAAATGTATGAAAAGGAACAGTGTAATTACTCTATATAATTAAAATGTATAAAAAAGAATAGTGTAAAAAATATTATTATATTGATTGTGGGCTCCATTGATTATATATTTATATATATATATATATTCAAGAACATATATATATTATATATTATATTATTTAGGTGTCAGATAAATGTAGTGACGTTTTGAAAATTTGGACTTGGGCCATGAGAATTTTTTTTATTTTTTTTACGTTGAAAAGTATTATACAAAGATAAGTATTAAATTTGAGAGATTTGTTTAGAGATTTGAGTTTTTATTAAATTTGATAGATTTGATTAGAGATTTGAGTTTTTCTTTTAATTCAAACGAATGATTGCTGGTAAGAGAAATTTTGCAAGTAATTTTTCTATTAATTTTATAACATATTTGTGAGGATTTTGTATCATTTTATGTTTTTGTGAAAATTTTGTATAGAGTTCGTGATGAGAGATTTGTTTTTGATATGCAACTTATGCTTATACAAATGATATATAATACATATTCTCACGAGCATACTGTGATAACCCGCCGCAACGCGCTGGAAAATAACCTAGTTTATATTATTTTCAACTCCACCTATTTGAAGGAAAAAAAAAACTCTGGGTTAAATGAATCAATCATCGAAAAAGAAAGATTCTGGATCGATGGAAATTTCATGATAGGTGTTCTCCATAAATGACAAAAGAAGACTTGTGACGGTTGACCATGTGGGTTGCTTGTAGCTAGACCTCATCTACTAACCTTGATGAAGCTAGGAACTACAATCAAGCATATTATTCGTATTGAGTCCTAATATTCATACACCACCTCTATCATCCTTCTTTTTAACACCGCATATTTCATGAATACCACCAAAAACGAGCCAGTAAGGAGGTAGAACTCGAATAAATCCAAATACATATACAACCACCAAAATTAAAAGAAAAAAAAAACAATAGAAGACTAACCAAAGGGCTTAATACCTCTATCATCTATACTGTTGGATATGTGATGTCCGATCATCGATAATATCAACGTTGCTATCGGGGTACGACCCAAAGAGTTACACTTTGGAAGATAGTAATGTGATTATGTCTAAAATTTGTTTTAGACATATTCAATTTCACGAATTATAAAAGGTGGTGTGTTATTATTATTTATGAAATAATAATAATATTGGAGGAATTATTTATTGTGATAATTAATTATAATTAAATTGATAAAGTTTAATTAGTTAAACTTTAGACATTTAATTAAATGTTACTAATTAATTGTTAGTTAGTAATATTTAGAGTAGTAATTAAATGGTTTAATTACTAAAAGAGTTTAATTAAATTAAAATAGTTTTATTTAAATAATATGTGAAATAAAAGGGTGGGAAATGAGTTTTGAATTAGTAAATTCAAGATCCAACCTTCCACATTTCCACCACATTCTCACATAACTTTTCCACTCTTCCTCTTTCCTTCTCTTGGCCATACACCTCTCCTCCTCTCTCCTTTTGGTTTCTGCCAAACACCACCAAGGAGCCACCACCATAGCCGAACCACCACAAGTGGTTTTGGAGCACGCGGTTGTTGCGGTGATACACGATATAGATTGTGGTTGGTGATTCAAGTCGTCTAACGAGACTACTATCGAATCCAATGTGTGTTTTTGAGAGTTATTCATTGAGGTCAATTCTAAACACCCTATGGTTGTTATTCGTTTATTCGTATATAACTGGATTCCTGGTTTGGGAATTTTGTTTATGAAACAAAATGTGTAACCAAAATGCTTCCGCTATCGTAAAATCTGATTTTATAATTAATATGATTAATTAAAAATTTAAAATGGTTACTACAATTTCCAACATATACATCATACTTGAGACCAAAGAGCTTCTAGCTTAGTGGTAGCCCCTTGACTTCTCTTATGAGAGGTCTTGGGTTGGAGTCTCACCTAGAGCAAATATTGTTTTGGGTTGAGTCAGGGGGCTTTCTTAGTTGTAGGTTTCCTTCTAGGCGGGTGTGTCAGATCACCACGCTCTGTTGTTTGAGCGGAAGTGTGATCTATTTGTCAGAGTGGTTCCGGGTGACGGGGCGTTTGTTGTTAAAAAAAACATCATACTTGAATCCAATCAACCATATCATACTCACAAAACTTTTACTTAAACATATTTTTAGAATATTTTTTAACATGAAAAAAGTACAAAAAAGTTATGTTTATCAATAGCCTTCAATATAACATTTTTTTTAAATATTTTTAATATTAAAAAATACAAATAAATATTGTTATACGTACACCAGTGTATCAATATCCTTACCCTTTATATAAATGTTTTATATTTTTATTTAGAAAAAACTTCTTTTTTATCATTGTGGTTTGACAGTTTTAACCATTTTGCTCAAAACTTTTTAAAATGGCCATTACACTCCTTGTGGTTTGACAATTTAACCATTTTGCTCCTATGGTTTGACAGTTATAACCCTTTTGCTCTCTTTGGTTTTGAAAAAAATGGAGTACAATGAAGACATATTAGAAAAGTTTGAAGCAAAATGATTAAATTGTCAAATCACAGGGAACATAACGACTATTTTAAAAAGTTTAAAGTAAAAAGGTTAAAACTGTCAAAAATAGAGAGTAAAAGAGATTTTTTTTCTTTTTTTATTCTTAAACTAGCCTAAAATCTCGTGTATTACACGGGTTATGTAGTAAGAAAACGTAAAATTTTTAAATTTATATATAATAAAAAATGAGATAATCTTTTAGAAAGAAAAATCGTAAAAGTAAAAATCATTTGATGCAAGAATTAGGGTTTGTGTTTAATTTATTGAAAACCTAAAATATGGAGTTTCTAATTGGGTATAAAATGATTCATGTAAAATTAGTTTTGGGTTAAGTAATAGGCGGGAAAATGAAAATTTTGGGATGCTAAAAAATTGACAAGTGTCCCATAAATATACTCTTTTATTAGTTTAGAAAGATTAACATTATAATTACTTATTTTTTGCTATTTGTTTTGATATTATTATTTTTTTTTTAATTTTTATCATCGTGTTTGCGTTTCAATCAGTGTGTTTTGATGTTTTTTAATGAGCCGTCATCCATCACAGTGAGATTTTTTGTCACACTTTTTGAGGGTTTAGTTATACTCATGTTATTTTTATAGTTATGTAGGCAAATGCATTAATGCATTATTGTTAAGTTTTCGTCTTAATTTTTGAAAATTGGTTCCCCTCAAATGCGAAAAAATATTTTAAAATGTATTTAATAATGTGTGTTGGTATTATCTGATTATATGCAATTAGAAAAAAAATTGCTAAATAATTTATCTTTATACCTACATACATACACGCATGCATGTATACATAAAGATATACACACACATACATGTGTGTGAGAATTGAGTCATTATAATAAGTCTTTTTATTGTAAGAACAATAGGTGGTGAAAAACTATTTTAGTCGTGTCTTTTATTTTACTTTTTATCAAGCTTCTCATTTTTTAAACGATTATATAACTTCCAGTCTTTACACATCATATTATTTTAGAAAAATACATAAAAAAAGCATTTTTTATCTTTAAAATTGTTATATAAAAACTAGGTTAGAAGCATATGTATTACCAGGGGCGTACCTAGCATATGAGGATGGGGGTCGACAGACCCCCATGAACTTTCTAACTTTAATGTTATATATAGGATCCGATCTCGACCGACCCTCAAAAAATTTTTCCCCCGACCCCCATAAAATTTGACAACCCCAATAAAGCCTATTCTAAAACTATTTTAAAATCAAAACTTATAAAATGGTACCCAAATAACGCAATATGCATTACCTATTATTAAACCCAATTAACAATTTATAATTTAACTTGATACCTAATCACTCGTAGCCCAACTTAAAAAAAATAAGACCCAATTTGTATATCGAGTGATTCAATTTAACTATCATAATTTATGTTTGGTTACTCCCAAACAATAACCTGGAACAATAACTTGTATCATCGCAATTTATAGATTAAGTGATTATTTTATAACTTCAAAAGTTGAAACTTGTTAGCATGATTAGAAACTTAGTTGATTATTTGTATATATTTAGGTAATATGGAACAATTTTTCAAAATAAAACTTAGTTGAATCTTGAATTTGTTGATTTGAATAATATTCAATCGAATTCTGCTGAGAGAAAACCAATTTTATCATATCATCAGCCATCCTAATCAACAAGATGATTTGACGTACTTTTATTATCTATTTGTGATTTAATTTAGTTTCATCATTTTTTTGGGTGATCCGACCCGACCTTGTTCGAATTGGTCCAAAAAAAAAATATTTAATGACAAATAATTATCTAGACAAAATTTCCGACCCCCATAAAAAAATTTTCTAGGTCCGCCACTGTGTATTACACAAGTTAATTAACAAAACTAAATATCATATAGTTATTTATATAATAAATATTTATTATAAAAAGTTAAGCATTTAAAATTATATTATTGTAATCTCATCGCTTAAATATAGATAAATTAGGAAAAATAATGTAAAAAAGCATAAGAGAATAACACTTGTCTCACCATTAATATGAGAAAAAGAGCATAAAAATTAAATAAGATTGGTAAGTTATTATTGAGTAACATGTGTCATCTATATTATTTATTCATTAATATATATTCATGAAGAATTAAGTATATTATTTTTTTTGTGTTTTCTGCTTAAATTTATATTGTTATGTTCATTATGTTTTATTGTTTCTCTAAGCTGATGAATCAAAAAATATAATAGTGAAATAGCATCATTGTATACTTTTAATATGTAAAATATAATAATAAAATAACAACAAACTTTCTCTATAAAAAAAAACAATGAAAAAATTAAAAATGATATAAACTACAAAACCTAAAAGATAATAATGATACATACAATGTTTTCATAACCGGACCGGACGTCGAACCGGTCTTCTAACTGGTCAGAGGTCGGACCGGTCGGACCAGATGATTTTATAAATATATATATATATATATATATAATCAAAAAAAAATTAAACAAAATAAAAAAAATAAAAAAACGGTTCAACCACCGGTTTTCCGGTCTGACCGCCGGTTCACCGGTTCACCCAAAAACGGCCCAGAACCCCTAGCTGGACCGGTCAAACCACTGGTTCCTGGTTCGACCGGTCCGACCGGCCGGTCCGTTTTTCAAAACATTGGATCATACATATCATATGATATAGTAACATGTAATGTATGTTTTTTATAAAATAATAACTTATGAAAAGCACAATAGTGAAATAAAATCATTGTCCATTACTAATATGTAAAATATAACGATTAAATAACAATAATAAAATAGAACAAACTTTTAAAATAACTCACAAGTTAAGCTCAAGATTTAAACATTAAGCACACCAATTTCTCTCTTATGCTAATAAATAATAATTAGATAGGCACATGCTATTTTGCAGTTTACTTGAAACTAGTTTTTCCATCTTTATATTAAATCATACTACAATCTTGCATCTCTTCACTAGGGATGGCAAAAAACCCCGAGCCCGACGGGTTTACCCGAAACCCGCTACATATGGGACGGGTATTCCCAAATCCGATGGGTATTGGGCCGGGTATGGGATTAATTTTAAAAATTTTCGAGGGTATGGGACGGGCTTGGGATTTGTTTATATACCCGTTTACCCAGCCCGATTACCCGATTATATATACCCGTTTACCCGTCCCGTGTACCCGATTATAAATACCATTTATATACATTTGAATTAATAAAATTTATTCCTTTTTTAATCATTTTGAACTTTAGAAATTGTTCATATAATTTGTTTCTTTTTTTGTATTTGTTTTTTTTGTGGTAGCTACAAAAATTTTTTTGAACTATTTTGTTAATAATTGTTATTTTTTTGTTTATCTTGAAAGATAATAATCAACTTATAACATTTTGAAATTTCATGTTATTTGATATATTAATAGCTTGTTTTGGCATATTTAACATATAGTTTTTGGTTATGAAAAAAAATAAATTTATTATTAGTTACCCGATACCAGACGTGTTTTAAGTCAGTTATTCTCAACGAATATATTTAGCTAAACCCGCCGGGATACCCGATACCCGACGGGTAAATACCTGGTAGATACCCGATGGGATTTTGGGACGGGTATGTGACATACTTTTATAAACGGGTATGGTACTGGGATTACTCAAACCCGGCCCAAACCCGGCCCATTGCCATCCCTACTCTTCACCCTTGTTTTTCTCAATTTTCTCTCTTATCTAATATATAATATTTAAAAAAAATATTTTTATATATTTAATATAAATTTAGATAATAATAAAAACTTAATATTAAAAAATCATATTTAAATTTAAATTTTTGTTTACCATTAATTAATTGTTCAATCGCTTTAAAATCTGTAAATTATAATTATTATTTAGTATTTATTTTTTTTCTTTATAAAATGTGTAATGCATGAATTTTCATTAATAGTGAGCTTACTACTCGAGTTTTATAACCTAGTAATTTAATAAACGCAAATAAATTTGTCTAGGCTTCATTTGTTTATACTCACGTCTCACGTCAATAGCATGAGGAGATTGCAGTTCTCGAATTTGAAAAGTATTTTCTTGTTATTTTCTTGACTTAAATATTCTTTTATGTGTCAAAGGTATTACAGCTTAGCAATATCTTGGTGGTGAAATCCCTGAAGAAACATTTTTAAAGTACTGAATTTCCTCTCGAACTAATGACTTGTTGGTGGATACGATCGGATGACATAATTAATGGCACGTTGATACTCTAGTGACATGTCAGTGACCCAAATTATTCGTTCAAAAAAAGTATTATTGTATGTTAGCAAGTGTCTTAGTTTTGTTGGTTTTCATTCCTAAGTTTGTATACAACTTTATCATTATAATAACCAATTCAGTGTTTTATTTTAACTAAACTTATGAATATGTATTTTAACTATGTCAAATTCTTTGATCAACTACGTGTGACCTTGTCATTAAAGATACATCCAAAAAAATACGTCATCATTTCACTATTCGTCAAAGACTCGTATAATAGTTGCAAAAGGCATGGAAGTCATTTGATATGAAAACAAT
Organism: Mikania micrantha; assembly: GCA_009363875.1. Classification (NCBI taxonomy): domain Eukaryota; kingdom Viridiplantae; phylum Streptophyta; class Magnoliopsida; order Asterales; family Asteraceae; genus Mikania; species Mikania micrantha. Next base: position 84,803,773 of record CM018697.1, read on the forward strand.
AACATAAAAACAAAGGATCACATATAAGCCTTGGAAGGCCAAGCATGGTCCAAAATTACCCATTGGGAAATTGTTATTTAGAGAAACACATCCTATAAACTTGAGGTGGGCAAATCGGGTTTTTTTAGAACCGGTTTCCGATAGGAATTGGTTCTAATTTTGGTCAAGAAAGTCAAGAATCAGATAGAGATGAAACCGATTTTGGTTTGATTCGGGTTTTTGACTGAATTTTGGAACCAGTTCCGGTAATTCTTGTTTGGTTTCGGTTTTGGTTATGATTTCTTTAAGAAACTGAAACCGTCTATACCCACCAGTATGGTAAGATTGGTCCCAGTTTCAAATAAGGTCGTCTCGCCCTGTTCCGAAGCCAACTTTTTCGTCCATCTTTACTATAAACTATCTTTACTAGCGTGTTAAACAGAGTGAGTTTGCTAATATTCGTGAGTTGGCATGTTAGCTACAATTGTAGAATTAAGAAAACAGAGAGAAGAAAATTCGTCAAATCATAGCGAGCCTTCTTTATTACTCTCTTACAAGTATTAATAGTCATTACAACAACTAATCCAACGATTAACTAACTAACTTGTAACTAACACTGACATTACACTTTAACCCCTCAATTTCTCTTATTTACACTTTTCATCCCTGAGTACATAACAGAGCTAACAATACTCCCCCCCCCCCCCCAATGAATTCTTGACCTCAAGAATGAAAGTGTGGAAATCTCAATTGAAAATCATCCAAATACTCCCAAGTGGCTTCATTTAGAGGCAAATTGTTCCAATGAACCAGAACTTGTGTCACCAAAGCTTGATCTCTTCGAACCAATCTTCTGTCAATTACTGCACGAGGTTGAAAAGAAAATCGAGGAAGCTTGGGCAAGGGAACCAAAGGAGCGTGAGAACCATATGCTCGTTTCAACAAAGAAACATGAAAGACTGGATACAATTGTGATTCAGATGGCAAATCCAATTTATAGGCAACATTACCAATTTTAGCAATGATTAGAAATGGGCCAAAATATTTAGGACCCAACTTGGAATATGACTGTCCTCTCAAAGTTGTTTGTACATAAGGTCTCAACTTCAAATACACCCAATCTCCTAATTCAAAAGTTCGCTCACTTCTTTTCCGATCTGCAAACTGTTTCATCCTGTTACGAGCACCTTGGAGATTATCTTTTAAACTGCTAATCATCACTTCTCTTTCTCTATATAAACTTTCAACAGCATCCACAGAAGTATCATCAGGAAAATAGGGAATATGAATAGGTGGAGGAAACCCATATAAAGCTTGAAAAGGAGATATCTTTATTGAAGAATGATAAGTGGTATTATACCACCATTCTGCCAAACTTAATCACTTCATCCATGAATCAGGCGATTGCATACACATACATCGTAGATAAGTTTCCAAACATCTATTCAAAACTTCAGTTTGACCATCACTTTGAGGGTGACAGGCTGTTGAATATGCCAATTGGACGCCTTGTAACCTCATAAACTCCTTCCAAAAATTACTAAGAAAAATGGGATCTCTATCCGAAACAATATTCATAGGGCAGCCATGCAATTTAAAAATAGTATCCAGAAATTGTTGAGCCAAATGAGCAGCTGTGAAAGGATGTTTCAAAGAAATGAAATGGGCATATTTAGTTAGACGATCTATTATTACCCAAATTGTATCTTTACCCTGAGCAATTTATTAGGGCATGATCATCATGTCAAACAGACACATGAACCAAACACACCACCTGTTTTCGAAGATTGATGTAACAAAATTTGTTTGATCTGATTTTTTTTGACATATTAATTCTTAAGAATTGTAAATCATAATAAGAGTAAATTACCAAAATGGTACATGTGGTTTACAAGTATTTCACTCTTGATTCATAAGTTTCATAAATTACCTGTATGGTCTCAAACTTTGTAAATTTATAACACATACAATCCATACAATCCTTGTATGTGAGAGTAATTTGATGACTTAAGGAATATATGTGTTGCAAATTTATAAAGCTTGGATACATATGATTAATTTATGAACCTATGAATCAAGAGTAAAATACTGGCAAAGTACATGAACCATTTGAGTAATTTACTCTTGTATTAATGTGTCACCATATCTCCAGCATCATTATTCTTTCCACAATGCGTATCGTATATCTATACTTTGTGTTGACTTACCTGTATATATTTATGTACAGTAAATTTACAATGATCTTGGTAAAAAATTTGTAGGGGAATCAAAGAGCCTTCTGATCTAGTCTTTCGTTCCAATTCAAGCATCGAATCAAACTACTAAACCAATCGCCGGTTTGGTCAAATTTGTTGACCGTTGGAAGCGGATGCTGGCTCATGCATATACGCACCGAGTCTCCTCTCGAAAGCTGCTGCCTTCTCTTCCCATCAAATGATACCCAGGCATTGCTTCGTGCATCCTCCGGTATCTGCATTTAAACAACCAAAAAAACCTTCATTTTTTTTTATTGGTCACTTTTTATCTGTAGAGGTTCAAAAATGTTTGTTTGTCTACTGTTTGTTTTGGAGTCAGGTTTGTTTAAGTCTCAACCTTTCAAATTCTACATGTAGTTTTAAGTTTTTATTATGAGTGTCGTAGAGCTGTTTACTCGATTGCAGATATTTCTGGAGCACCTCTAACAGAGGGACAAATAGGTTATTATGAGTTCGAGCAAGCCGCGCTATGATGAAATCGGTAGACATGCTGCTCTTAGGAAGAAGTGCTAGAGCATCTCGGTTCAAGTTTATTGTTGTTGTATCAACATATACAACAAAATGCCACTAGGGTATGAAGTGGAAAGGGTAACAGATCCCAACTTAAAAAACCGTTAATAATAAAATATTTCAAAATTTTGCAACATTTATAATAGAAAAATAAACATACATAATAAAATTCTAAAGATAATATGATCGGGTCTAAGAAAGATGAGATGAGAGCAAAGCTGGCTTTCATTTTAAAGAAAATGAGGCATTAGCCTAGGGCCTGAATATTTTAGGGGCCAATAAATTTTAGTTTTATTTTTTATTTGATATTTAGAGCAATTTCGTTTTTAGAGATAAAAGATTTACAAATAAACTAACGATGATTTACACTAATTCCATCACTTATCACTAGTTCAATCGGATTGTGAAATCACGTTTGGTTATTGATTGTTGATTTTCTTTAGAAATAATGTTTTTTTATCTAATTTATTCTTTGTAAGTTTCTCCATGTTTTACGAGCTCTTTGTTTGGGCTCATCACAACGATATTAGATTTCTAACTATTAATCTATCGATCAATCTCAACTTTGGATAAAAAAGTAAGGTTTACGATAATAAAATTTGAAAAAAGGGCCCTGAATTTTTGGTTTCGCCTAGGGCCCTTAAAATAGTTGAGCCGGCTCTGGATGAGAGGCAACATTCTCTCTATCGAGAGATAGGGGACTCCTAGTGAGACCCGGCCCAAAACAATTTGTTAAGATAAAAAGTAAATACATGCAACATTTGTAAATTATAATAAAGTCAACTTGCATGAGAGAACGTTAACTCGCCTTTAATTCGAGGCACGCAGAATCAGGAAGTATAACAGGTCTGAATGAGAGGGAATGTGGGCAAATCGGTGTGAAGAGCATGCATGGAACATTTGGATGCACCTGCATTCATAAAATGCCAAATATAATAAGCAATGTTTTTAGAATTAGACCGAACCTAAAAACCGGTTGAATAACCGGTCCTATTGACTCCATTTGAACTAATCCCTGGTTAGATCAGATTTTGAAATTTTATTTGATTTTTCTCATTCATTTATTAATTTACCACTTCAAGCTTCATATCTCGTTTATTTTAATTTTCATATTTTGTAAATATTACAAATCCACCCCAAAAATAAAATATTGCAAGTTATATTTTTTAGGGGTGTAAACGAATCAAGCTAGCTCGTGAAATACTCGGGATCGGATCGGTAAAAAGCTCAAACAAGCCGAGCCTAAATGAGCCCGAGCCCGAGCTTTATATATCGAGTTCAAGCCGGCTCGCGAGCCTAAATGAGCTTTTTATTTATATAACTTTTATTTCTTATATTAAGTCTATATCTATAAAATTATGACATATATATTTAAAATTTAAATCATATATTTTATGTTAAATTTGGAAAGTATGATTATTAATATATATTAAATTAATAATTAAAATAAATAAATTAAATAATTAAAAAATAAATGAGACTAGCCGAGCTCGAGTCTTGAGAATAAAGCTGTTAACGAGCAAAGCTTGAGCCCTATTTAGTCAAAACTAGCCAAGCTCGAGCCTTAACGAGCTCGGGATCGACTCGGGTCTTTTACACCTCTATATTTTTTTAAGCATACCACGGAACCGCCTGCAGCCGTAGAGTAAGCTGTACTCCCGGTAGGTGTTGCTACTATGACTCCATCACCTTGTACCTATCGGTCAAACAAATTTTCTGTCAGACAGGTCAAATGCACAACTGCAATCATGTCATCATGCATACATGTGGCACATCACGTGGCATCAAAAGGTGGAGCCCATTTTGCCACCTCTGGAAAATATATAGTATGAAGGTAGAGCTAGGTATCCAGTGAGCCACTGCATCATGACAATATTAGTACATTTGCTACATCATCATACCATGATTCAAATGCTAACCTTGGTAATAAGAAGGTCATGTTCATAGCACTCGATTTTGGAAAGATACGGGTTAGAACCACGATCAACCACAATCTCATTTAAAACATCAAAAACTTTTCCGGGCATTGCTTTCCCATTTCTAAATATCTCACAACGAAGACGCATTCTAAGAGTTATATAAACACCTTCCAGTGTGTTGTTTCCATGAATGACTCGTTTCAGATCCTGGCTGTAGTCTTCAAACTGTACCACATAAATCTATTAACAACCCATTCTTATAAATAAAGTAAAAAAAAAATCGACATTTTGATCGCGCTAAGTTGAACAAGATGCTTACAGCATGAGAAGTGAGAAAACCAAGGGATCCAAGATTGAATGATACAACAGGGGGAACAGCTCCTCTAAACAAGTTTGATGCATGCAGAATAACCCCATCTCCACCTAAACATGCGATCAGATCTACCCTTTCATGAAGATCACTATATAGAGGCGAGAAAATGGCAGGTCAGGCAGGTTGGGTTGACCACTTGACCTGAAACACTATACAACACCTTTTGTCCACAGTCCAGACTGTCTTTTTATAATAAATGTTGGCCAAGCAAGTTTGTTTTCACAAGGTTTTATCATTTATGCCTTAAAAAAATACACTTTGGAAATCTTTAGCATGTTTTTTTAGCTAGATGTTGTTGCTATTTATTAGACTAGATAATTGTAATGACATGAGTTTGTAATATTTGTATAGTTAGGGGTGTCAAGTGTTAATATTGTATTATCTATATGTTCACGTAATGAAGAAGGAAGTCGGACGTTTGAGAAAATATGAAATCTAACATGGTATCATCAGCCAGGGCGTAACCCTACCCCACCGATCCCCACTCCTGCCGCCACCGTCGACCCGCCCCGCCACCGTCGACCACCACCGTCGACCGCCTGTGCTTCCATTCCAGCATTTCTTTCAATCTCGCCTCTATCTCCTTTCTTCCTTGCGTGAGTATTCGGGTATTTTCTTCTCCATGGCTGCCACCCCTTTACACCCTGCAACTACAGTCTCCAACATACGTAATTTCATTCCTATTACGTTGGAGATGGAGAATTCTCAGTATACCTCATGGTCTGAGTTATTCAAAATTCATTGCACAGCCTTCCAAGTTCTCGATCACATTCTTCCTCCACCTCCTCCGGTTGCACCCTCAGCTGCCGCCGACAAAGCCCCACCAGCACCACCTCCGGTCGACCCTCTTTGGGCTAGATTAGATGCCATTGTCAAACAATGGATCTATGGTACCATCTCAAACGACCTTCTCCACACCATTCTTAAACCTAATTCCACTGCTGCTCAAACATGGAACTCCCTGGCAAATATTTTTCAAGACAATAAAACTTCTAGGGCTTTGTATCTTGAAAATAAATTTACCAATACCAAGTTGCAATCCTTTTCCACAGCTTCTGCTTATTGTCAAGAACTGAAAACCCTTGCTGATCAATTGTCTAATATTGATGCTCCAGTCTCCGATAATCGCCTAGTCCTACAGCTAATAGCCGGGGTGCAAGGCAGTAAACTTGATGCTGTAGGGATGATGATACAACAAACTCAGCCTCTGCCGGATTTTTATACAGCCCGATCCCGACTGGTTCTGGAAGAAACAAGGCAGGCCGAACAACACCCACTTTCGCCTGACACGGCACTCCACGTTACCACTCCTAACACAGTTTCTGATCGCAACTCATCTCTACCTCAGTCTTACACCAATGTCCGTGGATATTCCGAGCCCACCCATAATCATGGGTACTTCGAGCCCACCCGTACTCATGGTGGCCGCTGGTCTTTCGACTCCAGACAACGTGGCCGTGGCCGTGGCAAAGGTAGAGGTCGTTCACGTGGTCGGCCTTCCTATACCTCTCAACCTCCATGGATGCAATCTCCTCAAAATTGGCAATGGCCTCAACAACAGCCTTGGCAGCCCTGGACTGCACCTCCGGTCCCTTACCCAACCATGCCCACTACCCATCGCAGACCACCTTCTAATCGCAGCCCTTCAGCTGGAGTTCTTGGACCTGCCCCTTCTCAGTTTTATGCTGCCACTAATGATTCCTACAACCCTAGTAACATTGAGCAAGCATTGCACACCATGACTCTCAATCCAGACCAAAATTGGTATCTTGACACAGGAGCAACAAACCACATGGCCAACTCGTCAGGTAACCTCTCAAATTATGTCAATAATAGTATTAAAAATCATATTGTCGTTGGTAATGGGCATCACATACCAATTATTGGTACGGGTCACTCCACTTTATCACCACCCTATCCACCTCTCTTACTTAATAACATTCTAGTTGCACCCAACATCATAAAGAACCTTTTATCTGTTCGTCGGTTAACAACCGACAATAATGTTTCAATTGAATTTGACCCGTTTGGTTTTCTTGTGAAGGACTACCTGACGCGGATTCCTATCCTCCGATGTGACAGTACCGGAGATCTCTACCCAATCACCTCCTCATCAGTCAAGTCTACCAGTCCTTCCACATTTGCTGTTTTGTCCCAGGATCTATGGCATCATCGCTTAGGACACCCTGGATTATCACTTCTTTGTATTTTGAATAGACAACAATGTATTTCTGTCAAGAATTTGTCAAATAGACAATTGTGTCAATCATGTGTTTTTGGCAAACATGTTAAGCTACCTTTTTATGATTCCACTTCTATTACATGTTTACCTTTTGATATTATACATAGTGATTTATGGACTTCACCAACACGTAGCTCAGGAGGTCATCATTATTATATATTATTTCTTGATGATTATACAAATTACCTATGGACTTTTCCTCTTCAAACCAAATCCTCTGTTTTCTCCATATTTCTCAACTTTCATAAATTTCTTGTCAACCAATTTGAACGTGGAATTAAATGCTTTCAATGCGATAATGGCACCGAATATAACAACAAAGCATTTCATAATTTTTGCACACAAAATGGTATGACCTTCCGTTTCTCGTGTCCTCACACATCCTCTCAAAATGGTAAAGCAGAACGCAAAATACGGTCTATCAATAACATTATTCGCACTCTACTTACACATGCGTCTCTCCCCCCTACTTTTTGGCATCATGCTTTACAAATGGCAACATATATACTTAATATTCTTCCTTCTAAAACTAAAGCCAATCACACTCCAACTTTTCTACTTTATCATAAGCATCCTTCTTATACCCATCTTCGCACCTTTGGATGCCTCTGCTATCCACTTCTTCCTTCCACCTCACCTCACAAACTACAAAATAGATCTATGGCTTGTGTCTTTCTTGGTTACCCTTCTAACCATCGTGGGTACAAATGCTATGATCTTTCTTCTCGAAAAATAATTGTCTCTCGTCATGTCCTATTTGAAGAAACTGTTTTCCCATTTGCCAAACTTCACCCGACCCCACCTTTGTATGACTTCTTACACTCTTTCTCCTCTTCAACTCTCCACCCCTCATTTTGGGATTTTGTCTCTTCGGTGACCCAAAATTCATCCACTCCCCATTCTCCAGTACCAGCCTCTCCAACTATCTCCCCACAATCACCGGTCCAACCTACCCCACAATCACCGATCCAACCTACCTCTCCGACTACCCCAAACACTCTTCCACCCAACACAAATCAATCTGGCACCTCCACCCTGAAAACCTACTCTCGCTGTCCAAAACACCCTATCGCCACCACACATGCTGCCACATCCTCCATTCCTACTCCTACTCCTCCGCCACCACCACCTCCCCCACCGCCCCGAACTATTGTTACCCGTAGCATGACTGGAAATTCTAAGCCTAAAGTACCCATTAACCTACACACCACTACCACCTCCTTCGAACCTCTTCCTCGAAACCCAGTCGAAGCCTTAACCATTCCTGTGTGGTCCCATGCCATGACCGATGAGTTTAATGCGCTTATTGATAATAATACATGGGAGTTAGTGCCTAGACGTCCATACATGAACATTATTCGCTGTATGTGGATTTTTAAACACAAAACTAAATCTGATGGCTCACTTGAGCGATACAAAGCTCGTTTGGTTTGTGATGGCAGGTCTCAACAGGTCGGTGTAGATTGTCATGAAACATTCAGCCCAGTTGTCAAACCGGCGACCATTCGCACGGTTTTAAGCATCGCCTTGCTTCACGGATGGGACATAAATCAATTAGATGTCAAAAACGCGTTTCTACATGGCAATCTTAAAGAAACGGTCTACATGCATCAACCTATGGGTTTTCGGCATCCTTCCTTTCCTCACCATGTTTGCCGACTGAAAAAGTCTCTCTACGGGTTGAAACAAGCACCCCGCGCGTGGTACCAACGCTTCACAGATTACGTAACCACATTGGGTTTCCAACATAGTTCTTGCGATCATTCTTTGTTTATTTACAAACAAGGCAAGGATATGGCTTATATGCTTTTATATGTTGATGATATAATTCTTACATCCTCATCATATGGTCTCAAACAACACTTCTTGACCTTGTTGGGGTCCGAGTTTGCTATGAAAGATCTTGGCCCTTTAAGCTATTTTCTGGGAATCTCTGTTACTCGGGATTCTAACGGCATGTTCCTTTCTCAACAAAAATATGCACAAGATATTCTCATTCGAGCAAACATGGCAGACTGCAACCCGACCCACACGCCTGTTGATACAGCCGGAAAAGTAGGTGCTCAAGCAGGCGACCCATTATCCGATCCTACTTTATACCGCAGCTTAGCCGGAGCACTTCAATACTTAACTTTCACTCGTCCAGACATCTCCTATGCCGTTCAACAAGTCTGCATGCATATGCATGCCCCTTGCTCTACTCATTTTCATGCTCTCAAGCGGATTCTTCGGTACATAAAGGGGACTTTACCCATGGGTGTTTACATGAAACGCAGTCCCGTTTCCTCTCTTATATCCTACACAGATGCTGATTGGGCGGGCTGCCCCGACACACGACGATCCACCTCCGGTTACTGCGTATTTTTAGGAGACAACCTCATCTCTTGGTCCTCTAAACGACAAACGACTATCTCCCGATCCAGTGCAGAGGCCGAATACCGTGGAGTAGCAAATGTAGTTGCCGAATTGTGTTGGATTCGAAATCTTCTTCTTGAACTTGGATGTCCCACTCGAAGGGCGTCTCTAGTTTATTGTGACAATGTGAGTGCCATCTATATGTCCGGGAATCCTATTCAACATCAACGAACTAAACATATAGAGATTGACATCCACTTTGTACGCGAAAAAGTTCAACTGGGTCAAGTTCGTGTCTTACATGTCCCATCTCGCTATCAACTCGCAGATATTTTTACAAAAGGCCTTCCAAGTGTTTTGTTTCTAGATTTCAGATCCAGTCTAAGCATTCGTAATCCTCCTCCTTAGACTGAGGGGGTATATTAGACTAGATAATTGTAATGACATGAGTTTGTAATATTTGTATAGTTAGGGGTGTCAAGTGTTAATATTGTATTATCTATATGTTCACGTAATGAAGAAGGAAGTCGGACGTTTGAGAAAATATGAAATCTAACACTATTATTCGTTAGAGACTAACAAGACTCAAATTGACCCGCTTATAAGTAGATTGGTTTAAATTGCTCTCTCTATTTATATGCTGACAGTACCTAGTGTCTTGGCTGTAAAAGGTCTGTACAAACCCAAAGCCTGGTATTCTTGCTAAAATGTCGTGGACATCGGGTTCCACCAGAACATTGATATTCTCTTGGTGATACAAGAAAGAGGCAACCTGTGTTTCATGCAGAAGCAACAGTTAGAAAATCCATAGTTAAGCTATGTATGTAGTTTAGTTGCAACACTTTTTTATTTAAGTTAACATCAACGACAGATCTGCATGTTTTGTGACAACCATCAAAAACACATGTCATGCTTGGGTTTGTGTAAATTTTTTGGGCTCCTGATGGTTAAACCAGCCAACTCGCAAGTATGACTCGTTTGGCACCCCTAGATCGTGATCTTCACTGCAACCATGAGAAAAAGAACACCAATCTATATCAGATAACATTCTTTTGCTTTAACATTTTGATGAAAATACCTCTTTAGCTTGTTCCATTAATTCTTCACCAAGCTTCTTTAACAGTAACACAGTTTTAGGTGATGATTTCCACATAAGCATCTGCTGTTGTGTGCTAGGATGAGTGAAAGCCAGTGAAGATTCTGTTACTTTTTCTCTAGTGCAAGAAAATCCATCTGTTCTAACAAGATACATCTCTGCTTTCTTTCTTGATTGAACCCTTACAACACCAGTTGTTGAAGCACACATATTTCCCTCAACTGCTTCTGCATTTTCATCACCTAGTCCCTCTAAATTATTTGCCCGTGTGACACGCGTCGCATGCCTATCTGCATCATTCAATTCTGTCAAACTGGAACGTGAATGATCATGAATCTGTAATGCATTGTTCCCATCGTAAGTAGATAAACTCCCATTACTTGCTGAACCGTTTGTTGAATCACGACTGTTGATGCCGAAGACTGACCCATTTGAGTTCTGTTTCTTGCTTGATCTCATTTGTTTCTCCAACCTTTCACGCTCAAAAGTGAAATATGTCGAAGGGGAACACATTTTATTTTTAAAAAACATTGACATTTCTTTTCTGGAGAATACATTGCAGGGTGGTAACTGCGATTCAATAGGATTTACCCGATAATCAACTGGAACTCCAACTTGATCATCATCAATGTCATCCAACATTTCAGTGTGAACCCCATTACTGCTTTTATAATGGTTAGCTGTGGTTAAAGATTCTTCATCTTCTTCCATGGCTATGGCTACTTTTGAATTTGATGACATCTTATCTTTAATTTTAATGCTGCTCGATGAACTGAATCGAGACATGTACTGTCTCCATCTAGAAATCATTGCAGATGTTCTCCAAACGCCTTCTTTACTGTGAAGATAAATTGGTTTTCTCATTGACTCAGTAACTAGAGTTGAAAACGTCTCAACCTGCTCTGTTGATGGTGCGGTTGCAACTTCAACTGGAAGCTTAACAAGCTCAATATTCCCAGATGAAAGTGCATCTTGCAACGCAGTTTCATAAAACACATCACTCACACGTTCTGCTCTAAGATCAACAATCGTTTTAAACCCGTTTTCGAGCAACCACTTTAAACTTTCCTCTGTCACTTGACTACCTCTCCAGAAAGCAACTTCAGAATCAGTAGATTCAATATCTTCCTTTGAAGTAGATAAATAAACAGGATTCCAGTTAGCAAACAATGATTGAAGCGGATGATCATCTCTTCGGGGAAGACCCGAATCATAACAAACATTTTTCAGCCTTTGAAGCTTCCTCCAAACAACACGACTCCTAGAATCATCTAGTGTTAGAAAGATTTCAAGTGCAATGTGTAAACTTTCACAATACCGTTTCATTTCACGCCTGAAAACAGCTAACGGTGGAAGCTTGTCTTCCATGACATCTACATCTGAAACACTAAATGATTTCATGACAGTTGATCTACCAGACAGCAGATCTTCGCGCCCTTTGTTCAGCAGGCAGATCATGCAGCCAAGAACCGAGACTATCTTATCTTCTAGCAATGGTTTTTCCTCTGAAGGGAAAGCATAAGAAACACTGCATTCACCTGTAACTGGGTTGCATAATGTGTCCATTAATGCATTGTGAAGGTTTTCAGCAGCTCTAAAGATTCTACAATATGCTTCAACTTCTGCTATATCTCCCGGAAGTGGGCCCACAGAAGGTAACTGTGTCAAATTGTGGGATTGGTATGTCTAGAAAAATAGAAACAAAGGAATCAGCAAGTTAGCATCATCAATAAGAATTTAGCTATTTAATTAATAGATATAATATATTTCGTATGTATCTTTTTGATATATATATATATAATATATATATATATATATAGATAGATAGATAGATTATATGGGTGCCTTGTCTATGTCTTTTATATTTGAATTGAATTGTGTGTGTCTTATCTTAAAATAGCTGGGCACCTCATGTAATTATAAAATAAGAAGATAATGTTTTGAACCATTCTATCATGTATCAGATATCTTCTGATCTAATCTCTACCATCTTCGATATATGTCAGAACTCAGAAGGCCTAGGACTCAAAATATCCGCATATGCTTGATTACTTAGTTGTGTAGCAGGAGGTAGAGGATTGGTATGGTAAGGACAAGGTGGGACAGCCTGCTGGGGAAGCTTGCGAGGCCCATTAGGAAATGATCCAGTAGGATAAAAAGTTAAAAACCATAGAAATAGTTAGTGGGCCACTGTTGGTTGTTTGCAGCCCATTTTTCAGCCGTTCAAGCTTCCTCCAAACAACCCGACTCCTATAATTATTTGTTTGAAACATGCTTTGCAAATGACCACTTACCCTTTAAACATCTTGCCAACTAAAACTAAAACTCCCACAATCCAACCTCTCTTCTTTATCAAAAAGACCCTGCATATCCATTACCTTCATGTCATTGGTTGCTTATGTTTCCCACTCACTTCGTCTATTACCATTCATAAATTTCAAAATCAAATCTCTCCGTGTGTTTTTTGGGATATCCATCTAATCACCAAGGTTACATATACTTTGATCCCTCTTTTAATTTTTAGGAATCAAACTCTTCTTTAGTTTCAACTCGGCCCACAACAACTCCTTCACACCCTCCTTCAGCTATGTGGCCCATTCTCTGCCCCACAACACTCCTCAACCTTCTGCCCAGCCTTCTACTCGCCCCACCATCACATATCAGCGTTGGGGAAAGGCCCATAATGCCACCTCTCACCTTGGTGATAATCCTGGACCAACCTCACCATCTGTCACCAAACCTCCCTCCTCCTCCACCCCACCCCGTACAATCACTACTCCATGTCTCTGAGATAATGAGTGAGGGTGGGACAATACGTCGCCTGGCCGCTTCATTCTGACTTAAAAAAGAGCAAAAAGGAACATAACCTACGAAGTCCATTCTATGAACTACCGACAGGTGACATACTTTTTAAGTATTGCAAAGGATCCATGACAATGAATTCCAAACCAAATAAGGCTCTTAACCTTCACACTTCCCCATCCATCCAACCTATTCCTTGGTCCATGCACTTATTGCAAGAGAGGCTTGGGAGTTAGTACACTACCCGTTTGCAATGAACATTATTCGTTGCATGTGGAAATTTAGACACAAGTTTAACCTAGACAGACATCTTGTTTATGATGGAAAACAAAATTTTGGCATTAATTATGGGGAGACATTCAGTTCGGTTGTTAAACCAAGCATTATCCATACAGTTTAAGTATAGCTTCAACTTGTTCATGAGACATCCACCAATTAGATATGAAAAATGCATTTCTTCACATGTATTTTTCATAGACCATTTATATGCATCAACCTTTGGAAAATTCTTCACTCATCCCATCTAAATTATTCGTGTCGCCTAAGGAAATCCCTTTATGGTTTCAAACAGACTCCTCATGTTTGGTATCAAAGGTTCATTGATTTTATTTACACTTTAGGTTTCCAACACAGTTGTGATCACTCCTTGTTTATTTACAAAAATGACACCCACATGACATTTATCTAATTATATATTGATGATATTTATTAGTTAACTCATCTTCTGCTTTTTGATCCTATCTGATGGCATGACTTCATCGGGAATTTGCCATGAAGGTTTTTGGGAAATTGAGTTACATTCTTGGGATCTTGGTTCAACATACTACCACATGCCTTTTATAATCTCAAGAAAAATATGCCATAGAGATAATTGAAAACATATGACGTCTTGTTGCAAATCAGTTGTCATTTCAACTAACACAAATGGTGAACTCTGTGCAACAACCGGCAAACAACTGACTATCATAGGCTATAGGGTGCTCTCCAATATCTCACCTTTACTCGGCCTGGCATTAGTTATGTTGTTTAGTAGATTTGCATGTTTATGCTTGCCTCACATACCTCACATTTTAATGTTTTGAAACACATTAGGTTTATATGAGTTATTAATTTTCTTGGTCTTCATTTGACAACATCATGACACCCTTCTCTATTAGCATACACCCTGATTGTGGTGGCTGCCTAATTATATCTTGTAATACATCTATTTTTGTGTTCATTATGGCGATAACTAGTTTCCTTGTCCTCTAGAAGACAATATACTCTCTCTCATTTTAGTGCGCAGGCAGAATATGAGGCTTAGCAATGTAGCATCTGACTTATGCGAGATCTTCAATCTACTTTTAGAGCTTCACCATCCACCTCAGCATGCCTCCATCGCTTGTGATAACATTAGTGCCATTTATCTAATTGGAAACCCATATCAACACCAAAACACCAAGCATATTGAAGTTGACATCCATTTTGTAGAGGAAAAGGTTCAACACGGTCATCAAAATTATGCATGTATCTTCTTAGTTCCAGGTGGAAAATATCTTACAAAAGGCTTACCTCATCCTCCCTTTGAAAATTTTCGCTCTAGTCTTAGCTTACGTCCTCCTCCCGCTTCAATTACAGGGTCTAATAGATATAACATATTTCTTATATGCCTTTATGATGTATATCAACTATATAGATGCCTTGTGTCTATCGACTCTATCTTGTCCTAAAATAGTTGGGTACGTATAAATACATCATTATCAATGAGGGAAGATCAAGTTTTTGAACCATTTTATCATTATAATAAAAAATTTCTCATGTTTACTATTTAGTTGCCTTTACCTTTACATAGAGTTTTGATTTTAAAAAGCACGACTTAGGCATTCGTAGGCACGATGTGATGCTTGAGGCAAGGGTGTGCACTTTAGACTGCTTAAGGCACATATAAAAGTCGCAGTGTAGGCACACTTTTTACACGAAAAACAACCTTGAGTCGCATATTTTCTGTACGTGGATAATAATGCGCATCAGGATGTTGCACATATAGGTTATATAGATATTAAACCATATACAAAGCTTACTTATGCCTAAACTTTGGGTAAATGATGCAACAACACGTACCCAGTGAAATCCCACTTTGTGGGGTATTGGGGGGGGGGGGGGGGGGGGGAGATGAATGCACATCTTACCCCTATCACAGTGTGGTAGAGAGGCTGCTTCATGAGAGTCCCCCGGCTCAGAAATTTAAAAAAAAAAATTTATTATGATTATTTATTAATTTTTTTTAGCAATATCACACAGGCAGTCACCAAAGCACCACAACATATATACACATACTTATGCTAAACAAGAAACAGACATAGGCTACGCAAGCAAAAGAAAAAGGCTAACCAGCCTAGGTACACCCACCAGATGGCAACATAACTGAGTAGTAGAGCAAGTAAATCACCCAATATGAGTCAAATACACAGTAACACAATAAGATACTGTACACTCCCGTAAGCAAACCAAGAGACGCACATCTAACATAACAACATGTTATACTTAAAACCTCAAAGAGTAAGCTGCTACGTACAACTAACACCACTAACAGATCTCCTAAATAATCCACGGTTCTCTCGCTCTTATCCTACATCTCCATGAACCCCTATCAGCGATCATGTCCTCAGAAAGGTGCAATGCTACCAAATCGTGGCGAATCTGTTCCTCCCATGTCAACCTAGGTCGGCCCCTGAATCTCTTCCCCACCACAGTAAGGTTCTCTATTCTTCGTATAGGCGCCATCAAGTCTCTTCTCTTCACATGTCCAAACCATCTCAATCTTCCTTCCCTCACTTTATCTGAGATGCATATTACTCCCAGTTTCTCCCTTATGACTTCGTTCCTCATTCTGTCTAGCCGTGTGTACCCACACATCCATCTCAACATTCTCATCTCTGCCGTCTCCAACCTTCTTGCCTGAATCTTTTTATCGGCCAACAATCACTACCATACATCATAGCTGGTTTGACTGGGACCTTATAAAATTTGCCTTTTAGTTGCTCTGGGAACCTCTTGTCACATAGGATGCTTGTAGCTGCTCTCCACCTGTTCCAACCAGCCTAGACACGGTGGGCTACATCACAATCAATGTTTCCGTCACTCTGGACGAACGATCCCAGATATTTAAACTTTGTTGTTTTTGGCACCTCTTGGTCTCCAACAGTCACATGGTTCTCCTCCACACTAGCACCGCTAACTTTGGGTAAATGATCCAGAGATCTAATAGAACTAAAAATATATATATAGGGGAGGGTTTAAAAGAAAACTCCTCACTTTGGAGAAAACTAAGAAAACTCCTACTAACCAATCAATTTTTTACAGAAAAAATTCATGATTGTTTATTATTAGCTTATAAATGTTATAAACAAAAAAAAATTAATAAAAATATGTAGATCACGAAATTACGTATATGTAACCAATAAAGTTACATATATGTAATTCATATATGTAGTTTACAAGTTACATATATGTAATAACATGAATTACATAAATTTTTTATTTTTTATCTTTTTGTTAACAAATATAACCTTATAATAAAACAAAAAACGAAATTGATTGATAACAATTGTGATTAGTTTTCTTACTTTTCTCGAAAATGGTGATTTTCTTAAAAACCCTCCCATATATATATATTGTACCTTGAGTACGAAAATCGGTGCGCTTTGCACCTAACGCCTCAGCGCACCTTACACTTTCTATAAAAAACTATTGTGAGAGACGAATTCAAGAATTATATTAATGAACAATATTCTAACTATCCAACTAGAATGATTCAAGCGGTTTATGAATTAAAAATGAGTTATATATAAATATAAAAGGTGAAGTCATAAAAACATCATCAAAACACTATGTGACATAATTGGTGGAAAAAAGGTTAGCGAACCATATAACATCTGTTACTGGTGTATGTCACATATGTCACTTTTGTGATCGTATCATACGTATAATAAAAAAAACATAAATCACAAGGCCGGTAAAAAAAAATTGCAACTCATAAAACCGGTATAGTATATGTTGCTTGAATAAGTGAGGTTAAGGTTGGTGTCTGTACAACTGAACCATGGAAAAAACACATTGAGTATGTTGGATCCATTTGACAGAATGATACATTATAATTTATAACCTAAATCAACCAACTCACAAATAAATTTTAGACAAAAATCAACGAATATCAGATCTAACTTTACACCAGAAACAATTAACCGGACGACTCAATAATTATGATTAAGGTTTAATGATCAGTAAAATTAGCTAAAATTGATAAGATATGCACCTGAGAATCCAAGCCAATGTTAACGGAGAAAGGATTAGAGATCTCGGCTCCGGCAGCAGCAACCACACTAAGACGACGCCGTTCCGGTAACCGCCACCTGGTCATGAACCCGATGAAAGTATTACCGGTTTCTCTGAGCCGGTGAAGCTCGAATAGGCGGTGATTGGGGGTGAATGTGCGTAGAATCGAAGCAGTTGGATTCATGTGGACGATGAGGGAGTGGCATGAACATGACGCCATGAAAGCACCATAGAATTAGGAATTGTGAGGTGTGTGGATTGAGAAAATTAGGAATTGAGGATAATAACAAGAGATGAAAAATGGTGTGATTCTTTGACCTGGAATTTTCAGTTATCTCCATCGCTGATGATCCTGTTTTGATGGTGACAAAAAATGGAGGGACCGCCAAACAAGTTTCAAGTTATCTCCGATCAACATTCAACACTCGTTTTTTGCTATATGCACAAATGACAAATTTCTAAAGCTTATTTATTTATTTATTTTTTTTATTATTATTATTATTATTATTATTATTATTATTATTATTATTATTATTATTATTATTATTATTATTATTATTATTATTATTATTATTATTATTATTATTGGTTTTTATAGATATCAATAAAATATACATTTGATTAACAATTCACTAAAATAAACATTAATTTATCCGACAAAACTATATACATAAACAAGCTAAACAAAGCTTGACATATAGGGTTGTAAACGGTGTTTGTTCGTTTAATTTTTAATTTATTCACAAACGTTAATCGAACAAAAATTTGTGTTCATGTTCGTTCATTAAAGAATTGAACTTGTTTATGAACACAAACGGACACATATTATTTAAACAATAAAAATCATCATTCTTAATCTCAAGGATTAAAGATAATCATTTATATAATTATAAATATGGAGTAATGATTAAATAAGAAGAATTTTTTGCCTAATAAAGAACTAATAAGAGTTTGACATGTAACATTTAAAATAAAAACAAAATTTTAGTACCAAAAACAAAATATAGTACATTAAAACAAAAAATACAGTAAAAAATCAAAAGTCTAGTAAAAAAAATTGAAAATACAGGAAGTAAAATAAAAAACTAGTAAAAAAAATAAAATACAATGAAAGAAAAAAACAAAAATTCATTACAAAAGAATATAGTACAAAAAATACATAACAAAAAAATCTATTACAAAAAATAAGATGTTATACCTGAATCTATCCTTCTATTTTCAAACAATAAAAATCAACATTCTTAACGTCAAACATTAGAGATAATCATTTATATAATTATAAAGTTAAATACTTGATATAAAAATCAAAAAATAATTATCAAAAAACAAAGCAAAATTTAAAAGTAATAATCATAAATGAAACTAAAATAATCCTCAACTAGTGTTTTAAAGACCTAAGTTTCAAATTTATATGTTTTTAGTAAGATATAAATTACAAATGACTAGATTTTTAGCTTAAATATCATTACATTAAACTAAAAATAAAAAATTAAGAATATACAATACATTTAATAAATAGATATAATAAATGAACATAAATGAATCTAAACAAACATATTACCGAACATTTACGAACACAACATGTGTTCATATTCATTCATTCAACCAAACGAACGAAATTTATTGTTCGTGTTCGTTTCTCTACTAAACGAACGAACACCGCCGAACTATTTGCTGAACATTCGGTTCATTTACAACCCTATTGATTTCGGTGGAAATTGGGATTCTCATTTGCCACTGATCGAATTCTCCTATGGTGTTGTTCTTATACATCGGTCAACTAATCATTGGTTGAGCCTTGTTGATCTTGTTCATTAGTTGGCTTAGTCGATAACTTGTAGCCGATGCTTCAACACAGATTCGACGAACTTGGCTGGCATATTCAATAAGATGATAAACTTATAGCCGACTAAGGATCAACTGGTTTAGCAGACAAGTCTGATATGATGTATTCTTATTGGTTTGTCCCCTTCAATGCTTATAGTTCTGTTGGCTAAAAGTCAATGTCTATTCTAATTAATCTATTAATCAAAATATAAAATTTTAACATTATTTTTGAACTACTAATTCATACACGTCCTTTAATCCTATTACTATCTACACATTTTATGTAATATGAAACTTTAAACTTCAATCTTATAGAAAAAAATAGACTTTATTAAAGACCTTGCTACCACTAAGCCAGCAAGCCACATAACCTTCGGTTTTAAAGCTCGCTTGGCCACACGGCCTCTAGTTGTAAAGTAAAGCGTATGAGGTCATTCATAATTAATGAATAGTTAAATTTTATTTTAGAGTAAATTATTGATATGGTCACTATGATTTACTAATATTTCACTATTGGTTTATAAGTTTCATAAATTACTCATATCATCTCAAACTTTAGACATTTGTAACACATGTAGTTATAAGTCACTAAATTACTCTCACATGATTGACGAAATTACATCACATAAGGACTATACGTATTACAAATGTTTAAAGGTTGGGATCATATGGGTAATTTAAGAAACTTAAGGACCAAAAGTGCAATACTAGCAAATCACATAAATCATCCCGGTAATTTATTCTTTATTTTATGTACACGCTATGATTCATTCATGAAGAAGTTGCTAAATATTGTGGTTGTTAAGACAACAACGGTCCCATGTTGATTTTTTCATCGAGGGGCCAAAAAAAGAACAAATTAAACATGTCAATAATCATCATTTATTAGTTTAAACAGTTTATCTATATATATATATATATATAGATTAAGGTTTGGCTAGAAAGTTTTCAAAGTGTGAGAAGTGTGAGAAGCGATCTTAGCCATACACGTGTATTTCATAATTTTTCAAGATATGGGTATAAGCGTCATTTCGTCTCAGGATTTGTTTGCGGTTATTTTGGGAAAAGAACCGTGAATGTCGATAAATAAAATTTTCAAAATCCGGGAAAAGAACCGTGAATGTCGCTAAATAAAATTTTCAAAATCCGAATCAATTATCCATTACCAGAAGAAATCACAGATTGCAATTGATTTGAGTATTTCAATTTCATCCGGCGAATGCTCGTTTGGTGTTTTTAAAGGGATAAGTCGTTATGGAATCGAACGCACAGGAGTCGCAAGGTATGGTGTTTTTAACATTATGTTTAGCGTCGGCGTTCTGTTAGATTCATATTATCGTGATGGTGTTTATATTAGAATTGTATGATCGAAATGAATAATTATCAATTACCATAACAAATCAATGATTGTTATTAATTTTATTGTATTAATGTCATAGAGCGAATGCCGGTTTAGTTTTTTTGGGTGTAAATGCGTGATTTGAGTCGATAACATAAGTGAAGCAATTTTTATGGTGTTTTTAATAAGATGGTAAATGGCGTTTTCAGTTAGATACATATATGTTCGTTATGGTGTTATATATTAGCATTGTAATAAAGGTGATGAATTCGTTTAATGAACAAACGCAAGTTTTATGGTGTTTTTAATATTACGCTTGATGGTGTTCTAAATTAAAATTTTTGTTTTATGGCGTTTTATGTATGGTGTTTGTATTTAATAACATAGTTATGGTGTATTATGATGTATTGGGGTTTTAACATATGAAGATTTTGGGTGTTTTTTATTAATGACACAATTGATGTTTATGGTGTTTTAAATCAACTTTTGTTTATATGGCGTTTAATGTGTGTTGTTTGTATTAATAACACAGTTATGTTTTTTTTTGTGTGTTTATTGGCTTTTCCTATTAAGAAGATATGTGGTGTTTTATATTAACATTTTGTGTTTATGGCGTTTTATGTATGGTGTTTGTATTTAATAACATGGTTATGGTGTATTATGGTGTATTTGGGGTTTTAACTTATGAATATTTTTATTTAATGACATAGTTGATGTTTTATGGTGTTTTATATCAACATTTGTTTCTATGTCGTTTAATGTGTGGTGTTTGTCTTAATAACACAGTTATGTTTTTTTGTGTTTATGGAGTTTTCCACTTAAGAAGACATGTGGTGTTCTTATATAATAAGATAGATGATGGCGTTTTTTATAGTGTTTGTATTTATGATGCTTTGATGTTTATGTTTTATTGTAACTAAATAATGTTTTTGTTTTGTAGACATACCTAGGGGAATTGTTAAAAATTCACCAAAATCAGGCAGAAAGCATTATATTCCTGACGTTGACGAAGATTTGAAGCCGAAGTTTGGAAAAATATTTGATTCATTAGATAATGCATATGTTTTTTACAAAAAATATGCAGCTGCTGGTGGGTTTTCCATACGTAAGGCTACTGAGTACACTGACCCAAAAGGGGAAAAGAAGTTGAAATATTTAGTTTGTTCCAAACAAGGTGTTCATAAACCGAAAAAGGTTGATACATTGGAAGATTCTTATAAACAAAAGATTTATAGACAGAATTTGTCGAAAAGGACGGGATGCCCTGCAAATGTTCGTTTGGAGTTTAATGGATTCAATTGGAAAGTATATAAGTTTGTAGAGGAACATAATCATCCTTTTGTTGATGAACATGACATGCATTTCTTAACATCTTCGAGACAACTGACTTATTTGCAAAAACATATGATACATAGCATGTCTAAGATAAACATGGGACCTGTAAAAGCGTTTAATGTAATGAGAACTATGTTTGGTGGTTTTGAAGAAGTTGGCGTAACAAAAGTAGATTGCAAAAATTTCAAAAGGGAGATTAATTTGTTTATAGGAGAATACGATGCAGAGATGGCAGTTAGTTATTTAATGAAAAAGAAAGAAAATCTTCCAAATTTTTCATGTTTTTATTTTACTGATGATGATGATCGGTTGAAGGGTTTGTTTTGGGCAGATGAAGAAGCAAAGAGGAATTACTACACTTTTGGGGACGTTATGTCATTTGATGCCACATATCGGTCGAACAGGTTGGAACATGTAATAAACAGTGCACTCCACATTTTGGTTTTTTGTGAAAATATAATTTATGTGTTATTTTTTTTGTAGGTATTCTATGGTGTTTGTACCATTTACAGGGATTGATAACCATTACCATAATGTTACTTTCGGATCGGCGTTATTGGGATCTGAAACTGCTGACACATACAAGTGGCTATTGAAATGTTTTTTAAAAGCTTTTGGACATGGACCGAAAGTTGTTGTAACTGATCAAGATCCAGCTATGAAAAAAGCAATAGGCGAGGTGTTTACTGAGTCACGTCACAGGTTATGCATGTGGCATGTTATGCATAAACTTTCAATGAAGGTAATAAACTATTTATTAGTTTATGTTTTTGTTTTATTTAGTATGTAAGTTGGGTGTATTGTGCAGCTTGGTGTCTTTCATACCACATAGTGTTTTTATATACAACAGTATAATTCCATTTTTTTTTAATAATGTGTTTGTATGGTGTTCCTTTAGAAACCAACATTGTTTTATATAAAATAAGTGTATTAGTGAGCTTGGTGTTTTTCATATATTATGGTGTTTATTATAACACACAGTATAACTCCATGATTTTTGTGTGTTTTATTGATGTAAAAATTTGGAAGTGTAAATGTAAAATGGGTTACTAATGTAATAGTTGTTATAATTTTGTACAGGTTGGTGCATACTTGTGTAATAGTTCAGACTTCAAGCAACGAATTTGTGACATTGTTTGGACCGATGAACTAAATCCAAATCAGTTTGAAGAGGCATGGGCTTCATTAATATCAGATTTTGATTTATCTGAAAACAATTGGCTGTCTGATATATTTGATCTGAGAGATTCTTGGATACCGGCATATTATAGACATGAGGAGTTGGCTGGGTTGATGCGTACGACATCTCGATCTGAAAGTGAAAACCATTTTTTTGGTCAAGTGTTTAATCCCAAAGCAACTTTAGTTGAGTTTTTAACAAATTTTGAAACAGCAGTAGAAGCTCAAAGGCATACGCGAACAAAAAATGATCATGATACTCGATATACACGTGCTATGTTAAAAACTGATTTTGTTCTTGAAGAGCAAGCTGAGTTAATTTATACAAAGACAATTTTCAGTGATGTTCAGTCCGAGATCGTTGCTATTGGTGCGTGTATAAATGCAAAAATTGAGGAGGTTGGCGATTTTCTAAAGTTTTTTGTAAAAGATTTTGAACAACAATGCTCTTCATTTTTTGAGGTACGATTTAATGATATGCTAAGTATAATCAGTATTTGTATGGAATTAAACATGGTTTTTTATTGTGGTGTTTTTATTGACAGGTTATGTTTCGTAAGGAAGATTATACAATATATTGTAGTTGTAGAAGATACGAACAATTTGGTTTGTTGTGTAGACACATATTCTACGTTTTAAAGATGTGTGACGTCAGAGAGTTTCCGAAGAAATATATTCTTAGACGTTGGACAAGGGAGGCTGTTCCTACCAGAATACGTCGTGAAGCTATTAATCAGAGTTTGTACAACGAAGATAACAGTGATGTTCAATCTCTTATGCGTGATATATTGTTTGCAACGGAATATACGATTAATCGTTTGTCTGACAATATCGGCGAGCTTTCTCTGTATAATGACTACGTACAATGTTACATGAAAAAAGCCGATGACCTACAGATTGCTGCACCAGCACCAAGTAAAAGGGATAGGATAGCTGAGCTGATTGGACATAAGCAAAATGATAAACTTCCTATAAGAGTTCCTATCGTATATAAGAGTAAAGGTTCTGGGACACATAAACGTATGAAATCAAAACAAGAAGAGTCAATCATAAAAGCGACAAAAAGACCAGACAATGCCAAAATTGTAAAGAGTATGGACATTATGCTTCAACTTGTAAATCAAATGTCAAGAAAAAATGATAACTTGAAACAATGTTGAGAACCATCATTATGGTGTTTATTTTTAACTTTGATGGAGTAATTGTGGATTTGCTTTTGTTACAAAATTATCACAATAATGGTTATGGTGTTTTTAATATTGTTGTTTTTGATAATTTTTATGGTGTTTATTAAGGCGGGTTTGTTTTCAGTTAGTTGATATGGTGTTTTATTTAATTTTTATTAAATTTTAATGATTAGAAGACAAATATGGTGTTTTGTTATGGTATTTGGATTATGTTGTTTTTTATGGTGTTTACTAAGTATGGTTTTGTTTCATTTAGTTGATATGGTGTTATTAGTTTTTTATAAATATAATTATCTGAAGACAACTATGGTGTTTTGTTATGGTATTCAGATTATGTGTGTATTTGTATGGTGTTTATTAATGGAGTTATGGTGTTTTTATCAAGGTGTTTAGTAATGGAGTTATGGTGTTTTTGTCATGGTGTTTAGTTATGGATACTAAGTATGTTGTTTAGTGATGGCATTTATATTGTACATATGTTTTTCATATTATGGTGTTTGAATGAATTTTTATAATTGAGAATAAATGACACTTAACAAATAAGCAGTAAAACTAATTTAATAACTAAACTGGAATGCAATACAAGTATTGTTCAAAGCATTCCCAAAAGTGAAACATTGTTAAAAGCTTAAACATTTTTTACATAAATTAATCCGCATGTTCTTTCAGTCTTGCTGCAATGTTATCATGTGCTTCGTCATCCGCAGCTCTCCTGACTTCAAAGGGTAGTTGGATGTATGCTTTAATGTCCTTCAGAACCCATAATTTCCTACTGTTAATATCATGTAAAATGATCTTAGTCGTGTACTTGCGCCTCAAGTCATTTAGTTGATTCTTTTGTGCATTGTTGACTTCATCTTCATTACATAATCCACAATCCCAATATAGCAGGCCATTACCCCGATAAGTCTCCATGTGTCTCATAATAAAAACACCACAGTCAACATGATTGAACTGTGTCCTCCAGCGCATACCAAGACGATGAATTTTGGCCTTTTTGATTTGTCTACCACTTGGATGTTTTGTTTGGATCAAGTAATCTGCAAATGCATTTCTCTGTACAAAAATAAAGTTAGATAATAAAGTTATGGTGTTTTGTTAATAAGAATAAATGAAGTTGTGTAAGGAGATTACCAGTTTTTCAGGCCGTCCTGAGTATTTTTTTGCAACAGACATGTGTGGCATTACTCCACTATTGTCAATTATTTCAACCTTATAAGATCTCAAATTGAAAGACATCAAGTAATAATGTTGTTGACTGATAATTGGAACAAGAACAAGGTCATATAGTTCTAATGTACTTTGCCCAACATCCGCAAGCACAATGTCCATGTTACGATTGAATTCAGTGTTTCTTGATGCTACAGGTTTATCAAATGTATCTCTATGCTGCACGTTATTATAAATGTAAAAACATATATTTTTACAAGCATGGTGTTTAATTATACAATAATAATAATACTACTTAAAATTATAACATACCAGCAGTATCTCGGTGCAGAAGAGTCTTGATATGGAGGCCCTTGCCTTGTATTTCTCCTCATGATTTAAGATATGAGCCCATGTTAGTACTAAACTGATGTGAATGGAATGTCCATGCCGCATACTTTCCATAATAAATCTTGGAACTTCTGATTTACTTTCAATCTGAAAAAGAATGTCCCTGACATACAATTCAAACATACACTTGTTAATATATTGAATAAGGTTAGTCATTGAAATATTGCTAATATATTTATACATACCATGGATTGCCATATGCGGAGAAGACATAGTTAGAAACATTGTTTTCTAACGATGTTCGTGGATCTCCCAAAGACACCACCCTCTTAATATACGGTGAACGAAGAACATCTGTTAGATTTGTTTTCCTTACTGGTCTGTCATTCTTTTTATCAATATCAGCTGGGTTCTGCACACCATGACTTGTAGATGGCAAGGTTAATGTTTTTTCAGATTTTTGAACCTGTTCAAGGTAACCTAATAAATACAAAAAATAAACCTAATAAATACAAAAAATGAACAAAACACCAAACACGATCAACACCAAAATCTTAAACGCCAGTAAAATTGAACAACACAACAAAACACCATAGATAATAATGAACGCGGTAAGCACAATAATTACAAGAATTTCGATACTTTACCTCTATTTCGGATGCTAACATTGCGTTTTTTTGTGACGTTTTCTTCGACTTTGCATTCAGTATCGGTAGAAACGGCAATTCGTTTTCCTGTTAACATCTCAATCAGGTAATGCGAGAATTAGGAAATGTAAATAAGCAACTTACTTTTGTATTTCAGTGAGTAGCGATCGACCGTAGACATTTTCGATTGTGGTGTTCTTCGTCGAGGTAAATTCTAGGTTAAAATGCGGTTTTTACGGAATGGGTAGAAATTGGGGAGGTTAGTTTTAATTCAAAAAACACCAAATTACTATTATGCCCATCCCGCGATTTTTAAACGCCATGTTATTTACGGAATTGCCACCGCGTGATCTGGACCATAAAACACCACAAATCAATGGCTAAGATGGCTTCTCACACTTCTCATGGTTTTTTGCCTTCTTAAAATATCCCTCCCCTATATATATATATATATATAAATGTATACATATATAGGGTAGTGTTCAAATAATAACCCACTCTTAAAAGCAATAACCCAGATAACTTTGCCAAGATGAAGCCGAATCTTGTATTTTTTTTTTTGAACATCATTGTAACACATTTAGAACACTATGTTCTTTTATGAGTTTGTGAAAATTCATCACTGTTTAAGAGATATCATCGTTGTAAGTTTTTGTCACACCCCCAAATTCCCACTTGTGGCAAATGTCCACGTGGATGTGACGTGTCCAGAATCACAGCTCAAGGTCATATAGAACACCTCTATATGCGTTTACAAATCCAATGTTTGACACATACACAATTAAAATAGTTTGCAGCGGAAAAAGTATTTCATCATATAGCAGCGGAATATTCAAATGTTTGACATATGCAGCGGAAAATCA
The DNA here is from genome assembly GCA_009363875.1 of Mikania micrantha. NCBI lineage: Eukaryota > Viridiplantae > Streptophyta > Magnoliopsida > Asterales > Asteraceae > Mikania > Mikania micrantha. The sequence goes on from CM018697.1 coordinate 84,831,495, forward strand.
AAAGTTGTTAAACACTACGATGCTTGATAAAGATACATATTCGTAATAAACAGTGTTTGCATGAAAACATAAATAAATGCATGTAGGTCCTATGCCTGATCCCCTACGTGCATTCCTGGCATCCATAGCCTGCTAGTTACCTGAGAATACAAGTTTGAAAACAAGTGTCAACACAATGGTTGGTGAGTTCACAGGTTTTGATATACATATAGTAATGAAAAGTGTGTCATGCTGTTTATCAATGTTAGTACCGAGCCCTAGGCCCAAAGTGTCAGTGCGTCACTACCGAACTAGACTTGTTTGCTCTTGCCTCCGCTATGCCTCGTATACATAGCAAGTTAGGTCAGAATTTGCACGGGTTATGACACTCAGTCAACATGGTGCCCCGTGGGGTTAGTCATTCCCTAATGGATCCATCCAAATCTACCACGTTGTTCGTACATTAACGGTAAGACTTTGTGAGGGCTTGTAACGAGTTCAACACTTAATGTTTGTCCAATAAACCAGCATACACAATAGTGTTTGTACAGTAATAATGTTTGACTCGATGCAACTAGTATTCTCCCCCTATTTAAAAGCATTTGAAAAAGAGTAAAGAGGGGCCGTAAACTCACCTTAGTGATGAAGTAGTGTGTAAGCGTAAGCTCCTGAACGTCAAGTAGCACGTCTCGGTCACCGGCAACCTATATCGTATACCGTATGTGAGTTCGTGTTAGTGACCGTGCTAGTGTTCGTGTTAGTGCTCATGTTTGTGTCCAACAACCCTTGGTTGTTCATGTTTGTCCGTGTCGGTCCACAATGACCGTGTTTGCTCGTGTTGGTCCACATTGACCGTGTTTGACCATGTTTGACCGAAGTTGACCGTGTTTGACCAAAGTTGACCGTGTTTGACCAAAGTTGACCGTGTCAAGTCAACGACCCGTTGGTGAACCGTGTGACGGTTTGTGACTCGTGTAGCAATCGTGTAAGTGTTTGTCGTGTGCAAAACGCGTAGGTCGCGTTTATGGACAACTTACTATTTATAGTAAGTTTCCATTTTTAGAAAGTTCACAAAGCATGACGGTTTTATAGTTCTAGCATGTTCAATAGTCCTACGGGATCATGTTAACACATAGCACATCATCATACGGATTCACATAAGTCGTTTACAACATGTTAGTGCACAAAAGTTTCCTAAAATGGAAAGTTTCCATTTATAGCATTCGTGACATCGGAAACCATCTAACTTAGCATCTAATCATCATGTTATAACATATTAAGCCATTTAGCAAGCTCAAATCATTCAACATGTTTACAAATCGGTTTTTGTAAAAATAAAGTTACTAAATATAGTAACTTTGTGGTTTTGCATAGAAATAGCCATTGAAACATTTCTAAACCAATTTTCATATCACCAATCATCTTAATAACCAATCTAGCATCATCTAATCATACCAATATAGTCCAAATCATCATTTATCAATATTTCATTGATAAAAGTTACTAAATATAGTAACTATGTCAAAATGACCATATACATTACCAAAACTACATTCTAACAAATCAAATCATCATATTATCATCCTAATAGCAAATCCACATACTTGCATGTTCATGAATTCATCTCCAACAATCATTTTGCAAATAAAAGTTACTAATAATGGAAAGATTACTAAAAATCAACATTTTGATCATTTTAAACAAATCCAACCATGAGTAATCCTTCTAACATTATCAATAAGCATATCAACATACTCAAGATCATTCCTACCATCATGGATCATGCATGCATGGCCATCATTCAACACTTTATGAACAAAACATGAAATCTATACATACACAACATCTTGTATCATCATAAGATGCATTCCAATCATCTTAGATCATCAAGAATCATAGTGAAATCATCAAACCCAGAAGTAAAACTCGTGCATGTGTGTCCATGGTGTTTGCATGTGTGATTTAACACATGCATGTGTGTGTAATGGTGATTTTAAGCTACAAGGGATGTATAGATTACCTCTAAAGCTCCTTTAACACCAAAATGATGAAGGAATCGAGTTGGAAGGCTTCAAGAAGCTCCTGGAATCTCTGGTTCGTGGTCTTGATTCAAGAACAAGTAGGTGGTGATGAGGGGTGGTGGTCTAGAAGGCTTGCTTCAATGTTCTTGAGCTTCAACCTCTTCAACAATGGCTTCCAATGGCTGCCAATGGTGATTTGCAGGTGAAAGAGACGAGATTGAGTGTCTTGGAATCGAAAATGAGAGGCTAGGTTGGCTGGTGATGATTACATCTTGGTTAAATAAAGATTCTGCGAACTGGGTCTCCTCGCGTAGCGCGACAGGTTCAAGAGTTCCCCTCGCGTAGCGCGAGAGAGTTCCGCGTTCAAATTTCCCCCGCCACTTGTCGCGTATCGCGACAGTGTCCTTCTGGATCGTCGCGTAGCGCGACAGATCCCCTGGTGAGCCCAATAGGCCCATTTTCATTGGTTTGATCCGTTCGTTGCCGTTTTCACGTTTACGAACTTTCGTTTGGCCTTGTTTGAACTTCCAAGTTCAATGTGTGAGTGTTTCGTGAGGTTTCGAGTGTTGTGTTTCACAATGTGTTAGACGTTCACCAACGTTCGTGTGTTTTGACACGTGTGTGCTGTTTGCCGATAATTCTACGAATTGTCTAGTCATGTGTCAGTGTTCGTACTATCGTGCCACGTGTCACACTAAATTAATCTAATTCTAGTGCCACGTGTACATAATGTATTTAAATAAACATTTAAATAAAATCAAAGCTGACCTGGAATTTACGGGGTGTCACATCCTCCCCATGTTAGAAAGAATTTCGTCCCGAAATTCAACTTGTGTTGTCAGTGTTAGTCTGTTCCGCGAACAGGTGTGGGTACTTTTGTTTCATCTGGTCCTCACGTTCCCACGTGAATTCCGGTCCTCGTCGCGAATTCCATCGCACTTTCACAATCGGTATCTTGCTGAGTTTGAGTTTCTTGGTTTCCCGGTCCATAATCTCCACCGGTTCCTCAACAAAGTTCAATTGTTCGTCGATTTGTATTTCCTCGAGAGGAATAACAAGTGTTTCATCTGATAGGCACTTCTTGAGGTTTGAGATGTGGAATACGTTGTGTACGCTGCTCAGTTCAACCGGCAGGTTCAGTTCGTAGGCTACAGGGCCTATTCGTTTTGTAATCTCGAACGGTCCAATGTAACGAGGGTTCAACTTTCCTCGTTTGCCAAACCGAATGACACCTTTCCAGGGCGAGACCTTGAGTAACACTCTGTCTCCCACCTGGAATTCTAACGGTTTGCGTCGCTTGTCGGCGTAGCTTTTCTGTCTGTCCCGAGCTGCTGCCATTCGTTTGCGTATTTGCACGATCTTCTCAGTTGTCTCGTGCACCAGTTCTGGACCAGTCAGTTGGCTGTCTCCAACTTCCGCCCAGCAGATGGGTGATCGACACTTACGTCCGTAAAGTGCCTCGAATGGTGCAGCTTGAATGCTAGTGTGGTAGCTATTGTTATATGAGAACTCAACTAACGGTAGATGAGATTCCCAGCTACTACCAAAGTCAATGACACATGCCCGGAGCATGTCCTCCAGTGTCTGTATCGTTTGCTCACTTTGCCCGTCCGTCTGCGGGTGGTAAGCGGTACTCATGTCCAATCTCGTGCCCAAAGCCTTATGCAAGGATTTCCAGAAATGCGACGTGAATCGACTGTCGCGGTCAGATATGATTGAGATTGGCACTCCATGTCGAGTGACCACTTCCTTTAAATAAATCCGAGTGAGTTTGTCTAGCTTGTCAGTCTCCTTGATCGGTAGAAAATGTGCAGACTTTGTCAGTCAGTCTACGATAACCCAGATGGTATCGCAACCACTTGCCGTCCTTGGCAGTTTAGTGATGAAATCCATGGAAATCTGCTCCCATTTCCACATTGGTAATTCCGGTTGTTGAAGTAACCCTGATGGCTTCTGGTACTCAACTTTGACTTTTGAGCACGTTAAACACTTACTTACGTAAGTTGCTATCTCAGCTTTCATGTTTGGCCACCAATAGGTTGTCTTCAAATCGTGATACATCTTGTCAGAGCCCGGATGTACGGAATACCGGCTCTTGTGAGCTTCGTCCATCACTACTTCTCTCAATCCTCCGTAGCGTGGAATCCAAATCCGTTCCATCAGATAGTAAGCCCCGTCACCCTTTGCCCTCAATTGTTTATCCATGCCGCGCATGGCTTCAAGAGTGAGATTTTCAGCTTTTAAGGCTTCCTGTTGTGCGATCCGTATCTGCTTTGGTAATTCAGAATGAATCGTGAGTTGTAGGGCACGCACGCGTTTTGTTGTTTCCTTCCTGCTCAACGCGTCGGCCACTACGTTGGCTTTGCCTGGATGATACTTGATGGCGCAATCATAATCACCTATGAGTTCAACCCATCTTCGTTGTCTCATGTTCAACTCTTTCTGGTCGAAGATGTGTTGTAGGCTCTTATGATCGGTAAAGATTGTACATTTCGTGCCGTATAAGTAGTGTCGCCAGATCTTCAAGGCAAACACTACGGCTCCCAACTCAAGATCATGAGTCGTGTAATTCTTCTCATGCACCTTCAGTTGTCGTGAAGCGTAGGCTATCACTTTCTCGCGTTGCATGAGCACGCAACCGAGTCCTTGTTTCGAGGCGTCGCAATACACCACAAAGTCATCACATCCTTCCGGTAGGGATAGGATAGGTGCAGTGCATAGTTTCTGTTTTAACAAGTTAAATGCAGCCTCCTGTTTGTCTCCCCAATCGAATTTCTTATCTTTATGTGTCAAGGACGTCAACGATTGGGCAATCTTTGAGAATCCTTCGATAAATCTCCGGTAGTACCCGGCCAGACCTAGGAATTGTCGCACCTCAGTCGGAGTCTTGGGTGCTTCCCAGTTCTTAATGGCTTCGATTTTGGCTGGGTCTACGTGTATTCCCCGTTCATTAACCACGTGTCCAAGGAATTGGACTTCGCGAATCCAAAAGTCGCACTTTGAAAATTTCGCGTACAGTTGCTCTCTCTTCAGTAGTTCCAAGACTAGCCTTAGATGTTCGGCATGCTCTTCCTGATTCTCAGAATAAATCAGAATGTCGTCAATGAACACTATCACGAATTTGTCAAGATAAGGTTTGCACACTCTATTCATGAGATCCATGAACACGGCTGGTGCATTGGTCAGTCCAAAGGGCATAACCAAGAATTCGTAGTGTCCGTATCGAGTTCGGAAGGCAGTCTTAGGAATATCGTTTTCTTGTATCCTCAATTGATGGTAACCCGATCTTAAATCGATCTTTGAATAGTAGCTTGACCCTTGCAATTGGTCAAATAGATCGTCTATTCGTGGTAAGGGATATCGATTCTTGATCGTCACTTTGTTCAGCTCTCTGTAGTCGATACACATACGGAATGATCCGTCTTTCTTCTTTACGAACAAGACCGGTGCTCCCCAAGGTGAGAAGCTCGGTCTGATGAATCCCTTGTCTAACAGTTCTTGCAACTGGTTAGACAGTTCCTGCATCTCCGTTGGTGCTAGTCGGTATGGAGCCTTAGCAATCGGTGCTGCTCCTGGTGTAAGGTCTATTTGGAATTCGACTTGTCGCTGCGGAGGTAGTCCAGGTAGATCTTCGGGAAACACTTCGGGAAAATCGCGGACTACAGCGATGTCCTCAATCTTCCTCTCCTTCTTTGGTTGCTCTGCGATGAGGGCTAGTATTGCAGTGTATCCCTTTTGTAGGTACTTGTTTGCCTTCATGCATGATATGATGTTCAGAGGTACTCCCCGCCTTTCCCCCTGAATCGAGATCTGTTCTCCGTTCTGCAACGTCACTCGTACGATCTTCTCGTTGCATACGATCTCAGCTTGGTTAGCGGATAACCAATCCATTCCAACGACCACATCAAAGCTTCCGAGAGTCACCGGCATCAAGTCAATTTCGAGTTCGTGATCCGCCAAAACCATGACGCATCCTCGAAAGATGTGTTGTGTTTCAATTAGCTTGCCGTCGGCTAGCTCTACGGTATACTTGTAGTCTAGTGGTGTTGGGGTAATATCTAGTAATTTGCTAAACTCACTGGATATAAAGCTCCTATCGGCACCGGTATCAAATAATATGCTAGCATAGACATTATTTAAAAGAAACGTACCGGTTACGATGTTAGGATCGTCTTTGGCCTCTCCCGAGCCAATCACAAATGCTCGTCCCTTGGCCGCTCCTCCTCCGGCTTCTTCAACTGAGGGCAATCCCTCCTCATGTGGCCCGGCTTGCCACATTCATAACACCCTCTAAGAGTGTTCTGGTTGTTGTTGTTATTCTGGTTCTGGTTGTGGTTGGGATTGTTGTTGTTGATGGGGAATCTTGTTCTGCAATCCTTGGCCATATGGCCGTGTCTTCCGCACTTCAGGCAACGGTATCGTTCGCATTGCCCGGAGTGGTGGTATGAGCATCGGTTGCACAATGGGTATTTCCCCTGATATACACCCTTCCCCTTGTCATCGGGTTGGGTGGCAGTGAAAGCTCTGGCTGGTGCAGATTTTTGTTGTTGTTGGGGTTGATGAGCTTGCTGGTGGCTGGGTTCCCACTTCCTCTTCTGGCTCTCTTGAGGCTTCACATGCTCGCCTCGTTTTGGTAGCTTGCCCTGCGCTACAGCTTGATCGGTCAGTTTATGAGCCAGTCTGATCAGTGGTTGGATGGTGGTGATGTCAGACGCCATCACTATGCTTTGGAATTGCTCGGGCAATCCACTAATGAACTGCTCGATCTTCTTGTATTCCGGCGTCACCATAGCCGGGCATAGCTTACACAGCTCATGAAATCGAGTACAATATTGCTCGATCTCCGATCCCACCATCTTATGCACCCAGAATTCCGCTTCCAGTTTGCGGATCTCATCACGAGGACAATATTCCTCATGCAGCAGTCGGGTGAAGTCGGTCCATGACATGGAGTTGGCACCGTCCAACCCCAAGGTTTGAACATGGGTGTTCCACCATGTAAGAGCTGGTCCCTCCAGTGTACCGGTTGCATACTTGACCCGGTTTTCTTCGGAACATTCGCACATAGCGAACACAGATTCCGCCTTTTCCACCCAACGAAGCATACCAACAGCTCCCTCAGTTCCCTTGAATTTGTGAGGGTGGCAGTTCAGGAAGGATTTGAAAGAACATCCCTTGTTGTTGTTGTTGCCTTGCGATCCTGTTGTTCAGAAACCAATGTCGTGTGTTAGTGCGTGTTAGCTACACTATGTTAGTCATGTTAGGCAAGTGTTGGTACCGTTGTTAGTGCCACTCGTTTCGCTGGCCTGTTTGTTTGCCTCGTACTCAGCGAGCATCCGGTTGAATCTGCGTTCAACCATCATGTTGATTCTTGCCTTTTCGGCCTTGCGTTTGAGTCTTAGGGCATTTGCTCCTCTCCCCGACATGTTCTATATGGAAGGTTAGAATGTTAGTTAGCATGTGTTCGAGCATTAGCCAATGTCATAAGAGAAGTCAAGTCAGATGTTATGTCAGAAGTCAGATCATATGTCATGCTAGTAGTCAAGTCAGATGTTATGTTATCATGGTCAACATGTAATAAGTAAGACAAAACATAATTCTCATTAATAATAAGCTTGAAGTACAATGATTTCAAAAGGAAATACATAATAAGTTTTTCGAGCACATCCCGCTCGTCTAGGCCAAAATAAGAAAATACAAAATACAACAGTCCTCTAATCCGAATCCATAGAGACGTGTGAGATATCGCTAGCAGCGTCTCCGTCATCATCATCCTCCTCCGGATCCTCATTAGGATCCTCATCAAGGTCCTCATCTTCGAGGTCCTCGGCCTCGAATTCAGGACCATCCTCCTGAGGTGGCTCCTCAATAAACTGTGCAGCCCATGCATTAAGCATGGCATCACTGGCCTGCACCATGGCCTGAGTCTCGGTGATGTCCGTCCGATTCTCGGTGATACGCACGTCGTGTTCCTGCATGACATCGACGACCTGTCCATGCTCGGTCAGTAGTTGGGACATTTGGAGTCGTAGAGCCTCCATCTGGGCTTCCAGTCTGTTGTTGCGCTCCTCTAGCTGATCGTTTCGCCTTTCTAGACGATCGTTTCTCTCACGAAGAGTCCGGAACTCATCAGTTAGTTCCCTACTCTTCCGTATCACCTGTCGTGTGCAAGCCACGTGTGCCGCAAACGCCTGCTCTGTCGACACTCCGAGTGGTGGTAAACGGTGGCCTGGAGTGGTGTCGCCGGGATATCGGTAAGGTGGTACTCTCTCCTCTATGATCCAGCTCTGTATGATGGCGGGTAGCCATCCCCAGTACCTAGCCCGTGCTGAGTCCCTAGCCCTCCGATCCATCTCGGCATCGACCTGGGCTACGATGCTCTCGACGCGTCGCCGACTCTCGTCAGCCATGTCATCAGGGATCTGGTGTCGGTCGGTGCTCCTGCTAGTGTTATCGTCAGCCATCCTGCATGTTTTTAAGTTAGTAAGCAACATTTCGATAAGTAATAATGTCATCATTGTGCAAGTTCTACGTGTAGTGTCTATAGTTGAGCAATGGCTATAGTCTAAGTTTACTACATGCAAACCTAGTTCCCTATAACCAAGGCTCTGATACCAGTCTGTCACACCCCCAAATTCCCACTTGTGGCAAATGTCCACGTGGATGTGACGTGTCCAGAATCACAGCTCAAGGTCATATAGAACACCTCTATATGCGTTTACAAATCCAATGTTTGACACATACACAATTAAAATAGTTTGCAGCGGAAAAAGTATTTCATCATATAGCAGCGGAATATTCAAATGTTTGACATATGCAGCGGAAAATCAAAAGTTGTTAAACACTACGATGCTTGATAAAGATACATATTCGTAATAAACAGTGTTTGCATGAAAACATAAATAAATGCATGTAGGTCCTATGCCTGATCCCCTACGTGCATTCCTGGCATCCATAGCCTGCTAGTTACCTGAGAATACAAGTTTGAAAACAAGTGTCAACACAATGGTTGGTGAGTTCACAGGTTTTGATATACATATAGTAATGAAAAGTGTGTCATGCTGTTTATCAATGTTAGTACCGAGCCCTAGGCCCAAAGTGTCAGTGCGTCACTACCGAACTAGACTTGTTTGCTCTTGCCTCCGCTATGCCTCGTATACATAGCAAGTTAGGTCAGAATTTGCACGGGTTATGACACTCAGTCAACATGGTGCCCCGTGGGGTTAGTCATTCCCTAATGGATCCATCCAAATCTACCACGTTGTTCGTACATTAACGGTAAGACTTTGTGAGGGCTTGTAACGAGTTCAACACTTAATGTTTGTCCAATAAACCAGCATACACAATAGTGTTTGTACAGTAATAATGTTTGACTCGATGCAACTAGTATTCTCCCCCTATTTAAAAGCATTTGAAAAAGAGTAAAGAGGGGCCGTAAACTCACCTTAGTGATGAAGTAGTGTGTAAGCGTAAGCTCCTGAACGTCAAGTAGCACGTCTCGGTCACCGGCAACCTATATCGTATACCGTATGTGAGTTCGTGTTAGTGACCGTGCTAGTGTTCGTGTTAGTGCTCATGTTTGTGTCCAACAACCCTTGGTTGTTCATGTTTGTCCGTGTCGGTCCACAATGACCGTGTTTGCTCGTGTTGGTCCACATTGACCGTGTTTGACCATGTTTGACCGAAGTTGACCGTGTTTGACCAAAGTTGACCGTGTTTGACCAAAGTTGACCGTGTCAAGTCAACGACCCGTTGGTGAACCGTGTGACGGTTTGTGACTCGTGTAGCAATCGTGTAAGTGTTTGTCGTGTGCAAAACGCGTAGGTCGCGTTTATGGACAACTTACTATTTATAGTAAGTTTCCATTTTTAGAAAGTTCACAAAGCTTGACGGTTTTATAGTTCTAGCATGTTCAATAGTCCTACGGGATCATGTTAACACATAGCACATCATCATACGGATTCACATAAGTCGTTTACAACATGTTAGTGCACAAAAGTTTCCTAAAATGGAAAGTTTCCATTTATAGCATTCGTGACATCGGAAACCATCTAACTTAGCATCTAATCATCATGTTATAACATATTAAGCCATTTAGCAAGCTCAAATCATTCAACATGTTTACAAATCGGTTTTTGTAAAAATAAAGTTACTAAATATAGTAACTTTGTGGTTTTGCATAGAAATAGCCATTGAAACATTTCTAAACCAATTTTCATATCACCAATCATCTTAATAACCAATCTAGCATCATCTAATCATACCAATATAGTCCAAATCATCATTTATCAATATTTCATTGATAAAAGTTACTAAATATAGTAACTATGTCAAAATGACCATATACATTACCAAAACTACATTCTAACAAATCAAATCATCATATTATCATCCTAATAGCAAATCCACATACTTGCATGTTCATGAATTCATCTCCAACAATCATTTTGCAAATAAAAGTTACTAATAATGGAAAGATTACTAAAAATCAACATTTTGATCATTTTAAACAAATCCAACCATGAGTAATCCTTCTAACATTATCAATAAGCATATCAACATACTCAAGATCATTCCTACCATCATGGATCATGCATGCATGGCCATCATTCAACACTTTATGAACAAAACATGAAATCTATACATACACAACATCTTGTATCATCATAAGATGCATTCCAATCATCTTAGATCATCAAGAATCATAGTGAAATCATCAAACCCAGAAGTAAAACTCGTGCATGTGTGTCCATGGTGTTTGCATGTGTGATTTAACACATGCATGTGTGTGTAATGGTGATTTTAAGCTACAAGGGATGTATAGATTACCTCTAAAGCTCCTTTAACACCAAAATGATGAAGGAATCGAGTTGGAAGGCTTCAAGAAGCTCCTGGAATCTCTGGTTCGTGGTCTTGATTCAAGAACAAGTAGGTGGTGATGAGGGGTGGTGGTCTAGAAGGCTTGCTTCAATGTTCTTGAGCTTCAACCTCTTCAACAATGGCTTCCAATGGCTGCCAATGGTGATTTGCAGGTGAAAGAGACGAGATTGAGTGTCTTGGAATCGAAAATGAGAGGCTAGGTTGGCTGGTGATGATTACATCTTGGTTAAATAAAGATTCTGCGAACTGGGTCTCCTCGCGTAGCGCGACAGGTTCAAGAGTTCCCCTCGCGTAGCGCGAGAGAGTTCCGCGTTCAAATTTCCCCCGCCACTTGTCGCGTATCGCGACAGTGTCCTTCTGGATCGTCGCGTAGCGCGACAGATCCCCTGGTGAGCCCAATAGGCCCATTTTCATTGGTTTGATCCGTTCGTTGCCGTTTTCACGTTTACGAACTTTCGTTTGGCCTTGTTTGAACTTCCAAGTTCAATGTGTGAGTGTTTCGTGAGGTTTCGAGTGTTGTGTTTCACAATGTGTTAGACGTTCACCAACGTTCGTGTGTTTTGACACGTGTGTGCTGTTTGCCGATAATTCTACGAATTGTCTAGTCATGTGTCAGTGTTCGTACTATCGTGCCACGTGTCACACTAAATTAATCTAATTCTAGTGCCACGTGTACATAATGTATTTAAATAAACATTTAAATAAAATCAAAGCTGACCTGGAATTTACGGGGTGTCACAGTTTTTTATTTACAGTACTGTAACTGTTTTTGGCCCAAAAATTACAACGATGTAAACTCTTAAACGATGATGAATTTTCGCAAACTCATAAAAGAACATAGTGTTCTAAATGTGTTACAATGATGTTCACAAAAAAATCCAAGATTTGGCTTCATCTTGTCAAAGTTATTTGGGTTATTGTTTTAAGAGTGAGTTATTATTTTATCTCAATCCTACATATCTATCATATATAATAAATCAAAGTTTTTATGTGCCACTTGTCATGCAATGAAGCATGATTTATCTTTGTTTCGCCTCAAAATTTAAAGCATTAAATCATTTATTACCAATCATTTATTAATAGTGATAATTAAAAAATTTGTCAATTTATTATTTTAACTTATTTTCCTAAATTTTAAAAAATATATATACAAATAAATAATCAAGTCATGAATATTTTACACTTTCAACGCGAAAATTTAATAATATGTTTAGACTATATTCAAAAAGTCAAACAACTAAACAAACTAAAATAGATATATCATAAGACAAATCGTAAACTATACAAATATATAATCATTTTATTAATAATGAGGATCTTAAAAACTTAAATTATTTCATGTATATTCATATATTTTTATATTTTAACTTACTATTATCATTAAACATTATAAAACTTTTAAATCTTGTCATTTTTTATGTAAGTTACATAAAATAATGACTTATTTGTATATTTTACAGGTATAATTATAATTCATTAAATTTACTTTCTTTTATGTGTAGTAACATTATTAAATGTTAGTAGATAAATATTTTTATTTTTTTTTCTTATTTAAACTTTTATTTAGGTCTCTAATCGTCATTAACTTCAAATTATGTTCATTGAAATATTCAACAACAACAGTAACAGGAACATGAACAGTAACAGTAATAATTTGAATGTTAAAATACAATATGTATAATTATGAAAAATTTAAGTGTAATTCTTATTATTTTTTTATAAACATAACCATTTTATTAAAAAGTATATTACATTTTGTATATTTAACCCGTGTAACACACGGGATTTAACCTAGTATGTATATATATATATATATATATATATATATGAGAAAGGTTCATGAGAAAACTTCTCATTTTGAAAAAAAAAACTAAGAAAACTTCTAGTAACCAATACATTTTTATAAAAAAATTTATAATTTTTTATGATAAGGTTAGAGATGTTATAATAAAAAAAATTTGAAAAAAATATGTAAATTATGAAGTTACGTATATGTAACTTATAAAGTTACATATATGTAATCAGTGTGTGTAACATATAAGTTACATATATGTAATAACTTAAAATACATATTTTTTTATTATTTTTTTTCTTTTTTTACATTTTTACCTTATAATAAAAGGAAATAAAAATGAAAAAAAAATTAATTGGTAATGATTGTGTTTAGTTTTCTTCAAAATGATGGTTTTCTTAGGAACCTTTCCCATATATATATATATATAGAGAGAGGTTCCATAGAAAACCTTCATATTTGATAAAACTTAGAAAACTAATCACAATTGTTATTAATCAATTTCGTTTTTCGTTTTTCGTTTTACATTTTGTTTTATTATAAAGTTAGATTTGTTAACAAAAAGAAAAAAAGAAAAAATATATGTAATTCATGTTATTACATATATGCAACTCATTGATTACATATATATAACTTGTAAACTACATATATGAGTTACATATATATAACTTTATAAATTACATATACGTACCTTCGTGATCTAAATATTTTTATTAAAATTTTTTTCTTGTTTATAACATTTCTAAGCTAATAATAAAAAATCATGAATTTTTTTTAAAAATTGATTGGTTAGTAGGAGCTTTCTTATTTTTCTTCAAAGTGAGGAGTTTTCTTTTAAACCCTCCTCTCTCTCTCTCTCTCTATATATATATATATATATATATATGTATTCGTTACAAAAGACTTGCAAACTTGTAAAATGTTATACATATACAAAAAGAAACATTTAAATCCTTATATATTATTATCAAAATTAAATAATATAAATATAATTGGGTTTATTCGATTTAACCGAATCAACCGTATAAACCGATTTAATTATAGTATGGAACTAACAATCGAATTGAGAACCGAATTCAGAGTTATAATACAGTTAGAAACCAAATTGAAAACGGAATTCACAATTTTGTATTTCTTTTTAGCGGCAGTAAAAGACATTTAGAGTTAAAAGTGTTAAAAGACCGGAGGAATTATAGTTTGAATATTAACGATAGATTCTAAAGCTTGTTTTGAGCTTCTATTTTAGGACCTAAACTTCTAAATGGGTTGCTGTTAAAAAACATTCGTAAATGGCCTAATAATACATTATATTAGTGTATATAATTATACTTAAACAAGTCAAAACGAGCTACCCAAACAAGCAACTATCTAAGCAAGCTTAACTTTACTCGTGTTTGACTTGTTTAGAAACCAAACCGGGCGATCCATATTCAAGTTGGGTCCAGTCGATGGATTTCAACTTTGGTAAGGTGGCTAATAAATGCATGATAATAGATTGTTGGGGGTGATGAGGGGTGGGGGTCAGCTTAATTTATAACATTTTACACTTGTCTAATGTGTTTATGTTTTTATTAAGTGGGGGTCTTTTGTTCAACTTATGTAGGTTTCATTTAAGTGGATTTCAATGGATCCCGTCTTTACTAGGATGTTTGTTTTTCTATAAAAAAAATATAAGAGTAAATGTTATTTTCAATCTATGTAGTTTGGTTACTTTTGTTATTTTAGTCTAAAATTATAAATTTCATTATTTTCGTCCTTATGGTTTCATTTTATTGTCATTTACATCTCTATGGTTTTGACAATTTTTTCATTTTAGTCCAAAAATTTAAATTTTATTAGACAAAAACTGCAATAAAATGTAAATCATAAGGACCAAAATGACAATAAATGAAAACCATAAGTACTAAACTAGTGAAATTAAGCTTTTGGACTCAAATAACAAAAGTAAACAAATAACATGAAACGAAAATAACATTTGACTAAAAATATAAAAAACCAGGTTAATATGAAACGAAAATAACATTTTACTAAAAATACTGCACCCTCTGTTTTTTCGTCCGTAATGTTAATTTTTTGACCGAAAGGTTAATTTCTAGTTAAAAATAATGATTTCCCCCTCCCCTCACTTAAAAAATTAACATATATTCTGGCTTCCGTAATTTTTAGCCCCCCTTTCAAAACATTCAAGCTCCGTCACTGTTTGAGACCCTATCAAAACATCATTTATACAAGTATAGAAGATTTTAACGAAGAACTTTTAGTCTAATGGTTATCACTTGACTTTCCTATGAGACGTATCGGGTTCGAATTAGGGTTGAAGATTATTTGCGGAGGTTAGGTCAAAGAGTTTATCTAGTTGTGAAGTTTCTTCGGGGGTGTCAAATTCGAGGTGATGGTTGAAATCACGTCTTGGGCATCGTCGTTTAAAAAAAAATGTATAGAATATTTTATGAGATTAAAAAATATGATAAAAAAATTATGCATATTTGAATTAAAAAAATTCAATATGTTTAAGTATTCTTTAAATTTATACAATTTCCATAGACTTTGTATTAAAAAATTCTAATAAAAGGATATGGTTTTCAAGTCATCATTGACATCGTCTCTTCTAAGTTCTAACATTTTAAATTCAAGGATCTAACTTCTAACTACTTTCTTTTACGTTTAAAAGAAGCTTCTATGTAGAAAAATTCAAATTATTTTTAATTTAAACCAAAAGAAATTTACCCATAACCAAGTCTTAATTCAAAGGCTTTTATTACTAATATATTTACATCAAAACATTGAATTATTCCGCTTCAAAGGTTGATCTCATTTTTCTTTTAATAAAGTAATAAACAATACCTTTTACAAGTTGCTTTTAAATAAATTAAATGTTCATCGGTTTGTAAATCTTTTTTGGCTAAAAACTTGTTACCAAAAATTTCTGACACATCATCATCAATACGATATTGTATATACTATTGATTAGAAGTGTCCCGACCACGTACTCATATCTAAATACATAAGAATTTTGCTAATATACCACACAAGCATGACCGTTCAAGCTTTTTGGTGGACCAAAACGGAGATAAAAACCGGGGCCTTCATTCGTCTGTAAATAAAAACTCTCATCAAGTTTGAGGGAAAAAAATAGATCATCATAAAAGATAAAAATACAAAAGTATAAATCGCAAATAAAGCGTGTATATTAATTACAAAAATTAAAAGAATCGAAAATTTTATCCAAATCATAATTCTCTACAACTATAAATTAAGTTGATTTACCCACAAATTTGTGGCAATTGTATTTTTAAGTCCCTAAGTTAGGCTTTTTTTTTTTTGACATATGAGAACCAGCCATGAACACAAGTGTGTCACTTTTGTTTAGGCATTTAACTATTAAATACGAGGAAAAGAATTTGATTCTTATGGTGTGTGTTTTTGTTTTTTCAACTCTAACATTTTAATTTTTTCAATGTTAACCGTTTAATATTTTAATTTGACCTATATAGAGTATATAACATGATTTTATATATTAACTTTATACTAATTTTGATTTTTTTAATAACTTTAGTTCATTGATTTAAAAATAAAAATTAAATACTACTTTTTTTTAAAAGTGTCAGTGAGTTATCTTACCACCATTTCAATTGTCTTCATGATTATCATTCTTTCAGCGTTTTAGGTGTAAAGTATGTTTTTTTTATTGAACACAAAATTGCAAGTTGCAACTAATAGAGTTACTTAGTATATGGTTTTCGATCAGTTGACCGATTTCTTTTCTTTTTTTCTTTTAATCTTTGTTATATTTTATTTATATTAGATCACCTTTTTTTTAATTCTTATAACAAAACATACATACATAATAGTAATGTTTTATATCTAAATTTTGCTTTTTATAGCCGATTGTTTATAACATTATATGCTTGTTTCAATTGTATTATTATCACAATGTTGTTTCTCAAGTTTCTATCGTATCATTACGCTGCAACGCAACGTGGATATTCCTTTGCAAGAATTTATACCTCTAGACTTTGACGTCGGTTGCTACACGCCTAGAAGGTTGTATGTGATTTTCATATGTGCAATAATAATCATTGTTGTTTCATTTTAATCTAGAAACTTTTTTTTTTCAATTTTAATCTCACATAGTTTACATTTGTTAACAGGGAACATTTCAAAATAACAATAATAATGATTAAAGACAACAATAACAACACGTGGCATGGTAATCATGTCTCAATGTTTTTTCTCATTCTGTTAAACATTAAAAAAAAACTAAAAATATCAAAACTAAAATTTATTAAAAATTAAAGTTTCATTGCTATATTTATTAAAAACAAAGCAAAACTTTATATTTAGAAATAACCTAATACCTTGATATTTTTATCTTGATAATTCAAATGTTTTGTTTAATGGTTTGGTTGGGTTATTTCCTTTAACAAACACAAAGATCAGGTGAAGTCAATTACAATAAAATATGACAAATTAATATTCTTGGCAACTAAGTCACAAAGTATTAAATTTTAGGCAATGAATAAGTCAAATGAGAAGACAATGTGGCACCTAAACGAAAAGCTTCAACGGTTACGTTTACACCTTAATTTATTGGGTAATTAAAGATAAATCATTTAAGTATTGATTAAAAATCTAATGTATTATTGATATATGGTGATACATAATTTTCTTTATTATTTACCAATTATTAAAAATGCCTTTCAATTTAAATAAATAAAAAGAAATATTTGATTTTCATTAGTAGTTATTAGAAAAATATTAAAAAAATTATTTCATGTCTTATATACTATCTCGTATTCATTCTTATTAGCGATGCGCAAACCGGTTTTTTTTTCTCCAAACCGGTTCGGTTTGAGAACCGAATCGGTTTGGTCAACGGATGGTCAAAACCGGTTTGGGTGAAAACCGGTTTGGCGAGATGAGGATGTCAAACCTACAGAACCGGTTTGGAAAGGTTTGAAACCGGTTTAGAGGGGTTGAAACCTATTTGGCTGATGAGGATGTCAAATCTATGTCAAACCGGCGGTTCGGACCGGTTTGGAAAGGTTTGAAACCAGTTTGGAGGGGTTGAAACCGGTTTGGCTGATGAGGATGTCAAATCTATGTCAAACCGGCGGTTCAGACCGGTTTGGGAACCGGTTTTTTTGCCCACCTCTAATTATATATATATATATATATATATATATATATATATATATATATATATATATATATATATATATATATCATAGAGGGGTGTTAAACGGGTTGGGACGTTAGTGGGTCAACTAGACATGAACTCGAAATTTAACATGAATTCGCACCCTACCCGAATTCGAAAATTGTGTCAAACATATGAACCTGAACATGACATGAATATTCATGTGTTGACATTAAAACGACCCGTTTGACCCAAAAATTTAAATGTTTATTATTTTTTAAAATATTAATACTTTTAAAAATACAATTTTACAACAAAAAAATAAAATGCTTAATTATAAAATCTCATGTTAATTCTTTTTTCGTTTAAACTTGCGTATTAAATACTCAACCAAGTTAACATAAAACACAATTAAAAATATACATATGATTAAATGGGTTAAACGACTCAACTCATGAACCTACCCAGTTTACCACAAACTTGACCTGTTTAGCTGAATAGGTTCATGGGTTCAAGTGAAACCTAACCCCAACTCATTTATACTAAACTCAAACCTATTAATTTTATAATTTATTTTCGTGTTGTGTCAGAAATTCACACTACTACTCTCATATACGTGTTCGATAGATATCGATTTGCAAAATATTCTAATAGAAGAGACCAGTAAAAACCAGGATTTACCTTCCTCAAACATCTATATTTTTTTCCTTGAAGTAGGTAGTTGATGGTTATGTTTCTATTTAACAAATACATACATACATACATATATATATAGGAATATCTATATATATATTCATATACACGCGCACACACAAAGCATACCAAGTCCCTAGCAATTTACTAACATATCATCTTCCCAATGTTGGTGAATAGAATGGCTTCCTTCATATCTTCACTAGCTTCTACCTCTTTGATCCTTCTTGTTCTTGTAATCCAGCCTTCCATGGCTGAATTTGACTTCAACATGCCACCTTTACACTCTCCTTTCTCTGGTAAATCATTCCTTTTTAGTCAAATTTATTTAACTTGCATTTTGTAAGCATGCTAATCAATATATGTACCAAAGGCATTATAGCCCAGCAGTATCTTGGCGGTGGGATAAAGCTCAGGAACCAAATGGTCTTGGGTTCGAATCCCAAGACCGTTTTCTTAAAGTATTGTGTTTCCTCCAAAACTGATGACTTGGTGGTGGAAATGATCGGGTGGTATTGCTGGTGGTACAATGATACTCCAGTGATCCGTCAGTGATCCAAAAACTAGTCATTAAAAAAAAACTAATTAATATATGTGTGTGTTTATATATATATGTATGTATATGCATGTTCATATGATTCTTGAACAGATAAACTGTGTGATGAAATCAACTGTGGAAAAGGAAACTGCACGCTTGATTATTCTAAACCATTCAGTTTTACCTGCAAATGTGAACCCGGTTGGCGCAGAACCCGGTCCAGTGATTCAGAAGATCTTCATGAATTCCTTCCATGTGTCATTCCCAACTGTAAGATCAAACATGAAGGGTTACTTCATAACTGCAACTCAGTATCCATTTTGACAAAAAAAAACCGAGTCAACTCACTTTAATCTGCTGTTCTTAGGTACCCTTGATTACTCGTGCATGCCAGCTCCTCCTCCAATTGGACCAATTCCTCCGATCCCTTTTAATAGTTCACTCTTTGATCGTAAGTCGACCCTCTCGGTTTTGTAGAGAATATCACAGAAAAACGAACGCGATTTTATCCCAACTTGTTTAATGAATTTCATGATTCAGACAAAATTAATCCAGTTACACTAATTTAATCAATTTATTGACATTGATACATTTTTATGGTTTGATTCAGCTTGTTACTGGACATACTGTGGAGAAGGTACATGCAACAAAGATGATACATTTAAGCATACATGTGAATGCAAGCCTGGATATGCCAATCTTATGAACATCACCCATTTTCCATGCTTCAGCAGTTGTAAGATCGACGCGTTAATTCTTAACAATATATTTATACATCATACTGGATGTCTGCGGTGCGGTTTGGGCGGTTTTGCAAAACTTTTTAAATCAAACCGCTAACTGTGTTTCAAATAATTTGTGTAAACCAACCAAACCGACCGATATTGACGGTTTTACGGTTTGGTTTTTGCGGTTTCACGGTTTTCTAAACAACAATAGAGAACGATTAATATAATGATGCAAAAAAACATAATCCATTTCAAATTCAAATTTCAAAAGTCGAAATTATAGTTCAAAAGCTAATCATTATCAAAATAATATAACTAGCATGAAAAGAGTGATGTCAGACTTTGCTTGAAGATCATCTTCTAAATTAATAATATTATCATTATCCTTTTTTCATTTTAATATAATTAATTTGTGAGCCGTGAATAAAAAGAATGAAGACTAAAGGGGCAAGGTAAATGTAAAGACACTAACTTAGGTTTTTTAATAATTTTAAGACACACACACACATATACATACATATATGTGTGTGTATGGTTGGTGTGGTTTATAAGATTTAGAAAAAATGCAAACCGTAAACTGTACCGAACCACTCGGTTTATTGAATACTCAAACCATAAAACCGCACCTTGAAGTTTTAAAACCAACTAAACCGGCCAATTGTCTTCGGTTTGGTGCGGTTTAGACAGTTCGGTTGGTTTATGGACATATGATGATCATAGTAGTCAAAGGCGCCAAAAGTGTGTCTAGCCCGAGCTCACCACATCAAAACCGCCTTACATCCATCGATCAATGCGCAAAAAAGATCTAAAAAACGGTTTGAACCAGCCTAAACTAGTCCAAAAAACAATCTAAACTAGCCAACAGACATCTTAATCAATATAAACTGGCTTAAAACATGCCTACTAAACAACTGAAAATAGCCTTGAATACATGTGGGACTTGCTTGTCTCTGGCACCAAAAGTGTGTGCCTAGGCCAGAGCACACCACAGCAAACCCATCTTACATCCATCAAGCTGCAAAAAAGATAATGAAAAAACGGTTAGAACGCCTAAACTAGTCTAGAAAATAATCTAAACTAGCCAACAGACAACGTAATTAATCATAACCGGCGGAACATGTCTTTTTTTGAACAAACATCTATAATATCTAGGATAATATTGCCACTCCCAAGACTCATAACCCACAACCTTTCAGTTGGGGTGACAAAAAAAATCCGAATTCGAATCTGAACACGAAATATTCAAAAATCTGAACCCGAAATATCCAGAAGTCTAGATATCTCCGAACTTCCGTATATCCGGAAATTAAGATTCATATACCATTTTTGAAAACTTTCGGATCGTTTGGAATCCGAACTATCTGAAATAGTTATTTTTTTCGGATATTCAAATAAATTTTTCATATATTCAGATAATTTTTTCGGATATTTCGGATAGTTTTCGGATATCCGAAATATATTTTTTTAAAATTTTTAATTTTTTTCCTGATTTCAGATATCCGTTTTGATATTTGAATCCAAATCCGAAATTTCGAATATCCATATTTCGGATATCCAAAATTGTGGATTTGGATAGTGAAAATCATTATCCAAAATTTTCGGATATCCGAAACACCGGATATCTGAATTTGAACACACCTACACCCAACCCCCCATCCTGATTCCTGACTAAAACATTTATAATAATCTAAACTAGCCAACAGACAGCGTAATCAATCTCAACCGGCCGAAAATCCCTCTTTTTTTGAACAAACAACATCTATAATATCTAGGGTTGTATTACCACTCCCAAAAACTCAAACCCATAACCTTTTGCCAGTGGTGAGAACATCCTACCGCAACACCCAACCCCTCATCCCGCCTAAATCATGTTTAAACAGCTGAAAATGGCCCGGAACATACATACATACATACATACATACATACATACATACATACATACATACATGGGTGTGTATCTAATTAGTCAGATTCTTGAATGAAAGTTTGAATCTTGAAACAGGTGCCATTGGAAACGACTGCAGTAGGCTTGGAGTACGATTGTTAAACTCAACCTCCCCATCTGGTTCGAGTCAAGATGGCAGTCAAGGTAAGACGGCAGGCACAGGAACCACTCATGGTTCGGCTAATTGATTCTTCAACCTTAAGAAGATATCATCTAATTTTTTGTTGACTTTGACTTTTGGTCTGCAGGTACCAGATTTCTTTCTGGAGGCTTTCATTGGATTGGGATCATAGTGACGTCTATAGCCATGGCTCTATGGAATTAGGAAATGTATTAGGCTTGTTGATTGTTTTGTTTGATACATATATATATTATAAACACTGATGTGTGTTGATTATTGTTTGTGTTTAAAAATAAAATCTTTTACATGTAGAAATTAAATATTTGTAGTTGCTACTATTGTTATATATTTTAGTGTAATTGGATTAATTTTGTTGATAAATGTGAATCATGAAATTTGGGGGCCTGGGGCCAGCGCACCCGAATAGAGCGGGGTTTAAGGGTAGAGCTCCTGACTGGAGTTGAGCTGACATGCCAGCTTGAAATATTTTTTAACCTAAATTGCTATATTGAAAAATCAACAGAAAAATTAATTTAACGAATTTTGACATATAATTCGTTTTATTAGTTTACTGGCAAATGTAAGAAAAATATAGCTTGAAAATTGTCAAGATGCAGTTTTCTTCAACACTGTGTGTCTCTAGAATTGGATTATTTGATCCAACACAAGTTCATTCGAAATTAACTGTGAATTTCATACTTGTTCTTTAATTAGAGTTGAATTTTATCTGGTCAAATATTTGGGTAAACGACAAATAGTTTAATTCGAAAGCTTTAGCCACGATTTTCAATTCATCCGGTGTAAAGTTCGTGTTTTGTGATGTTCAGGTTGTTGCTTCTTCACTGTTTTCATCCTGTTAATGATTATTATCACCAATTTAAGCCATATGTCACGGGTTTTGTTTAAATGTAAGTCTCTTAATAAGCTTTTTAAAGATGGTTTCTGTGTTGTTTGGTTTTCCTCTCTCAATCTCCTTAATATCGGCTAACCATAGGGAAAAATAAAGTAAGGCCGCAATCAATCGAGTTAGTAGCCTTAAGAAAAGTCAGCCTTAACATAATTTAAACTTGATACCTCTAAATTATATCTACATTTAGCGATAACTGAAAGACTGACATTCAATATCATTATATTTTATGTTTTATTTGATTGTCTGCTTTAGCACTTTGCTAAGTAGAACTGTAATAAAATTTGCATCTCGTTAAAAAACAAAGATGAAGAGGTTTTCAAAATTTTGAACCAATATTATTTTGGTCTATTTATAATAAGGGAACAACATAGCACTAAAAGTGTTAAATGACATGAGCTAAAATAATAAATTTTGAAAATCACATAGTTGATTAGACAAAAAAAAAAAAAAGAAACAAAATAAAACAAAATTTTAAAGCAAACAGCATAAATTAGTCGAATTTAGTTTTTTGATTTTGATACACGTGTTAGTTTACAATGTTCAAATTTTAATCTGGTCATCTATTTTTATATCACATGGCCAGAAATGATCGAATTTATATCCGATCATCTGGTCTTTTTTATCATATATCATAATATGAATAATATATAACGTTCTTGTTGATGATGTAGTCTCATTAAAGAATGAGTAGATTGAGTAGTAATCCATGTTTGATATGTTAGCCCACTTGGTAGAAGCTTGCCTCTTAGAATGGGAGGTTATGAGTTCTATCCCATGCAAGGTGTAAATATGGTGTAATTTATGTGGAGTAAGCTTAGCTGTTTAAAAAAATATATATATATGTTAGCAAGATAAATAAAATGTATTTATAAGGTACAATATAAAATATTTTTTTACTCTTTTAAAGTCTAGAACTTTTGTTATATCATGTAACATGACACAATTGATTACATTTACTAAAACATGTTTTGCTAATCTTGTTGCGATCGATTCTTACAAGTAATTTCTATGTTTCACAAGTCTTATTATCATTTATGACTTTAGATATGAAAATAACATCGACAATAACATCAAATCTTGCTATGATATATACTTCAAACTCAAGGGTATTTCGTCAATTGCTTCGAAAATTGTTTTCTTTTTAAACTAAAATAACTACAGCAAGGGCGGTGCGTGTATTAGTGTACATTTCACGATACGTAGTGTAAAATTTTTTAAAAATTTGTATTTCGCCCCCTGAAAAAGTTTCGCCCCCCTAGAGTTTTGGTCAAGCTCCGCCACTGTAACTACACTAATACACTTCATGATTTTAGTTAAAATTCTTGAAAGAAATACACGAGAGATATGGTAACGATTATAACCAAACTATAATAATAATTTAATAATAATTAAATAATATTTTTTTTTAAAATGCATTTAAGTTCCTGCAATTAATTAAAATTTTTTATTCCTTATCCTTTTTTTATTTTTATTTTTTTTAACTTTTATTTATTACAATTTAGGCTTTTGTCTTCTGTTATGTAAATATATATATATATTATTAATTTTTTTTTTATCGCAATCAAGTCCATAAAATTAACTAAAATTTCTTTTCAATCTGCAATCTTTTTCTTTATTTTCTTTTTTATCTAGTTTAAGTTTTGATATTCAATATCATATTATTATCCTGTTGGATACGGAGTCACAATGCAACACACGGGTTTAACAAGGAGGAATGAAAGCAACATAAAATAAGAGGATCACATATAAGGAGCTTAATTAATTAAGGTACACACTTTTAGATAAATTTTAGCTGACATAAAAATATTATGTGTGTTGTAATTTTTCTTTAAGTAGCAAACGTAAAACTAAAGTTTAATGTAATTCAATGGTACCAATATTTGTCACTCTCAACTAGCTGAGAGTTGGTTTTACAATTTTACTATAGAAAAATAATCGGTGTAAAGTGTAAACCGGGGAGTGGTTGAATGAAATTAGTGGTGTTTGACTGTTTGAGTTTAGATTAAATAAAGTGAGAATATTTTCTCTTTTTAACATGAAAAGTTATGTATTTTTCTTTTCAAACTTGAAAAATTGCATATTTTCTTAAGTACAAATTTTTAATACATAATATATAATTCTTTTAAAACATGATTTGAGAAAATATGTAATTTACAAATTAGGAGGGGTATATATTATACCTAGAAAAATGAGCGGGTCGGGTCGGGTTGGGTTGGATAACGTTTAAGAACAGGTTCTGGTCAGGATAGTGCGGGTCAGAATGTGTTTTAAATAAAATCAATTCGGATTTAAATGGATTGTTCTTAAAAAACATCAATTTAGTTTAACTTAAAATGTGTTATAAGTATACAAATAGTCTATTTGGATAATTTTTAATGATTTTCCTATCAATTATGTTATTAATTATTCTTAAATGTTTGAATCAATTACATTTACGTAGTTTTTGTTACCATCTTGACTCACATTGTTTTTAGGTGTTATACATCTTAACCCATTCAATATTATGATGTTACCCATTCAACCCATTATACTACAATTATTTACCCAAACTAACCAATTTCATTTGATTTTGGTAAAAATTGACACCCCTAAAATTAAATATGTAAATGACTTTAAAAAAAAGTAACAAAAGCATATTACAAATATTTTTAGGGACCTAACTTATAAATCCAAAAATCTTGAGGGGCGATTAATGAAACTAACTTTTAAAAACCCTAAAAACCTAAAACCCTCGTCCGGTTTATCCACACCCAATTGCAGAAATTTTCGACAGTGAAAACGAAGCAAGAAGACAAACAAAAATCTTTCAAACGTATAACAAATGGTTGAAAATTATGCTGAAGTTTTTACTCCAAAATCATTTAGGGTTTAACCGAATTGCGCCCATTTTCTGCAATTCATCCCACATTTCAACACCTCGAACTGTCCTTATCCCCTTAGGGTTTAACCGATTCAACCCCAAATCCACATTTCGTTCTCTAGGGTTTAGCTCATCAATGCCGTCCACCGCCTCCACCGTCGGTATGGCCACCGCCATCGGCTGTAAAAACCCTTTTAGTAGCAGTAACACATGTTCGAATTCGATTCGTTTTGGTTATAATTCTAGCTACACATGTCGTAATTGCCGGTGTTATATGGAGAATGCTGATAATGTTCCGTTTAGGGCTTGGACTGTGTTAAAGCAGAGTCGAAGTGGGTCTCGTGCAGCTTGGTTTCATACTGTTGGTGATAAGGGGGTTTCGACATCTGCGGTGAGTTGTGAAGAGAATGGTGTAAATAGTGATGATGATGATGATGATAAGTGTGTGAAGTTCAGTAGGAGGCATAGGAATCCTTTGGGTGGTGGTGGTGGTGGTGCTCCGCCGTTGCTCGACGGAAAACTGGACCTGTTGACGATTCCCGGCGTGGGTCCGAGGAATTTGAGAAAGCTTGTGGAGAATGGCATTGGTGGTGTGGCTGAGCTCAAGAAGATCTACAAGGACAAGGTAGTTTTTTACTAACTTTCTTTCAATAAATTTTGTTGAATTTCTTTTGAATAATGCATAATGATGGATATATTTGTTATTTTGTCATTTAATTTATCTGAAAAAGATGCATGTGATTTAGTGAATATTCTATGGATTGATTTAAGGAGTTGTTAGTTAATTTGTGTGTATTCAAGTTCTTGTAAAGTTTTTTATGTTTAATAAAATATTGAGGATTCAAGACTTGGTTCTAAAAAAGCTTGAGAGGCTCACTAATGCTAGGTGTGGTTATATGTATTGACCAGTGCTATCAGAACCGGATCGGACCGGCAGTCCGGACCGGTAACCGAGGGGTCGACCGGCCCAAAAACCACATGTGAACCGACTTTAAGGGAACCGGGCGGTTCGCATGTGGTTTTTGACTTGGTTTTATAAATTTTTTGGAATTTTTTATATATTTATTATGTCATCCGGTTCTTGAATTCGGTACAACCGGTCTGGCTAATAACCAGTAAGACGTCCGTTCGACGTCTGGTTCGGTTCTGAAAACATTGGTATTGACAGAGCCTGAAAAAAACTCTGAGGGGGCCGAAGGATTTTAGAAAGAAAACGGAGGAGACCGAACTCAATTCCTAAAAAATATTTCCATGAAATACTAATAAATTGACTATTTTGAGTTGGAAAATTGAGTGGAAAAATGGAAATTTTCCAACAAAATACTACTAAATCGACCCTTCTGACTGGAAAAACAGGGGGCCGGGCCACCCCAGGCCCTTCAAAAGGTCCGTTCATGGTATATGTATAGCCAAAATAAGCTTTATACACGGCCAAAAGTTGCATTTGTCACTCACTTTTACATATAGTTTTAACCCAAATGTGCATGAGGAGTTGCCTCAAGGCCTGAGGCGTTTTCTAGATCGCCTTGTGCCGTTCATGTTTGAGGCGTGCTTTTTTAAATCAAGCTTTTGGATATAATACATAAATCATCTAGGAAACATGGGTATTCAAGTAATTCGATAGCTGCCATATGTCTTGAAACCTTGTTAAATATGTGGTCAATGACTTATTTATCATCATACATCTTTACAAGATTATAAGCTTTTATTCTTGATGCTTTGCGGTTATGGCTGTTTTTTCGTCTTATAACTCTAATTATTGAACTTTTAAAATTGTGGGTTAATGATTATATTGTATATCAGTTTTGTCTAATATATCACTTTTCTTTGTGGTTCTCTATAGTTTTTTGGAAAATCAAATCAGAAGATGGTGGAGTTTTTAAGAAGCTCTGTTGGCATTATACATAAAAACCATGCTGAAAGTATAACCACATTCATCAAAGAGAGTGTGGATGAAGAGCTAAAAGATGATCGTGTGAACACGGTTCCACAAAAGAAACGACTTACATTCTGTGTCGAAGGAAATATAAGTGTAGGAAAGTCGACCTTCTTGCAGAGAATTGCTAATGAAACTCTCGAGCTTCAGGATCTTGTTGAGATTGTTCCTGAACCCATTGACAAGTGGCAGGATGTCGGGCCCGATCACTTTAATATATTGGATGCTTTTTATGCTGAGCCTGAAAGATATGCCTACACGTTCCAAAACTACGTATTTGTTACAAGAGTTATGCAGGAGAAGGAGTCATCAAGTGGAATGAAGCCTCTCAGATTAATGGAGAGAAGTATTTTCAGTGATAGGATGGTATGTGTTCCCTTTTGTCACTAAACATGTTACACGCATGTGTTGTTTAGTAGTACACAATTGGGGTGTTGACCCACTTATGAATGTGCATCACGATGTGGTTATGTTTTATCTCTAAAATGGGTCGAAAGTTACCCAAGTGTACTTAAAAGGCATGAAGCCTAATAAATCATTATTGTCACTCTCCTCCAACCAGACCATTTTGTGACCACCAGTCTTTATGTACCTGGCATGTCGCAACAAAAAATTTATCAGTAGAAAATTTTTTGTAGAATCATTATGATTTTGTTTCTGCATCTATGGTGTATTTGTTATAACTATGATTCATTTATTTATTTTGTTATTTTTGGCTAAAGGTTTTTGTAAGAGCTGTTCATGAAGCTAACTGGATGAACGAGATGGAAATCAGCATCTATGACTCCTGGTTTGACCCGGTTGTTTCTTCTCTTCCGGGCCTCATTCCAGATGCTTTTATATATCTTCGGGCCAGCCCAGATACATGCCACAAACGAATGATGCTACGTAAAAGAGCAGAGGAAGGTGGGGTCAGTCTGGAATATCTTCGTGATTTGCATGAAAAACATGAAAGTTGGCTTTTTCCATTTCAAAGTGGAAATCATGGAACTCTGTCTCTTAGCAACCCGCCTGTTCATGCTGATAGCTCTTTACATCCTGATATAAAAGATCGCGTATTTTATCTGGAGGGCAATCATATGCACTCTAGCATCCAAAAGGTATGCTTTTTAAATGTTGAATGCAGACTGTTTTTCAGAAGTTGTAGCACAGTTTCGTATTGACTTTATATGCTAGAAACAGGTACCTGCACTTGTTCTTGACTGTGAGCCTACAATTGATTTTAGCAAGGACATCGACGCTAAAAAGCAGTATGATTTCTTTTCTTTCACATGCTTACCATATATGTTTGTGTTCTTTTTGAATATTCACTCATTTGCATGATCAGTTTGCGTGTAAGATTTTAATTTCTGGACCGACAAGGGCGACAGTTTTAGCCCATTTAGTTCTGATGTGGTGATTGGTTTCTGTTTTATCTTAAAACTATACCTAAAAGGGGTACAAGTCAAGCAGGTTGAAACTAGCCTAAAGTTTATTTATAATGCATTTAAATAACTGAAAATCTATTTATAATGCAAACGGGTTTAAACTAACCTAAAATATACGTTGACATCAAAAAGCAGCATGTATTCTTTTCTTTTGCATGCTTAACATATATGTTTGTGCTATTTTTTTATATAGACTCTTTGCATGCAATATTTTAGTTCTCTACCAGCTAAAGGTCGCAGTTTTGGCCTCTCTAGCTATGATGGGTCAGTTTGGGTTGTGTTTTATCTCAAAACAGTAGGATAAAAAAACTACCTAAATGGGGAAAGAGTCTAAGCGTTTGAAACTAATCTAAAGTCTATATACTATATATAATGCATATAACCTCTTTGTTCATTTTTATTCAAACTTGTAGTAAAAAACCTGTAGAATGAAATCACTTTTTGAGTTCATGTTACATATCATTTTATGCCTGAATCCTTTTTGCCTTTTAGTAAAAAATAATCTGTAACATGAACTCAAAAAGTGATTTCATTCTAGTATTTCTGTTTTTTCTTTTGGATTGAGAGTTGGTCCAATCTATGAACATTTTTTATATGTATGTGAAGGTATGCTAGACAAGTAGCAGAATTTTTTGAGTATGTGAAGAAGGTAAAGGAAGTTCCTGCTAAAGGCGTTGAAGCCAACAACAGCAGGGGTTATCAATCACAGGTACTTTTGCCTCATGGAGGTTTATGGATCCCACCAAAGGCAGAAAAATTCCCAAAGCCACTCAAGTCACTGGATTTGATGTCCTTCACACCTGGATCCGGCTCATTGTAGTGCAGATCTGTTTTTTTTGCATGTAAAAAGAAATTTTAACATTCCTATCACACTTGTGATTGTTTGTAGGGCGGAGCTGAACTTCATGTAGGATGATTGTAGCTTTTGTCAAAATTTTAATGAAGGGTCTGTTCTTTCAAGTTCTGCAATTGTTAGAGACCTACATGTTGAGTGGATTTGAAATTGAATTGTGCTTGTGTGCTAAAAGGTTCTTGGTTAGCTTGATGGGTTTCTAACCCATATCCAATCTTGGTTAGGCATGATTCATTGGTCCAACCTTGGTTCTAAGAAGTGTGCCTTGGGCACATCTACATGAAAATTGAGGCTGTAGGAGACTGATAAATAAAACATACAAAGTGAATGAGATTATACATGGCTTACCTAATAAAAAACTATGACGTGCAAAGATGAGATATGCAGCCTTTGGTTGTAGATAAAGCTTATATAGTAGTACATATAGCAATACATTGCATACGTGACCTACACGCCTCATAGTGTCTCATAAATTTGAAACCAAGTAAATCTTTTTGTAGGATGCACATAAAGTAAATTTTTTTCCCCTCTAATTTGCCATAAGCCTATGAAAAAAGGGTGAAATTTAGTAATGTTTTCATCCAGTTTTAACCATATACATTGTTTGGTACTCAGCAGCAATATCTTAAAAGTTGAGTTTAGGTAAACTGAGAACATACAGAGGAACCACAGCAGGTTTTTATCTATATTTGCTTATTCATATATCCGTTTTCTCTTCAGAATTGTCGGTAATATAGAGATTGATCCAATCAGGAAAAGTACAGTTAAAGTCTTCAAATCATATAGATCTTTAACAGAGTTCAGATCTCCAAGAGCAAGCCCAGCCTGTAATAGAAAAGAAGCCAAAAATAAAATATAAAAAACTAAAACCGGTTTATAGCAATTCTAAGGAAATCAATTAAAGAGTGGTGGATAAATCTAAACTCCAAGTAGCTTACCCTCACAGTAATATAAGAGGCTGGAATGAGGCCAACAACTGTAGCCAGAAAGAACACATGGAATGGTATATCCACAATTGGAGAAGCCAAATTAATGAAAAGATTTGGTAGGGTTGGAGTTATCCTCAGAAAGAGCATATAGTTTAACAATTTATCTCCTCGCTTTGCTATCTGAAAATACAACCAAAAGGTGAGTACACACCAAAAGTGAAGGAATGTTTTTAAATAAAATTTTCAAGAATACGTACCTCTGCCTGAAACAATTTTAACTTTTCTGGCCACAGCCACAAGACTATGGGCCTTCCGATCAACTTTGACAGGAAAAAGCAAGATGATGCACCAGCTGTGGCATTGAAGACAACCAAGAAGATACCTTTTACCCCAAAAAGAGCTCCAGCAAGCAATGACATAAAAATGGTTCCAGGAATCATAAATGTTTGCATGAATATGTAAGTTGAACAGTAACCAAGGATGAACTTTGTTGGGTAGATGCTTGCATATGTTCCGAGGTCATCTCTGACAAAAATAATATCAGATTTAAACAAATCAGAAATGTTATTCATTCTCCTTTCATAGACATGAATTTTGCTCTACTCCAAATGCTTATAAATATGTGGTAAAAGACTTAAATAACATTTTCAAGAAGGCCAAAAATCTGCATTGAGATGCATGAGACAAACCCTTCTTAACTTTAAATTTTATCTCATGCTTAAAAGTATCCAATTATTCGTCAAGAGGATTTATTCAGTTTTAGAGTTGTTAAATGGCTATTCCTATCAGACTTCCAAGAATCCAAGTTATCTCCTTTTATCACAAACTTAAGAGGGATCATTACCGCAGGGCATAGAGGGGGAGGTCATAAGCGTCTATACCGTAAAATAGATTTTCGACGGAATGAAAGTCCTCTTTGGTTATAGACAACAACATTTTGTCATTTAAGTTGTAAAATTATGTCAAGTTCAATGTGATGTGCTAGAGCAAATTATCCATCATTTTATTTGCCAATGCCTTACTAACCAACAGGATCCAAAGACACAGTTTGCGCTGGACCAGTGGCCTTTTAGGGGGTTAATAGAAGAGAACTAATGGAAGCTGGATTCAAACCAAAGACCTCTACTAGGAAGACTCAAGCACTTAACACTGTCTGTCCAGTGTCAAAGGTCCAAATATTTATAAGCTCTAAGTTCTAACCCTGCTTCCTACACATACATTGAACAAATTATGCATAACATTTTTATATCTAGCCTGAATTCGAACACAATGGTGTTCTTCTTGAGAATCCTGGTCAAATTATGCATGACTCAATCCATTTATTCAATCCATTAATTTCCTTGCATTTACTTCCTGATCTTCACTAGAATTCCCATCCAAACCAACCTACTCAAGCCAGTTGCCAATAAAATGACCACACCATCTATGCTATATACAACACTGGTCAACTATAAACCCTAAATCACATGAGAGTCAACACAATCAAACTAGATAAGTTTAGCAAGAGTAATAAACAAAACATAGTTAATCAAATTCTTTGTACGGATACGCATAAGGTTTTAGCATTCACGTCATCAATCATTCAATCAAATAGTATCAAAGTAATAACAATGTCGGTTCAGGTACCTACTTAAGCATTCTTAAATCCGAGATCGATCGAGGCAGCTTAAGCTTTCCATACTCGGTTGCCGGCATAGTGAGATAAATGCAAAACAATCCAGTAGTAAACACCAAAAAAACACTCAACGCCACCGTGAATTCCCACCCAGTCAGCGGATACCTGCCGTCCAATTTGGCACCTATAGGCTTCTTACTCGTAGGCGAGTCTTCAGCAGTTTCTTCATCCTTCATCAACCGTCCAGTCTCCACCACCAGATTCCTCGGTGCCGCCATCGATCACAACAGAGGATCTCCAGATGAACGAGAGGTGAATACACCGCAAACAACAACAAAATCCTCAAATTTGTTAACTAGATGTTGATCACGGGGTAATCGATACCATCATGGTGTGTAGACTGTAGTGCTTGTTGATATTGTTTCACATTGATTAGATAAACCTAGGGTTTGTGGTATTAAGCTTGAGCTTAAACACGATTGAATCAAATGGATCCACAAAAAGTGACGGTGTATGAGCTGCAGATCGATCAAATAGGGTGTTTTTGAGTTGGATGTAGATGAACCCTAGAAGCTGCAAATTAGTCGTCAATGGTGGGCCGTTAAAGCAATGTAACAAGACGAACTATTTCAACGAGAGAGATGACTGCAAAGTGACGGCTGAAAACATGGAAATACGTTTGTGGATTTTCGTTTTGGAGAGCGCTTTTGGGATTTAATATTGGATAACTTTCTTAATAAAACTTCTTACATTAATTAAAACGTAGATTAATATTTGTTAATATTTCACCTTTGTTTCTAACATTTTACATTTGCAACTCATATAGTTTTTATGTGAGGCTAATTTGGTCAATTAAATGATGATAATTTGTTGAACTAAAGACTATACGTGTTACTAATGTCAAAAGTTATGGACCATATGAGTAATTTATGAAACATAAGACTAAGAGTGAAATACTAGCAAATCACATTAACCACATCGGTAATTTACTCTTAAAAAATATATTTTTAAAAATATATATGTCCAGTAGTTAGATAGTTCAATATTTTTATAACAAATATATATTTATTTACATTATAAAAATGAAAGCGTTTTTTTTAAGATAGAACTATAACTTGTTTAATTTATAGCTTATTATACTGTTTCATTTCTTATTTTTAACAATGATCTAAACACGATCATGTTGTTAACCCTTAGTTGAATCTCATTTTTAATTAAGGTCTAAGGAATGGAAATAATGAAAACAAACGTCACCCTTATCTCAAAAAAAGGTAAATACACTGCTTCAGAAAAGACATCAACTCAAGAATCATGAGACCAAATGCATAAATGATAATTATATAATCTAAAAAGACTGATTTTTATAGTCTTCAATCTTCAAACTCATGCACCGTAACCATTGGAAACCTCATATAAATGTTGTAACCGTCGGAAATCACGAAAATCAATGTTGAAACCGTAGGAAACCACCATGTAACCACCTAATTTTAAACGACACAATTATCTTTTTAAAATGATCCGACGATAATGATGTATTTTGACGTCAGTTAAAAACCCGGCTTCAACATATACATAATTACAATTTGAGTTTGTTTAATATCTACAACTTAATAATGTAAAAATAAGTGTATACTTTATTAAAAAAAAAATTAATGTATAGACTGCATATGTTATGTCTAATTTGTTTATTAAATTGTTTTAATTGTTTAATCTTGTTGGACAATCTTGATTATCTATCATATGAGAATTTGAGATGTAAAATATGCAATTGTGTTTACTACGTTTATATTTTTTAATATTATTAAAGTATAAATAAATCATAATATATTAATGTGTAATATTTAGTCATGCATACACTGGTAAACATCTTGTTTGATAAACCACTACGATCCCATTTGACGAATCATGTTCCCGACACATGATCAAGTTGTCGCCATTGTTCATTAAAAAGTAATAATAACAACAATAATAACAATTTTATTATTGGGAAAGTTATAAAATAGACATGGAAAAATTATGGAAAAAAAGTTGGTAAAATGAATATAAAAGACAAAAAAAATATGGTAAAACAAATCTGAATATAATAGTTTGAAGAATCAAACCGAAGAATACACAGTATAACAATTATTTGGATTAGACTGTTTTTTTGGAAGAAATGTGAATGAAAAAAAAACTTTGGACTATACACAAATTAATAAATCATCACGTTATTGTTCATTGTTTGCTTTTTAGATGTGTTATATTATTCTCACATCTAACTCTTCCTCTTCACATCCTTTAAACGCCCGGTATAAGTATATACGAGGCATATAAGGAAACAATCATTATTTATCAAAATTTATTAGTGTTAATTATTGAACTTGTATACCCCTCGTATAGGTCATATACGAGTCGTATATGAGACCAATCATTATTGAATTAGTGAGTGTCAGAGAAGTTTATTGAAGACATATAATGTCAGTGAGATGCTAATTTAAAAAAATGGACGTGTAAATAACCAGACCATTTAACGTATATATAAATATGATTTGGCATCAACTTTGGTGCATTGTTAGGTCTTTTCAATGCAACTATTCAACCATACCTACTTTTATTGTAATAAAAGAATAGCACAATCCGCCAATTGTCAATCTCTGGTGAAGTCAATATACGATTTTCTTGTTTCTCTCTTCTTAATGTCTTTCTATTAATAAATAATTTTATGTCTCTCTCTTTCATTAATGTATTTCTCTAAATAAATAATTAATAACAAAATAATGGTTAAAATAATAAAATTGCCTACTTAAACAAATGTAACAATAGTTAAAATAAAAAAATCAAAATAAAAAAAAATAAACGAAGGTGTAATAATAAGTAGAAACTTAAAAACTTTAATTAATTTAATCCACATAATAAGAGAGAAAAATTAACAATTTTATGAAATTATATATATTAAACCCATGTGATACATGGGTTTTAACCTAGTTAAATAATATTGTATTTATTTCTTTTTATATTTTAGGGTTGTGCTCAAGTGTGGTTTCAATTAAATTTATTAGTTGTTAAGATGCAAAAGGTATTCATTTATTTTCCTCTTGGGGCTATGTTGAGGTGTTGGATCTGTCAGGAACTCAAGGAAAGTTTAGCTAAACCAATAACCTATCAATGAAAAAGAAAGACCAAGTCTTCATGACAATAAACGAGTTGTGTTTTGGATGTCTTGATACATAAAGAGGGATATGACAAGTCTTGCATTTACTTGTGATGTAAATGGGTTCTTGATGCACAACTTGCTAGTAGTATCAAAGATTCATGTAAAGCTTCAAAGATTCATGTAAAGCAGTAAACAAACTGAACATTCAGCGAACAGTTCGTGAACCATTCGGGAGAAGTTCGTTTAATAAATGAAAGAACATGAACAAATGTCGTGTTCGTTAATTTGTGTTCGTTTATATTCGTTTATGTTCATTTATTATATATATATTCATTAAATGTGTTGTATATTCCTAAATTTTTTATTTTTAGTTTAATATCATAATATTGAAGATATTTTTAGTTTAATACCATAATATTTAACTTTACATTTATATAAATGATTATCACTAATACTTGAAATTAAAGAAGGTTGACTTTTATTGTTCAAACTATATGTGTTTGTTAACGTTCATGAACAAGTTCAATTCCTTAATAAACGAACATAAACACAAATTTTCGTTCGGTTAGTGTTCGTTTACGTTTGTTTAGCTTCATTTATTATATATATTCATTAAAATTGTCATATATTCCTAAAGTTTTTATTTTTAGTTTAATACCATTGAAAATATTTTTAGTTTAATACCATTATATTTAACTTTACATTTATATAAATGATTATATCTAATACTTGAGATTAAGAAGGTTGATTATTATTGTTTTAATAATATGTGTCCATTAACATTCTTGAACCGTTCGTGAACTAGTTC
The DNA here is from genome assembly GCA_009363875.1 of Mikania micrantha. Lineage (NCBI taxonomy): Eukaryota > Viridiplantae > Streptophyta > Magnoliopsida > Asterales > Asteraceae > Mikania > Mikania micrantha. The sequence continues at coordinate 84,867,803 of CM018697.1, forward strand.
AATTTCTTAATGAACGAACACGAACAGGAATTTTTGTTCGGTTAGTGTTCAGGAACCGTTCGTGAACAAGTTAAAAGTTACACAAACGAACCCGAACAATGGCTCGTTCGTGTTTGTTCGGTTCATTAACAACCCTATTTACATGATAACAATCATTCTTGATAATCACTCGTTTTAATGATTAAATTAAGGAGTGTTTTATGATAAAAAATGGTTGATCTAGACTTGTTAATGATTCCATTAGGGTCAGGTTATTTGGACACCCCCTATGGATCAGTTGACACCACCTAAGTTCATACGGGTCGTATGATCTCATACGACCCGTATGGGTGTCAGATTTTGTCAGACTTTGTCAGGCTAATGTCTGGCGGCTGAAAGTACATACGGCCCGTATAAGACCAAAATAAAAACCAAAATCAAGCAAAACAATTAATAGATTTATCGAATAAATTGAAAACACCACATACGACCCGTAAAGATATTTAAAAAAATCACATTATATATATTATAATGATGTATGTAACACTTGCTTTATTTCAATGGGTCTGACAAGTGCCTATCAATTTATTTCAATGGGTCTGACAAGTGCCTATCAAATCTGAGCATTGCACGTGAAGGCTTTGCGGTTAAACCAATAAACATTTAAAATTGGACATTACACTGCTTATAGATTGGGTAGGCATCAAATCAAATTGCAGACAAAGAAAAAACTAAAACAATTTCAAGTTTTAATACGGGCCGTATGGGGGGGTGTCAGAACTGTGATTTGATGTGTCAGTTTTTGTCAGAAATAAAATATTAATACGACCCGTATAGGTCAATACGAGTCGTGTAGATGGTGTATCTTGAACCAACCAGACGTCTCCCTAACATGTCCATTCCATTATTGGTTCTATGGCATGACAAAATCATTGAAACTTGTCAGCATAACACTGTTTAATTGATTTTGAGAAAATCAAAAATATTACATAAAACCTTAAATACGTAAGAAAATGTTATCATTATTGTGATCTTTTGTATCAAACTGTTTTACATCAAACAACCATTTGGACCAAGTGATTCCGAGCCCGGACCCACCAACACTCAGCCAGTGCATTAGGTAGGTAACGACTAACGAGTACACTACCAATGATTCTCAACTCAAGTAGTTGAGAGTAGGTACCTTTTGACTTAAATATTGAGAATGTCACGGGTTTAAGTCTTGGCATGAACAAAATAGGGGTTTCATGCTAGGCTAGGGTTTTCTCTCACATATGATGGATTTTCTCTTATTAGGTGTGGATATGATCGGATGAGTTTATGATCTGTCAATGATCCAAATTACCGTTCAAAAAAAAGGTAACGAGTAGACTAGTCAATTTGATAGAAACATTCTTTTTTAGAATAAAAATTGTGGGTTCAAATTCAAGCAACAAGAGAATAATTGTAAGTAGTTTAAGAGTATAAGTAAGATAATATTACTGTTAAAAAATAAGTGGGAATCATTTTTTTTTATATTTTTAATTTATAAATCTTCCTATCTTAATAAATGATTCAAAAAAATAACATATGTTATTTTCCTATTATTTCAAAAAAAAAAGGTTTTTCTTTAAATATAAAAACTTACAATTAATGTTCTTTCACATAAATATACTAAATTAATACTATAACTAATAATAATAAATATCATTTATGTTTTCTTTTAGTATGCATTATATTAATTTACCTAACAACTAATTAGAAAAGTATTCAACTTTCTTAAATTTTCTAAACTGATATGATAAACTTAATGCATTAAATCCAAAAATATGTAATAAAATCATTTTAATTATGTGAATCTCGTCAAAAAATCACCTAATTATTTTTATTTTGAACAGCTAAACAAGTCCTCGGACCCAACAACCCACGCGCTGCGACCACAGACCGCTATCAACCCCCGGAAACACTTAAAGCCGGCCGTTGGCGAGTGACGAATCGAGGAACCGCCACACCATCTAGGAGGAAATTTACACTGAGAAAACCCCCTAGCTCACGCAGAACATTTTTTGCTCCAGGCGAGACTCGAACCCAAAACCTCTCATTGCTGGTGGTCAAGGAGTACTACTAGGCTATAAGCCCAACGATACATAATTTTTATTTAACACGTATAAGGCCATGTGTTATGGTGTGACCACCATCACTCCACGTAGGCTCCACGTGGGCGCCACATAATCAACCAACATCATCACCCCCTTATCCACATCATCTTTTCCTATGTTACCATCACTTCCCCATCACTCCACGTCATCACCACCTTTTTCAATATTTTATTATTTGATTTTTATTTTTTCAAATATAAATTAAATTAAAAAAACACCTAATATAATTAAAAATATTAATATTACAAACTAAAAAAAAAAAAAATTACATGTTAAAAAAATTAAAATACATAATTAAATAAAAAAACATTAAAATAAATTTAAAAACTTTTAAAAAAACTACAAATTTTCTCTTCGATTTTTCCAGACATGTTCAACTAAATCGCCTTTAAGCATGTTATGTATCTCTCTGCTTCGGATCTCGGCTCGTATTTCAAGTCTTTTTCCTGTGTAACCTCTTCAACCGGAGGGTGTAACTCCTCGTAATTTTGGCAAATAGCTTTACATTTGTCCTCCAATATTATGTTATGCAAAATAATGCAAGCATACATAGCGTCTGGAATTTTACTTTTGTGCCAAATCCTACATGGATTACTTATCATATGTCATTTTTTTTAAGTACACCGAAAGCTCGTTCGATATCCTTTCTCGCCGCCTCTTGAGCTTTTTTAAAATATTTTCGTTTGTCATCATCTTCACGAGGACATGTAAATGATTTAACAAACGTAGCATATTCAGGGTATATACCATCGGAAAGATAATACCCATACTTGTAGTACGTATCGTTAGCATAAAATGAAGACCCCGGCGCGACTCCGTCTAATACGTCGTCAAATATCGGGGATTGATCTAAAACATTTATATCATTATTCGAACCAGAAACACCAAAATACGCATGCCATATCCAGAGATCATTAGAGGCCACCGCTTCAAGCATTATTGTAGGATGGGGGTGATCGCCTCGTTGATGAGATCCTCGCCAAGCGGTTGGACAATTTTGTCATTCCCAGTGTGTGCAATCGATGCTTCCAAGCATGCCGGGAAACCCGTGGACATCATCATGCACTGCATAGATTTGTTGAATGTCGCTCCATGTTGGTTTCCTCAAATATCGCGAGCCGTATAATGCGATAACACATTTACAAAAGTTGTAAAGACTATCTCCTGAAATTTTATCCGACATTCGTAAATATTCGTCCCAAGAATCGCTGCATGTGTCGTAAGCCAACTGTCGAATGACACTTGTACACTTTTGCAATGTGTCGTAAGCCAACTGTCGAATGACACTTGTACACTTTTGCAATGGTGTGAAACCTCTTTCACCCTTAGCATCTGACCTTTGTTGAAAAAACAGAAAATTTTCTTCCAAATCGCTAACGATTTGAAGAAATAAATTACGGCTCATTCGAAAACGACGTTTGAAATGCTTTTCGTCGTAAGTTGGATTTTGACAAAAATAATCTTCAACGAGACGTTTGTTACCACCTTTACGATCACGGTTTTTTTTTCTTCGTAACCGTTGTGCAAGGTTCGCTTCAATATCAGCTACGACGGATGTTACTGTTGCTTGAACGCTGCGTATAAACATGAACGCTCCTTCGTCTGAATCGGATGATGACGATTTCGTAATTTCCTCCTCCCAACTCATTTTTTTTAACGTAAATTGGGTTATTTTATAGAAAAATAATGGTTATTTTAAAAAAAATTGTGTGGATTTGATTGTTGGAATAAGATGAGTGGTATATTTATAGTGGTTAATTTTTTTTTAAAAGCAACGGTCAAAAAGGGATTTTTTTATTTTTATTTTTTTTCTTTTCCAACGGCTAAGTTACCGTTATTTTATTTATTTATCTTTCCCCATCACCCCGTGATCACCCTCACGATATTGCCCACCACTTGCCCATCACGCCCCTGTGTTATAGGGATGGGGCGCGAAGAGGGCGTGACCCAGGGGTATCACCGCCTGGGTCACGTAACACAACACATGGCCTAATAGGCAGAGTTATAAGTTACTTAATTTTAATATATATATTTGTATAGTCTTTTCTAGATGTACGGTTTGATTTCCTAGAAGCATCCTCTTGGTCCCTCCCACTGTCTACTTGTACTGACGGTCTCATCACCTAATTCAGCCAAAAAAAAAAAAAAAAAATCTTGATCCGACATTATTTCACCGGATAATCATAATTCAATCTCATCATCACTCGTTTCATCGATATTTACTGTTGCCCCTCGATTCAATTCGAACAAACCCATCAACCCTTTTTCAAATCAGACTTTCGATTCGACTTACAGACACCCAAAAGCCTTAAATTCTAACATGCTTGACTAGTGTAATCAGAGGATGGAAGCTGATGTTTCCATCCGACGTTAAACCCTAGTTTTCCTTGAACCCAGAATTTGATCTTTTCAGATTCGTTCGTTTTGGTGGGTCTACGATGTTTAACTATTGGATCTTTTGCTGCTTTATCAGTTTGATGGCTTCTGGAGTGATTGCTAATGTTGTTTTAATGGGGAATAATGTTACTTTATCTTTTGATGATATCGAAGCTAACTTTGGTGAGTTTGTTTATTTATTGTTATTATTATTATTATTTTTAAATTCTGCTTACTGTTTTTTGGTTCTGTTGTATTTGGTTGTATGATAGCAATGGAATTGAAGCTCAAGATAATTGGGATTTATGTTGTTTTAGTTAAATCAGCAAGTATATACACTTAGGTGTGGTGTTTGAATCTTTAAACCTGTTGCTCACAGTGTTTAGAATGTTTGATGATTCAGTTTTTATGGTTATTTTGATGTGAGTTGTTGAAGAATCTTGAATGGGTTGTGACAAGACGACTGATTATCAAGATAAAGTGTGAAATTACCTATTTTATACTACTTTAAGCATTGGTATATTTTTTTTAATGACTAATTTGGATCATTGACCGGTGCCATCAGCGGAACCATCAGCCACCCAATCATATTCACCAACAAGTCAACGATGTATGAGGAAACTCAATATTTGAGAACTTTCTTGTGAGATTAAAGCCAGGACCTTATGAGTTATGATTCCTGAGCCTTATCCCACCATCAAGATGTCGCTCGGTTATATTACCTTTGGCAAGCATTGGGATATATGATTCTGATTCTTCACCCTCAATCAAGATTTAAGAATGCTTATGCTAGCTTGCTTTAAAAAAAAATTGCTAGTATGTAGGTCTTAAAAGCTGAGGCGTGAGGCTCTACAGTCTACAGACTGTAAGTTTGACCAATTTTGACCTAGATGAGACACTGTCTCAAGGCTATGCTTTATCACCTTGTTAATCTCATGCATCAAGCGTGCCTAAACACCTTTTTAAGCCATGTTTGCTAGATTGGTGCAATTCTTTTGTGTTAAATTTGTTGACCTTTTTGCAGCTCCGTCGGTGAAAGGGTCTGGGGAATGTGGAACATTGTTTCAAGCGGAGCCATTGGATGCTTGTGCACCATTGACCAATAAGTCGATTGAAGAAAGCATAAACTCGCCGTTTGTATTGATAGTTAGAGGCGGATGTAGCTTTGAGGATAAAGTTAGAAGTGCACAATCTGCAGGATTCAAGGCAGCCATTGTCTATAACAATGATGATAGTGATCTTGTTGCAAGTATGACTCTTTATCTACTAGCTTTTACATTATAATGACATATATGGTTGTCTACTTTATACAATTAATTTTAGGGATAATATATGCATAGTACTTTAGTCTTTGAAAGGTTACGGGTGTCACACATATGTGTAAACAGAATTACCAGCCATTCAAGGATCGGTTTGTTTCGGTTAAAGCCAATTTCAGCAAAAGAGCCCCAGCTTCAAAATTTTTTGCTATATCCAGAGTTGTAAAATGAAAAATATGTTCTTTAATCTATTCAAATTTTTTTATGGAAATCCACATGAGTCGATTATTTTGAGTATATTCATCATTCAGGGGCGTTTGTCCAAATTAGTTGAACTTTTAATACAAAGGGTATAGCTTTCGACAACGATATAATTCTTGAAAAAATAATTTTGGAGGTTATACATGTTGAAAATAGACTTTGAGCGTCTTTCATCAATTTGCATCTGTTCCGACTCGCTTACAATTTAGATATTTCTTTTATTTTACTTGTTTTGACATGTTGAATAAAAATTTTTGTTGCATCTGAAGCTGTAAATTGACAAATACGCTCTTGAATGTACTCAAAAGTTTACCAGAGTTGATTCTTTTGAGTTTTTATAAACAATCAGTGTGTCAAGTATAACTACAAAGGGTATATATTTCAACAATGATATAATTCTTGAATAAAATATTTATGAGGTTTTACATGCTTAAAATTACACTTTCATCAACTTTTAACTAGTTGGACCAATTTTAACCTGTTTACACTTTAGATATTTCTTTTATTTTGCTCGTTTGTCCTGTTGAATCCACCAATCATTAGTAGATGCATCTCTTTAATACAATTCTTTTTTTAACAGAAAAGAGGCTACAAGATTTCATTTTAATAAAATTACTTGTGCCATTCTGTTTTTTTATAAGGTGACTGAGTAAATGTTGTACAAAATATTCATGAGCAATCTATACTTGATAAATAAGTAACTGAATACGTCACATGTCACAATTTTGTGAGCTTAAGATTTCACCCTTTCATATTCGATTTCTTCCCATACGCCCCATTTGCGGTGCACACATATCGTGTATATATGTGTGGGCTTTCAAGGGGACAAAGTAAAATTTCACTAATTTTAACTTTATTTTTCTTATTTTGTGAACATAACGTTAAAAGTGTTTGGATGATTAACTTCAAACGATAACTATGAGCCGGAGACTCCTTCGAAGCGGCCTCTCTATCCTAACTAGGATAGGGGTAAGGTTTGTGTCCATCCTTTTCCCCTGACCCTATTGAAAAGTGGGAATATACTAGGTAAGTTTGTTTGTTATATTCAATTTCTTCCCTTATAATATCTAATATTGACTTTATTCAACACTCTATTTTTCTTATTTAACCACCTCACTATTTAACATTTTCTTTATTAAACATGTTTAATGCATGGGTTTTTGACCTAGTAACATATTAAATTCATGCAAGGCATACTGATGTGCATTTAAATCAATATTCATATGATTTGCCTACATCTTATCCTCTCATGGACCATATTAGTAGCTATGCTAGGAGTAAGATTTACTAGGTATGGTTGTTGTATTCAAATGGTCTGTTAATCTTGGTTTTTTGAATTGCAGTGGCAGGGACGTCAACAGGTATAGTCATACACGCGGTATTTGTTTCGAAATCATCGGGCTTGAGGCTCAAAAAGTATGTGGGTATAACTTCAATGGAAGTGTGGATCATCCCAAACTATGAGAACTCAGCATGGTCAATCATGGCTATTTCATTTATATCATTGTTGGCTATGGCTGCGGTTTTGGCAACTTGTTTCTTTGTGCGTAGGCATAGGATAAGACGAGAACGCCCTCAGGCTTCTCGGGTTCGGGAGTTTCATGGGATGAGCAGTCGGCTAGTCAAAGCCATGCCAAGCCTAGTATTTACAGCTGTTTTAGAAGATAATTGCACTTCAGCTACTTGTGCTATCTGCCTTGAAGATTATAATGTTGGTGATAAACTTAGAATCCTGCCATGCCGACACAGTAAGTCTTTTTTCTCGTTTTTTTTTTTTAAATTTACGAAAGCTAGTGATATATACATATAAACCTTTTGAATTATTTTATTAAAAGGTTCACATTGTTATAAAAATAGAAACACGTTCTTCTCAGAACCAATATCATGTCGAGAACCATGTGAGAATCACATAAGATGTGTGATACCGTTTCAACAAAAAGTGATAAAAATTGCAAGGCAATATTTATTTATCATTTTCTACCATTTATTGGATTGTCTCCTCTCTATTAAAAACTTCTAACATAAAAATAGCATATATGCATTTATCTTTGCATCTGGCATATTTGCATATATGCAAGGGTAGATCTTGAAGCAACTGATAAGGTTGTAGTTTCATGACCTTGAGATCTTGATTTCAAATTGTGAGAAACAATTCTTGTACAAATGTGTAAGTTAAAGTTGCATATGGTAGATCACTTTGCGGTCGGACCTCTCCCCAAATCTTGCTTGAAACGGTAGTTATCATGCACCAGACATGCCAAATGGTGCATATATGTATTTAAACAAAAAAACTATAAATACCATCTTAAAAATCAACAATCAATCATACATAGAAAATTCACTCGTAGCATAGTTATTTGTAGGGTATGGGGAGAGTAGGATACAGGCAATCCCTCCATCCCTTGGGAAAGCGAGGTTGCTTTCAAAAACTTAAAAATTAAAATATCATCTTATTAAAGAACCTTCAATATATTGAAATCCACATGCATTAGAGTCGATTTATATAATAAAAAGTACGGGGGATAAGACGGTTCTTGTGGTTCTCAACATATTATTTGTTCTGAAATGAGGCCTTTGTATAATAATATTTGTAATTTTCAATTTTGATTTGACAGAATTTCACTCGATCTGTGTGGACGCATGGCTGACGTCCTGGAGAACATTTTGCCCTGTTTGTAAACGTGATGCAAGGACCGCTAACGGTGAGCCACCAGCCTCAGAACGCACACCATTACTTTCATCCAACCCATCATCCGTCGCCTCATCAACGATACTATCTTCTGCATATTCATCATCGTACGCACCATCATCACATGCTATACAAATAGGTCAAACATCGCGTACACCTTCTAACATTCATTCTGTATCAAGTACTCCTTACACCCATCAAAGCCATCTCCAATCCCCTTTTATGACTCCAACAAGAAGCTCGTTAGACATTAGAAACATCGCGTCTTCTTCACGCAGATCTCGGGCCTCTCTTTTGATTTCATCCAATTCGTTGGGCTACCCGTCTTTATCTCCTCTGAATTCCAGACACCTGTCTGCATATTACCCGAGTCCTGGAAATGCTTCATCCAGTTATATTTGGTCGTCTAGTCAGCAGCAGGCTCACCCTTTGCGTCATAGTGATTCTGCTGCTAGCTTTTCCCCATATGCTTCTGCTCATTCCCTTCCAGAATGTTGATTATTGCCTACTGTACATTTCAATATTTGGTTCTACTTTTAGCTGGTGGTGTGTAGTTTGCTTGCTACGAGAATGATGGTTTTCATTTTGTTTGTGATTGGTGACATGTTTATACGTGTGAATGTGTGATATCTGGTTTTATGAAAGTGAATAGTGTATAGTTGTTAGTTTATGAGGGAAAATGTTTTGAGCACACATGTGCTATGTAATGTTGTGAGTTTGAAAGGACTAGTTACCGATGATATTTGATCAGTATTATTCGACTCAAATTATGGTCTAGTAAGCTCGATTTGTAAGTGGACTTGAATTTTTATAAATAGGGTGTCCAATGGATGAGATTCATTGTAGTTTTACCTTCACATTGTATCTAGAGATTGATCGTTGTAAACTAGCGAATGTACGAAAAACAGTTCTTGTTCAAACAGGTGTCCCCATGCTTTTAGTTATGGCATGTACGAATCAAAGCACGTCGTCGTCCAGTTTGTCGTCAAGTTTCCTAGCTGAACCTGCAAACACACATTGCAACCAATCGACACCATGGTTTGTGTTCATGTGGTTCCCAAACCATTGTATCACTTACCATGTTCTTAAGCTACTCTGGAAGCCTCTATGAAACCAAACAATTATTTAGCACTTCTCATCACTTGCAAAGCACGCAAGTTCCAAGGACTTTGGTATTTGAAAGACCAGGATCTAAAGCTTTCTTGTGTTAGAGTTTACGTTCTGTAAACTCTAACACGAGAGAACTTTGTTTATCCATTGCTTTGCAGATGATGAGATGTGCAAAGTAGGGTTTGACGAGAGAAGTTTGTTTATTCTCTTAATTATGGTTTCTAAGTCCTCTTTAGAATTTTTTTTTTCTTATATAACCTTTGATTTTAATCATTAAACCGACGGTTGTTAGTTGTATGTGCAAAGTGGTTCAAACATCCTACCTACGTTGTTTCATTCAATACTGATACTGGGAGTCAATTCACGAATCACTACAAAAATGGATTTTTTTTATAAAAAGAATGGGCTTATATTAAAAAATTAATCACCGGGTGTAGAGCATTTTTTTTTACAAATAGTGTCAGGTCCACTGTTGGTGACAATTTAAAGGAGGGATAGAATAAATGTAGGGCAGTACTTTTATACTATGCACAATACTTTTGTTGAAATCGTCACAAGTAGTGATAATTATTCCTGTAAATCGTCAGTAGCAGTGGAGGGGATACCGAAAATCACCACTACTAGTGGCTACTCCACCTGGCATCCCTACATTCCTTTTATCTCTCTTCTAAATCCACAATAAGACCATCCACAACGGTCACCCCACTGAAAATCCATTCCCACTGAAATATCTTGTCACGTTATCATCCCACTGAAAACCACAAAACCCCCCACAGTGGTCACCCACTGAAAACTCTTCCCCACTATTACACATCATCAAAGAAATGGGGAGAGGGGCCCACTTGAAATTTGAATTGGCCAATGGGGTGAAGAAGATAGCACAGGGCGCGGGGGCCATGGAACTCATCCGAGCGGGACCTGTGGAAGTGGGTGGCGGTGTTCCCGCTACACCCCGCCGAAGAGTGAGACCCCGCTGGCCGGGCGTGGGAGGCGCTGCGGGTAGTCTAACAAAAGACTTGGCACCATTTGTAAAATAAAAGAATTTCCAACACCTATTGTGATTAATTTTTTAATAAAAGCACTGTTTCTAAAAAAGATTCACAAAAATGCCGCCCTTGAACATCAAGTTTTTCAACACCTGATGCTAGAAGCAAGATAAAACTCAAGGTAGATAAAGCTAATATTAATTTCAATCATTTTTTACCTTCACCAAAAAAAAAAGAAATACATAAAAAAAGAATATCAATAATGTTTAGAAGAAAAGAATAAGAAAAAACAACAATGTTTTCTGTACAAAATACTCCTGTTGGTAAACTAAGTATAAGCAAATAATTAACAATGCCTAAACATGTAGGATCAACTCTACAAAAAAAGGCCCTTCTTACTTCCTCCTCTAAATGCCTGCTGGATAATGCTATTAATCACTAATCTCTTGAAATACCGACAGCGAAATTATCAAATTACCCTAGACCTGAATCACCCTAGTCATGACAATCTTACCTTCTGGTGTGCTTTTAAAGCATCACGAGTAAACATCTCCAAAGCCTTGAAAATTGGAATTACACCACCTTGCAAACTACTTGAACCACCATTCTGAACTAACCTCATAGCTTCTTTATAATCCAGACTCACTCGATCTTCGGATGGAACCATTGACCCATGCATTTCATCTGCCCTATGGTTTTCACTTCTTCTCACATGATCCTTTTTCAGCAAAAGGCGTTGTATGTCATGTTGTCTCTCTAGCAATTGCCTCAAGTTTGAGGCGAAACTATGCATTGCTTTTAATACACTATCTTGAGAAATGCCTTTAATTTCCCGATGCCAGTTGTTGCATATAATGAAAATTGGTGGAGCGCCTAAACGACCTGGTGAATAAGGAACCTCACCATCGATGGTGACTTCTGGTTTGTGATCAATGCATTGCTGTAACCAACCGTTTAAGGAACTAACATATGATTTCTGAGCATTAATCCAGTTATTAAAATGTTGGGCCCACATTACAAGTCCTGTTTCAAGCTCAAGAGTGGTTCTCAAGTTTGCATCCCTTTCAAGACTTGTGCTTGCCCTTAAAGTCCGGCTTCTGCTCTCCATGATCGCTTCAAATTGCTTTCGATGACATCTCACAATAGATTGCCACATTCTTATTAGTCTGCAAAAACATAATAAATAAACTATGAGGGAACAAGTGTGATGAAAATCATTCAAAATGTTTCCATATGCATAAACCCTAAATCGCAATATTAGAATAGTTCATATTATTGTTACAATAATGTTTAACATGTTAGTCTTTTACATAATTCAAAAGAAAATGTGATTGGGTTGGACTAACCCAACCTGTTTTGGCCCTTACTAAAACATAACCTGTTACCTAATTCATCTGACCAGCCAGTTTCGCCAACCCTAGCTCAAGTGTAATGATACGAATGATGAAGGATGGGAAAAGGCACAAAAGCCCCCTATCTTGCATGTTTATTCTAGAAGGGGTAAAGTGGGAAATACACACTAGAAGTTGTGACGTAGGGGGATAAAAGAAAGGGGTGAGAGAGTTAGTTTTGGTCATGTGGAAATTTGTTATTGTGTGGGCTCCTCTGATTTGCAGAGAGAGAAAGTGAGGCTTGTAATTGAGAGTGTTTTCTTTTGTAATTTCCCTTTTCAATCAATAGAACCTTCATCCGATTACGTAATTTTGTGTGTGTTTGAGTATTAATCGTAACATTGGTCCGACCTGCCGCTCGCCTGCCGTGATTCTTCGTCGTCGTTCTCATCTCCATGGAAACTCGCACTCAAAACTCGCGATTGGATGTCTGTGAGCAGCAAATCAAGCAGCTCCAATCGGATGTGTCCGATATCAAGCAGTTGATGACTGAGGATCGCAATGAATCTACGGAATTTCGCAAAATGATGATCGCGTGGACGAAGCAATTCGAGAAACGCTCTGATGATTTGTCTGGGTCTGGTTCGGTCATTCATCACGATCGTCCCCCTCCGCCTCCTCCTGTGGATACTTCTTCTCCGCTACCCTGGGCCGTGAAGAAGGTAAAGTTGCCCGAATTTTCTGGTTTTGACCCTCAAGGTTGGATCAACAAGGCCAACCTCTATTTTGACATTAACCAGACACCTGATGAGCTACGTCTTAAACTTGCGCAATTGAGCATGCAAGGGGTGGCTCAACATTGGTTCACTGTGGTTACCCAAGTCCATGAGTCGCTAACATGGACTGATTTTCAAGTGGAGTTGTTACAACGATTTAGTGGTATTGAAATTCATAATCCATATGAACAACTTGCTACACTTAAGCAAGCTGATTCAATTTTGGACTACATAGACGATTTTGAGTATTTGCTCTCCCTAGTTCCACGGTTATCGGAGTCACAGACCTTGGGATATTTCATAGCCGGCCTTCGTGATGATGTGAAAAAATGGGTGCGGCTTCATCGACCACAGACCCGTTTAGATGCTATTTATTTAGCCAAAGATGTAGAAGCTATGCTCCGGCCATCGGTGACTACAGGTCCGATAACGCGTTTTCGCTATGGGGATTCAATTGGGGGTTCGGGTCATTCCTCAATGGATTCGGGAATCATGGGAAGGCGTGGGGATTCTAAAGTTTCCCCGACTGGAACACGTTCTTCTTCTACCACATTCTCGGCTTCTAAGTCAGATTCTACATACAAACCATTTGTATCTGGGGGACACAGCTCTGGTAACACACTTAACCGTGAAAGGGGCATGCGCTCTTTATCACGAACTGAATGGGAAGAAAGAAGAAAAAAAGGTTTATGTTATCGTTGTGGGCAGGTATACGGTCCGGCACATCGTTGTCCAGAGGGGAAATTGCGGATCCTACTGTTAGGGGAGGATGAAGAAGAAAGTGAAAAGGGAGAACAATTGGTCTTAGAAGAGGTATCCTTGGAAACAGGGAATGACAATCTGGGGGGTACTTGTCTTGCTCTTGAGTTGGCTGGGTTTTTCAAACAGCAGGGGACCCTTAATACCTTCAAGCTGGAAGGTACTATTCAGGGAATCCCAATAAGTATGTTAGTTGATAGTGGGGCAACTCACAACTTCATCTCCAGCAAGTTGGTAGCTGCATTGGATATTCCCTCGAATTTATTTGCAGGCATTCACATTAGGCTAGGAGATGGCCATGTGGTGTTTATTGAAAGACAATGTGAGAAGGTGGCTGTGCAAATGGGAACTTGTTCATTCTTGGTAGATGTGTTGGTCTTTGACACAGGGGACCTGGATTTGATTCTAGGAATGGATTGGTTACAATCTTTGGGCGAAGTGACGCACGATTGGAAAAATGCTTGGATGAAGTTTGTCCATTTGGATGTCCCAGTAGTCCTCTATGGGACTAACACAAAGCAACTTTCAGCTACTGCCCTGCAACAGTGGCTGCCAGGGGATGATGAGGTGCAAACTGCACCAGCAGGGGAATTAAAGAAGGCTCAGTCAACACTTCCAGTTGTTATGCGAGAAGGGCTAAGTTCTGGTCAGGTAATGCACCTTCAGAATTTGTTACAACAATTTGAGGTTCTTTTTTGTGCACCCACTGGTCTGCCGCCCAGCCGCAAACACGACCATCGTATTCCCCTTTTGAATGAACAGCCAGTAGCCGTGAGACCATACCGATATCCCCACATTCAAAAGAATGAGATAGAGAAACAAGTGCAAGAACTGTTAAACTTGGGAATGATCCGTACGAGTCATAGTGCCTATTCAAGTCCGGTTATCCTTGTAAGGAAGAAAGATAATTCGTGGAGGATGTGCGTGGATTATCGAGCCTTAAACAAGGTTACCATTCCGGATAAGTTCCCTATTCCAGTTGTTGAAGAACTGTTGGATGAACTGTACGGGGCTACTTATTTCTCTAAGTTGGACCTCAAATCAGGGTACAACCAAATCCGAATGCACCAGGATAGCATAGAGAAAACAGCCTTCCGAACTCATGAAGGGCATTATGAGTATCTCGTGATGCCGTTTGGGCTCATGAATGCCCCGGCAACTTTTCAGGCAATTATGAATGATATCTTTAAACACCTACTTAGGTCCACCGTGGTTATATTTTTTGATGACATTTTAGTCTATAGCTCTTCTTGGGAGAAGCATTTGGCAGATCTCAGTGTTGTCTTCCAAGTCTTAGCCACCAACTCCTTTAGCCTTAACCCTCAAAAATGCTCCTTTGGGCAAACCACTGTGGAATATTTAGGACACCTAATTAATGGCCAAGGGGTGTCCATGGATCCTACTAAGGTACAAGCAGTTGAGGATTGGCCAGTTCCAACTAATATTAAGGGCCTCCGTGGATTCTTGGGCCTCACGGGTTATTATCGCAAATTCATTCAACACTATGGTAGCATCGCAAGGCCTCTCACGGATCTCACCAAAAAGAACTCCTTCTTGTGGTCCGATCAGGCACAGGAGGCTTTTCAGCAACTCAAACACGCCTTGATTACTGCACCAGTGCTCACATTGCCCAACTTTGAACAGCCTTTCGTAATTGAATGCGATGCTTCAGGCAGGGGAATAGGGGCTGTTTTAATGCAAAACCACAAACCCATTGCTTATTTCAGCAAGGGTCTGAGTGACCGCAATCTCTCTAAGTCGGCTTACGAAAGAGAGATGATGGCTTTAGTGCTTGCGGTTCAGCATTGGAGACAATACCTTCTGGGAACCAGATTTTTAGTGTATACGGATCAGAAAAGTCTCAAGTTTTTGTTACAACAAAGAGTGACAACTCCTGATCAACAAAATTGGGTGGCCAAATTGTTAGGGTATGACTTCGAAATTCACTATAAATCTGGTCGGATGAACAGGGCAGCCGACGCTCTATCAAGACAGGCAGAATATGGGCAAGTTAATACGTTATGTTCAGGTCCAGTTTGGGTACAAGGAGCTCAGTTGATTGAGGAGGCTCAAGGGGATCCACATATTCAAGAGGTGATGCAGGGGTGTCTCACTGACCCTTCGAAACATCCGGGGTATACGGTAAAAAAGGGAGTACTTTTTTTCAAGGATCGCTTAGTAATCCCTTCTTCGTCGCAGCACATTCCAGCCCTATTGCAAGAATTTCACATGACAGCCACAGGGGGTCACTCTGGGTATTACAGAACTTATAGGAGGATCGCTGCTAATTTGTTTTGGCCAGGAATGACAGCTACAGTGAAGCAATTTGTCAAGGAATGTGAAGTGTGTCAGAGGTGTAAGACATCCACTCTCATGCCCAGTGGCCTGTTACAGCCGTTGGCCATTCCAGAAGCTGTATGGGAAGATCTGTCAATGGATTTCATTGGGGGCCTGCCTATGTCCAAGGGATTCAATGTGATTCTGGTGGTAGTCGATAGATTGTCGAAATACGCTCATTTTGTGGCTCTCAAACACCCATATACAGCAAAGGGAGTGGCTGATTTATTTGTCAAAGAAGTGATCCGACATCATGGCATTCCCAAGTCAATTGTAAGTGATCGGGATCCTTTGTTTATCAGTAATTTTTGGCAAGAAATCTTTCGTTTGCAGGGAACTAAATTGCACATGAGTTCAGCATACCATCCGGAGACCGATGGCCAAACTGAAGTAGTGAATCGCTGCTTAGAAGCTTATCTCAGATGTTTTGTGGTGGATCAACCGAAAGCCTGGGCACAATGGTTACCGTGGGCAGAATTCTGGTATAATTCTACCTTTCACTCGTCTACAGGAGTTACTCCTTTTGAAATGGTGTATGGGAGGCGTCCCCCAACTGTGTTCCAATATAGTCAAGGTGAAATTCGCGTAGAGGCGGTAGCCAGGGATCTGAAAGAGAGAGATATGATCCTCAAGACACTAAAACAACATTTGGCGAATGCACAATCGGCTATGAAAGTTAAGGCGGATAAACATCGAAGAGAGCTCAAGTTTATGGTGGGTGAATGGGTCTATGTGAAGTTACAGCCTTATAGACAAATGACAGTTGCTGTTCGAAAAAATCACAAGTTGTCCCCTCGATTTTTTGGGCCGTTTCAGGTTATGGAAAAAGTGGGTCCTGTAGCTTACAAACTGCTGCTTCCAGTTTCTTCCAAAGTTCATCCGGTATTCCATGTGTCACTATTAAAAAAAGCAATTCAAGGGCAAGCAGAACCGTATTTTCCTCAAGAATTGGAGTTAGCAGCTGAAGATGTAGCTAGTCCAGTCCAGGTATTGAACAACAGGCACGTGCAGGTTGGTTCAAGGATGGTAGAGCAGCTGTTAGTGCAGTGGCAGAACCAGACAACCGAAGAAGCAACATGGGAAGAAAAGGATTGGTTGACTAACCAATTTCCTAATCTAAGTCTTGAGGTCAAGACTTTAAAAGAAGGGGCGGGTAATGATACGAATGATGAAGGATGGGAAAAGGCACAAAAGCCCCCTATCTTGCATGTTTATTCTAGAAGGGGTAAAGTGGGAAATACACACTAGAAGTGTTGTGACGTAGGGGGATAAAAGAAAGGGGTGAGAGAGTTAGTTTTGGTCATGTGGAAATTTGTTATTGTGTGGGCTCCTCTGATTTGCAGAGAGAGAAAGTGAGGCTTGTAATTGAGAGTGTTTTCTTTTGTAATTTCCCTTTTCAATCAATAGAACCTTCATCCGATTACGTAATTTTGTGTGTGTTTGAGTATTAATCGTAACATGTAACAGTAGGAAATACAAGTCCAACTGTTCATGAATGATAGAGACAAAGAGCCATGTGTTTGTGCATAAAAAATGAACATGCTAAAAGATTTTCATACCCATTAATCAATTCACTGACTTGTGGTTGCAGTTCTTTGTCCCTCACTTTGTCTATCTCACAAGATATGGCATCAATAGCTTTAATCGATACATTAAGTTTTGTCTTTAGTTTTCTTATAGAAATCCGTGCAGCATCAATCTTACTCGATTCTGCACCTCTGTCATCCAATTCATTCAGTTTCTTGCACATTTTCTCATAAATCACCCTAAGCCTCTCTTCGCCCTATAACCAGACCAACCACCTGACGTATCAATTTCACATTATTCAAATCAAATTTGAAACTGAATGGTTAAACACAGAATCATAGTCCTTATTCAGGTACAGAGATATAATAAATTGTTAGGTACACATCCAAAACATACATGAAGAACTATTAAGGTGATAATGTGGTCTTACCTTTACCTCCTTGTATAATTTCTTCTCCCATGCATATAGCTTCTCTAAAGTAGAAGAAAGGTTAATGTGACTAATATCCACAACTGCATCATTATAAGATCCTGCTAGTTTTGTTACTCGAGAACTAGATCTTCCAGATTGTATTGGATGGTCTGAAGATGTTAAAGAAGGTGCTAATGGATAGAGAATCTTGGATAAGATCACTGAAAAGTGACACATACGAAGCAGTCAGCGATAAAGTTTAAAACTTTAAAGAAGTTTTGAAATTAATGGAACTACAATTTCAAGATGCATTTTTTTTATGGAAGAATAGCTAAAAGCAATTGCATCATTTATATAACCAGAGTAAACAGAAAAATCATACAAGAATAAATAATGAAAAGAAAAGCATTGTATGACAGGAAATTACAGTGACAAAAATCAAATTTTCTTTACCCTTAAAAACCACAAACTTTGATAGATAAGGCAACTTCCCTGCCTCAAGCATTAAGGCAACCTCCTTCCCATGACCAAATGCACTCTCGAATTCATCTTTAATTTCATGAACTACCTCAAGAAGATCCCGAGAACCATGAGGAGATAATGTTGTCAAACTACTCAAACTTGAGGATATTAGCTCCTGTACAGACCCTTCATCTATATCAAAACTTACACCCTTTTTACCCTCATGGCCCTCCTCCGGGCTTTGGGAAACAGTTGTTTCAGAGCTATGCTTGTCAACTTCAGTGCTAACTGAATGTGACCCTTTTTTATTTTCTGATGGTACTGAATTTGAAGTGGAAGCAACATGTGCTGCCTTTGAAGTGCCTTCACTTTTCCCGGGTGGTGTTCTTCTAGAACTAACCTCGGTGCTGCTTAAAGTTTCTTTCCATGAACTATCTTCAATATCGTCTTTTCCTTCCCCTAGATTTCTCTTTGTACTAAATGGCTTCGCCTTTACGACCTCCTCATTGTGAGACTCAGTTTCTGTTTCTTCTTCCAAATCAGGAATTCCCTCCCTCTCTCTCACTTCACTTATATCTGGACTACTACCAATAGGTTCATACCCATATCCATGGTAATCATATGCATCAAAAAAGTTGAAATAATCAGATTCCATTGGTGGAGGCGGCGGCGGAGGACTTTTAGGTTCCTTTGGTTCTTGGGAAGGTGGTGGTTCCCTACCATAAGAAAACCCATACCCATATGTACTTCCATATGGATCATAACTAGTTGGATCAACCCATTGGCTTGTTTCTTGAAAGCTTCTTGCTTCCTCTTGTTGAATCACAGTGTGGCTAGCAGGGGCGGATTTTTTCATAAAGAAAACATGTCGATTTGGACTTGGATTTGAGTCCCCACCATACCCATTGTAAGAATCAAAATTCGCTTGATATGGCCCCCATGGAGGTTGATATTGCGATGCAGATGGGTTCATCACATAAGGGTCTCCCTCGCCCCAACTAGTTTGGTTCGGTCCCCAAGGTGGTTGATACGGGAATGCAGATGGGTTCCCCATATAAGCCCCACCCCATGGAGGTAGATAGGGCTGCTGTCCTCTGTTAAATCCATAAGGATCACCCCAATCAGTCTGATTTGGTACTTGATATATTGGTGGCCCTCTGCTAGTTACATAAGGTTCATACGGATCCATTTCATTGTAGTCACGGGGTCGATTAAAACTAGAAGATGGTGGTGGCTTATGTTCAAAACCACCACTATCGTCATCATCATGTAAATGAATATGACCATTTATAGAGTGGCTCAATTCAGAATCAGAATCATGATTACCACCATCAATTGAGTGAACATGTGAAATCGAATCAGAAGACATTGAGCCATTTTTCTTACTCTTACCTACATCAGATGGCAATGTGAGCACAGGGGATGAGGAAGATGGTGAAGGGATCACAAGCTGTTCATCAACAAATCTAGATAGTACATAACCTATGTCCTTAAGAGAATGAAAGTAAGCCAGATGTGAAGAAGACAGATCATACCGGTAATCCACAGCAGACTTTATCAATCTCTTTCTCTCTCTACAACGTATCACCAACGGCAGATCATCAACTTTTGAAGCTCTGCAGCCCATTGAAGTACACAATTATCAACAACCATGAACCACCACAAAACCCTAACCCTAATTTTCGTATCATCATCTCCGCGACACTTGAACAGAAACTAAACGCATCAAATCCATCTCAAAAGTATCCAGATCTATAATTAACAATTCATAATGAGGTTGACAATTGGGAATGAGAATCGGCAAGTCGGTAATTGAGCGGTGAATGATACTTTTCAAAGCAATAGAACAATGAACGTGTCACGGGCATCGAAATGTGTGATAACGACATGTGTTTCTTCAGAAATTTGTCGAAGTGAAAAGAAGATTATGATGATGACGATGAGTTCGTTGAATTTGAAATTGAAATTTTGCTTTGACAATTTGGGGTTTTTTTTTTGGATTTTAGGGTATCGACAGGATTAAAAAAAGAAGTATTGTCAGAAGAAAGAAGGTGGAATCCGCCATTGATGAGGTGGGATGTCACATAGATACAATTATTGAAGGTGCAATAATAATGGCTACGCATGGCTTCTTCTACCTCTGGCTATTCAAACACCCAACCATCATCTATGATCTATCAAGTATGAACACTTTGACAATGCACAAAAAGTTTTCTTTTTTTTTTTTTTTGGCTTTCAGTTATTCAAACACCCAACATTTTTATTTTAACACAACACCGACCTTATATGTCTCGAATCGTATAAATTTATACAAGGCATATAGGCGTATATTCCCTAACACTCAAAAAATTTGACAATAATATGCCACGTATACGTCGTATGGGATCTATGCGACACATATATACCTATACGAGGCACATATTCACTAACAAATTCTAGCAAACAATGATTGGCTCCTATACGTCCTGCATAAGCTTATACAAGACGTATATAAAACGTGAAGGGTGTGAGACAAGTGTGTAAATAACATTACCCTTTTTTTCAAGTAATTTACACAAAATGTTTAATTAAAATTTTGTATTGTGATTAAAAGTTAGGGAAGTATTGAATGCTTTCATAAGTGGACCAAATATTAAATAAGATGTTTTATTGATCACTAGCTAGATCGGATTCAATAACCGAGTAACATAATAAATACCTAAAAAATACGAAAAAGTGTGGATATGATCGGATGGGTTTATGACCCGTCAGGTGATCCAAATTATCGTTAAAAAAAACGAAAATGTTATATAATTAAAAACATAATTAGGATTAGATTCAACTAAATAGGCTATTTATCCTAAAAAGTATAAAAAAACTATTAACCATTAGATCATTAGATCAAATTTAAGAGGAAAAATTTAAAATTTTAGATGGAAAAGTTGTTAGAGGGTAATTTAGTTATAACCAACTTCCTCTCACATTTTTTAAACATTTATAACTTTTATATACAATATTATTTTTACAAAAAAATATATATCATAAAAACGAACATTTTTTT
Organism: Mikania micrantha; assembly: GCA_009363875.1. Classification (NCBI taxonomy): domain Eukaryota; kingdom Viridiplantae; phylum Streptophyta; class Magnoliopsida; order Asterales; family Asteraceae; genus Mikania; species Mikania micrantha. The sequence goes on from CM018697.1 coordinate 84,889,245, forward strand.
AAAACGAGTATAATGTTGTTACAAAAAAATTAAATTTTTCAGCTCATTGTGTCTATTTATCGTCATTTTGTCTTTTTAAACGTTTGTGTATAGTTATTTTTTTATATTTTTCTCACAAATAATTGTGTTTTTTTACGAGAAATTGTGTCTTTTTTAAAATAGAATGTGTTATTTATACTTGTCGTTGTGTTACAGTTGCTTAACATTATGTATTCTACAACATCATTGTGTCTTAATTGTTTTGGAAAACACAATATTGAACATAAACACAAAAGATACAATGACTTGTACAAAAGACACAATTTTTATACAAAAGACACAATTACTTGTACAAAACACACAATATATATATACAAAAGACACAATGACCTTTATAAAATTGTTTATATACTCGTTATTTTGTCTTTTTTACAAGTAATTGTGTATTTTTTAAAGATCATTGTGTTATTTTTACTCGTCATTGTGTCATCCTTGCTTGACATTATGTATTATGCAACATCATTATGTCTTAAATTGTTCACGAAAACACAACATTGATCAGAAACACAAAATACACAATGACCTGTACAAAAGACACAGTGACATGTACAAAAGACACAATGACATGTATAAAAAACACGTTGACATGTAGAGAAGATACATTGGACTAAAAAAACAATTTTTTTCTATAGCAAAACTATACTAATTTTGAAGATAAAAAAATGTTCGTTTTTATGGTGTATTTTTTCAAAATATAATCCCGTGTGTAAAAGTTATGAACATTTAAAGAATATGAGGGAATTTGATAAAAAGTCAACAAACGTAGGCATGACTAAAATACACTTAAACAACTTAATTTAATCACAGCTATTGATTATGATCTAATGGCTTAAGATCCTTCTTAAACTTTTTAGATTAAGAGGCTTATTTAGTTTAGTTTAACTTAACATAATAAATATTAAAGCAAATATAAACATATGAAAAAAACTAGAAAATGTGCATTTAACGTCTGATTGTAGTGGAACATACCTGCCTGATTGTACCTTTGGTTTCAGACCTGACCAGTTCGAATGACTTTTTTGAGCCCCTGGTTCACGGTTAAACCTACTGTTTTTAAATTATCATTAGAAGTTTATGTTGTATTCTATAGTGATCTTGATACATAAAGACTACGTTTGTCGGTGACTTGTTATTTTATTTAGGTTTGCGTACAACAAATAATATTTAAGGTATGGGATAACTTTGTATAAATGTAACCAACGTTTTATTTTGTTCCAATTAAGTCACTCAAACTTTTTTGTTCTAATTAAGTCATTCAAGTTATTTTTTATGTTTAAATTATATGTTTTTAACTTGAATAGTAGGATACATGTTGATATAAGTTTGAATGAATGATTTTTTTAAAAAAAAATGAGTGATTTAAATCAATAATTATTAATAATATCTGACAATGAACAAAAAAAAAATTAATAATTATCTATATTTTTAAAAAAAATTATTCACTCAAACTTATATCAACATATATTACCTACAATTCAGGTTAAAAACATAGAATTCAAACATAAAAATAACTTGAATGACTTAACTGGATAAAAATTTTTTTGAGTGACTTGATTGGAACAAAATGAAAAAAATTTGGTTACATTTCTATGAAGTTTTTCCTAGTAAGATAATATCTCATTACAAATTTGTCCATAGCAAAATATTTAGGTTTTGCAACGCATTGATGTAAATTAGATAGCGTAGTAAGGTGATTTGTCGTACAGATTTAACAAACTTGTTTTGTCTTGGTAACATACACCAAAAAACATTAATGAATAAACAAACACGATCATAAAACAAACTTTTTACGGATCAAGAAAAAAATAATAATAAAAACCAAAATAAAACTACTCACATTGTTGGATTTATTTAACTCATTCGTTCCACGTTAAGAACAAACCCAAAAGTAAAAAAGAACACCATCAGATAAACATGATATTATTCGAGAATTAAAACCATAAAAGACTAAATAAATAACAGCTAAAATAAAATGAAGAAGTAAAAATAAATTAACCAAACCATAAAACAATGAGACCAACAGTAATAAAACATGGTTTCTCCAAGTAGAAGAGATTTAAGTAAACCAACCTTACAAATTGGTTTTAATTCAACAGTTGACATATATTTCTAAAACTTTCAAACTATATATATTTAAACTAAAAGTTTTTTTGAACAGCGAAGGCCTCAATCGTAGAACCCACTGTTTTCAGGCCATGTCATCAGGTCTAGTTACCAGGACCTCCCATGAGCCACCATAACCACCCTAGGAGGAAACCTCACTGGGAAAACCCCCTGACCCCTCTCAAACTCCTTTTTCGCTACGTGAGGGATTTGAACCCAAGACCTCTTATTTGAAAGAATCTTGGGGTACCATTGAGACAATGTCTCTTTGGTATTTAAAATAAAAGTTAAATGTGAATATGCATATATTATTTATAATTTTATCACCAAATATATCAGTTGTCACTTAAGATGACCATGTCAACCCAGTTACCTCGTATTTCATAAGAATGAAATGATTATAAAATAAATAGTTTAATCCTTTAATGTATAAAAATATAAAATGACTTGTGGCTTTGATTTTTTATTAACAAGATAGAACTATTTTTGTATTATACATTATAACACTTGTTAATATATAAATTTTAGACAAAAAGAAAATAAGATATGCTTGGAAAAAGTTGCCTCTTTAAACGTTAAACGAGTTATTTGAAATGTTATTTATGGATTATGTTTTACTATTTAGGAAATATTAGTTCATGTTACAAAGTTTTAACTTTTAAACCCTTAAGTGGTGCAATAGTTTGGATGAATAAAAAACAACCTTAATGTCTCAAGTTTAATCCTTACTAAGGTCGGTTTTTATTGAAGGCCACCAACCCGGTTGTTTGAAACCGTGCTTTACCTATTCTGAGACCAAAGGTCTACCACGTAACTAAGTTACCATAGTTATAAAAAAAATTAAAGTAAAAAATTATCATCACTTCAAATCATGTTGCATCCATACATACGCATATAGAGGATCAAAGTCTATCCCGAATTCAAAAAACACATGGTTTACAAAACACAAATCTTCCACCAAAACGTCTTGCCAGTCGGGCTGGTTCTATACCAAATAAATATCCTAATCGCCTCTTATCGAAAAGAACAGATCATGGGCTTTCAACAAATTCAAACGGAAATATAACGAACCCTTATTAAAATAGCAACATAAACGTGATTATGATACAAAAGCTCCGTCTTCTTCAAGTGGATGCCTCGCGGCTGTAGAATGCATCCAGAGTTTTGGCTGGTATACGGTGAAGAAGCTCGCGAGGGAATATCCGCAGAAGTGTCCATGCTAAATCCAGGGATTGGAATATGTTTCGCGTGTCATATGCTCCTTGTGCAACAAATTTCCTCTCAAATTTGTCCAGAAACTCCAAATATAGCTGTTCAATTTACACAAGAATTCAGTGATATAATATTATTGATTACCCGATTAAAGGGGTGTGGGGGGTAATGTAAATAATTGCGAGAATTATGAGTATCAATAAAAATCATTCCTTTATTTGGTAATTATCTACGATTGTAACATGATTAGTAAAACATATCATCCTTATGTAAATATACATGAATGATATATATGTATATCAATATGGTTATAAAAGTCTGCACACGTGTAGATTCCTATAATTCTCTGATCTACACATAGTAAAAAACTTGTTATGAGGAAGAGAGGTAGAGAGATAAAAGAGAAATTAAGTTAACTAGATGCATAAATCTTTTAATCTTTTACAATCATACCGTTTTTATTAAATTTAGCAATAAAATAAATGACATTGATTCTCACTGTTCCTGCAGTATCTGTGGTTTTGTAAAGAACTCTCATATGTGTGTGTGTGCCTGTGTGAGAGAGAGAGAGAGTGTGTGTGTGTGTGTGAGAGAGAGAGAGAGAGACCAAATCCTCAGAAGAGAGAGCCTCTTCTCCAACCACTGCTTTCATGGCCTGAACATCTTTTCCAATGGCATAATTTGCATATAGCTGAAATATAAAAGTAACAAAACATGGTAATTTGTTCCAAACTAAAAAATATATTCTTTGGTCCAAATTGATATCATAAAAAGTTTGGATAATGATATGTAGGGGCAATTAGGTAATTTTATCTTGGAAAAACACTGTAATATTTACCTGGTTTGACACATCAGAATGATCTCTGCGAGTCATCCCCTCTCCAATAGCACTCTACAAAAATAAACATTGATTAAGAACTTCATAGTTGATAGTTCATATGTGCAGCTATATGAACTTCAAGCAGGATTTCAGGCTTACCTTCATCAATCGCGATAGAGATGGAAGCACATTGATTGGGGGGTAAATCTGTAAATTTTCGTAAGCAAACAAGTAAATCCAAGATTAAAAAAGCTAAAATTGAAATATAAAGAGAGAGCAATGGGATTATGACATTTCACCTGTCTGTTATGGAGCTGTCTGTCGATGTATATCTGTCCCTCAGTGATGTAACCTGTGAGATCCGGAGTGGGATGTGTAATATCTGCGATGATCACAAAAGTTTAGAGAAACTGATGAAAGTAAACAGAAGACATGGCTAAAAGGAGAGGGATTATAATGGTGAGAACCATCATTAGGCATAGTCAGAATTGGGATCTGAGTGATGGAGCCTTTTCGGCCCTCAATTCGCCCTGCACGCTCATATATTGTAGCCAGATCTGTATACATGTATCCGGGATATCCACGCCTGCCAGGCACTTCCTCTCTAGCAGCAGAGACCTGAAATTAGTCATATGGGTACAGGTCAACATGGATGGGTTGGCTAACGGATCAAAAACCAATGTTGTAGAAATCGCTAGGCGCTAGTCGGGCGGTGGGGTGGGGACTAGGGATTAGTCGGGATTAATCGGCCAACTAATCGGCCTAGTCGGATAGTCGGGCCTAGTCGGCCTTAGGGGACTAGCGATTAATCGGCCAAGTCGGGGATTTTTACAACCATGTCAAAAACATAGAAAATAGAGGTGGCAGAATGGTTAGGCAGGGCAACAAATTAAGGAAAAAAAGAATACTTTTGCTTGCATGGTGTTTTAACATTAAAACTTTCATTAATGATTAGCGTGTCAAACATGGTTACACAACTTATATTATTTCATACTAATGTTATTTTCTTGAATAAAATGAATAAAAGGTTAAAGGGTGGTTATTGTGGGAATTATAAATATCGGGCGATGTCACCAAATTGCAACACATGTACCTTAGGTGAGGGGCATAAACGCCCATACAGCCATACCTAATTACATAATGGGTATATATACACGTACCATGCACCAACAATCACATAACACGTACATAATCATGGAAAAAATTGTTTTTTTCTATAGCGATAGTATACCCAACTTAAAGATAATAAAGTTATCCATTTATGGTATAATTTTTAAAAAAAATATAATTAAGCATATAAATTTTTTTTGATTTATAAAAAAGTGGTGGAACTATATTTAAACCCAAAAGAGTCAACAATGATGGCTATTCCCTTTTTACTTTTCCAGATCTATTTCACATAACTTATATTTGCAATCTTGGGACCATTTAATATTGATCATTGATTTAGTATGATCAATGGTGCGAAGCCACTTCCTACACTTCACACACAAAAGAACCTTCATATCTGAAATTGTATATGACTTAAAGATACATTTTAAATTTTGATGCTTTCAACCCATTTAACCCATCCATTTCTTTTTAAGCCAAGTTTCATTTTCCCTTTTTCTTTATTTTTTCATTTATTTATTTTTATTTTACCTCTCTAAGGGCATCAGCATAGGAACTCATATCAGTTAAGATGACAAGAACATGCTTCCCACATTCATAAGCCAAATATTCTGCTGTGGTCAGAGCAATACGAGGAGTAATGATACGTTCAATTGTAGGATCATTGGCCTATAAAACAAGTAGTAGAGATTGTTAAAAGGCAATTTAAAATTCCAACTAATAACTATAAAACAACAATTAACAAAAAAAGGACTTACAAGGTTCAGAAAAAGAGTAACTCTCTCCATCGATCCATTTTCCTCAAAATCACGCTTGAAAAACTGAGCAGTTTCCATGTTCACCCCCATAGCTGCAAACACAATGGCAAAATTGTCCTCTTCACCCCCACCCTGTATATATAAGAAATCAAAAATGCTTAAATGATCAAATAATAAAAAATTTGCGTACGGTAGTAGATAAATATAACATTCAACACCCGATCATGCGATTATCACTGTATAATATTTTCCAACTACCTCAAGTAAGTTTTCTGTTTTCTCCAACCGTTTCACCAAACCAGCTTGGCGACAGATCTGTGCAGCTATTTCATTGTGGGGAAGACCAGCAGCAGAAAATAGAGGAATCTTTTGTCCTCTAGCAATTGAATTCATGACATCAATTGTTGAGATACCAGTTTGTATCATTTCTTCAGGATATGTTCTTTCACTAGGGTTAATAGAACTTCCTGAAACAACAATAAACCAATGATATACTGATATATACATAACATATATGTAGTATACCATTTATAGGTACATCTTTTTGATAGAAGGTGAACAAAAAATTATAGTTCACACTTTTTTATATTAAAATGCTACCAGAAATATCCAGATAAGCCTCTGGCAAAATAGGAGGGCCATTATCAATTGGCTTCCCAGAGCCGTTAAATATGCGTCCAAGCATATCCATAGATACAGGAGTTTTTAACACCTGAAAATGTCAAAGCGACATCATTAAACTCTATAATATGCATCCAAAGAAGTTATAAAGTGCAAAAGATATCTAAAAAAACAAAGGAAATGAAAGATAAGCACAAAACAACTAAGATTATATGCATTTTTTCTGTAACTTATTTAACAATAGGTGGAAAGAGGTAGAAGGAAATTCATGCACCTCCCCTGTGAACTGAACAGTGGTGAATTTGTTGTCAATTCCTGATGTTCCTTCAAAAACCTGGTCAAGAGAACAATGAGATCTGAATTAAATTGTAATCATAAAAGAAAATTGCATATATAACCTGTGTATGAACCATGATAATTAACAGAAAAAGATTAACTGTGTGTGCATAGAAGCCCATCAATGGATAAGGTTAGAAGATTCCAGTCATAGTTGGTTAAGCAATGTATATGGGATTCAAAACCCCATGCAATAGTTAGTCTTTTACCAAGAATGTATGACAATACATCCCAACTTAGAAAAGCAAAATATTACAGGTAATGACAATAATAAAAAAAATTGATTACTTGGGTGATTGGATTGTTGAATAGAAATGAGTGCTATTTGATTTGTTGCATAAAATATACTGGTTTTTTAAGAATCAACATAACTTACACCTTGTTAATGACAGGATTAATGCTCAAGGAAGTTACATAATTACTTTGTACACTATGCAGATACATATTTGAAAAGTAACATTTTTGAAATTAAATTTAGCAGTTGTCTGCATAATAATTAGTAATTTTTTTTTCATGCAGACTTCATTAATACAAGAATACTTGCAGATTTTCCAGAAAAAAACCTTTGAATAACCATGTGCGCTACAGTAAACCCACAGGAAAAGTATGAATCTTTAAATATAACAAGCAGGTATTCATAGGAGGTTAAAATATTATATGAGGATTCAAGTTGCCACATAGCATGCTTTGTTGAAACCTTGTTGGAACCTCGCCTGAGAGCCTGGATGGCCACAAGGCGCTTTACTTGTGCCTCGCCTACATGAGAGCCTAGGCGCATGCCAGCAGGGATTTTGACAACATAAACAGAACGTAGATCATCTTTTGAAAATAATGAATGTACAACCAAATTGCACGCATGGAATGCCACATGGCAATCACCTGAACAACAGCTTTCTCTCCATCAACCTCCAACACTTGACCACGTCTAGTTGTTCCATCTCCTAAACGGATGTTGACAATTTCTTGATACTTTGGTCCCTATCATGATAGATATAGAAATGCACATGTTATTCAATGATATGTTGTGTCCATATAAGCATGCTTAGCAAGTGTCCATACACATATAGGTTTGTAATCATAACTGTAATTATAGTAATAAAGATGTAAAAAACAGAACTGAAGAGAAACACAAAAACTAACCTTTACTTTATCGAGGATGACCAGTGGTCCAGCAACTCCAGAGACAGTTCTATATTCTGTGTAAACATCAAGGAACAGAAAATTTCATACATCAAATTGAACTTTGACTTAGATAAATGGAATGGTTTGTGATTGTTCTCCTAGAAAGGGAAGAGAAAATTTGGGTTTATTATGCTAAAAATCAATTGAATAAAAACTAAAGGCGCTCAAACTGTAAGGTGAAGTGTGCCATTATCTTTTCCTAAATATCAAATTTACTACCAAAATGAAGCTTTGAAATTCAAGAACATATCATTGTCCTCCTGTGTATATAAGGGACTCCACTTTTAAAGCGTCAATAGAAAATGTATATGTTGGACACATATCCAACCATGTAGGTGTTGAATGGGTGTTTGATGTTCATTACTTAGCCTCCAGAAAGTATGTATGCTTATTGGTATATATATTTAAGTGATAGTAAGAAACAAAATGAGTACTATATGTCAGTAAATTGAAACTATAAACCATATAGATCAAGCAGATGGATCCTAAAAGATTTCATCTTTAGCAGTTCATTCCTAGGATCATATAATTATCTATACAAATTTGTTTGACAAGGTGCTTATGTTGAGATCACCCAAATTGTCTAAGACTGGGCATTTGTGAGCAATCAATACAGGTCTTCATTACTATGTTATCAGTTATCACATTGGCCTCTTTGAAATCATCACTGTTAGTTGATCTATTTTAAATAGATTTAACTCTATGCTATTGAATAGAATTCAGTTATTCTATTTTGAAACTGTTAAAACACGAGAGATTCATGGGTTTCAAGTTGCACCACCATGATTATGTCATTAATCTAGTTTCTACTTCTCATGTGTACTTCTTCTTCATCATCACCAACTGCTAAACCTAAACCCGCTTCAATGGATAAAACTATACATTTTATCATTTGTATGATTCAAATTTAATTGACCCCAATGCTGAATGAATCTCAATCTCCTTTCAGTGAAATCTCAACTACTAGGTAAATCATATCTCTCAACAACAACACATTCCATATAACTAACTGTACTTTCAGAAAAAAATCATAATAATTAACATGATTATGAAAGCTTACCCATTCCAATCTCAAGTGTTCCCTCGTCCATGCTGATGTTGTTTTGTGCAACTCCCATATTCTACCAAGAAACCTATACAACTGAAATGAGATTAATTTGACGAAAACACATAATTTTGTGCCTCCCAGCCCATATCTTTAGTCAATAAGGCAAATTGAAGCAATGATTGATGAAATAAGGTTTCAAAACTTGATAAACGCAACAACTTTATGATTTGCAGAGAGATTGACCAATTAAAACGACAAAATTGGGATCTATATATACATACTTCACTAATCACTTTCAACACTGATCGGATTCAAACAAAAACAGAACCATTTATTTGAAGTTTCTCACTTACAGATTGATCTAAGCCTCAAACAACACACTTATCACAGATCAATTGATCCGATAATGTTTGCAAACAAAAACAATTATACAAAACGAAATCGATTCATGCTTTCATCGGTAAATCACCTTGTTGATGCCGATAGATCCGATGGGGGTTCGATTGTTGGATCAAAGAGGGATTCTTGTGGACAGATCGACTCAATAGATAATAGAGTTCAACGAAACACGTGACAAATCAAACACCAGCATAGCACGTATTTTCGTTTGATTTTGAAACATGATATTATGACTTAAAACTTTTGTTAAAAAAAAAAAATAAAATTGTAAGTAATAAAAGTTAACAAATATAAAATAATATTCTAAAATTTAGATAACCAACAAAAGAATATTACTGAAAATAAAAGAAAAAAAAACAAAAGAAGTAAAATTAGAGTACCTGAAAACAAAATCATATTAATGACCATTGACGAAGCTTATAGGGTAAAGGGCAAGCTTCCCTTTCTTTTTTGTTCGTGATGTCAATTTTTTGACCGAAATGTTATTTTTTGCGTTAATGTTTGGTTTCATCCTCACTTGTTTCAAAAAATTAACATGTATTATGGTTTTCGTGAATTTTGGTCCACTTTTCAGAACGCTCAAGCTCCGTCATTGTTAATGGCTCTTAACATAGAATTAAATTCCACAAAAAGTCTTCAATACAAGAATTTTAAAGATTTGATTGTTTGATCAAGACATGCTTCATTTTCGATTGAATTTGAACAGTATATGTAATTTATTCAGTATTATATAGTTAGCCTTTAGCCGAACAGCTCAATAGGACAAACAACTCAAGCAGTTACAACACTATATTTAGTACAAACTTGTAGTGTGAACAACTTTCCTATTATAAACCAATATACTAATTTACATAGTATCAATTGATTATTTATTTTTCTCAACACAATCATTATTCACATTCATGTTATGTTTTCAAAACGTTTGTGGATTATATCATTAATGTCACACTCATGTGGTCTTACATAATTTCCATTTAAATGTTAATCATCACAATAAATTTACAATTATATATGTCCACATTACTTGTAGATCCTTCCAATTCAATATTTCAATGTAGGTCTCTACACCACTTCTAGATCATCCCAATTCATATATCAATATAAATGTCTACATCTCTTGTAGATCATCTAATTTCATATTTCGATATAAATGTCTACATCTCTTGTCAATCATCTCAATTAAGGACTATGCATTATGTTCACACCCATGTGAATTTTACAATGCATATCATTCATCTCAACTTAGATAATTTCATATACCAAAATAAGTATCTATGTTCGTATTTTTATACTATTTGGTCATTCATATTCTTAAAAAAATGTGACATATGTCACATAACACACAAATCCATTTATACACAACAAATCAGGATTGCACAATTAACATCTTCGTGATCCCAAATTCATATATCAAGCAAATTCGTAACACTTTACCAACTTTCTGTGACCTTAATGTAAAATGATATCCATAAGATCACAGTCATATCATGGGTGTACTAATATATACATGCCAGGAATAGTAGGACACTCATCATATGCATGTTCTCTTACTTCTCTCATTTCACACTTAGGACAATGATTTCAGGTTCAATAACAAATCAATATCAATTCAAGTTCAAAGTTTCACAATCAATTCAATCAATGCAATACATGAATTAGATCTGCTAACCTTATGCATTCGGCTTCATGATCGAGTCTTCGAATCAAACATTATCATTCCATATCAAGAGCACAAAAGTTTGAGATCAAGTGTTCGCGACGCACTTGATTAACTCAAACATTAGGCTCTGATACCAACTTGTGACACCCAAAACAAATATGTGATTACACGTGTTCAAAATACGGTCCCAGAAAAATTTCGACTTAAATTTTACAAAACATGTCATTTGGAAGCGTGAAAACTATTTAAATATATTTGAACATATTTTTTTTTGTTATTAGTTGCTTCACAAAATCATAAATACTTAATTTGTATGTGACTACAAACTTTCGACATGCATATCGCTTGATTCTTCACAAACTCCGACCCGATCATGATTTCCGACCCGCACATATTTATGACCTGAAAACACCACAAATAATCAAGTGTTAATTCATAATAACTAAGTGAGTTATCCCCATTGACCCCCGGAATCAAATCCGTCACAAAAATCGAAATTCGGAAAAGTTACATAGCCTAGCGTATGGTACTCCAGCCTCGACGTACCATACATCAGACCCGGGCGTATGACGGAAGCATCATGGCGTACCATACTGTGGTCAGGGAACAGTATGCCCACTACAATGTATTGTACGCCCCGCAATTTATCGCATTTTTAAAACCCAAAATCCTTTCTAAACATTCCGAGGTTTCAAAATACATTTAAAAATCAATATATCACATTTCTAAACATATCTAATGATCTTATTATCATTATTTAAAAATCCGTAAATCTCAATTTAATTCATCAAATATTGCTAACGGGTCAAAATCACCCATTTAATTAACTTAACCATTTTAACCATCCACTCCCGTTCCATGACGTTACATGGAAGCTAACAAAGCCCCAAATCATTCGTGGCGACTTATCATCCTTTTATCAACCAAATTACATTATCAATCAAATGGTTATCAAATTTTTAAACAAACATTAGGATATGGGTTATCTCACCCAAGCCTCAATTTATCAATTCAAATCTAATGCAATTTATCATTCATTTGAATACTCACAACAATTTGTTTAGCCAATATTCATATCAAACAATTGTATAATCATACTTTCAAATTAATTTTTCACTAACAAGTCAAAACCCATTTTAATTAACTTATCATTAACCCACCCATATGTGGATTACCCCAAATGCCACAACAATGTGGACTTACATGACAAACCCAATGCCATTTCATTATGGACTTACATGAAAAACACTGATATACGTTAAATTATACATATTATTTGACATAATTTCCCCCGGTTTTAACGTTAACAACAAGCAAATTCATTCACAAATAGTCCTACTTATTGTTTTTATGAATTTGCAGGACAAACGACCTTGCTCGGAAGAAAATCAAGCCTTATATGGAATTTCAGCAATTTCTGAGCAAATCCCCAGATGTGCACTATCGTGCCAAATCTTGCACTAGTAGTGCAGCTGTCACACCCCGAGCCGGCGGGGTTGGATCGGAGTCCCCGTCGGGCGGAAGGTTCTCGGGGCGTGATATCGTGAGTGATAATCATGATGATCAGATTGTTTACATAGCATCAATGTTAAGTATAACTAAAGCACAATCAAGCATTAACTAGGATTACAAAGTTAAATTACATTATCAATGTTCAGTAATTTAACTAAGTAAACCTAACAAAAGAATCATATGTTTTCTATCTTGTAATCTGTACAAGACATTCAAAAGTGATTTGTATGAATAACAAAATATGTGCTTCCAAAATCAACTAGGTCCTCTATCTAGGCCGCCTAGCATGCAACCCAAAAGCCTTAGCTTAAACATGTTCATCACCTGAGAAAGCATGTAAGATAACAGAGTCAACACAATGGTTGGTGAGTTCATGTAGTTTATAAGTTTAAAAATAGTTTTCACAAGCCTCTTTCGGTAAAACCTTAACCTCATTAACTCCACATGTAATATCCAAATTGGTATGCTTATATATAGGGCATACCCCTGAGTCGAGCCTACAACCCGCCCAGACGCCGTCCCACCACATACTAATCCGCATATGACACTGTTGTTAATAATAATTAGGCATTCTACCTACCATTCAACCCATTCTCCACCATAGCTTTAGTTTTACTGTTTCAAAGTTTACAAGTCTATAGCATTCGTAAGTATTAGCCTCAAAGTAAGTTTAGCAAACATCATAGTTTCACACGCACCATAGTTTAGCTTTCACTAATCTCATGTATGAGTACAAGCCCTGCTATAGCAGAAGTTTAGCAATTACGTAGCTCACGGCTAGAGACAAGCCCTGCTCTAGCAGAAGTTTATCCATTACGTATCTCATGAATTAGTTAAGCTTAGTCTAGCAATTACGTGTCTCCTATACAAGATACAAGCCCTGCTATAGCAGAAGTTTAGCAATTACGTATCTCATACATATACATAAGCCATGCATACACAAGCAATTCCAGCATTTACATATCTCATATAAGCAGACACAAGCCCTGCTATAGTAGAAGTTTAGCAATTACATGTCTCTTATATCTAGATAATAGCTTAGCCTTGTCATAGTTTAGCTTTCACGTATCTCAATACATGGGTACAAGCCCTGCTATAGCAGAAGTTTAACAATTACGTAGTCCATGATTAGATACAAGCTTAGCATTTCGCGCGCAAACATAGTTTCAAGCATATAGTTTCAAGCATTCGCATATAGTTTAATCATGAAGTTCATAGCATAAGCATCAAGTCTCAAGTTTAGGCATTTAGTTTCTAGCATAAGCATCAAGCCTCAAGTTTAAGCATTTAGTTTCTAGCATAAGCATCAAGCCTCAAGTTTAGGCATTTAGTTTCTAGCATAAGCATCAAGCCTCAAGTTTAGGCATTTAGTTTCTAGCATAAGCATCAAGCCTCAATTTTAAGCATGTAGTTTGTAGCATAAGCCTCAAGTCTCAAGTTTAATCATCAAGTATATAGCTGCTCAAGAATAATAGTTTCCAAACATAAGCTTTGTCATAAGTACCATGATTATGTTTAAAAGCATTAAATAACATTTCAATAATTTATTAAAATGTTTAACATGCTTCTCAGTCCCGAAGTCAAACAAATAAGTTTGAAAAGGGACAAATGAACTCACCTTGTTGTTGATGTGTTGGGCTAAATAGAATAAGAATGCTTGCGCTCTTTGTTTTCACTTGTGTGATGTTCACGCTCATGTATTGATTTCATAGTGTTCATAGATTATAAGTATGAGTTATAGCCGATGTGTATGTGTGTAAGTGTTAGCCTTAATGTTGGCTAACACTTGTGAATCTCGGTCGTCTTTCGGCCCCTTATTACTTATTAAAGATTTTAGTGACACCTAGTCCATTTAGATTAATGTCACCCTCTTGTTCATGTGCTTTGATTTCTTAACCAATGAAAATCCTTAATCAACTTTAAAGATTTGAGTTGTAGGGTTATCCATGACGTGATTAATCCAATTTCATCATCCTTGTAATAGCTTGTTCAAATCCCATACATGTTATTAGATTTCGATTAGTTAGGGTGATTATTTCATGTATTTAATTAGTATGGGCCGAAAGAGGGGGTTGGGCCGACTGAATTTAATTGGGCCTTCACGTGTGGACTAAACCATTAGCCTAATTGTTGTTGTTGGGCCGTGTAATGGGCCAAGGGAATAAGTTGGGCCGGTTAGGGGTAGTTTAAGCTAATAACTTGGATCGGATTTGTGGTTGTGGGCTGCCAAACACGATTGGGCCGATTTACAACATCATGGACCGAAGGGGAGTTAATGGGCCTAGTTACACACATGAGCCGAATCAGTGGCCAATCCAATCGTTGTTGGGCCGAAATGTTTATGCTGTGCCCACCAAATCAATTGTCTAAGCCCAATGGCTTCCTAGCCCAACTGCCAAAATGCGGTGGCCGCATAACTCTTGGCTTAGCCCAATGAACCTTAGGGTTCGTGGCTTTGCATGAATCGGTGCTGGGTTCAGGAAGGTTCGGCCATCATGGCCTGAAGGTTAGGTGAGTACAAGACTCGAAAGGTTCTGCTATGTTGTTGGGGAGCATAGGTTCGTTCGTGCAAACTGGTTCGTGACTCCATCCAGAACTACAGCAGCAAGTAGGTTCGTTTAGGGTTCGTCCCATGCTCGTGGCTCAATCGAGTAGGGTTCGGTCGAGTAACCGTTGTGAGAGGTTAGATGGTGAGTAGGTTCGGTTCTAAGGGTTCGGCTGCTGAAAGCTACATGGCTCGGTGGAGGGTTCGGCTAGTAGATCTCTGTGCATGGGTTCGTGATCAGAAGGTTCGCCACTTGGATATGGTTCGGTGTTCCCATAAGGTTCGGCTGATAAGGTAGGGTGCCATGTAGGTTCGCCAGTGAGGAGAGGGTTCGCTACACATGGAGGTTCGGCATATGGCAGTGAATAACCAAGGTTCGCCCAGAGGTACTTGCGAGGTTCGGCTCTACCTGGTTCATTGGCCACAGGTTTCGTAGCTAGCTCCAGTAGGGTTTGGATGTTAAAGTGGGCTCGATGTAACAGGTTCGCGTGTCTGGTTGAAACAGCAAAGGTTCGGCCACCATGGTGAAGGTTCGGCCGACCCACGGTCACAACCATCAGCTCACCATCATCATCATTCATCTTTGTTTTACAATCTGTGTGTTGCTAGGGTGTTGGGGTGTGGTTCTCAGTCACCAAAATCATAGTGTGTGTGTATGATAAGTATACACCGATCATGTACCTAGGTCGAACCCCAAAAAAAATATGAAAACCCTAATTTTTCGAACCTTTGAGCCTCTTTATCTCGGATTTGGCTGGACCACTCTTCAGATCGGTTGTACTTCTACGTAGAGGATGATGAGATCTTTGAGTGGACACCAAGAATGCACGATTTGGCCAAGATTTGAGCAAGTTATGGAGTTTTGAAGGTGGAAATATCTAGAGAGAAGGAGGTGACGGGTTTGAGAGGGTTTTTGTGACACCTCGTAATTTCCAGGTCAGCAACTCTATTATTTTAATAATAATGTTTATTATTATTTCATACGTGGCACTAGAATAAATGCATTTAGTGTGACACGTGGCACAACAGTCTGAACACGCCGATAATTCGAGGAATTATCGCACAACACTCGCACGTGTCTTGAATGACGAACGTTGGTGAACGAGTCAAGCGGTAACACGAAAACACTGCACTTAGGTTCGGTGAACCTAAATTAGCTAGAACAAGACCAATAGAACGAGAAACGATGATCGTATTCGAGAAATACGAAAGATTCGGTTCAAAACAATGAATTGGGCCTATTGGACCCAGCCGAAACCCATCGCGGTACGCTATGGGCAATCAATTGGGCTTTCGCGGTACGCGAAGCTTGAGCGGGGAAATTTGAATTCTCCGAAAAACGTCGCGGTACGCGACGACCGATCATCTTCCACCACCGCGGTACGCGGCGTGTTTCGGGAACAGAATTATTATTTTAATCACCGCGGTACGCGGGGTTGCTTTTTGGGCAGTCTCCGCGGTACGCGCAGACCCCAACACGCAAAAATCTTATAAATCCAATGTTAATCATTCTGTTTATTCTTCCTCCGATTCCTCGCGACTGAAACCTTCTTTCTCGACCATCTACCCTCTGTTACACCACCATTGTGCCATTGGAAGACTTTGTTGAAGGATTGAAGTCATTTGGAAGCTTGGAGCAAGTTAGAAGACACCCATTACCACCTTGCACGAGTCGAAGCGGCTGTAGAGGCTGTTTCTGGACGTCTTGAAGCCATACACATCTGCTCCAGCCTTATCTTGATTATCTTGCACCTCCTAAGGTAGTTTCTTAACACTATTTCGGGTTTTAGCACTTGAAATCGCACATGCAAGCCATCTAGGCCACATGCATCACCACCACTACCATTGTCACGAATTTTTGATGCTAATAATCTGTTAATGAATGTGTTTGCTACTGATTTGGTGAAATGATGGTGATCTATGATGATACTATTAAGATTTAATGGCTATTTGTTGATTTAACTAAGAAATGGTTACTTTGATCCACATGCATGCACGATCCATGATGTGTTTGACGATTTTTGATATTGAAATGTTGCTAGATGTGATATTGATGATGTCCTACATGATTTAGGATGTTTGATCATGTCAAAAATGGTCATTTGATGATTATTACTAAAAATAGTAACTTTTATGTTACATATTGGTGATTTTTGATGAAATGACCACATGCATGTGTTTAGATTTATATGCTATGCTTAAAATGATGATTAGAAACCATTGTGATGGATACTTGATTCATGGAAATGTCTAGAATAATCAAAAGTATGATTTTTGTAAACGTTACTATAAATAGTAACTTTTTGTCACGAGATTTCAAATGAGCAAAATGTATGATAATGTTTTGAGTCTAACATGCTCATTTAGTGATTATATGATGTTATTGGAAGGAATAAGTATTGGGAAACTTGATTTGGAGTTATTTCTATAAGTTACTAAATATAGTAACTTTATTTGTAAATTCTATAAATTGTCACATGTTAGTTGTAACGAGCATGATTGATAGACTAGTTAGGACTAATATGATGATAATAAGCGATGTTGATTGTTAAATTTGTGAAAATATGCTTATTTTAGAAACTTTCCAAATAAGGAAACTTTTACGCGCAAACTATGTTAAACCGACTATGTGTAACTATGTGCTATGTGATAACATGCTCATTTAGGATAAATATGCATGTTAGAATAATCGGAATATGATTTTATGCATAACTTGCCAAATATGGAAACTTTCCTAAAATAGAAACTTACCATAAATAGTAAGTTTCTTTATCGGAATGATTTTGGTAACCGTACACTTCACACGACACAAAAACCGCACGATACACGAACACTTGATCCAAACCGTCACCAACGGGTCGTTAGGTCAAACACGATCGACACGGTCAAACACGGTCAACTCGACCTACGTAACCACTTAGTGTTGTTGAACACTAACACGGTCCGGTGAGACCCACACTTGTGAACACAAACTCATAGTACCTATGTGATATAGGTGACTACTAGCCGGCGAGCTACACTTGCACTCTTTTGAGCTAACGCATAACATAAACTCAGGTGAGTTTACGGCCCCACTTTTACTCTTTAACTGTTTTTATTAAACTTTTGGGGTGAGAATACAATGCAACTGTTTTAGATGTATGACTGGTATGTTGTGAAAACCATTTTCGAGTGTAACTACTATCGCTCAAAGCCCTCACTTATCCTTACCGTTAGTTGTGTAACAAACGAGTCGTAATTACGTAGTACTACTGGGTTTGACTAGCCCCACTCGGCACCAATGTTGACTGGAGGTCATAACGAGTGTAATTTCGATGTGAATTGCGAGTTCAGCGATGACTCGCGGAGGCAAACGGAAACAGTCTAGTTTCGGTAAGATGAACTGACACACTCCACGGATCGTAGTATCCAACAACAACTTAACATACCCAGTATATGTCTGTTTACTTTTCTGTCTGTCTAAACCTGTGAACTCACCAACTTTTTAGTTGACACTTTTCGCATGTATTCTCAGGTAACTAATGGAGCACACGCTAGGACGCTCACAAGGACACACTAAGGAGTCAAGCTTACATTTAGACTCATGTCCTAGGCTTGTGTGCATTTGTTACGTTTTTAAAACAATTTAATCATTTGTAGTGTTTATTTCAACAATTACTTTCCGCTGCTACTTATGTATTTGATGATTTACATTTTCCGCTGCATACTTATATAAACTTGTTTGGTTTTGCAAACTGTGTGATTGTGTAACTCATATAGAAGTCGTTCTATATGACCAAGAGCTGTGATTCCTGGCCACGTCACACCCACGTGGACTGACACCACGAGTGGGAAATTGGGGGTGTGACAGTTTTAGAGAGAGAGATGATGTAAAAATGAATTAAATGCTTCATTGAGTGTTTAAATACCCCGAGGGTATTCGGGTTCGTTTCAGTTGCTCGGTTCGCGTTTTCGTCGCGTTTCCGAATCGTAACGCGCGTGTTTTGTAATTTAAATAAAAGAATTTATTTTAAGATGTTTAGAATGTGATTTTTATTAGAAATTGTTTTAAATAGTGTATACTTCAAATTATTTATCGAAATATATTATTTTATGTGTTTCATTTATCGTTCCGTGAATTTACGTATTTAAATTTAAAATAGTTTCTTTTAATTCTATTTCTGATGAGTTTCAAAATTGTAAAACAGGAAATATTTTATTTCCTTAAATTTATGATCGTTCGTTTCAATTTTTGTTTTCGTTTCGTCAGAACGCGTCACCATCGCGCGTATTCGTTCGAATCGTCATTCGAACGAACACGACGATGGTTTGTCTTTCCAACTTTTGTTTTCTACTTTTCAGTCATTATTTCAGAATGTTAAACTCTCAGAATCATTCGTACAAATCGTCACCTATACGAATAATTCATCTGTTTAGCATTCTGTAACAACAACCGTTATGGTTTTGTTTTGTTTAACCTCACATACGTTTACACATAACAGCATCAAATCAAGTATCTATGTTTCCATTCTGTGTTGTCTTATATGTTTCTGACTGTTAAACCCTAAGGTTTTAATCAGATTTCAGACAATCGCATAATAGTTTCGTGTTAAGCATTAAGTATCCATAGCATAAACATAGTTTCACGTAATGTGTACCTGAGTTACTGTTGCGATCACTGTTCCGGCACGGCACTGATGTTACAGTAGCCCTACTCCAGATCCAACACAGGCAGTGCCAAGGCCAAGCATGGTAGTGCTGACCCGCGCACGACCGTGCATAAACTTGCATGACCGTGAAACCAGGTAGTGTCGGGCCATGCATGAGCCTTGCACGATCGTGCAAGCTAGCCAGTACCGAGCCAAAGTGAGGTAGTGCTGGCCACTCTGACTCATGCACGACCGTGCGACTTTTGGCACGACCGTGTTTGACACCTCGAGTCGATTTTCAAGACTTAGCTGACAATGACAATTTCGACAACCGCCCCAGACCAAAAGTGAAGCATTGTAGCACTTTGAACGACCGTGCACCTATGGTGCACGACCGTGCCAAATTCCAGACGTTCTATAAATTGAGTTTTTCTCCTCATTTGAAAGGGTTGGACTTCCTGGAGCAAAAATACCCCCTGATCAGAATTTTCCAAGCTTTCCAAGGAAGATTTTGAAGGTCTTGAAGATCCAAGAAGCATCCAACACCATTTTGTTTCCAATCCTTGCTTGCTAGTGGTTTGAATTTTTTATTACCATTATGTTTCTTGTTAATTTTGCACACTTTATTGCTGTTCTTGTAAGCCTTATGGGCTAATCACTCATTTGACTAGATTATGATGAAAATTATGTTCATGTGATGTTGATTTTATGAATTGGTTAAAATGGTTTATGTCAAGATTCAAGATGAAGTCATGATTTTGTTCCAATGATGTTGTATATTTGTGTAGGATGATTAGTGTTCAAGAATGATGAATGTTTATTCATATTATGTTGGAAAACCATGATCAAACATTTGTTTATATTCTTACAACTTGTTTTTAAGATTATGCCATGAGATTATGAATGATAATTGGTTTCTTGAATATTATGAAACTTGCATAAGTATACTTTCTTTCACTAAAGTTTAGAAAAACCATGGTGATATTATGATTTGTTGAATATGATTAACATGTAAGTTAGGAAATTATGGTCAAATGACCTCATTTGCATGATTGTGTTCATAGATTGTAAGCTGGAAACAATTGTGATTTTGTTGAATTTATGCAACTTAGGGTGATTAGTGTGTATAAGTCATATTGGTTTTCCTTAAGTTGTAGAATTAAGATTCTTGACGAATGATTAATTCTTGATTAAATCTCGACATAGACCTTGACTTTAGGCTTCATTGAATAATCTTAGGTGATTAGAATGGATTTGTCATTTTGATTTTGCAAAAGATTATAGGATTAGATATCTTTCACCGGAATCTAGTCAACATTTGATTTTACCAATTCATATTAATCACATCACTAGACTAAGTGAATTCATAATCTAGGCAATTTCCTTAGACTTTAGACTATCTTAAAATCTAGTTATTTAGTTATTATTTTCAAAAATTCACAAACTCGACTTCTTCATGTTTTTGCTAAACATTGACTGAGGTTTATTATTGAGAGATATCATGTCCACGGATTGATATCCAGTTCTTACCATTAGCTATATTACTGTACGATATGTACACTTGCCTATTGTGTGTGATTTAGTTTTTAGTAAAGACCATTTTAACACTAAAATATGTGTGAAAAATCCATCATATAAAATATATAGTTTCACGCACATCAAACACCAACGTCATTCATTATGGACTTACATGACAAACACCAATGCCATTTAATTTGGACTTACATGACAAACACCAACACCATTTCATTATGGACTTATATGACAAAACCAACGCCATTTTAATATGGACTTACATGACAAACCCAATGTCATTTCACTATGGCTTACATAATAATATAAATGTCATGCACCAGTGGTCTTACATGATAATTCCAATGTCATTTCATTATAGACTTACATGACAATATAAATGTCACGCACTAGTGGTCTTACATGATAATTCCAATGCTATTTCATTATGGACTTACGTGACAATATCAATGCCACCCACCGGTGGTCTTACATGATAATTTCAATACCATTTCATTATGGACTTACGTGTTTCTCCACATGAATGTGGATCATCAGCAAAATGCCATATATCATGGTCTTACATTAGTTTCACATGAATGTGAATCGTCTCCAATTATCTGTGTTAGTTATTTAAAACATATAATGACACTTTCATTAGTTATGCAATTATATCATAACATTAACCAATTTCAACAAAACGCAAATTAATACATCCAATATTTGATTCAAACAATCCAAATACCACTAAAGTCATATGAATGCATCAAATATTTGATTCAAATTATCCCAATACCACTATATGTGGTTTTATATATATACCTCCACACATTTGTGGATTATCACCATTTTATGTATCAATTATCATATAATAATACCATTCAAACTCTTGAAATCGGCACATATCATTCAACAAATACTACGAGAGTAGGTTACTTATCAAGTAGTCAAACATTCTACACAAACATACAAACACTAATATGACTTATGGTTGCATATTTAGTGAGTAGGTTACTTATCTTGGCTCGTAGGAAAGCTAAACCTTGTAACTCCTTCTCAAGTCTATGGGTTTTACTTTCAATTTCATTTCCTATAAAAATAACATGACACACGTACCATTTAGTATTTTCAATTTCAATCATACCAAATAATAAAACAATGTTCCTTTTTTAACATGTTTGTATCAAATTCTCATTTTGACCCTTTAATGTAAATATGGGTCCTATCCGTTTTTCAAGTATCTTAAACACTTGTAACAAAAACCTACTATATGTATATGATATACTAGTACCATTCATTCTTGTTCAAAATCATGTCAACTCAATTTCCAATTTTATCATATTTTGGAAAAATCTCAATTTAGTGCAGCAACTTTCTAGTTGCTGCTATAATTGCCAAATTTGAATAACCTATGGTTTTATTAAACCTTTGATGTTCAAACATGGATTACAGTATACTCTAAGAGCTTTCCAACCATATAAGATACATTTTATCCAGATTTTTATAAGATTTTATATGATTTTTCAAAGTACATGACAGATTCACCTTTTAACCAAAAATTCAGCTTTTTACAAAATTTGTTAAGCTATTTTCAACTAGGTTGCGCTGGTACGGGTATGGGATTGGGGTACGTGTACGGAACAGAAACGGGAAACGCCAAAATTCAAAAATTCAAGAAACGGGTACGTCAATGATACGGGAAAAAATATAAATATACGTAAAAAATTCCGAAGTGTATATATATTGAAGTAAAGTTTAAATCCCAAAAGTAACAAATTTCTCAAAGATAACTAATTATCAATAATTAAATTGTTTTCAAATTTCGGTTCATCTAGTGACAGATCATCAACCTCCAAAAACCGCACATCTTCCATTTAATGAAAAGCATCTCCACCCACATCTTTACATCACCATTCGGATTCCTTGAAAAAGTATTTTATTATTATGGATGTAAACCAAGTATTGAGCACGACTTGTAGTCAGATTTTTCCTCCTAAGCGAGTGAATAAATGCATAAGTACTCCAATTACGCTCAACACATGAAGAAGAACTAGATTGCCCGAGTAATCTAAAAGCCAAAGCCTGTAGAAAAGGAGTTTGAGCATCAAAGTTAACCCACCAATTCTTGGGTTCCATAGTATCCTTATGTTCAATGCTAGTTAAATCCTCAAAAGTACCGCTCTTCATTGAAAACATTGCATACTCATCAATGACTCTCCTATACTCATCATCATTAGGAAAAAACCTTCGTAAACATTTCATCCTCAAATAATCTTGTATCACTATAATATTTATCAAAATGAAAACATTAGTACATCATAGAAATATGGTAAAAACTAAAAAGTTTAAAATCATATACCTTGGATTTAAAGAGCGAGCTAAACAATGTAGGCAATCCTCCTGTATAAAACATCCTTGCTATTTCTTGATCAAGTTGGTCCCTGATCTAAACACCAAAGGCTCCTTGAAGAGGTTCTGAAAAACCTTTTCTTTTCTTAAATCCAACACTCGATTCACATGGCAACTCGACTTCTTTCGATTTGGACTCGGATTTCTTCTCTTTGTACGTATCCTCTAATCGTTTCATCTCAAGTTTGTCACCCGTCGTTGCTTTCTTGCAAATACTAATTCCAGAACCTATGTAAACATGTCCACTAACATATTATATACACTAAAAACTATGATTACACAAAAAGCACGGTAAATATTACCTTTAATACCAAGCAAATGTGCTCTAAATCTTGGATACGATCCTTGTCGTATTTCATTACAAAGATTGCACTTAAATTTCCAAGTACCTCCTCCTCCTTGCTTTTCTATCTTACTCACATAGTCCCACAATGGAGGCTCTTCTAAACTTGATGATTCTTGGTTTTTTGATTCTTGGTTAGCCCATAAATGATAACTGTAAGGGATTGAGGGAAAATTATTTAGTCAAAAAATATTTATCAACATTCTGATGTATTCAACAAGTGGGCTCTTTTTTTTGCAATTCACATCCGTAAATTTAAAACCTGATGATTGCCCTTGATGTTTGATGAGTTATCCAAATATATTATGTAAATGGAAATTACCCTTTGAAGAACACGTCTCCAGGCCCTCTACCTGTTTGCTCAAATCCGGCAGACCACCACTCCTCCAGCTCTCCAAGTTCATGATTGCTCCACGCCTCCACCCTAATCCACCTAAAATTTCTGCGTCGGCTGCTGTGCCTCCTCTCCGATTGCTCCATGCCTCCTCTCTATTGTCACGCCAACTTATGTGCTCTACGGTTGCTGTTGTGCTCCGATTGCAGGCCAGGTACGAATACGCTAGGGTATACGAATACGTGGCTAGGGTATACGAATACATATGGGTAAAGTATTGCCGTTTGTCGAATATGAAAGGTTTCTAAATTAAACACTAAAATTGACGGAAACGCCCCAAAAGCGTTCTGGAAACTTAATCGGAAATGTTTCCGGATCAAAGGGATGTTTCCCACGTGTTTCCAAGCCGTTTCCGTCCCCAATCCGTTTCGAAACGGGTACTTCATTCAAACTGACGCTTCCGTGCTTTCGAGGTTTTCAATTGATGTTTTTGTGCACTTAATATCCATATATTTTCTCATTATAAAAATCTGTATAAGGTATACTCAATAAGCTTTCCAAAGATATATTATATCACCCAAACATATTATTGGTTGATTTTATATGATTTTTTAAAAATCAGCACAACAAAATTATATTCACACAGCATGATGAACTTTCGGTTATGCTATAAAAATCAATCATTTTGACTCCCTTACAACCCGAATCAATTTATAAGATTCAAAGACAAAATGTAGTAGTCTCAAATATCTTTCCAACCATATTAAATATGCTTCAATATGAGATACAGTTGATTTTATATCATTTTTCTAAAATATGACAGAAATCGAAATTTATTTCAATCCGCACTTTATATATGTTTTGATTTGGCATTTATACAAGCATCTTGTGTGCATAACTTTTCACAATTGTAAAAATGCTTATTAGAACATCCAATTTTTCCATGCATCATTATTCAACATCAAAGTAGGTGATTTCAAGTAGTTATGACAAGATTACATGAAACCCACAAGCATTTAGCACCCATGAATAACCCGTTTTTGGGTTTTTACACCAACCCATCTAAACCCCATGGTGACCCACGAATTTCACTTCAAAATTACAAAAATTCACTTACTAAGGTGTTATTTGAACCAAGAAGGACTGAAATACTTGATTGCATTCAAGATCCAACAATAGTTAGATGAAGATTTGACCAAAATATGAAAATTTTGGGGTTTTTCCCTTTCTTTTGCTCCTACTCGTTGTTTCCCTCACACACACATAAGAATTCTCCATTTGATTTTGATTAAGTCAACATATATCCCCCTTTTGTTATTTAACTTTCAATAATTGACAGTATTAGTCCTCCTAGTTGTGTTTTTACCCCTTTTCTACTTTTAACTAAATATCTCATTAGTTATTAACTTACTAACAAATAAAAAAAACATTACATAGAATTTAACAATGAACCCATGTCATAAATCATGTAAACTATTATTTATTCAAAACAGGTCATTACAGTAACAAATAGAGATACGCATACCAATACAGAATTTTCAAGTTTACCTACAAACACCATTATTTACATTTTTTTAAACAACAATTTGGATCATTGACGGTCCCACCCGATCATATTCACACCCAATAGAAGGAAACCCACCATAGGTGAGAGAAAACCCACTAGCCCAACATGAAACCCCTATTTTGTCCATGCCAGGACTTGAACCAATTACCTCCCTAATATTGAAGCCACATGGTACCTTCCCTCAACCACTTGAGTTGAGTATCATTGGTACCATTTTTTACATAATGCATGTAAAGACACTCACTAATTTTACATAATGTATATTGGACAATGTGACACCTCGTAATTTCCAGGTCAGCAATTCTATTATTTTAATAATAATGTTTATTATTATTTCATACGTGGCACTAGAATAAATGCATTTAGTGTGACACGTGGCACAACAGTCTGAACACACCGATAATTCGAGGAATTATCGCACAACAATCGCACGTGTCTTGAATGACGAACGTTGGTGAACGGATCAATCTGTAACACAAAACACTGCACTTAGGTTCGGTGAACCTAATTTAGTTAGAACAAAGCCAATGTGTTGAGAAACGATGATCGTATTCGAGAAATACGAAAGATTCGGCTCAAAACAATGAAATTGGGCCTATTGGGCTCAGCCGAGACCCATCGCGATACGCGATGGGCACACAATTGGGCTTTCGCGGTACGCGAAGCTCAAGCGGGAGAATTTGAATTCTCCGAAAAACGTCGCGGTACGCGACGACCGATCATCTTCAACCATCGCGGTACGCGGCGTGTTTCGGGAACAGAATGATTATTTTAATCACCGCGGTACGCGGAGATGCTTTTTTGGACGGTGTCGCGGTACGCGACAGGCCTATAATCGCAGAAAATCTTATAAATCCAATGTTAATCATTCTGTTGATCCCCTACCTATTCTCCCGAGTTACCAGCGATTACTCTTCGCCATTGTCACCTGCAAATCATCTTCAAACCTCTGGAAAGCCATTTGGAGGCCTTAGAGAACCCATTGGAGGCATTTGGGAGCTTGGAGTGAACAAGGAAGCACCAACCATCAACTTGCACGAGTTGAAGCTACTGTGGAGGCCATTCCAACCTGCTCAAAGTCTCATCTCTGCAATCCAAGGAGTTATTAGGTAGTTCCTATGGTCAATCTTGTCTAAAAACTCTCACAAACACTCATGCAAGCCATTTAGGCCACATGCATCACCACCACCACCATTGTCACGAATTTTGTATGATAATCATCTGTTATTATATGTATTTGCTACTGATTTGGTGTTATGGTGATGAACTATGATGAAATTGTTAGGATATAATAGAGATTTATTGATTTTGTTAGTAAATGGTTACTTTAATCCACATGCATGCACGATCCATGAGGTATTTGATGATTTTGATTTTGAAATGTTGCTAGATGTGTTATTGAGGATGTTCTACATAATTTAGGATGGTTGATTATGTCAAGAATGGTCATTTGGATGATTGTTGCCATAAATAGTAACTTTTATGTTACATATTGGGGAATCTTGATGAAATGGTAACATACATGTGTTTAGATCTATATGTTATGCTTAAAATGATGATTAGAAACTATTGTGATGGATACTTGATGCATAGGAATGTCTAGAATAGTCAAAAGGATGATTTCTATCAAAGTTACTATAAATAGTAACTTTTTGTTGCAAGATTTCTAATGGGTAAAATGTATGATAATGTTTGGAGTCTAACATGTTCATTTAGTGATTATATGATGTTATTGGAAGGAATAAGTATTGGGAAACTTGATTTGGTGTTATTTTCGTAAGTTACTAAATATAGTAACTTTATTTTATAAAGTTTACGATTTGTCACATGTTAGTTGTAACGAGCATGATTAATAGATTATTTAGGACTAACATGATGATAATAAATGATGTTGATTGTTAAACTTGTGAAAACATGCTTAATTTAGAAACTTTCCAAATATGGAAACTTTTACGCGCAAACTATGTTAAAACGATTATGTGTAACTATGTGCTATGTGATAACATGCTCATTTAGGATAAATATGCATGTTAGAATAATCGGAATATAATTATATGCATAACCTGCCAAATATGGAAACTTTCCTAAAATAGGAACTTACCATAAATAGTAAGTTTCCTCATGGGAACGATTTTGGTATCCGTACACTTCACACGACACTAAAACCGCACGATACACGAACACTTGATCCAAACCGTCACCAACGGGTCGTTAGGTCAAACACGATCGACACGGTCAAACACGGTCAACTCGACCTACGTAACCACTTAGTGTTGTTGAACACTAACACGGTCCGGTGAGACCCACATATGTGAAAACGAACTCATAGTACCTATGTGATATAGGTGACTACTAGCCGGCGAGCTACACTTACTCTCTTTGAGCTAACGCATATCTAAACTCAGGTGAGTTTACGGCCCCACTTTTACTCTTTAACTGCTTTTACTCAATCTTGGGGTGAGAATACTATGCAACTGTTTTAGATGTATGACTGGTATGTTGTAAAACTATTTTTGAGTGTAACTATTATCGCATAAAGCCCTCACTTATCCTTACCGTTAATTGTTACGAACGAGTCGTTATTACGTAGTACTACTGGGTTTGACTAGCCCCACTCGGCAACAACTTTGACTGGAGGTCATAACGAGTGTAATAATCGATGTGAATTGCGAGTTCAGCGATGACTCGCGGAGGCAAATGGAAACAGTCTAGTTTCGGTAAGATGACATGACACACTCACGGATCGTGGATCCAACAACTAAACTTAACATGCCCAGTATATATCTGTTTACTATTTGTGTCCGTCTAAACCTGTGAACTCACCAACTTTTTAGTTGACACTTTTCGCATGTATTCTCAGGTAACTGATGGAGCTTACGCTAGGATACACACAAGGAAGCCTTAAGGAGTCTGGCCTGCATATAGACTCGTATCTTAGGCGTTGTGTGCATTTGTTATGAGTTGAAAACAATTTATTATGTAGTGTCTTGAACAATTACTTTCCGCTGCTACTCATGTATTTGATGATTTACATTTTCCGCTGCATACTTATATAAACTTGTTTGGTTTTGCAAATTGTGTGATTGTGTAACTCATATAGAAGTCGTTCTATATGACCAAGAGCTGTGATTCCTGGCCACGTCACACCCACGTGGACTGACACCGCGAGTGGGAATTTGGGGGTGTGACAGACTGGTATCAGAGCCTTGGTTATAGGGAACTAGGTTTGCATATAGTAAACTTAGACTATAGCCACTGCTCTACATTAGACACAACACTAGAACTTGCACACTGATGTTGTTATTATTACTATCGAACTGTTGTTTACTAACATGAGAACTTACAGGATGGCTGACAACAACGGGAACGCTAACAGGAACCCGGGCAAACGCCCAGCCGTTGACGATTTGACCGAGGATAGTCGACGTAGGATCGACAG
Source organism: Mikania micrantha (assembly GCA_009363875.1). NCBI lineage: Eukaryota > Viridiplantae > Streptophyta > Magnoliopsida > Asterales > Asteraceae > Mikania > Mikania micrantha. The sequence goes on from CM018697.1 coordinate 84,918,822, forward strand.
CATAGTAGCTCAGGTGGATGCGGAGATGGAGAGGAGGACCCAGATGTTGGCGCGGGAGCGTTACTGGGGATGGCTGCCTAGCCTCTTACTACAGTGGATCGTGGCTGAGCGGGTGCCTACCCCGCGATACAGAGGTGATACCTCTGAGGGACCACGGCTACCGGCACTTGGGATGCCGATGGAGAGAGCCTTCGCGGCTCATGTTGCTGTAACCCGGCGAGAGCTTCGGAGAAACGCCGAGCTGTCCGACGAGGTTCGTGTTCTTCGCGAGAAGAACGATCGCCTGGAAAGGCGAAGCGACCGACTGGAGGAGCAGAACGATCGCTTAGAGGAACAGGTAGAGACATTACGTCTCCAGGTGTCTCAGCTCATGTCTCAGCATGGCCAGATAGTTGATGTCATGCAGGAGCATGACGGGCGTATTACCGAGAATCGGACAGATATAGCCGAAACTCAGGCTATGGTACAGGCAAGTGACGCCATGCTTAACGCATGGGCGGCACAGTTTGTTGAGGAGCCGCCAGCTGAGGATGACGGGCCACAGTTCGAGGCCGAAGATCTCGAGGAAGGGGAGTTCGACGAGGATCCCGACGAGGATCCGGAGGAGGACGATGACGATGATGGGGACGCAGCTAGTAACATCTCCCATGTCTCCATGGACTCGGATTAGTAGATTTTCCTTATTTTGTACTGTCTTTCCTTTTATCTTATTTTAGCCTAGACGAGCGGGATGTGCTCGGAGAACTCGCATTGTACTTTCTTTTCAAATTATTGTACTTCAAGATTGATATTAATGGAAATTATGCTTTATTATGATTATCTGTTTTATTATTACTACTGTTATTTGAAGCTTTGTTATGATAGCTAACTTGACATTTGACATGACAACAATCCTAACTTCGGCTAACACTTAGCATTTGATGACTAACACTCTAACCTCTCTATATAGAAACATGTCGACAAGAGGAAACAACGCTCTACGACTCAAACGCAAGGCCGAAAAGGCACGGATCGACATGATGGTCGAGCGGAAATTTAACAAGGTACTCGCAGAGTACGAAGCCAACCGTCACACCAGTGAGACGAGTGGCACTAACAACGGTATTAGCTTTTGCCTAACGTAACTAGCATAGAATAGACAGCCTAGATACTAACACGTTGTATTGAACTACCGATGCACAGGACCCCAGGGAGGAGCGGCAAAGGGATGCTCATTTAAGGCATTCCTAAGCTGTCATCCTCACAAGTTTCAGGGCACGGAAGGGGCAGTGGGACTGCTCCGATGGATAGAGAAGGTGGAATCGGTTTTCTCTATGGCCGAATGCTCTGACGGGAACCGAGTGAAATATGCCACAGGAGTACTGGAGGGACCGGCCCTCACCTGGTGGAATACTCATGTCCAGACACTCGGACTGGATACTGCAAACTCCATCCCAAGGGAGAACTTTACGAGAATGCTCCACGAGGAGTATTGTCCTCGGGACGAAATTCGGAAGCTGGAAGAAGAATTCTGGACGCACAAAATGGTGGGATCCGAGATCGAGAAATACTGTACTCGATTTCACGAGCTGTGCAAGTTGTGCCCGGCAATGGTGACGCCGGAGTACAAAAAGGTAGAGCAATTCATTAGTGGATTGCCCGAGCAAATACAGAGCACGGTGACTGCAGCCAATCACACCACCGTCCAACCACTGATTCGCTTGGCGCACAAGCTAACTGACCAGGCGGTAGCCCAGGGGAAACTGCCAAAAAGGGGGGAACACCTGAAACCCCAAGAACCCAAGCGAAAGTGGGAGCCCAACAACAACAACAACAACCGAACCTTTTCACCCCAGCAGCCAACCCAACACCGACCCACACCTGCAAAAGTCTTCACTGCCACCCAACCGAACAATCAGGACAAAGGAGGATACCGGGGCAACAACCCCAAATGCAACAACTGCTCATACCACCATCACGGCCCATGCCGAAGAGTTCGGTGCAGCAACTGTGGCAGGAACGGACACCTGGCCAAAGAATGCCGATCGAACCCCAACCCCAACCTCAACAAGGACAACACACTAAAGGGGTGCTTCACTTGCGGCAAGCCCGGACATATGCGCCGAGACTGTCCGCAAAACAAGAACGCAGGAGGCAACCCGGCTAGGGGTCGGGCATTCGTGATTGGTTCTGGAGAAGCTAAAGATGATCCGAACGTCGTCACCGGTACGTTTCTTTTAAATAATGTCTACGCTAGTATATTATTTGATACCGGTGCCGATAGGAGTTTTATCTCTAGTGAATTTAGCAAATTGCTTGACATGACACCAACACCACTAGATTATAAGTATACCGTAGAGTTAGCGGATGGAAAACTCATCGAAACGCAACACATCATCAAAGGATGCGTTCTGACACTGGCAGACCATCAGTTGGTGATCGACCTGATGCCAGTAACTCTCGGAAGCTTCGACGTGGTGATTGGAATGGATTGGTTATCTGCAAACCATGCTGAGATCGTGTGCAACGAGAAGGTCGTACGAGTTACGTTACCGAGTGGTGAGCAGATCTCAATCCAAGGAGAACGACGCGGGATATCACTAAACATCATGTCATGCATGAAGGCTAGCAAATATCTAAAGAAAGGATACACGGCTATCCTGGCTCTTATTTCCGAACAACCAAAGAAGGAACGAAAGATTGAAGACATTGCTGTTGTTCGCGATTATTCAGAAGTCTTTCCTGACGATCTACCGGGACTACCACCGGCACGGCAAGTGGAGTTTCAGATAGATCTAACGCCAGGAGCAGCACCGATAGCCAAGGCACCATATCGGCTGGCTCCTACTGAAATGCAGGAACTATCTAATCAACTGCAAGAGTTATTAGATAAGGGATTCATTAGACCGAGTTTCTCACCATGGGGAGCTCCGGTCTTGTTTGTGAAAAAGAAAGACGGTTCATTCCGTATGTGCATAGATTACCGAGAATTGAACAAGGTAACGATCAAGAACCGATACCCTCTACCTCGAATAGACGATCTGTTTGACCAGTTGCAAGGGTCAAGCTTCTATTCGAAAATCGATCTGAGATCGGGTTACCATCAACTCAGGATACAAGAGGACGATATACCAAAGACCGCATTCAGGACGCGGTACGGACATTACGAATTTCTGGTCATGCCATTTGGGTTGACTAACGCACCGGCCGTATTTATGGATCTCATGAATCGGGTGTGTAAACCGTATCTCGACAAGTTCGTAATCGTATTCATAGATGACATCTTGATCTACTCGAAGACTCAGGAAGAACATGCCGATCACTTGAGACGTGTCTTAGAACTACTAAAGAAGGAACAACTATACGCGAAATTCTCCAAATGTGATTTCTGGATTCGCGAAGTTCAGTTCCTTGGACACGTAGTAAACGAGAAAGGGATACACGTAGACCCAGCCAAAATCGAGGCAATCAAGAATTGGGCAGCGCCTAAGACTCCAACTGAGGTGCGACAGTTCTTAGGATTGGCCGGGTACTACAGGCGGTTTATCGAGGGATTCTCAAAGATCGCGCAATCATTGACTTCCCTCACACACAAAGACAAGAAATTCGAATGGGGAGAGAAGCAAGACGCTGCTTTCAATCTGTTGAAGCAGAAATTGTGCAGTGCACCGATCTTATCACTACCAGATGGGTGCGAGGATTTTGTGGTGTACTGTGACGCATCAAAGCAAGGACTCGGTTGTGTGCTGATGCAACGTGAGAAAGCTATAGCTTATGCGTCACGACAATTGAAGGTGCATGAAAAGAACTACACAACTCACGACTTAGAGTTGGGAGCCGTAGTGTTCGCACTAAAGATCTGGCGACATTATCTGTATGGCACCAAGTGCACGATATTCACTGATCATAAGAGTCTACAACACATCTTCGACCAAAAAGAGTTAAATATGAGACAACGCAGATGGGTCGAGCTGATAGGTGATTATGATTGTGCAATCAAATATCATCCCGGTAAAGCCAATGTAGTCGCCGACGCGCTAAGCCGGAAGGAAACAACCAAACGCGTGCGCGCACTACAACTCACCATTCACTCCGAATTACCTAACCAAATTCGGGTCGCACAACAAGAAGCGTTGAAAACCGAGAACCTCATTCTCGAAGCCATGAGAGGGATGGACAAACAGATGAAACAAAAGGACGACGGAGCTTACTACCTGCTGGACCGTATTTGGATTCCACGATTCGGAGACTTAAGGAAGGTAGTAATGGATGAAGCTCATAAGAGCCGATACTCAGTACATCCAGGCTCTGACAAAATGTATCATGACCTAAAGGCAACTTATTGGTGGCCTAACATGAAGTCAGAAATTGCAACGTATGTGAGTAAGTGTCTGACTTGCTCAAAGGTCAAGGTAGAATACCAGAAGCCTTCGGGATTACTCCAACAGCCAGAAATCCCGGTATGGAAATGGGAGCAGATTTCCATGGATTTCATCACAAAGCTACCAAAGACCACAAGTGGTTGCGATACCATCTGGGTTATCGTAGACCGACTTACGAAATCGGCACACTTCCTGCCGATCAAAGAAACTGATAAATTGGAAAAGTTGACCCGAATCTACTTGAAGGAAATGTATCCAGACACGGAGTCCCGACCTCCATAATATCAGACCGAGACAGCCGTTTCACGGCTCACTTTTGGAAGTCCTTACACAAGGCACTCGGGACGAGGTTGGATATGAGTACTGCTTATCACCCACAGACGGATGGTCAGAGTGAACGAACCATCCAAACTTTGGAGGACATGCTTCGGGCATGTGTAATTGATTTCGGTAACAGCTGGGAGACTCACTTACCTTTAGTGGAGTTCTCGTACAATAACAGCTACCACACAAGCATTGGAGCTGCACCGTTTGAAGCACTTTACGGGCGTAAATGCAGATCACCACTCTGTTGGGCGGAAGTTGGGGAAAGCCAACTGACCGGACCCGAACTCGTGCACGAAACAACTGAAAAGATCGTGCAAATACGCAACAGAATGGCAGCAGCTCGGAATCGACAGAAGAGCTATGCCGACAAAAGGCGCAAACCTTTAGAATTCCAAGTGGGAGACCGAGTACTACTTAAAGTCTCGCCTTGGAAGGGAGTGATTCGATTCGGGAAACGAGGAAAACTAAACCCTCGTTACATTGGACCTTTCGAGATCACTAGACGGATAGGCCCGGTGGCCTACGAACTACAGCTACCACAGGAACTAAGTAGCGTACACAACGTGTTTCACGTTTCAAACCTCAAGAAGTGTTTGTCGGACGAAACTCTCACAATTCCCTTAGAGGAAATCCAGATCGATGAACAACTACACTTCATAGAGGAACCGGTGGAAATTATGGACCGGGAACTCAAGAAGTTGAAACATAGTAAGATACCCATTGTAAAAGTTCGATGGAACTCACGACGAGGACCGGAATACACCTGGGAACGGGAGGATCAGATGAAAAAGAAATACCCTCACCTATTCGCCGAACAAGCCAACACCGGCACATGAACTGAATTTCGGGACGAAATTCCCAATAACTGGGGGATGATGTGACACCTCGTAATTTCCAGGTCAGCAATTCTATTACTTTAATAATAATGTTTATTATTATTTCATACGTGGCACTAGAATAAATGCATTTAGTGTGACACGTGGCACAACAGTCTGAACACACCGATAATTCGAGGAATTATCGCACAACAATCGCACGTGTCTTGAATGACGAACGTTGGTGAACGGATCAATCTGTAACACAAAACACTGCACTTAGGTTCGGTGAACCTAATTTAGTTAGAACAAAGCCAATGTGTTGAGAAACGATGATCGTATTCGAGAAATACGAAAGATTCGGCTCAAAACAATGAAATTGGGCCTATTGGGCTCAGCCGAGACCCATCGCGATACGCGATGGGCACACAATTGGGCTTTCGCGGTACGCGAAGCTCAAGCGGGAGAATTTGAATTCTCCGAAAAACGTCGCGGTACGCGACGACCGATCATCTTCAACCATCGCGGTACGCGGCGTGTTTCGGGAACAGAATGATTATTTTAATCACCGCGGTACGCGGAGATGCTTTTTTGGACGGTGTCGCGGTACGCGACAGGCCTATAATCGCAGAAAATCTTATAAATCCAATGTTAATCATTCTGTTGATCCCCTACCTATTCTCCCGAGTTACCAGCGATTACTCTTCGCCATTGTCACCTGCAAATCATCTTCAAACCTCTGGAAAGCCATTTGGAGGCCTTAGAGAACCCATTGGAGGCATTTGGGAGCTTGGAGTGAACAAGGAAGCACCAACCATCAACTTGCACGAGTTGAAGCTACTGTGGAGGCCATTCCAACCTGCTCAAAGTCTCATCTCTGCAATCCAAGGAGTTATTAGGTAGTTCCTATGGTCAATCTTGTCTAAAAACTCTCACAAACACTCATGCAAGCCATTTAGGCCACATGCATCACCACCACCACCATTGTCACGAATTTTGTATGATAATCATCTGTTATTATATGTATTTGCTACTGATTTGGTGTTATGGTGATGAACTATGATGAAATTGTTAGGATATAATAGAGATTTATTGATTTTGTTAGTAAATGGTTACTTTAATCCACATGCATGCACGATCCATGAGGTATTTGATGATTTTTGATTTTGAAATGTTGCTAGATGTGTTATTGAGGATGTTCTACATAATTTAGGATGGTTGATTATGTCAAGAATGGTCATTTGGATGATTGTTGCCATAAATAGTAACTTTTATGTTACATATTGGGGAATCTTGATGAAATGGTAACATACATGTGTTTAGATCTATATGTTATGCTTAAAATGATGATTAGAAACTATTGTGATGGATACTTGATGCATAGGAATGTCTAGAATAGTCAAAAGGATGATTTCTATCAAAGTTACTATAAATAGTAACTTTTTGTTGCAAGATTTCTAATGGGTAAAATGTATGATAATGTTTGGAGTCTAACATGTTCATTTAGTGATTATATGATGTTATTGGAAGGAATAAGTATTGGGAAACTTGATTTGGTGTTATTTTCGTAAGTTACTAAATATAGTAACTTTATTTTATAAAGTTTACGATTTGTCACATGTTAGTTGTAACGAGCATGATTAATAGATTATTTAGGACTAACATGATGATAATAAATGATGTTGATTGTTAAACTTGTGAAAACATGCTTAATTTAGAAACTTTCCAAATATGGAAACTTTTACGCGCAAACTATGTTAAAACGATTATGTGTAACTATGTGCTATGTGATAACATGCTCATTTAGGATAAATATGCATGTTAGAATAATCGGAATATAATTATATGCATAACCTGCCAAATATGGAAACTTTCCTAAAATAGGAACTTACCATAAATAGTAAGTTTCCTCATGGGAACGATTTTGGTATCCGTACACTTCACACGACACTAAAACCGCACGATACACGAACACTTGATCCAAACCGTCACCAACGGGTCGTTAGGTCAAACACGATCGACACGGTCAAACACGGTCAACTCGACCTACGTAACCACTTAGTGTTGTTGAACACTAACACGGTCCGGTGAGACCCACATATGTGAAAACGAACTCATAGTACCTATGTGATATAGGTGACTACTAGCCGGCGAGCTACACTTACTCTCTTTGAGCTAACGCATATCTAAACTCAGGTGAGTTTACGGCCCCACTTTTACTCTTTAACTGCTTTTACTCAATCTTGGGGTGAGAATACTATGCAACTGTTTTAGATGTATGACTGGTATGTTGTAAAACTATTTTTGAGTGTAACTATTATCGCATAAAGCCCTCACTTATCCTTACCGTTAATTGTTACGAACGAGTCGTTATTACGTAGTACTACTGGGTTTGACTAGCCCCACTCGGCAACAACTTTGACTGGAGGTCATAACGAGTGTAATAATCGATGTGAATTGCGAGTTCAGCGATGACTCGCGGAGGCAAATGGAAACAGTCTAGTTTCGGTAAGATGACATGACACACTCACGGATCGTGGATCCAACAACTAAACTTAACATGCCCAGTATATATCTGTTTACTATTTGTGTCCGTCTAAACCTGTGAACTCACCAACTTTTTAGTTGACACTTTTCGCATGTATTCTCAGGTAACTGATGGAGCTTACGCTAGGATACACACAAGGAAGCCTTAAGGAGTCTGGCCTGCATATAGACTCGTATCTTAGGCGTTGTGTGCATTTGTTATGAGTTGAAAACAATTTATTATGTAGTGTCTTGAACAATTACTTTCCGCTGCTACTCATGTATTTGATGATTTACATTTTCCGCTGCATACTTATATAAACTTGTTTGGTTTTGCAAATTGTGTGATTGTGTAACTCATATAGAAGTCGTTCTATATGACCAAGAGCTGTGATTCCTGGCCACGTCACACCCACGTGGACTGACACCGCGAGTGGGAATTTGGGGGTGTGACAGACAATCATTACTGTCACACCCCTACGGACGGCGGGATCACAGGAAGTGCGACGATGTGGAAATCAAGAGTAAAATGGTCAAAATAATGCATACGAATACTAAAATTAAACCAACATCCAAAGTATTACATCAACAATGTCTTAAAACAACCTATTACACAACCATAAGATTCCAAAATATTATGGCCTAATACACCTAGGCTATAATAGTTAATCTCCATGTGTAATATCCAAAAGTATCCCAGTCATAACCTTGTTTCTTAATGACCTAAAAAACATGAGAAAAATAGTCAACATTTGTTGGTGAGTCCTACAAGTTTTATAGGCTCGATAAATCGTCGTTGGGTTCATCTCCCCAAGTGTTGTGCTATCTTTTAAATAATCATATTGTATTCATAAGTGTGATAGGATGAAATCTACATAAGTCCATAACCAAGCCTATGAATGACTGGCCATTTATGATCCATTGATCAACAAATCTTCCCGAGTTCAAAGTGTATGCGTTGGAGATATTCATTCATCATGATTGACCGCGTCATTAGGTGACTGTAGCTAGCAAGACATCCGATAGATAAATGGGATGTCAACCCAAAATATTACTATTCAATATATGTCCACTGGCTCAAACCCATGAGTTAATGGTTGTGTCTAAGAAATAAGTAAGGGACTTACAATAAAAGCAACAAAGTCTCATGCAATCTACATCCAACTAACTTACGTTTTAACAATAACATATATAGAATAAAAGTAAGAAATCGTTTAAGTATCATGCTTTTCACCCCAAAGAATAAAATAGTATAAAGGGGGTTGTGAAACTCACTGATGAGTTGTGGTGTTTGAAACTGAATGTCAAAGATACGGTAGGCTTCACTACACAATCCCTAAAATATTCCAAGATTTCATATCAATATTCTTGTCCTTGGGAAACACTAGCCACCCCTTTTGTTTGTGTCATATGTATATGTTTTCAAACATCATTATTATATCAAAAGGAGCACTTGTAAGTTAACATGAGTATTTCATTTCGTATTTATGCTTGACATTATATATTCTTCACCCAAGCTTAAATCACCAAACACCCGTGGATTAGGGCTAAGAATGTTAAAACATTCCTTGGCCTAGACTTGGTCTTGAAGTCTGATTGTAAATAAAGAATTATTTTTCTTGTTTTTCCATTTACCCTTACTTCTTCGTGACTTTATAGGTTTAACCTTAAATCACCTTATGCTTATATAATAATGTTATCACTTTTACCATAGTCTTGGGTAGTTATTTTACCAACTATTTTTGTATGAAATCCCATGCTTGTCCTTGTGGACATGTCATTTTTGTTACTTATGTTTATGTGGAGTTCCATTTTAAACCCAATTGTTTCTATCAATATTTCATGATAATCTATCTTCTAGTTGTAATCTCCTTTGCCAAGAAATCTAGTCCATGCATGCATATGTAGCCACCTTGACCATAGGCCCTCCTCTGATCATGGAGTTTTCTGCCATATTACCAGCAAGGCGACATGATTTTGTAGTGCATATACATGCATGATCTGGTTAGCATCCTTCTTAGTTTGTTTACAAAAAAGTTTATTCTTTGAACACATTGAGGTAGGGATGTTTAAACTTAACCAGCCGTATAAATCTCTAGGTAATAGGTCTTTTAAATGTTTTCATTATGTTATTTGAGAAGTTTTTGGAGAGAGTGGTTTACATTATTTTTTGTTACTTTAAATAGAAATCAACAGTAACATGAGGAAGCTTACCGACAACAAGTTTAGCCGGACATAACTTAACCCAAGAGTTGTTTGCTTCGAGCAGCTGCAAGCCGTGATTCTCGAGGTTGATGATGCTGGGTTGTCCGTTCGTGGAACCGATCCTTCTTCAAACCAGGCCTCTTTGCTGAGGTGTTTTTGTGTTTCCTTTGGCTGTGATTTACTGGCTGAGAGGTTTGAGAAAGGAAGGTGAGTTTTGGTGTGTCACACCCCCAAATTTCCACATGCGGTGTCAGACCGCTGGGTGTGACGTAGCCAAAATCTAAGCTCTCAGTCATATAGAACGACTCTATATGAGTTGTAAATACACAATGTTTTGATAATCAATCCAAGATATATTAAAATAAAGCAGCGGAATAAGTTAATTTTGTTTGCAACGGAATGTAATAAAGTTATACAGCGGAAAATAGTGAGAACTCCCGACCATATGAGTGAGAACTCGCATGTTTTACCAGCTAATCTAGAGCCTTGCTCGCGATCAAAGCTCGTTCGAATTAAACTTAACATAATCCGACTGTTTGCCCCCAATTCCTTCTTATAAACACGAAGAACCCTAATTCCTTTCGATCGAATAACACTGTGATGGGATCTAGAACCACATGGCTTTTGTTTGGGGTCTAAAACCAAACATATGGATGTAAAGAACACTTACCTTTGATTACAATTTAGTTGATTTCGATTTGGAGTTCTGAATACGAATGCTGAGCCTTGTAGCTCCTTGATTCCACATCAAATCGACTTGTGAGACAATTTCATGTGCACAGATTGTTTCGTAGAGGGTAGATGAGCATGTGGGCTGGTTTAATTTGACTTTTATGCTTGTTTATATAGAATTTCAAGTTCTCGTTCGTTTACGGGTATTTTGGCTACAATTTCGTGTACGTTTGAATTTGAATCGTTAATCTGGGACTTGATATGGATCCCCTGAAGTTCATAGTTGTTTAAAGTTTAAATTTTTTGATAAGTTTTATCGTTAAATCGAGCTAATAGCAATCCGGGTTGAAGATGGAACCGTGGGTGGATCCAAGGGGGTTTGGGTGGGAAGATGAGAACTTTGGGCTTTTGTTAGAAATAGTCCCTCTCATTCTTTCTCTTTATTACTAGTTCTATTTTTATCATTTTTGTCCCAAAAAGATAAAGGTTAAAAATATACTTCAATTATCAACTTAATAAAAGTTTGTTAACATAATTCTCATGGCTTTATAAAAAAATGTACACACATATATATTTTTAATAATTTCTAAGATGTAAAAAAATCAATTGTTTTATCTAGACTTAACATAATACATTTATATATATTTGAAGGATGTTTTAACATAGTTAATTTGTTATTCTTATTAATAACCTTACTTTATAACCTTTTAAATTTGTATTTGCTATTATTATTATTATTATGGTTATTATTATTATTTTATTATATATATATATATATATATATATATATATATAGGGAAGGGGTCATATAATAACCCACCTTAGTTGAGGTAACCCATTAACCCAGGCAAAAAACGCTCAAATCGCAAAATAAAATTTTCATGGTCTTTTTTATACAAAAATAGGGGGCTCCTTTTTTTGCGATTTGAGCGTTTTTTGCCAGGATTAATGGGTTACCTCAATTAAGGTGGGTTCTTATTTGCTCCAGACCATATATATATATTATGGGAAAGGATCAAATGTTAACCATTTCTTATTGCGTTAACCGAATATCTACATCTTATTACTTCGGGACCAACATTAAAGTAAATCTTAAGGTGTATGTTTTTTTTAATTAATGTAGGGTCCACTTAAATTAATTAAAAAAAAGAAGAAAAAACCTAAACCTTTAGATTTACTTTAATGTGGGCTCCAAAGTAATAAGATGTTGTTATTCGGTTAACGCAATAAGAAATGGTTAACATTCGAACCATCCCCTATTTTTTATAACCTTTAAAAATTTGAAAGTGTTATTATTATTGTTATTTGTATCATCATTATAATGTACACATATATTTCTTATTATATATATATATATATATATATATATATTAAAGCCCATGACAAATGAATAGTAGATATATATGTATTTTATTGAATAGTAAAAATAATGGTTAATATATATATATATATATATATATATATATATATATATATATATATATAGGGGAAAGATCAAATAAAAAGTCTATTTTGCCTAAGAAGGCTAAGAAGGGTTTTTAAAATCTCCAAAACCGACCCAAACGAACTCCGATTGAACTCATTTCGATGGCATTGGAACCGTTTTATCGAACCCTACAATATTAGCTTTTAAGTTTTCGTTTTAACAACTATATTTAGATTTTAGGTTTTAGGGTTTGATTTTTAGCTCTAAAGTTTTATCTTTATGTTAAAGATTTGTTTTTTAAGTTTTGGTTTTAGTATTAAGGTTTATTGTTTATGATTTAAGGTTTGGGTTTTAGAATTCGACTAGACGGTTCCAATGATGCAAAAATGAATTCAATCGGGGTTTGTTTGAGTCGGTTTTCGAGTTTTTTAAAATCCTTCTTAGCCTTCTTAGGCAAAATAGACTTTTTAGGGGAACCTTACCCTATATATATATATATATATTATATGAAAAGGAGTGTTATACGTAATAGTATATGTATAATAAATAATATTTATATAATGAAAAAAACGTGATTATTTCGATCTTGGTCAAATTGTGAATAGTAAATATTATATATATATATATATATATATATATATATATAGGGGAAAGATCAAATAAAAAGTCTTTTTTGCCTAAGAAGGCTAAAAAGGATTTTTAAAACCTTCAAAACCGACTCAAACGAACTCCGATTGAATTCATTTCGATGGCATTGGAATCGTCTCATCAAACCCTACAATATTAGCTTTTAAGTTTTAGCTTTGACAAGTAGATTTAGAATTTAGATTTTAGGGCTTGATTTTTAAGCTTTTAGGTTTTATCTTTATGTTTAAGGTTTGTTTTTAAAGTTTTGGTTTTAGTATTTGGGTTTATTGTTTATGATTTAAGGTTTGGGTTTTAGAGTTCGATAAAACGGTTCCAATGATGCAAAAATGAATTCAATCGGAGTTTGTTTTGTTCGGTTTTCGAGTTTTTAAAAATCTTTCTTAGCCTTCTTAGGCAAAATAGACTTTTTAGAGGAACATTCACCTATATATATATATATATATAGACACACACATGTATAAGGAGGTGTTTAAATAATAACACACTCTTAAAGTAATAACCTAATAACTTTGCCAAAATGAAGCCGAATCTTGAATTTTTTTTTGAACATCATTGTAACACAATTAAAACACTATGTTCTTTTATGAGTTTGTGAAAATTCATAACCGTTTAAGAGATATCATCGTTGTAAGTTTTTGATTTACAGCACTGTAACTGTTTTTGTCAAAAACATAGTGTTCTAACTGTGTTACAATGATGTTCAAAAAAAAAATCAAGATTTGGCTTCATTTTGGCAAAGTTATTGGGTTATTGCTTTAAGAGTGAGTTATTATTTGATCCCAATCCCACGCGTATATATGTATATATATTAAAAACCATGAAAAAAGATCAGTGTCACCGCCTTTTTGATTCACTTACGAATTAGAAAGCCATGGAAAGTGAATAGTTTAGTCTTTTTTCCATAAAATTGAATACGAAGTATCTTGGATCATCAGAAGTCTTTTTTAGTTTTGAGAAGTAGTAAACAAATATGAGAGCATTAAATTTGAGAGATTTGCTTAAAGATTTGAGTTTTTATTAAATTTGAAAGATTTATTTACAGATTTTGGTTTTTGTTTTAATTCAACCAATTGGTTGCTGGTGAGAAGGATTTTGTGAGTAATTTAGTTTATTATTTTGTAATTTATTTGTGTGGATTTTGTATATTGTTATATAACTTATATTTCAACAAATAATATACAATACAAATTCTTATAAGTGTATTGTGATAACTCACCGCAACGCGCGAGGTGATAAAAACTAGTTATTATTATTTGCTTCATATCATATATACGTATGTGTGTAAATAAGATTTCATTTGTCCTTAATCAAATAAGTAATGAACATCATTTGTTTAGTTATCATTAGGCTTATAGCCTAGTGATACTCTTTGACCACCAGCAATAGGAGGTCTTAGGTTCGAATCTCGCCTAGAGCAAAAAATGTTCTGGGTGAGCTAGGGGTTTTCTCAGTGTGAGATTCATCCTAGATGGTGTGACGGTTCCTCGATTCGGCACTGGTCAACGCCGAGCTTTAAATGTTTCCAGAGGTTAGTAGCGGTCTGTGATCGCAGCGCGTGGGTTGTTGGGTTTGAGGACTTGTTTAGCTGTTAAAAAAAAAAAATTGTTTAGTTCAATCTTCAATGTATTGACGCCGTTAAACAACAACGTTACTGACGTCGCTACGTTCACGAGTCGCGACAAATTCCAAAAAGATGAAATTACCGCGTTATGTCAAAACGATATTTCAGTGACACTTCAAACATGTACGGACGAAGTCATCGTCTACAAAAACTTTCATCACAATGTTGGACCTCTGAATTCAGTGATCGTCATTATGCATTCAACAATCAGCTTCATCATACCCCTAATTTACTTGTTAACGGCATTCGAAGGATGTTATTCAGATGCAAATCTGCCCGGGATTGCCCAGAAATTAGCTTCCGGCGATCGAGCCTTGTCGTCCATCGTCTTTCAAGTCACCGGAAATGTTTATCCTAAAGGGTATTTATGCAATCCTGTTTTTTCTTTATCTGACTCTACTGATTCTAGAAATTAGTGTGATTCTGTGTAATTTGGTTTTGAATTTTGATTCGAATATGTTAAAGCATAATTGTTGAATTTTGATTCGAATTTGTTAAAGCATAATTGTTTTTTCTTTATCTGACTCTACTGATTCATCGATTGAAGTTCTGTTATGATTAATGTGAATTTATCTGTGTCTGTTTGTTTGATTGATTATGTGGATACTTGAATTACTTGTTTCCATACATCATCGTATCATAGCTATGTATGCAAAGATTTTGGTCATATGAAAAACCATCAGCAACCAAATGGCTTCTGGCCTAACGGTTGCTCCTTGAATTGTCTTGGGTCTCGTCTAAAGCAAATAGTGCTCTGGTTGACGCAGTTTTCATAGTCATGGGTTTCTCCTGCACCAGATCAACTGGCTTTGTTCTTTGGACAAAAGGGTGATATATTTGCCAGAATGAATCTATAACTAAAAGTTATATATGTCTCATATTTTTTACATATTAATCTTCTTCATCAAGAAAAAGTTTCATAAGGCTCCGATTATAGACCCTGGGGCGTGCTTTCTAAAACCAAGATCCGTGCGCAGCCACGTTTTGAAAGAAGGATAACCTCTTTTGGGACTGTGGCTATGTACTTTTATATGTAAAGTTTAAAAATGCTTAAAATTTATCAAATTGTGTTCATTAATTTCTACTTGGATATCAAAAAGTAATCATGGAATTCAATTTAGCACACCTAAATTACTGACATCAAACTATACTACATGAATATTTGTCAGGATTACAGATTACTTAAGCATTCCCATCATCAACTTAAAGATCAGCTTGTTGGGTCAATTTGCCTTGCCACCACTAACAGCCCCTTACCACCACCACCACTTAACACCGTTAGGCGGTTAATGGTAGTTATGGCAGTTACACTAACAACGTTATCAGTTACCGTTAGTTATTATAGTTATGTGTATATACCCATCAAGACTCATTTGTAAATGTTAACATTATTATTGCAATAAAACTTTCTCTGTTCTTGTTCGATCCATACACACACACACACATACACAACTTATTCTGTCGCGAAGACCAATACAACTATTACTGATATGAGTTTTTGAGGCACAAGAGTTCATTTAAAATGTCATTAAAAGGACTTTGCACATTATTGTCTTACTGTTTTTTTAGTCTCTGTGTTAGCTCTATTGTATTATATCTATTGTGACTTATCCTTCTACCATTTCTTTTGTAACTGGTAGCTTTATATCCCTGTGTTCAAAACTGTATCTATTATTTGTTTTGGAGTCAGGGTCTCTCATGAAACAGTCTCTCTATCCTTACCTTGCATGCATCGCATGCATCCAAATCCTACTAATAGCTTGCCATGAATGGATTTTCCTGGGCCAAATTGTTGTTGCTGGCATAAAGAGAGAGTATAGATCTTATTATTTGTGATTAAAGGGATGAATTTAACTTCTATGTGCAGGTACTATTATGTGACAGTGAACATAGGTGATCCACCAAAACCTTATTGGCTGGATCTTGATACCGGAAGTGATCTCACTTGGCTCCAGTGTGATGCACCGTGTACCAAATGCCTCCCGGTAACTCTTCTGTTAGTCTCTCAAAATTTCAATCATGATCCTGACATTAGTCAATCCACCATAGTAAACCCTATATATTATGGCTAACAACAAAGCATTTATTGTTTATCTGTAAAACATAAATTATTATTGAGAGGTATGCAGATGATGTGCATACATTCAACATGAAAACAACTATCAAACTATTGTCTTTTAAACTTTGTAGGCTCCTCACAAGCTTTATAAGCCTAACAAAAACCTTGTGACATGCATGGACCCACTGTGTGCATCTGTTCAATGGCCAGAACCACATAAATGTGAGTCTCCAAATGATCAGTGTGACTATGAAGTACAGTATGCCGATTATGGGTCGTCTCTTGGTCTATTGGTTAAAGACTGGTTCCCCTTGCAATACGCCAATGGAACTGTGGTCAAACCTCGCCTTGCATTTGGGTTAACCTCTATTTCTTCAATCTTTTTGTGATCTATTGTTTAGTGCATGACTCATAGCATCTTAGTTTCATACATTCAGATGTGGCTATGAACAAGAAGTTGAAGCCTCAATGGACCCGCCCTACACAGATGGAATTCTTGGCCTCGGGTTAGGCAAAGCAAGCATCCTACGCCAATTAAATGAACTTGGTGTAACAAAAAATGTAGTGGCTCATTGTCTTAGTGCACAAGGAGATGGACTTTTGTTTTTTGGAGATGAATTTGTCCCTTCTTCTGGGGTCATCTGGACACCCATGTCAACAACCAAAATAGAGTAAGAACTGTTTTTTTTTAATGTGAAGATTAAAACGCCCCATTTGTGGTGCACGCTTATAATGTGTATATATGTGTGGACCCTTAAGGGGCAAAAGTAAAAGTGCACTAATTTTAACGTTATTTCAATTATTTTATGAAAATAACGTTAAAATCATTGGGACAATGATGAGAATCCAAACCAAACACACAATAGAAATAGGAATTACAATTGAAAATAATAATAAGAAGACAGAAATGATTCTATTACGTAAGGATTTCAATTACATCAAAAGGAAACTGAACAAACAATTTCATCAGAAGATGATGACCCAGGGTAAACCCTTCTCCAAGCCTAAGCAGGAGCCAAAACTCAATTCTAAACAATTCTCTTCATACCCTCCACTCATAACCCTCCCCTCTATTTATAACATACTAATCCCATAACTAGAAATGAATATTACTACACTACCCTTATCTAGAACCCACTACTACTAATTATGACTAACATACTAATATAACTCTAATCTCTATCATTACTCCCCCCTTATTTAAAAGTCTTGTCCTCAAGACTTGGGAGTGAACCATTGATCGTGCCTTGCTTCAAATATCTTGCCTTCCGGACATTTGTGAGCTGGCCCATATCTATTCCCCCAACGCAAACAAATCCGTTTCTTCTTACGTCCTTTCCAATCCAAACGTGAAGGATACAGAACTACTCGATCATGATGAAAAACATGTCCCCACTCAGGAGTAGGGGAATAAGCATCTTTAGCCTTTGTAATCCATCCTTTTGAAAGCTTCATTCTCATTTTTCCCACGCGTAATAAATGAGCCGAATGTGTCGAATAGTTTCGTCCATTCATCTGAGAGATAACGACACTGAATTCAGAATTTCCTTTTCGAGAAATTGTCTCCACATAACTCTCTAATCCAACATCAGGTTGTACTATACAAGCTGTTGGCACAGTAGATTTTTGGCCAGTTGATATAATATAAACTTGCAAAATTCGTCCAACATCAAAAGGCCCAGCTTCATAAACACTTTTGGGCTCCCCTTGACCCAACACTTGAGGCCCATCACCTTTTAAAGGCCCAGAATCATTCTGATAAGGAAAGGGAGAAACCTTACTCTCTACTGAATTGTTGAGAGAAGCGTGAATCGAGTCCGATTGGAGCTCCAGCCCTGAAGAATCAACCGATTTCTTCTCTTGTGACTTCATCCAAGCCAATACCACCTTCCGAAATTCCCTGGACTCCGAGCGTTCTAACGTCAGTGCAGCCTTAATTTCATGAACATCTTGCTGGAGTTGTGCGAGTTGTTGCTCATGAATATCTAATCGAGAATTTAGGTTTACCATGGTGGCCGGAATTCAGATCCAAGGATGGCAGAAAAGTGAAAACAAAATTTGACGGAAAAAAAAATGGAATCGAATTAGAAACGTGAAAACGAAATTGAAATTATAGTAACCTGAAAACGTCGGTTAATTGAACGACAAATCTGGGAAATCAATCGAGAATCGTATGAAATTGGAACACCATGGCGACGATTGTCTGAATTTGGATAACAACAACGACGATGAAATAGACGACTGAAATCAGAATCGAATTGTGGTGGAGAACGACAGAAGGAAAGCGTGATTTGAAATAGACGACTGAAATCCAATCAGAAATTCAAAGATGAACTTGAAATTAAAAGAACCTGAAATCGGATTATACTTGGCGAAGAATCTGAAAAATCAATCGCAAATACATGAAAGAAGAAATCGGAATTGAACTGATGGTAGAATCCGGCAGTTGAATTGGAAGTTGCAGAGAAACGGGGATATGAAATCGGCGCTAGTTGACGACAAATCTGAGAAATCACTTGAGAATCGTTAGAAATTGGGACACAACGATGACCATGCAATCCATTAGAGATGAAATTGTAGACGAATCGCTGAAATCAGATGTGAATTGGCGATGAATATGAACCTGAAATCATATGCGAATCAGAATTGAATGGCAGGTCGGACCAATGATGAGAATCCAAACCAAACACACAATAGAAATAGGAATTACAATTGAAAATAATAATAAGAAGACAAAAATGATTCTATTACGTAAGGATTTCAATTACATCAAAAGGAAACTGAACAAACAATTTCATCAGAAGATGATGACCCAGGGTAAACCCTTCTCCAAGCCTAAGCAGGAGCCAAAACTCAATTCTAAACAATTCTCTTCATACCCTCCACTCATAACCCTCCCCTCTATTTATAACATACTAATCCCATAACTAGAAATGAATATTACTACACTACCCTTATCTAGAACCCACTACTACTAATTATGACTAACATACTAATATAACTCTAATCTCTATCAGACAACTTCAAACGATAACTTTGAGCCGGCCTCTCCATCCCAATTAGGATAGGGGTAAGGTTTGTATCTATCCTTCACCCCCAGACCCTACTGAAAAATGGAAATATACTGACTTACTGAGTAAGGTTGTTGTTATGTGAAGATTAAAAACTATCATTTACTTATCAACTTTTTCAGTAAACACTACTACTTGGGAACTGCTGAGCTATATGTTGGTGGAAAAACAAGTGGAGTAAAAGGTCTCCCTATAGTCTTTGATAGTGGAAGTACCTACACTTACTTTAGTGCACAAGCTTATAAAAAACTTGTCTCTATGGTGAGGGAACTATCTCTTGAGCTTTTTGGGTAATTTATATATGGAGTGTCCAGGTTTTAATTTTGTTCTAATAAAGTCGTTCATTACTACTCGAGTTTCAAAATTGTTCCGTTGCTATGAAATTCTTTGTTTTAAGTGAATAATTTAAACGAAACAAAACCATTATTAAACTTGGTTATGGTCTGATGAATACTTTAGGTTAAATATGAGGATGATAATTATTAAATACTTACCAAGTTTTATATTTGTTTCATTCAATTTACTTAATTTTAACATGTATAAACAATTTCTCAATGGGAAAATAATGAGACTAGAGTTGCTTTATATATATATATAGGGGATTAATAAAATAAAAACCTTATTTTAGTGAGAAAACCTTGAAAACTCATGTAAAACGAACGTATTTTTTTTGAAATTTTTTTTACAGGTTTGTAACATTATTGTGCATATTTTTATAAAAAATATCAAAAAAGCGTCAAAGAAATATTTTTCAAAAAAAATATTTTATAAAATTTTTTTACATTGTAAAACATACGTAACACTGCGTCAGATCTGACAGAATTTTTTTACGTTTTATGTATGTTTTACAAAAAAAAATATTTAGTTTTGTTACGTATGTTTTACATGCGGTTTGCTTGGTTTTCACAAATAAAAGTGGTTTTCAAATTATCCATACCTTATATATATATATATATATATATGCAAACCTTACTGAGTAGTGAGGTTTGACTGAGTATGTTTGTTTTAGAGTTGTTTTTATATTTAGAAAAAAAAGTGGGTGAATTTAGTGAAACAATGAAGAAACTTATTTACTATTAAGGTGATATGTTTCCTTCAAGTATTTATGTTTTCACAGTAGGAGTGCATGCCTTGAATAGAATCCATTGGGCTAAACACTTAAAAAATGCTGCCTGGCTAATATCCAAATTTATGTCTACAGATTACAAATGACATTAAAGGAAAGAAGATTTACAGTGCAAATGAAGATAAAAGTCTCCCAATATGTTGGAAAGGATCAAAACCTTTTAAGTCTGTTCAAGATGTCAAAAACTTATTTACACCAATAATGTTGAGCTTTGAAAAATCGAAGAATGTTCGGTTTCAAATGGACCCTGAAGCATATCTTATCATTAGCGTAAGACGTAACGAGAAACCTGAAACAATTCTTTTTCTTTTTGGCACTATTGTTTAAGTTTTGCATACATTGGTGCAGAAATATGGTAATGCGTGCCTTGGGATCTTGAACGGTTCAGAAGTTGACCTTGAAAGTGTTAATCTAATTGGAGGTAAAAACTAACATGCTTAAGAGAAAAGAGAAGTGCAGAAAGGGCATATCACAAAAATTAACATTCTAACCAATAAATTTACCAAAATAGACTATTAGTTGTAGTTGTTACTGTAGAGGTGGCAATTTTTATCTAAGTCAAAGGAAATGGTTTGGTTTGGGTAAACAATAGTACTATAATGGGTTGAAATGGATACCATCATAATATTGAATGGGTTGAGATGGGTAGCACTTAGATAGAACGCGGGTCAAGACGGGTAACCAGAAAAGTGTGTAAATGCAATGGATTCAAACATTTAAGAATGATTAATAACATATTTGATGAGAAAATCACTAAAACTTGTCCAAATGGACTATTTGTTTACTTATAACACATTTGAAATTAAATTAAATTGATGTTTTTTAAGAGCAATCAATTTAGACCCGAACTGAGTTTGTTTAAAACCCGTTCTGACACGCACTCATCCTGACCCGAACCTGTTTAGACCCATTACCCAACCCGCCCATTTTGCCAGGCATAGCTGTTAGAGACTCATAGCTATGGGTATCAACCAGAACAAACCAATGAACGGCTTAGCCAGCTGATCATTAGGTGGCGAAGTTCGTTTATTTTGTTCTAAAGGGCCAGCTGCAAAGCGTCAGTCTAGCCACCACCATGCAAAGAGCAGCTTAGCTGGCCTACTGTAGCCGGTGATTTAGAAGAAAATAGACAAACTTAGCCGACATTCACACCACAGTAGGTATACTTATGAGCAGCTAATAATCAGCTGTTTTAATCGGTTTGATGGCTAAAAATTAACCTGTTTTGGTGAATTTTTTGTTCAAAATGTCTATTTTGGTGATGTTTCCATAAAAAAAAAAAAAAAAAAAACTATTCAAACTAATCTTTTCACAGTGTTCATTATTAAGTTTTTTTTACTTGGTTATATGCAGACATATCATTTCATGACAAACTCATCGTCTATGATAATGAGAAGCAAAAAATAGGATGGGCACCTGCAAACTGCAACAAATTCCCAATGTCCTATATCTCTCTCTTTTAATTCCTTAAATAATAAAATATGGACGCTTTTTTTTAAACAAAATCTTTTTTAAATTATTAACAGCATAAACAATGACGGAGTTCTAGATTGTGGAAGATATTGCAAGCATGATGGATCTGACCCAGATATTCTACAAGCCTATTCTGTTGCATAGTAACTTGAGAAAAGGTTGATAAATAAAAAGGTTCCAGGCTCAGATGCAGAATATGCAAGAAGCAATTATTATATTGTGCCGGTAAATACATAATGTTCAGTTACAAGGTGTAACTATTAGTAGTGATAATGTATACATTGTGATTACATGGAAATTTTGAGGAAATAAATACATGACAAATCTTGCCTCGTGATTTTTGCTTTATACTAGCAAATGCTTGCAAGTAAATGGTTGAGCAGCTGGTCATAACTTCATCCCCTATATGATGCCTGTGTCATCGGCAACCAAACAAACAACATCAGCATTTTTATTTTTATTTTATTTTTTTTGCAACTGTGAAAACCTACTAATCAACTTAGTCAAGTAAAACCTTGTTCCAGGTATGTGGCATTTAAGGGGGTTAAAGTTAGATAACAAGTAGGGAGCTAAATGTGAATCTGAAACCTTTGCTGTAGCCTATAGGGACTCTAGCAGTTACCAATTTACCATTTTGCTAACCTCCTTTTAAGTTAGCATCAACAAATTAGCAGTGAGGGAGTGAAGAAGTAAATCATAGTTAAGTTCTCAATGAGATTCATTTATGTGGCATTGCTTGAATTGAAGTACACACACAGATATATATATCTAGACACATTCTTTTTAGAACCGATGATATATTGAGCACGGTGCAAGAACCACATAAAACATGTAGATACACCTAACACTTTAATGAAATAGATAAAATTAATATAAATAGATAGGGAAATGAACAAATGAGAACTAATAAATGTTCTAAGAACTATGAGAACTCACAAGAAACCTATTAAAATCATTCTTTATCTAAAATAGAACACTGTTTTATGAATTGATATGTGTAAATTTGAATGTATTGGTATTTAAAAAATAATTATACATGTAGATAGGGAAATGAACAAATGAGAACTAATAAATGTTCTAAGAACTATGAGAACTCACAAGAAACCTATTAAAATCATTCTTTATCTAAAATAGAACACTGTTTTATGAATTGATATGTGTAAATTTGAATGTATTGGTATTTAAAAAATAATTATACATGTATGTTGATATTTACACATGCGTAAGTTTTTACCGTTTACACATGTACCAAACTTGTTAAGAGCAACTTAGAACTCTTAGAGATGAAGGAGAATATAATTAATTGGAGAGAAATCATTTTGTATCTTACATTCTTACATTTATAAATTTTTCATAATAAATAACTATATTGACTGGTTTCTCACAAATTCTCATAGTTCTTGTAATATTTAGAGTTCTTATTTTATCTTTCCCATGCATATATATGGATGCATACACTTGCAAGAATTATCATGTTAATCTCTGCATTACCTTTGCATGACAGATCTTGGTTATTGCCTCAACATTTAGGTTCTGGAGCTCGTCCAGTGATTTAATATCCAAATCAGCAATATGATCACCCTGACATGATACAAATTGAGCTATATTTTAAAACTCTCCCCATGATGAAAATGTGCATTTATGTTACGTAATGTGTACCTTCAATCTCGAAACATAAAGTTCCAGTTCTTGGCACCTTTCTTTTTCTTTAGCATACAATAGTCTTAATTCGTTGAGTGACTGTGTCTCGTCATCATCCACGGAAATTTTGTTACATTTTATGATTGATGAATGATCAACCGATATATCCTCGGATCTAGCAGAGTTCTTTAGCTTAGCAAGTTCAGCTTCCAAATCCTCCTCGTGTCTCTTTGCAGCATCTAATCTTTTTCTTAGCTCACTTTCCAACTTATCTCTCTCAGAAAGTGCACCAACCAAAGAAGCTTCTCTCTGGTATCTTGCATTAAGTTCTTTCTGCAACTCTTCTACAAGCAAAACATCTTCTGGTTTTCTTACATATACATCTTGATGAGAACCAATGTCACTATATGTTTGATATATGTTAGACTTGCAGGTTTCTTTTGTAAGGGCCAGCTCAGCATTGAGTTTGGCATTTTGGTAGGAGAGTTTTGTTACTTCAGCAGCTAAGTTTCTAAGCTCAACCGCTGCAGCAGCAGCCAGCTCCTTTGCATATGAACCTTCATCAGCCAGTTTTTGGCTGCACATCATAAGCTCGTCTTTTTCTTCAGCCATCTGCATCTTCTCTCTCTTTAATGTCTCTATCTCAGCCGCCTGAATCAACACAATTTGCAACATAATATATAAAAAATCAGAACACCAATAAATAAACATACATACCCAACAAAAATCCCACTCATATATAGGGTCTAGAAAGGTAAGATGAGGCAAACGTTACCTCTATCCCATGGAATAAAGAGGCTACTCCAAGTAAAAACCCCCAACTCAAGAAAACCTTCTAGTAAAAACACAAATAAAAAACGAAAATGAAATGTGTTTTACCTAACCTGTATTAGAAGCTGTGAATTAAAAAATGTATCACTGCTGCCTTGTATGGATTCATCTTGGGAGAATACTTTATTCAAACTCATAACACTAGTTGGTGTGCTTTCGTTGGTAT
The DNA here is from genome assembly GCA_009363875.1 of Mikania micrantha. Taxonomy (NCBI): domain Eukaryota; kingdom Viridiplantae; phylum Streptophyta; class Magnoliopsida; order Asterales; family Asteraceae; genus Mikania; species Mikania micrantha. Next base: position 84,943,790 of record CM018697.1, read on the forward strand.
ATTTTTCTTCATTGATATATTTTTTTTGTTGAGGGCTCATAATGCTGTCTGCTAATAGAGACTCCAGTTGTTGCCTTAATAAAAGAATGGTCTGTTGCATTTCAGCGTTCTCTGATACCTTTACTTGTAGCTGGTCCTGTAGAATCCTATTATCTGCTGTTCTTATCTTTACCAAAATTAAAAAGTGAGCAATTGTGTTGGCATTATTCTGCATTTGTTAACACCATATTTCCAAGAAACTTGTAATGTATTAATGTATACAGGATATTAGAACCAACCTCAAGTTCAAATGTTTTCTCATTTAGTTGAGTAACAAGCCTGGAAGGAACCTAAACACACACACAATAAGACAATAAATCACTATGATAACACAACGGAACTAATCATTACATAAAATCGCATGTTACCTGAGACATCTCAAAGCTTTTTAAATTATGTGGATTCATTTCAACCGAACTGATCATCCGTTGCTCCAGTAGACGTATCTGAGATTTCTTTCCTTTAATTTCAGTTTTCAGCTTTTGCATTTGTTCCTAACAGAAGAACAACCATTGAAACAGCACTTTAGGGATCAACCTAACAGTTGACTGAAATACTTCAAATTTTTTTGGTAAAATTTATGAGTTCAAAATAGGTAACCTGAAGTTGCAAGTCTTCGGGTCTGTTAGCTGCTTGTTCTGAAAGTCTCTTCAGGGCACTAGTGCAAAGTGCCACGTCACCGGATAACATTTTTACTTGTTCGTGGAGAAGGTCTATTTGATCAGCAATAGTAGTTCCTGTCTGAAAGATACACGTGCTCAAAATTAATTTAAATATTAGAGATGTATAAGCAAACTAATGATTTTATTCTACTACAATATAGACATGATGAATTGTATATTTTCTCTCACCGGAGGTAAACGACGACCAGCAGCAGCAGCACTAAACAAATCACCCGCTTGTGTTCTTTGCAGAAGCATATCAGCAACTGCAAAGTCATCCCCTTTTCTTCCAACTGAATTTCTTATTCCATCTTTCATCTCATTAAACACGACTTTGCTTTTTGATGATCTAGAGGATGTAGGTGAACCACTTGTTGAGCTTTCATGATCAGTATGTAGTGATAAACCAGATAGATGATCAGGCTTCTGCAAAGAGAACATAAATTTTCTTAAGAACACACTATTATATGTTAAAAGTTAATACTGCAAAAACTTACCTTTAGTTTGAACCACCCAAGCATTCCTTTTCTTCTGTTCTTTCTGTAATCTTTGACCAGCTCATCAAGATTTTCAAAATCAGATTTCTCCTGTCGTAACACCACAGAATCGATGCTTTTATCATCATCATCATCATCAATAAAGATCCCTCGTTTCTTCTCCGGCAAGTATACTAGCTGTTGAAAAAGTGAAAACAGTAATGAACAAATAATGTTCGAAATCTATACAACTTAATTTCTATACATCACATACTTCATCTTCACCAAAGGAATGTCTCCTTCGGTAATCTGGATTTTCAGGTAAATTTGATGCCATTGTGTTCTTTGTTGAGACCAAAATTAATTTAGTCAATCTTTGAATCCTTCCCATCAAAGCTGCTTTAGCTTGTTCTTCCTCTTCTAATCTTGACTGTAATTTGACCTGGCCAGCTTCCAACTACCACATTAAAGGTAAGGTACAACTGCATAAGTGCCTAATTCACAGCTTATGACTGACTACTTTTATTGGAAAAACGCAACAAACCTGAAGTTTCATATTAACCAGATCTTCCTGGTTTGGTGCCATCATGCATGAATTTTCCATCATGCCACGCTTTAATTGCTGAAGTTCTTGTTTTAAGCTGGAAATTTCCTTTTGATACTTTTTGATGAGTGATTTCTCATCAATAATCTAGAAACCAAACATCAAAGAGGTAAGACAGAATGCTAGAACCAGAAATTTTTCTTCAAAAGACATGTCCAGTACCACCTTATTCTGAGAAGCATTTATTTCCACATTCTTGCTACGATGTGCAAACTTGAGAGTATTATGTGTTTCCTCTGTATTGCTTGATGTGGGAGTCACAGTGCATATAAGCTACAAAAAAAGAACAAAAGATACAATGGGTTCAATATTTCTGCCACTATAAATAAAGCACCACGTAACTATATAAAGAAAACAGATATATTATTAAGATGGATTCACAGATTGAAGTAACAGAAAGGTTACAAAAAGCAATAAAGAAAATCTTGAACTTACAGAAACTCGCCCATGACCACTGAGAGAAGATTGCAACAATCGTGTAAGCTTTGAATCCCGATAAGGAATGTGTACAGACTTACCATCTGTTAATTTAGATATCACCTGGAATGTTAAGTGCACACCAATTATTTGCTGGAGAAAATATAATATTAATTTCATACTTCAAAACCCTTTACTAGTAAATTTCAGCAGATCTATTCTAAAATAATTAATTGAAGTCAAGAAAGCAATACGCACTCATACCGTGCCAAGAGTAAGCAAGCTTTTATTTATGTATGATCCCTCTTTTCTCCTCATTCCAGTTGTCTCTGTTTTAGAACTTTCCGATCCCGCCAGGTCAATTAAATGCTACAAGAAAAAGGAGTAACGATGAAATTTGATATTGCAGATAATATGATCATAATTTGTTATAAATAAGAAGCCCACAAAATAAAATTAAGATAGATAATTATAAATACCAGCTGTGACAAGGTTACTTCCTCTTGCAAATTCTCCCCACATGGACTGCTTTCAATCATCTAGTAGACGAATAGATAAACAACTAGTTAGATTATTATTTAGAATGCCTTGATATGGATACTTATTGTTTCAAATAGTTTATATATATATAGATATATCATGTAAGTTCACCTATACACTATATAGTATATACAGCTAGAAAGATCATGTTGAACACAACAAAATAATTACCAGGGTAAATATAGTATGGCTACGACTGCTGAGTAAGTTGAAGTTATTTGATCCAACATGCCTATGCGCTGCAGCCATAGAAATATACAGAAGAAATCTCATCTAAAATATAGTGCATGTATTTATAGTATATCAAGTGGAGGATAATGCATCAAACAAAAAACATTTAATGACAAAAACAATCCGAGGTTTCCATGTTTGGATGCTTCAAGGTTAAACCTTGTTATAAAATTTAAATATAGAAAGATAAGTAGAAATCATCATACCTTCCCCAGACGCTATTAGTGAAAGAGCATGAGCAGGTGACAGAACAACTTCCTCCTTGATTCCCTCAACATAAGTTCCCTGTCATATGCAGGACCCATACGAGACCAACAAAAGATTTATAAACATAAAAAATTAAACAAGTACTCGTGTACTCAAGCGATATAAATAAAGAGAGACGAAGAATAAAGAAATAATCCTAGAGCAACATGATTTTGACATTATAAACCTGGCTATCTTCTCGAATTCTTAAGTTCTGCCCTGTTGGATCAAGCAAGTCATTTATAACCTAGAGACAAGAAGCACATCAAATTCATACAGTGTAATGACATGATAAACGACATATAACTGATGTTTATAACAAAGAATATCTGCAACATTACACAATTGTGACCCTCCCTGTGACATTATACTGATTACTGAATATACCACTCTCTCTCAAAAATTAATTTATTTTGTTCAGGTAATAGTCCAACACTCCAACAGAAAAGAGATAAAACATATAGAGATACATCAAAAGAAACGTCAAATGCAATTATGAACCCTGTGAGCCAAAATTAAACTTGAAGACTTGTGCAAATTCAATAAAATAAATTATATATTCAGGAATAGAAAGATACAAAAAAGTTGCAGACCTCATTATAGATCTCTAGATAAGACACACGAAGAAGAAACTCCCGTCCAGGTGTCTGATGCGAAACAGTGTTTTAAGAGTGTATCAATTAAACAAACATGTCCCATAAATTACAATCACAGTATCTACTAAAAACAGAAACAACTAAATGAACCATTATCATATACCTCTTGTATAATTCCAAAAACGTCCTTCACAGCCAAAGGAATGATACCAGGCGACTTTTGCTCACCCTAAACGTGCAACACGTTTTATTAGCAACTACATTTATATCTAATGTCAGCCAAACATAACAAGTAGCACAAGAAGTTGTGGAAAAGATGTATTTTGTATATTAAATATGGTGTGATGACATTCATTTTCTCGTATTTTTTCACTCGTATAAAAAATGGAAAAGCAAAAGGCAGAGCATAAAGAAGCATTGCAATGGCATACATGCATTGTATGAGTCTTCCCACTGCTAGTCACACCATATGCAAACACTGTGCCTGCAAAATGATAACAAGACACATTGTAAACAAGTACACCAAACTCTGTGTGCATGCATTATAATAAATGTATGCTACTCAGACTCGGTATGTGAAAGAAGCGCCAATAGATATTGTAGTAACACCGTTCACAAAATAAACAAATACTTTTATTATTCAATTACTCGAATTACAATTCAGAGAAATACAAAATCTAAAATAAAGTAATACAAGAAATATAAAAATGCTAAAATTGAAATTACAAGAAGAAATATAAAACAAGATAAAACGAATTGAAATGAATTCGGTGACTGAGGATTTCTGTTCAACAGAGGTCCCTTAAAACAGATTTCGGGCCACCCAGGTGAACCCGACTGTTTTCCAAGGTACAACAGCCGAAGCAGCGTGTACTGCCGGAGTTAACCGAAAACCCGAAACTTCACCTGAAACAAGAGTGTTTCACACGAGAACCGATCGTTGTAGGATGAGAATTCAACAAAGCAAATGATTGTGTTTGGAACCTTTGAAGCTTATGTGTATATATCTCAAGTGGTGTAGTGATCTCAAAATTAGCAACTTCACCAAGAGGCCAAATGCCTCTATTTATACTTGTAGCCATGGCATTTCAAAGGTTACCATTATGCCCACTAACTAGCCAATTCATGGCTTAGTTAATTAACTAATTCATGACAAATAAATTAGTAGATGAAAGGTTTGTATTTTCTTTTTCCCTTTTTCTTTTCACACAAATTCCAACAGATATGTGCTTAACCCTTGAGGTGAGAGATAATAAAAGCATACTTGCCAGTTACAAGAAAACAAGAAAAAAACAAATTTTGACCTACAATGTCATGATGAATTAGTGTTTTACAGACAGATAGCTTCAGTTATTGGAAAGATGATATGGTTCAAACCTCCAATTGCTCATAAGAACACAAGAATGTTATAATGAAGTGTGTCCAGTATCTTTGTTCTCATGAAAATATTAACCTCTTTATGTTGAACTATATTGAAATAATGAATGTTTTAAATTTTGGAACATTTCCAGAAGAAGAAAAAAAATGAAACATTTACCATTAATTCCTTCCATGGCGCCATTAACGACTTGCTGAGCTGCAACATCATAAACCTGCCTCGTAGTAGTTGCTGGTCCAAACACTCTATCTGCAGAATAGTGTAAGTATGTTTAAGCTTCCAAAATCAAAATTGTTTCAATTTTCAGACATAAAATGAGCACAATTCATTACAGAAATTAAAATATGAACACAAACTAACCGAATCCATAATTAATTGCAGAATTAAACTCGTTTTGAATCGAATAATCTCCATCAGCGAACCACGCTACCTCATCTCCTTTTGCAATCTCCCTCGAACTGTCAACAAATCAAACAATTTCAATCAAACAAAACAAAATCAATTTCATTCTCAACGGAAACAAACCAAACATACTTGAGAGGACGAAGCCTGACAGTAACCGTCACATTCTCTTTAACTTTGGTTGAAACTGGACGGTGAGATGGTTTCAATGACGAGCTCGGTGGAGTCACCGGAGAAATGTGTGGCTTGGAGGAGTGAGGCTTGGTACGACGAGCAGTGTCAGGTTGCTCCGACGACTTTCGGGACCGGAACGGTGAGACGGAGGGCCGTGAAGACCTGGCGGTGAATGACATCGGTGGAGATTATCGCCGGTGATGATTTGGGTCCCTTGGTATCAACAATTATCCCTCCAAAAACTTTGAAATTTTCAGAGCTGGAAGTAGAGTCAAACCAAACAGTTTGGCCGCTATCATTACATTTTAGACGAAAATTAAACGTTTTACGTTTATTTGTCCAAACTTTATTTCATTCAAATTTACTGTTTCATATATAAAATTTAATATTTTATTTTATGACAAGTACACAGCGTAGGGTACAACAGTTTTTTTTTTAACAGCAGAAAATTTTATAAATATCACCAAAGCCTAGCAAGATGCTAGCCGAATTACAACACCAACTACAAAATAAAACACCAAACTCCAAAATATTACATCAAACAGAAACAAACTAACACCTAATTCACGCTTATCCCCAAGAAAAGGACTTCCAATCATCCCAACTCCATTCCCCCGTCTTAACTCGGTTTTTGATCCACGTATAGCTCAATCTCTTTACTTCTTCAATTAATCTCCCAATATTAGGCCGAGCATTGTTAAAAACCGCTTGGTTTCTAGCATGCCATAAGCACCAACAACCCACAAGAATAATTGCATGAATGATCTTCCTCTTGAACTCTCCAACTGGGAGGACTTCAGAAATAAGAAACAACTCTCGAGTCTCCAAAGCAAAAATAGGAGGAATTTTACACCATTGTGAAATAATAAGCCAAAATTCTGATGATACCTCACACCCAAGCAGCATATGAGCTGTAGTTTCTTCTTCTTCTCCGCAAAAAGGGCAGCACGTCAAAGGTAGGATGATATGTCTACGCATAAGACCAACCCTCGTTGGAATCCTATCCATTTCTGCCCTCCAAGCAAAAACGTTAACTTTAATGGGGACCCATTTGCTCCAATGAAAGACATACTCTGGTGTACCTGCATTAGCTTCATATAATCTTGATTTTAGTGAAGCAACCGTAAACTTCCCGCTTTTAGATCCTTGCCACATCCATCTATCTTCATTTTCTCCTAGTTTTTGTTGCCTTATAAGAGCAATGCATGTTTCCAACTCATCCAATTCCTGTTGATTTCTAGGAGTTCTTTTCCAATTCAAATTAAACAATAATTCCCCATTAAGATAAGTCATGCGATCCATTATTTTGCATCTTTTTTGAGCTTCCAGCTTGAATAAATTAGGGAACTTAAAGCACAAGGGAATTTCCCCAATCCATAACTCAGACCAAAATGCAATATTGGAGCCATTTCCCAATATTCCTTTGAACAAGAACCTCAGATTTACACCTTTTTTGTTCAGATCAACATCCACAGATGCAATATTTTTCCATACTCCTGCCATATTTTGTTTTATCAGCACAATCCCCCCTAATGGATGAATACAATGAATTCCCATGATGACCCTAGCCCAAAGACTGAATGGTTCAAGTTTAAACCTCCACCACCATTTAGATAACAAACTTAAGTTTATATCCCTGAGCGAACCAAGTCCCAAGCCCCCCATATTTTTCTGAGCCGTGACTTTGTCCCATGCAACCCAAAGAATCTTTGTTTTGTCATCACTTCCTCCCCATAAGAACTTGCGCCTTATTTTTTCTAGTGATTCAATTACTTTTATTGGAGCTTTATACAAAGAGAAATAGTAGTATGGAAGACTATTTAGAACTGATTTGATTAAAGTAACTCTACCCCCGATTGATAGATGTTTTGCTTTCCAAATTGACAATCTTTTTTCAAAAATATCCATGCCTGGTTGCCAATAAGTTGCATGTCCCATGTTAGAACCCATTGGCAAACCCAAGTATGTTAAGGACAATTTCCCCACCTTACAATGTAGCATAGTTGCTGCCCCTTGTATGACCCTTTCCTCCACATTGATTCCGATTATGTTGCACTTGGTCAGATTCACTTTTAAACCGGACACCATATGAAATATTCTTAACAGTCTTCTCAAGTTAATTATGTTACGGTACAACAATTGATGCATGTTTTTCGTTTTGAAAAATCAGTTTATATAAATATATTTTGAAAAATATGTCGTGTTTTGTTTAAATATGAAAATGTTCTTCTTGTCTTACTCTTGTAATAAATATTATTAATTTTTAATAATTAAAATTGTATAATTAAATGTTGAAAAATATATTGTTTCTTATTCCATTAATTTACTGATTTATTATAATTTAATATATAATAAGAACAATTCAATTATTTCTTATTCTAAATGTAATTAAATATTTATTATTATTTAATGTTAATTAATTATATTTTTTTTATTATTCAACTCGTGTAATACAAGTGTTTCAAAGCTAATGTGTGTACGTGTTTCTATGTGAGTGAAAAGTTGCTTATGCCAGTCCGTCCCACTGGTTTGGTCGAGAATTTTAAGGCTTCATTTAAGCTATATTTTAAATTTTTTTTACTCTATCATGTATTTTTGTCTCCGTTTAAGTTTTTTTAAAAAGTGGCATGCCTTCAACGCATGTCATCATTAAACGACCACGTACATACTGCAACACGCGGGTAGCGTAATCTAATACTACAATAATTTCAAACGTTGTAAATGAGCTAAACCACTCGTCACTTTGTTCCGGGTCTGCTCGTAAAAAAATTGATTTTAACAACCTAAATAAGTCAGAGCCTAATGTTTACATATTGAGTTTGTTAAATTTTGATTTAACAAACTAACACCCCAAAATTTAAAAATACACCCCCAATGCGGGCTAAATTGCCTATTACGGCCCGTCTCAATCATCGGTCAGACATTCCTCTGGCATCCTATGACAATGATTGGCATTAAGGCGGGCCGTACTTCTCAGTACGGCTCGTCTCATTCATCGGACAGACATTCCCTGACATCCTAAGACAATGATGGGAAGCAAGACGGCCCGTCTTGCTTTTTCAACATGACATTGCTGACATTCTAGGACAATGATTGGATCAAGACGGGCCGTACAGACCTGTACGGGTCATCTTGAGAAAGTTTGAACTTTCTATATAAACTTCGATTGTTTAAAACGAACATGTCAATTTTCAAAGATTTCTAATACTAAATACAAATTTCTAACGATGTCGTTCTGGAAGGGGAGTTTTTTCGACGATTATGTGACAAATTTGAATGAAGAGCCTCATGTTGAATATTCATATGCCACGATATATCTGAATGCTAAACTCATGCTGATATCGGTTTTGAAAGTCAAGCATCATATGCACAACAAAACGATTATGGGTTCGTGCACTTGGACAGTAAACAAAGTAATCCGAAAGCGGCTTATGAAGAAAAATTGGTCGATTAACACTTTGACTGCAGTGTGAACCTAACCTGAGCTTGCATTGATCACAACTTAACTATTTAGTAACAATGATAGATTTATTGGACCGACCATCTCACTGTTGGTTGAGTTGACTTCGGTCCTCCGTGGTGATTGTTTACCACTTCAGCATTGTTAGGATTGCCAGCTTGGTCAAACATCATCTGTTAACATTATTTGATTTGCGTATGATTTAATTACATGTTTTAGTTCATATTGGCTTATTATCACATGTGACAACTTATCTTTGATCCAACTATTTTTGTGTGTGTGTTTAAACCTGTGAAGCTCACCAATTCTTTGTAGTTGACACTTGATTTTAAACATGTTTCAGATGGGAACGCCATTTACCTATATTATTGAACTTGGATTTGAAATTACTTATGTTTGATGTTTCGAATTAAATTGATGTGATAGTTAGGGTTTGAATTTTTAAGCAATGTATTGAATGATTGGATTTAATGAGTAATTGAATGCGATGTTCGAATTATTTACAACTATATACCTTGTGCTATAAACAATCTCCACTTCGTGCCGCCCCAATGTTTCTACCATCGGTCGGGGTGTTACAACTTCAAATTGTGCTCAGATTACCCCAAACATTGAATCCCAACTCAAGAACGGCCGAAGCCTATAGTGAACTCGACCTCGACATCCTTAAACTTTTACAGGTCAATCTTATGCCCATTAGACTCGGTTTTAGGCATAGATTAAAAGCCCTATGAATATAAAGGCTCACGTTTGCTCGAACAATCGAATTCGAAAGGGATTCGACCAGGGTTTCACGGTTAAGGGAAGAATGGTAAGGAAGGTTAACAGTAATTCGATTTCAACCTCCTTAAAGATTCCCACACCAAGCTCAACGGTTTGGACGCTTGGGCTGGGCAGAGGAGACACTAGTTCGAATCCCATGCATAACATCAAAACCGGTTTTTGCCTTTAAATCCCATTTTTTTACATTTTTTAACCAGAAAAATATTTATAAAAATATTTTAAAACATTTATTTATTTTATAAAAATTATGGGAAACTGTTATAAATTCCATAATATAAATTTTATTTATTTTTCTTAATTAAGTCATTAAAAATGTTATAAATATACATCTTAACTTATAAAAATCGTAATAACTTATGGGAAAGTTGTAGAAAATTCTAACCATTTTTCTAAATTAGTTTTATATATTCTGAATTAATTCTGAATAATATTTTTGATAATATTAATTATCTTGCCTTATTTAAATATTAACAAAGGTTTAAAAATCATTATTTTTAACTTATAAAAAAATACACAAAATATACTAATTTATAAAATGTGTACAGATTCATAAAAACATGTATAGACTTCCTGAAATATACACACACACATAAACTAAAAGTCATTTTTTTAATAAAAAACATTTTATTTTTATTCCTACAAATCTTAATCTGAAATACAATTTACTATATATATAATTACAAGTTTTACTTAGGTGAACTTGGTATAATTTTGTGTATATATATTCTAAGGAACTCTTTATAAAATTTACATTATACTTTATTTAATGTATTTTAAATAAAATCATAATATTAAACTTAAAACTTTAAGTTAATAAATTTATAATATTTAGTTCTAAAATTATTATTTGAACTTATAAAATATTTTATTTTTAACCTAATTTTATCTTCTTTGAATGTTTATACATCTATAACAAATAAGTCAAATGAACAAAACTCAATTCTTTGAAGACTAAACTTGATATATGCCTTAGCATTCTAGAATGTTTAGAAGTTAGAAACTCATATACACATTCTTACATTCAAAACATGATAACAAGTGATTGCTATAGCATAACTATACGTAGTTGTAACTCTTGGATTGATAAGCAACACAAGTGAGTTTTCATATTCCCTTTTTAGTTTTATATTATTTTGGGGTTGTCACACATGTCCTTATTCAAATGCCTAAACGTTATGCTATTCTTGAAACTTATGGAAACTATGAATGCTTTGTAGTTGAATGTTTATTATGTGTTTGATCTTGTAGTGTATTCATATTTATTCTTATGTTTTTCTGCACATATACTTAGTGCTTGGTTCCTAAGAGAGTCGCGCTCTCTTTGTGTTTAGTGTTAAAAAGGACCGGTACTTCATTTACACATGCTTGTTTCATCAATAATGTAATATTCATATACATTGCCATTAAGGTTTATATACTTTGAAGCTTATATTGTTATAATCATGTGACTACTCACCAACTGTTTATTTAGTTGACAGTTACTTTATATGTGTGACAAGTTAAAATGAAGACTCTAAGTAAGAGTATAGGAAGATGGACCTAGATAGTTGTATTAAAGACTTAAGTTTAAATTTTTGATTGTAGTTTTTGACTTTGAACTTGTAATGTAATGACATTGTAATTTAGTATTTTAGGTATGAAATTTTGAATTTGAAATCATGAGCTTATGAACAATCATACACAAATCATGCCCCGACATAATTGGTATCAGAGCCATGGTTACAGGGAATTTACGTTATTAAAATGGTGACCTAGACTATAACTTAGATACGCTTTTGTATGAATGTGACAACTAGTACCTGACCGGCCGGCAAGCCCGTACGGTATGTGTACTTTCAATAGTTACTATGTGTAAATACATGTTTGTGAACAGTACTTGTATTAACAGAATTCAAAATACAAGAAACAGTTGTACGTATTTATGTGTAAACTTAAATGCCGTAAGTACAACGCCCATTATAAACAATAGTTGTTACTATTTAGGTGAAAACCTAAGTACAGTTAACACAACTAATCAAGAGAAACAATAGTGTTCAAGTGAATAACAAGAACAAATCGGTTGCGATCTGATATCCATAGATGACATGAATCAGATGGCCGACAAATCAGTGCGAAAACAATGTGATAACAGGATGTTTAGTTGAGTCCGACAGTGAGGAAATACAACTTAAAGCAATATTGCAGTGTGTGTTTGCGTGGGTGACGATTCACACAAACATATATGTGAGTCTAACGTTCTGAAATGATGACTGGAAAGTAGAAAACAAAAGTCGGAAAGCAAAACCATCGTCGTGTTCGTTCGGGTGACGATTCGAACGAATACACACGAAGGCAAACGAAACGAAAAATGACACGAACGACATTAAATTAATAAAATATAATAAATTATATTTTTTACAATTTTGAAACTCATCAAAATTAATTAAACAACTCTTTTTAATTTATAACACGTAAAATTACGCGTAACGTTCCGGAAACGCAACGAAAACGCTAACCGAGCAACCGAAACGAACCCGAATACCCTCGGGGTATATAAACAAAAAATGAAGCCATTTATTTCATTTCACCAACTTCCACTCTCTCTCTACACCAAAATTTCCGGATTCATCTCTTCATCACCATTTCCAACCTTCAATCCTTCATATCTCACTCGTTTGTGGACGAAATCGGGCGTTCTTGGTGTCCACGCGTAGCTCTCGACCTCCTCTACCTAGAAGTACAAAGGATATGGAGTTTTCACCGGCCAAATTCGAGGTATGATGCTTGAAAGATCCGAAAATTAGGGTTTTCTAAGGGTTGTCCGATCTAAACAACTAGCCGGGCCTTACACCACTCTTTCGAACCTATACCTCTCGAGAGTTGGCCTACACGCAGCAACATCAGGGGGGATAGCCAAACCCAATGTTGGAGCTTGATGATGATGGTGGAAAACACAGGGTTCGTGGGGGCTGTGTTAGCCGAACCTGGTGTTACTGGAACTCACGCGAGAGCCACGAACCTGTGGTGGCTAAACTCGACTAGCCGAACCTTTGGATTACAAGTCTTCCATGGCCGAAACTATTGCACAGCGAACCTATCATCATCACTCAACCTAGGGTTCGCCAACCCCAACCCCCGAACCTTGAGCGGCGCAGGTACCACGAACCCTGCCCATAAACGAACCTCTAGACCATGAAACAACTAGGTTCGCTGGCAGACCAGCCGAACCCCATGCAGAGCCGAACCTAGGACCATGGTGTAGCCGAACCTCAACCATACAGCCGAACCTTTGAACTTGCCACGATCTTTTTCGAACGAACCTGGGTTTGAACCACAAACCTTGTCTTGCAACCAAACCATCATGCGAGTGACGAACCTGCAACCTCCGGCCGAACCCATGTTGCACCACCCGAACCCTTGGCCGAACCTATGCTTAATCACTCATGAACCGAACCCTTGGGCGAACCTTTCTTCTTGCGAGCATGGAAGCCACCGAACCTAGTCCCTCTGAACCCAAAAGGTTCGTTACTCATGTGATCAACCAGTTGCAACATTATGGATTTGATTTGGTTAACCCTATCTAATTACTAGCCCACATGTTTATTCGAACTAAGTAACATAACATGCCCATAAATGAGTAGTCAGCCCACACCATTAGGGCGGCCCAAGCAAACTTATTCGATCCCCACTTACGGCCCAAGAGAAATTAGTTGGCCCATTTACATACATTGGCCCAACATGAGGCCTAAACGGTTTAAATGGCAAAGAACTCAAGGAATCAATTGGTTAAGGTTAATGTGCATGGTGTGGGTAATGTCATACTACAACGGGGGGAAATACTTATGGGACAATTGAAGCAAGTAGGACACAAAAATATGTTGCAATATGTTAAAGATTTATAACATACTACCAAAGTTTAAGCTTATACGCAAAATCCTTTTTGTCACAATAGTGATTTAAATGAAGCTGAAAATCAATAACAAAGCATGTTAACTTAAACTCTTTGGGATAAGTGTTATCAAGACCATAACAATTAATTGAGGCCGAATGATGACCGAGAATCGCGGGTGTTAGTCAACCTTAGGGCTAACACCAACACACACACACGCACATGAATTCTTATAACCTACAACAACGGGAAATCAATACAGGATTGTGAAAACAAACTCCAGTACAACACAGCGCGCGTGCAATACTTGTTTTAAGCTAAGTCAACCACTACATCAACGAGGTGAGTTCATATGCCCCTTTTCTAATCATTTACTGATTTTAAACTCTCGAGGCTGAGAAACAAGCTTAACTTTTATTTATTTAAAAGTTGTATGTTTAACATATTGTTTATACTATGATTAGATAATATTGCTTGCTTTATTATCATTTATCATTGTATGCATGCTTGTATGATCATGATATGACATGGATAACTCAGATGAATACGATAATATAACTTCATAACTCATCAACACAATAGAATATCATAGTTGTAAGATTATATCTTATAACACTTAGTTATTCTTACATGAACAAACATTGGGATAATCACAGGATAACATAAAGGCAACAACAACAAAATACAAGAATGTTAGGAAGATAATATATCTTCATAATAACATTCAACACAAGAGTAATTAAGTGTCATAAGATAAATTCTTATAACGCTTATTTTACAACTCAATACATATTACAAGTTAACATGGAACAATTATCATCCACCACTTGAGTCGATTAAGGGTGGTAAGACTAGTTCTTACCACGGCTTAATGGCAACATGGTGACTACATGGACAACTATCATCCACCACCTGAGTCGATTAAGGGTAGTAAGACTAGTTCTTACCACGGCTTAATGGCAACATGGTGACTACATGGACAACTATCATCCACCACCTGAGTCGATTAAGGGTAGTAAGACTAGTTTTTACTATGGCTTAACGACAACATGGTGATCATATGGAACAATTAGAATGATAATCATGATAATGTAGCTTCATGATAACAACATCATTCACACATCAGTTAACATAAAGTAATAAGACAAGTTCTTATTTAACTTTGTTAACAACAATGAGAACACACGACGTGGTAGAGGTAAATCGGATGCATTGTAATCTGATTACGTGAGGATCACAATGGATTTGAGTTGTTTAGTCTTCGAGTTTTTATTTGAAATTTTCTATATCTATATAAGTATGGAAGCACTCCTAATTTAGTTGAGGAATGAAACGGTATCAATTGTTTTATAGATCGTTCTGCTTCCTTTTAGGCTCTATGCGTTGCAATTTGAGATCATATCACAAGTGGTTAATTAACACTTTTAATATTTAAAAGTGATCAACAGTTAACCCCACAAGTAATAGAATAATACAAGGAGCAGATTAAGTAAATCTAATATCCTTAATACATATAAGGGTTATCTATACTTCGGTTTGATAATTTGAACCCTATTATTATATTATTCTATACATGATATAACATGTGATCAAAAAACGAGGTGAACAAGTGAAATGAGAATGGATATTGATAGTTGTATTGCAAGTAGTGTAAAGTTCTATTAGTTATGTGGTGGGATGTTGGCTAGGGTTTGGTTCCCTTACATATGCCCTATATATAAGCATAACTACTAGGATGATATAGTACTTGTGAATATAACTATTGAGAAGCCATTGGGAGAACGGGTGGATCAAATAACATACAAGTAACAAGAATTACATTGTGATTGTGCATGTGAACAAATCAAGGTTTTTAATTACTATATTATGAACTCACCAACCTAGTGTTGACTTTGTTTAAATGCATGTTTTATCAGGTGACGAACAGGTGTAGTCACTCATATGCAAAGGCTAAGCTAGTGGAATTTTAGAAGACCTAGCTTCATTTTGTGTTGCATACTTTTGATATGACAAAACATTGAATCATATTTTGTATATCTTGTACAGTTATAAGATAGAAGCCACAGTGATTCTTTTGGTAGAATACTTAGTTAAATTATGAACATTATTATGTAATTTAACTTTGTAATTATGTATTGATGTCATTTTAGCATTTCTCATTTTATATCTCATGTGCTATGTAAACAATCTGATCATTTCGATTATCAAACGATATCGCACCCCGGGAACCTTCCGTCCGACAGGAAAGTCGATCCGTTCCCGCCGGCTCGGGGTGTGACAATGAACCTCCATATGCTAGTTGTAATTGAACCTTTAGTAATCTTGTATTATGAGCCTTTTAGTATTAAACCTTTAGTGAACTTGTATCATGAACCTTTCCTATTGAACCTCTTGTGAACTTTCATTATGAACCTTTGTTTTGGTGAACTATCATCATGAACCTAGGTTCATGAACTTTCATTATGAACTCTTGCTTAGTGAACCTTTTCTTAGTGAACATCCATCTTAGACATATTTTGGACAAAACTTAACACAACTAAGCCAACACTATTAGAAGAGGAAGAAATTGATGTTATAGGACAAATGCGTTTGGTAACATAAGAAATAATTTTACAAACCACCTGAGATAAAAAAAAAATAGTCTAATAAAAAAAGGCCATGTCGCAGGTATTTACAAAAAAAAAGCGACAAAAAAACGCCTTTAATTCAAAAAGATACACGTGGCCGTCCAACTTTAAAAGCACAAAAACTAAAAGAGCAAGACGTTGTTAAAGATAGTTTAGTGTCCCAACATAGTACATTTGAATATTCGAGGCATACTTCGTTTACAACTACGGTTGAGAAGAGTCAGAAACCGGTATTTCGGCGAAGTCGTTCCACATCGGTATCGAAAGGTACGCAAACATCATACTCGCAAACTCAAAACGAATTCCAGTTTCCACTTAACATGAAGCTAGAAGGATTAAACAATGTTTATCGCTTCGGTCGTCACATCCTTCCTATAATTCAACCTTACGTGATAAACATACAAGATGTCGAGCCAGATGGTAAATGTGGTAAAGCAACTTGTTCATATTCGAGTCATGATGCCAATACTTTTCAAACTTGTGTTGCATCTGAACCAGTAACTTTGTTGGTTAAATCACTTGAAACCTTAATATCTCTTATATGTTTATCAATCTCCATAATATCTTTAAAGAATAAATTCACAACTACATTTGTAGAAGAAGCTCTTATTGTTATTTGTTTAAACTTTTCTAGAGACTTTGCTAATTGTCTTGCATAATGCCAATCTTTTGAAGTCGGAACACCATCACTACCAAGGTCATTCCTGTAATTTGACTCTTCCAAATTATACTCTTCAAATGCTTTATCAAACTTGAGCCCTAGTAAGCATATGATAGGTCGAGTTCCATCTTGTTGGGCAATCTAAACATAACAATGATTTACTTTCAATGTTAGATGTCTTAGCACACCTTATAAACAACTCTAACCTCTTTGGGAAAATTCTAATATACCGAATGACATTTCTTATACACTAAATACTGGAGGCTTTCCCACTTTGTCCATCCTGGACAATCAAATTAATAATATGGGTCATACACCTGATGTGTAAATATCTCTCGGATGATAATTGGTTTTTCAGTCTACTCTGGAGATAGGATATAGCTGTATCATTAGAGGAATCATTGTCTGTAGTAATCATTAGCACATTATAAATATCCCACTCTTTTAAACATTGAAGCAAAACTCTTCCACTCTCTTGTCCCTTATGACTATAGATTGGCTTAAAATTAATAATTCTCTTATGCAATACCCAATTGTCATCAAGAAAGCGTGTTGTGACACACATGTAGTTTGTTCGTTGAACGGATGTCCACGTATCAGTTGTTAAACAAACTCTTGCTTTATTATTAGCAAAAAATGACTTCAACTTCCCCTTTTCCTCTAAAAAGATTTTCCCAACATCCCTAGAAACTGTAAACCTGCTAGGCAACTTAAAATTGGGAGATATTGTTTCCATAAGTCTTTTAAATCCCTCATGCTCTACGGAAGTGAATGGGAGTTCGTCTAATATTATCATCTCCGCAATGGCTTTTCTTCTTGCCTTTGGACAAAATTTCCAACTTTTAACTTCTCCACTTGCCCTTCTCCGGCATCATCATTCTTTTTTTAAAAATGTTGCTTTGACCCTTCGACTTGTCTGGGTGCTTTTCACAAGAATTAATGCGCCGATTCAATACAGAAGTACCGTTTCTAGATGGCTCTGCAGCAATAATCTTTAAGCACTGCTTGCATTTAGCCTTTTTCCCCCATCATCATCATCATCATCATCATCATCATCATCATCATCATCATCATCATCTGTGAACTTATCAAAATCATCCCAAACACGAGAACGCCCCTTCTTGTTTGGATCCAAGGTTTTTGCCTTCTTTTGGGTATGTTTTTTTAACACTTTCTGCTTTTCTTTTCTCTGTTCCTTGATTATCATCACTTGACAAGTTTTCAATATTAATTGCTTCCATCTACAACAAAGAAACAAAATAATCAATTTTCATGAAGAGCTACATTAATGAAATATGCTTAAAAAGAAGATATGATAGAAGCTTAGCAAGCATGTATACATGTAAAATATCATAACTATAACAACATAATACTACAGTTCGGATAAATAATGTATAGGCTTTAGCCCTATACACATACACTGATTCATGATGAATGGGTTGCTTTTATACACACACATCTACACATTAACACACTAGAACATTAATATACGTTCTGTATTTGGATGCATGCTTTTGCAAGTCTAACCTTCTTGTTGCAGGATTCTTTCAATTTTGGTTCCTCTTGGATGGTTGATATGATCGTATTTTTTAGCAGAATACTAGGTTTTTTTTATGGTAAGTAATATTTTGTTTTTTTCCTTTCATGGGCCCTCCAGACCTCCACACATGCAAGCTTTTTTAATTTTTAAGATATAACCGGTTCGGTCTTATCAATTTTGGTTTTTTGGATTATTATCTGGTAACCGACCCGATACCCGGAAAGAGTAAATTTCTAGGACCGATCATTGAAAAAAACACATATAAACGGTTCGGTTATTGGGTTTTATCGGTCCGGCTATACGGGTATTTTCGGTTACCCGTATTTTTGCTCAGCCCTACTTGAAAAATGATACTTGGGGTAACATATTGGTGAATGGTGATACAAGAGAGTGCCGTTTGTGTCATTTTTTAATGTTAAAATCCAAAAAAAAAAGAAAAAAAAAGAGGCCTTATGGGAGAAGTGAACTTGTCTTATCAATTTTAGTTTTTTGGATTATTATCTGGTAACCGACCCGATACCCGGAAAGAGTAAATTTCTAGGACCGATCACTGAAAAAACACATATAAACGGTTCGGTTATCGGGTTTTATCGGTCCGGCTATACGGGTATTTTCGGTTACCCGTATTTTTGCTCAGCCCTACTTGAAAAATGATACTTGGGGTAGCATATTGGTGAATGGTGATACAAGGGAGTGCCGTTTGTGTCATTTTTTAATGTTAAAATCCAAAAAAAAAAAGAAAAAAAAAGAGGTCTTCAGGGAGAAGTGAACTTGTCTTATCAATTTTGGTTTTTTGGATTATTATCTGGTAACCGACCGATACCCGGAAAGAGTAAATTTCTAGGACCGATCACTGAAAAAACACATATAAACGTTTCGGTTATCGGGTTTTATCGGTCCGGCTATACGGGTATTTTCGGTTACCTGTATTTTTGCTCAGCCCTACTTGAAAAATGATACTTGGGGTAACATATTGGTGAATGGTGATACAAGGGAGTGCCGTTTGTGTCATTTTTTAATGTTAAAATCCAAAAAGAAAAAAAGAAAAAAAAAAGAGGCCTTCAGGGAGAAGTGAACTTGTCTTATCAATTTTGGTTTTTTAGATTATTATCTGGTAACTGACCCGATACCCGGAAAGAGTAAATTTCTAGGACCGATCATTGAAAAAAACACATATAAACGGTTCGGTTATCGGGTTTTATCGGTCCGGCTATACGGGTTATTTTCGGTTACCCGTATTTTTGCTCAGCCCTACTTGAAAAATGATACTTGGGGTAACATATTGTTGAATGGTGATACAAGGGAGTGCCGTTTGTGTCATTTTTTAATGTTAAAATCCAAAAAAAAAAAGAAAAAAAAAGAGGCATTCAGGGAGAAGTGAACTTGTCTTATCAATTTTGGTTTTTTGGATTATTATCTGGTAACCGACCCGATACCCAGAAAGAGTAAATTTCTAGGACCAATCACTGAAAAAAACACATATAAACGTTTCGGTTATCGAGTTTTATCGGTCCCGCTATACGGGTATTTTCGGTTACCCGTATTTTTGCTCAGCCCTACTTGAGAAATGATACTTGGGGTAACATATTGGTGAATGGTGATACAAGGGAGTGCCGTTTGTGTCATTTTTTAATGTTAAAATCCAAAAAAAAGAAAAAAAAAGAGGCTTTCAGGGAGAAGTGAACTTGACGATTTCTCACGAAATCAGATGTTGTCAGAATCGAACCGGAGCCATAGTATGTCGTTTAAAAAAATAGTGGTGTTTATAACCAAGTGTTCATATAGAAATTAAAAAATCTAGAAACATGGTGATTTAATATGCATGTAAAAATAAAGAATTTTGTTTTATGAAAAGTGAAGATGAAACAAATACAAAACAATTAGCGAGAGCACAACATAATATTGACCACCCACATACGGCTAACTAGAAATGTCGTCGAATCTTACAACACGCCAAACCTTGGCTTAGGACATGTTCATAGGTGGCCCAACAGAGTTAATGAGTAAAGTTAGGGCTTGCAACCCGTAAGATCTTAGGGCCTTGATTTCTGACAATTTTCTATATACACAATTAACTTTTGTTGAATTAATTCAAAATGAAAAATCAAAGGAAACAATACAATAATTCTAGATTTCATGAGTTGGTAATTTTATTTTTTTCTTTGAAAAGTTGAATCAAATATTGAGTAACTAGATTATTGAATATTTGTTATGTTATTATCAAAAGAATAATATGTTAAATGTGTCATCAACATTTATTAGAATTGAAAGCAAAAATTTTTTCAGTGACCCTGGTCACATTTTTTTTTTGAAGATACATTGACGAAATCGTTAATATTTACATTAGTAAAGATCTTTGGAGATTTATCCAAATGATTGATTTGGTTTGAGCCAAAATGAGTATGTTAAGAAGAGTCAAGATATAAGATTTCAAAAGTGGATTCTTACAAATGCCACATGCTACAATATTGAGTAGATGTCATGTCATGTACAAACAAGACCAACTGTCCAGTATGCATTTAGCATGACGAGAATTTACTAACTAATATGCGTGAAAGAAGTGGATGGTTGTCAATGACATCCTTTAGTACTTTCATGTAGTACTTACATATGACTATAAATATATAAATATGTTCATTTATAAAGATTTGAAAGAAGTTTCAGGTTAATTGGTTATGTTATTTGGTTTTCTCTTTAAAAAGAATTGACTCACAACCCGACCTTAAGAACGTTCTGGTTAGTCGAAAACAAACAAATATACACAGTAAATTCTCCCTTTTGAGTGAGGTTTGGAAGGAAAGTTGAAAACAAACGATATCCTACCCTAAGAAAGTAACAATGCTGCTTCAAAAAGAGACACTGGGATCATATTTCCGCCCCTTTTTTACACACAAACATGTGTGAGTTTTTCAAAAAACACACTACGGTTACTGAAAACTGATACATACTCAATCTAACACGTAACATTGAAACATATTTATTTGCTATAATCTTGGTCCAATTTTAAATTATTACAAATAATTAGTGACTCAAAGATACAATTCAATGGTAAATATGTTAGGCTATATATAACTTGATTAACATCCCTAGTCATAAGTAGACAACGTAACTAAATATTCAGGTTAGAGGTTAAATATATTTTATATTCAATATATATATATATATATATATAGGGGAAAGATCAAATAAAAAGTCTATTTTGCCTAAGAAGGCTAAAAAGTATTTTTAAAACCTCGAAAACCGACCTAAACGAACTCCGATTGAACTCATTGCGATGGCGTTGGAATCGTCTTATCGAACCCTACAATATTAGCTTTTAAGTTTTAGTTTTAATAACAATTTTTAAAGTTTAGATTTTAGGGCTTGGTTTTGGCTTTTTAGGATTTATCTTTAGATTTATGGTTTGTTTTTAAAAGTTTTGGTTTTAGTATTTGGGTTTATTGTTTACAATTTAGTGTTCGTGTTTTAGTGTTCAACAAGACGGTTCCAATGATGTAAAAATGAATTCAATCGGAGTTTGTTTGGGTCGGATTTCGTGTTTTTGAAAATCCTTCTTAGCCTTTTTAGGCAAAATAAACTTTTTAGGGGAACCTTCCCCTATATATATATATATATATATATATATGGTTTGAATCCTTTGAAAACCCGATCTTAAAGAGAAAACCCTTAAACCCTACGTGGACCGTTAGATCAAACTTATTTTAGATTTTAATTAATTAAATAGAAAAAACATGTGGTCCACAATTAAAGTTAAATATTTTAATGGGGTTTTTGAGAAGAAAATACATGTTTTACCCTTTGAAGGGTATAAGTTGTAACACCCCGACCGATGGCGGAAACGTCTGGATGCCACGAGGGATGTGTAGATTGTTTAAAAGCTCGTGGGCATCTAAATCCAATCATCATATATCAATCAATCAACCAAATTAATTACACAAAAATCATGTTCATCATGAAATAGTTACAACAAATACAAAAGAGATTTAGCTATCTAACTAAATTCTAATAGGCAGATATATAGTTATTTAGCTAAGTCCAAGATCCTATATGATGATGTCCAAAATAGAAGAGATCACCCTCTTCATCCTACTTGTCTCCATCACCTGAAACATGTAAGAGTTTAAGTTTAAAAATGGTTTTATAAAAGGTTTAGATAAAATGAGTATAAATGCTTATGATTTCTTGAGAAAATCCACAATAATAATACCTGTAAGAGATAATCCAACCAAACTCCAAACTCAACAATCAAACACATACACAAACACATAAACACATATCCAATCAATCATAGTCAATCATAGATATTCAAAGTCAATCATAGATATTCAAACCACAAACCAATCAACCAATCACAACATCAATATTCTCAAATAATGTTCGTGACTATACATGATCATTATGTAATTAACATGAGTTAAAAACATGATCCATGGAGTGGTAGCTAACCACGTGGCTGTACATGAAGTCAAAGCAATTAACCAAAGTTAAAGGCGATGATTCATGGAGTGGACAACATCCACGTGACAATACATGAAGTCAAAGCAATTAACCGAAGTTAAAGGCGATGATTCACGGAGTTTGTGGCAATACATGTAATCGTTGTTATTGACCGAAGTCAATGACAATGTTTACACGGATATATGAATGTAAGAGACAATTCAATAATAATAATAATTTTAAATGTGAATATCATATTGATAAACAGGTATTAACCTTGTTTTATCAAAATAATATTTAAATTTGGTATACATGCTTCACCTTCGAATTTTAAAAACAAAACAGTTAAAGAAAGGGAGGTTATGAGAACTCACCTGAAGTCCTTAGAGTCGGCGTTCTCGTATTATGCGTGCTCGCGTACTTAAACTCAAGACAACTCAACAATATGTATTTAATAAGTATTTATGTTCATAAGTATACGCGTTCTCCTTAAATCAATGACTCATGAGTATTTATGTTTAAATTCTCGAGTATTTTGTTAACTCAGATTAGGTATTCTAAGTAAACATGGGTATTCAAGATTTTATAATTGATTTTCATTATATGTAATTTAAACTTGCCAATTGTAATGATGATAGAATATTTGAAAAAAATTCTTATGTGTTATTCCTCATAGGTATGTATATTAAGAATGATCACTTCATTCATACATTCCTTAACCTATATGCACGATTCATTAAAACCACCATAATATAAATTAGTAAAAACCCAATTTACGTTTAGGGATTCATACTTGAATTATCCTTCTAATAATTGAAGTGTGGGGTCTCGAAGTTTAAAACTTCTATAACCTAAGTTAATAATAATAAAAGGTGGTGGTTCGCCATTCTCATGCATGCATCGTATATCCCATGGTTTCCTCAAGGTCCTTAACCCTTCCCCGATCCAAATCCGACAGTTATGTTTTTGTTTAGAACAAAAGCAGCGAACCTATGCCCTGTTATTACACAGGTTCGACTGCATGGAAGAGAAGGTTCGGCCAACAATCACTAGAGGGTTCGCTGCATGGGTTCGTCCCTAGTATAAAGGTTCGTTCGATCCCCATGGTTCACGAGTGCCTGGAAGGTTCGCTGCCTATGGGAGGTTCGCTGGAAGGCTCGGACATGCAAGGTTCGCTAGCCTAGGGTTCGTAGCCCCTAGGTTCGCTGGCTTAGGTTCGCGATCCCTTTGAAGGTTCGGTTCCATAGGGTTCGGCCACCTGCAATTATATCCCGCCCATTGAAGGTTCGGCTAACACCCTTCACGAACCCTGTTATTAACGACTGATCATCACCATCTTCATTATGTTTAGGTTGTTTAAAGATCATCCACCAATTCTATATACTAACACGCATATATTCTTAGGGTTTTCTAAGGTCTAGACCGTTTATAACATCACTAGTTCATGGGGTTGGAATTTACAAGAAAACCGAAAGTTATACCTTAGATCCGCCTCAAAATGCTGATCCAACTCGAGATCTTCCTGTACTTTCTCGTTCTACTTGTTCTTGTGGTCGTTTAGGGCCAAGAATCATGTGATTCCGTCAAGAAACGAGTGTGTAATCGTAGAGAGAAGTTGGGTGTGATGTGGGTGACGAAAATAGAGAGTTAGAGAGAGAAGTGAGATGTTGGAAATGAAGAAGAAAGAAATAATTTTCTTTCTTATAACGCGTGTTATCTCCACGTGCTCAGTCTCGTCTTTATCGCGATAATTAAAATAAAATGTTCGGTTTTTAACGTAAACATATTTAAAATATAACTCGTTTAAATAATTAAATTTCATCTTTTTAGAGATAATTTTAAAGAAAATGATTTCTAATGAACTATTTCGTAAAATAATTCCGTTTCGTTTTCGTTAATTTAATTATTTAAATTATCCGATTATTCGAATTTAATTTAAGTTGTGATTCCTAATAAATGCTTTTAGTTTTCATTTATTAATTTAATATCGTTAAATATTATTTAATTATTTTGTCGAAACGCGTTACTCGCATACGTATTCGTAAAGATCGTCACCTTTGCGAATCCAACGCTCGTATCGTATTTCGATTCGATTTGCTATTTATGGAATATTGTTTTCAGAATATTATTCCCAATAATTATATTCGTGTGAATCGTCACCCACGCGAATACATTATTAAGTTAATACAACTGAATTAATATTCGCGATTAAATTATGTTCGTAACCTCACCATCGCGTATTTATTATTCTCATTATTTTATTAACTTTAATATTAAACTCCCAAACCAAAACCCACTAAATCATAGTCACTGACACATCCATGATAAACCGAAATATGCATATATATAGGGCATATGCAGAGGTAGATCGCAACCTCCCCTACACCGTCCCACCGCTATTTCGATAAACCATGACCATGTGTCCTTGACTACGTTCAGTAACCAGACCATAACAAACTCCCAGTTTTCATCCCAATTCAACCCAATCCCATTCTCAAACCAATAATCCATAATCATCAATAATAGCACTGCGATAAACTCTATGGGTCTGTTTAGTTGAGTTACAACTAAACTTCCCAAGGTTTACGCGTATAATATGTCTTAAACATGCATACCAGTAACAGTGATAATCATCAAATAATGTGTCAATATTAATAATTACAAAATCTCAGGTCGTAACAGTACAATCGTATGGATGTACGAATGTACGGACAACTTAAAGTACAGTGATGTTACATAAGTGACTTTTTTTCACTCTCTCTCCTCTCTCTTCAATTAATTCAGATTCTCTCTCCTCTCTCTTCTTTATCTCCTCTCTTCTCTCTCCCCTCTCTTCATTAATTATTCAGATTATTTCTCCTTTCTCTCCTCTTTTTTTTTATTTATGTTTGACCAACAAAATAAAAAAAAGTAATTTTTTTAAAGAAAAACAAAAAATATACACATGTGTATCAAATAAAAATTTTACTACACAAACACAATATTACATATTTTTAACCATAATAAATATTACACATGTGTATTTTACATATGAAAAAAAATTACACATGTGTAAATTTATAAAAAAAATCAAATTAACAAAAACACCAAAACTGCACATGTGTAGGTGTAATATTTTATAACTATTAAATATATGAAGTATACACATGTGTATATTTCGAGTAAAGTGCACTTTGTGTATTAAAACTTGTACATTTTTATTTATACGCATGTATAATTTTTTATATCTTCTTTTATTTTTTTTTAATTTTGTATAAAAAATATACATTTTTGTTGTTGTTTTGAAATTTTAAAAAATATTTTTTTAAATTGATGGAGAGAGAAGAGATAGATGAGAGAAAAATTTCATATTAATAAATTATTATATATATGGGTGATTTTAAATGAGAGAGAAAGAGATAAATTATTATATTTATAGGTGAATGGTTAAAAGACTATCATACCCTTTTCATATTAATAAATTAGAAAAATAAAAAAGTTGATCTAAGGGTTGAGATTGAGTTTAAGGGTTTTCTCTTTAAGATCGGGTTTTCATTTGATTCAAATCCTATATATATAATAATTTATATATATATAAGATTTGAATCAAATGAAAACCCGATCTTATAGATAAAACCCTTAAACTCAATCTCAACCCTTAGATCAAACTTATTTTATATAATTTATTTTGCAGAATACTATACATGTGTAGTGTTTTATTTTTTTGGTTAAAAAATATTTTTTAAAATATTACCACTACAAAAATGTATATTTTCATACAAAAAAAAAGTCATTATTTTTTTTAAAAAACAAAAAATAAAAATGTGGACCACATGTTTTTAAAAAAGTTATTATATAAAATAAAACACTACACATGTGTAAAATAAAAATGTACAAATTTTACAACAAACAATACACCTGATCTAAACACTACTATAAGATCTGAAAAACTATACATGTGTAGCAATAAACATGTACAAGTTTTACTACGTAAAGTACACTTCGTCAAGCAAACATCTATGATATCTGAAAACTACACATGTGTAGTTTTAAAAATGTACAAATTTTACTGCTTAAAGTACACCTTGTCAAGCAACACCTATAAAATCTGAAAAAGTACACATGTGTAGTATAAAAAATGTACAACTTTTAGTGCATAAAGTACACCTTGTAAAGCAATACTTATAATGCGCATATTTTTTGTTTTTTAATAAAATATGACTTTTTTTGTATGAAAATTATACATTTTTGTAGTTGTAATATTTAAAAAATTAATTTTTAACCAAAAAATAAAACACTACACATGTGTAGTATTCTGGAAAATTAAATATATAAATTATATATATAGAGAAGAGTGGAGAGAGAAGAGAGAGGAGAGAGGAGAGAGAAGAGAGGAGAGAAAAGAAAAAAAAAGACAAAGTCAATTATACCACTCAAAGGATAAAAGAGTAAATGTACTCTTAAAAACCCCAATAAAATATTCACCTTTAATTGTGGATCACATGTTTTTTCTGATTAATTAATTAAAATCTAAAATAACTTTGATCTAACGGTCCACGTAGGGTTTAAGGGTTTTCTCTTTAAAATCGGGTTTTCAAAAGATTCAAACCCTATATATATATATATATATATATATATATATATATATATATATAGGATTGTGCTCAAATAATAACCCTCTCTTACGGCGATAACCCATTAACTTTGGCAAAAAATAGCCGAATCTTGAATTTTTTTTTTTGAACATCATTGTAACACAATTTGAACACCATGTTCAGTTTTGAGTTTGAGCTAATTCATCACCGTTTAAAAAATATCATCGTTGTAAGGTTTTTGCTACAGTACTGTAACTTTTAAATATTTAAACACCTACAGTACTGTAAGAGCCCAAACGGTAATAAATTAGCCAAAACTCAAAACTGAATATGGTGTTCAAATTGTGTTACAATGATGTTTAAAAAAAAAAATTCAAGATTCGGCTATTTTTTGCCAAAGTTAATGGGTTATCGCCATAAGAGTGGGTTAGTATTAGAACATTACCCTATATATATATATATATATATATATATATATATATAAAAGGTTCCATTGTTAACCCTCCCTTATAACGTTAACCGCTTAACCCTAGCGTTTTTTGCCCGAATCTTAAATTTTTTTTTTTCATGGTTTTTATTTTGCAAAAATAAGGGGGGTTTCTTTTTTGTGTTTTTGCTAATTCATCACCGTTTAGAAGTTATTGTAAGTGTAAGTTACTTACACTTACTTACAAAACCGTATCTGATGCAGTAAATGTAAGTAAGTGTAAGTAACTTACACTTACAATAACTTCTAAACGGTGATGAATTAGCAAAAACACAAAAAAGAAACCCCCCCTATTTTTACATAATAAAAACCATGAAAAAAAAAATTTTAAGATTCGGGCAAAAAACGCTACGGTTAAGCGGTTAACGCTATAAGGGAGGGTTAACATTTGAACCTCTCCCTATATATATATATATGGGAAGGATCATATGAATACCTCTCATTTTTAAGAAAACCAAAAAAACTCATTTTAATCAATCAAATAATTTATATTATTTTTCTTTTATTTATAATCAAAAGGACATAAATGTAATTTAATAACTTATCATTAATAAATTTATATTTTATTTATTTCCTTCCTTTTTTATCCCCAGAATATTAAATGTCTATTTAATAACTTAATAGGGTTTCTTGTAACCATCGCTCATCATCGTTCTTAAAGACTACTAGCCCCCATCATCCGGCCACCAACATCATCGACCACCGATTTCCCTCCCACCATCTCCGGCAACTTTCATCAACAAATTTCTTATTCTGCAACTTGTATACTTACTCTGATTCACCAACCCTAATCGACCCTTACTCTCCCCATCGCCTTCATCGTCACTGTGATATCAACGAGCACCTGCTTCCATCATCCGGCCACCAAAATCATCCACCACTGATTTCCCTCCCACCATCTTCAGCAACTTCCATCAATGATTTCCTCTTCTGCAACCTGCATACTTACTCTGATATGTGTAGAGCTATCATACTCCGATTCACCGGATGCAATCTTCAATGCGAAGGAATAACTTGGATCCATGATAGGGTTTCTTGTAACTTTGATAAAAATGAAGAATTTGTGAAGAAAGTGTTTCTGTTTCATACCTTTGGATGCTACCTTGCTATATTTTACATACAATAGATGCATTTGATGAATACATTTATGGTATTACATACAAAGAAAAATATGACAATGGTATGATTATGTATGTTTTTGTGTAATTTTTTTCATTAGTTTCTTTGTTACATTTATGTAACTAAGAGTATTATATACATGTGATGGGATGATATGGGTTGTTTTTTGAATTATTATATTTTTTTATATACATATATGAAATGCATCTTTATTTGATTGATTACATATAATGTAATCAGTTATATGTAACCAGATATATGATTACATATATGTAATCAAGTATATAAATGTAATCAGGTATATGATTACATATATGTAATCATGTATATAAATGTAACAAGTTATATGATTACATACAGGTAATCAAGTATATATGAAATCAAGTTTATGATTACATATATGTAATCAGGTATATTTATATACACGTAAACGTGTTTACTTGAATGATTGCATATACGTAAGCAAGTTTACTTATAAGAAGAAAATGTCTTCATCAAATCTGTATATTGTATTCTTTTATTTTTTTTCTTATTGTTTAATTATGGTTTGTTCTCAACATGTTACGTTTTGTTCTTTTGTTTAGATGCATAGAATGAAGAAATAAAAGATGAGATGTAAATCATGTGAAAGTCCAATTACAGTTACTTACAATAATGACTTTCCAAATATTAGTTAACTTGTTTTTGACAATAGTGCCCTTTTATTATTTATTTAAGGTATTTATTTAATAACTATTTACAAAAAAGCCATTGATCAATTTTAACCATTGATCATTTAAATCAATGGTGAAATCAAAGTTTTCTTGGTTTTCTTTAAAAAGTGGGTTTTCTTAGGAGCCCTCCCCTATATATATATATATATATATATATATATATATATATATAGGGTAAGGATCAAATAAAAAGTTTATTTTGCCTAAGAAGGCTAAAAAGGATTTTAAAAATCTCTAAAACCATCCCAAACGAATTCCGATTGAACTCATTTCGATGTCATTGGAACCGTCTCATCGAACCCTACAATATTTGCTTTTTGGTTTTGTCTTTAACAATTAGATTTAGAGTTTGAATTTTAGGGCATCTTTTTTTAGCTTTTAGATTTTATCTTTAGGTTTAGGTTTTGTTTTTATAATTTTTGTTTCATTATTAGGGATATTGTTTATGGTTTAAGGTTTAGGTTTTAGGGAATTACAAGCCGGTTCCAATGATGTAAAAATGAATTCAATCGAAGTTTGTTTGGGTCGGTTTTCGAGTTTTTAAACATCCTTCTTAGCCTTCTTAGGCAAAAAAGACTTTTTAGGGGAACCTTCCCCTATATATATATATGTGTGTGTGCGTGTGTGTGCGTGTGTGTGTGAGAATATAATGCCTCTTCTTATTCAGGTTAACTCGAAACCCGACTAACGTTACAAAAACACCTGAAACCTGACCCTCTTAACAATATGGGTAAATTAGGTTGACCCGAATAAGCTGACTACATACTTTTGATAATATATTACAAATTATGATACAATTCTTCTCCTTATACACGTGTGTGCATAAATGTATACAAGTATGAAAAAGTTGATATAGATATTGCAATTCTCCAAAGTATTTCACGCATTACAATCACACAAAAGAAATATGTTGACCTGGTTTCTCTAGAACAAAAGAATGAAAACAGTAGAAAAAGCTCTTTCATTTTCTATTATCTCAAGTGATTTAAAACGCTTACATCAAAATTTGAACTGTTATAATTAATAAAGTGTAAAAAAAAATTTAAGAAATAAAAAAAAGATATAAAAATGCATGAAAAATACAACCATACCTATAACCAGCTCATCTTAGTTCAACATTCATCTGTCTTTGCACCTGATCTCTAACATTCCCCTTCAATATCCATCCATCCAGCAAATTGTAATGCTTGTTAGTAACAACAAATGATACTCAAAACAAAAAATGAAAAGGGCTTTGACGAAAAGTCGTTTATTAATCTACCTGAAGCTCGTTTATTTCGTCGTCTGTAAGAGAACGCTCCATGGAGCGATATGTGATCCTATAGCAATGGCTAGTCATTCCTTTTTTGTTGGTAAAGTTGTCAATCAATTGCACCTGAATGTGTGTTGTTTTCATAGTAAAATAAAAAACAAAAATAAACAATCTTATCATCATAAGTTTAATAAATAAAAAAAATTGGCGACACTTGTCATCATTCTAAGGGGCAAAAGTAAAATTGCTTTAATTTTAACGTTATTTTACTTATTTTGTGAAAATAATCGTTAAAAGCATTGAGATGATTAACCTCAAACGATGACTTTGAGCCAGGGACTCCTTCGAAGTAGCCTCTCTATCCCAACTGGGATAGGGGTAAGGTTTGTCTCTATCCCCCCCAAATCCTACTTTAAGTGGGATTTTTACTGAGTATGCTTGTTGCTTCTTCTTGTTATCATTCTAAGCTACCAGCTTTTTGGTTTTCCTATTTATATCTCATATTCAATTATTGACACTTATTATTTATTATGACTATATATGGATTATGAATTATAGATTATAAATATGGATAAAAATTAATATGTTATTAACCAAATGAGGTTAATGTGATATTGACTATTGAGTATAAAGTTTCTAAATAAACTTATTTTTTGTTTAACACCTCCTATTTAAATCTCTAAATATCACCAGGTTCAAATTATGATTGCTAAATTATTAAATAATAATAATAATAATAATAATAATGAGGTTAATTGTTTTCTATGAGTGATTTCTAAAATACTTAATGTGGTTGGATAACTTGAATGGAAAAAAAGTACAAAATGTAAAATAATAAAAATAACAGGTGGTATTAAAAAAATCCAAGTTTAGTTCTTAATTTTTGATATGTGCTAATATAAATTGCAATTTAAGTTAATTTAACTGTGCTAAAAGTATTTAAGATGAATTAACATTTATCATTTGCATAAAAAAGTTAATACCCAGTTTTGAAAATTAACTTAACAAAATTTAAAACAGTCACATCAAAGTTCATTTCTTTAAAGGCATACTTTAACAACTATATATGTTAACATATTATATTATATCTTATTCAACTTACGTAACACACGGGTTTACTCGACCAATACAATACCATAGAGTTTTTTAGACATAACTTTTTTAATACTAAGCATATAACATTTTATTTATTTAACCCGTGTGACATATGAGATTCTAACCTAGTGTTAAATAAAGAAGATTTTTAAATGATCTAATAAACAACAAAAAACAATTTTGTTCAATTGGTTTCTTAGCAATCTGATGATTTATAATTCATACCTCCTCAGCAAGATCACCAGCAATGCCTCTGACAATTTCGCAAAGATTATTTTCAGTGAATGAATCATTGATCCAGAAACTCATGTCTTTATAACAAGGTGGATACTGCATTTAGTTATCAGAATATAAAAGTATGATGTGTGTCAAATTGACCTTTAGCAAACAGTATGAACATATATGATATATGTAAACTCATACCTTCGAAAACGGTTTGAATTTTATCCCGAGTTGACCTTTAGTGAACTGCAACAGCAAGAGGAGATCATGGAAATCACATAAGGTTCTTCAAAGTAGACTACTATAATCACAAATATATATAGGGGAAGTATATTTTGAGAACCCCCTTGAGTTGAGAAAACTTTGAAAACCTTGAAAAAAACCATTAAAAAAAGTTTTTTTTATAGATTTGTAACATTATTAGGGTCATTTTTATAAGAAAATATAAAAAAAGCGCCGACTAAATGTTTTTTAAAAAAATAAATTGTAAACCATGTAACATAGATGTAATTCCTTCATCCAAACCTGACAGACGTGTTACATTGCATTTACATATGTGTTACATCGTTTACAAATTATTATTTTTTTAAAAATTTGGTTGGAGCTTTTTTCATTTTTTTTTTTATTAAAATGACCCTAATAATGTTACAAAACTATTAAAAAAAAAATACATGGGTTTTTTCAAGGTTTTCTCAACTCAAGGGGGATTTCAAAGTATCCATTCCACCTATATATATAAACCAAAATTTATATAACTATACAAGCCAATTTGGGTTATAATTTGTCTGTAACAGGACAATACAGACAATTTGACACAATTATTATTTAGAGTAAATTATGTTTTTGGCCCCAATGCCCCATTTGCGGTGCACACATATAATGTATACATGTGTTGGCCCTCAAGGGGCCAAAGTAAAATTGCACTAATTTTAACGTTATTTTACTTGTTTTGTGAAAATAACGTTAAAAAAGTTGGGATAATCAACTTGAAACGATAACTTTGAGCCGGGGACTCCTTCGGAGGAGCCTCTCTATCCTAACAGGGATAGGGGTAAGGTTTGTGTCCGTCCTTCCCCCCCAGACCCTACTGAAAAGTGGGAATATACTGGGCACGTTTGTTTGTTTGTTATGTTTTCGGCCCCTGTGGTTTGAATGTTTTAACTATTTCGGCTCAAAACAGAATCTTCTATCAATTCAGCCTCCGTGGTTTAGACAACTATCGGTTTTGGCCCCTCAAACTTAACTATTATAACGGTTTTGGCCCAAAACCTAACTATGGTTGGGGGCCAAAAACATTAGTTGTCTATTTTGATAGAAGTTTCAATTTTGGGCCAAAATAGTTAAAACACTTAAACCACAGGGGCCAAAATCGTTATTTACTCTATTATTTATTATAAAATAAGGGGAAATGTGTTTTGAGTCAACCCTTGTAAATTTGTCAACCCATTTTGGGAGTTGGGACAAGTTTATTTAGAAAAGCAAACAAACACACATGCATCTAAACCTACTCTTAAATCTACACCACACCTGCCTCTAACAGGATTTGAATTCTTCATCTCAAGGTAGAGAAGAGGCATCTTAACCACCAGGATGTCGTATTGGGGAACAGTTAGGACTAGATAAGTACCTGAGACGAGAATCGCTTATCCGTAGACCAAAAGAGTCTAATATCAGGGATGTCAAACAAGACCATTGCTAACCGTTCCAATCCAAGTCCAAATGCCCAAGCCACATTATCGGTCTTCCCACTCCGTTTTAATATTTCTTGTTCCATCACCCCACAACCAAGAACCTCCAACCACTTCTCCTGAATAATAATTTAGCATTACATAATTAATAAATTCTTAGAACAAGCTCTTTAACAAAATCCAAAGAAAGCTACTCTTTTGAACCAAAAATCAATATAATTAATATATGTTAATGATTTACTAGTGGACATATAAAGAAAAAAAAATTGGAAAAAATATGGATAGAAAAACCTTACCTGGAAATATATCTCTAGTTCAAAGGATGGATTTGTAAATGGAAAATAAGTGTCAACCCAACGCATTTCGACAGCACCTGAACGTTGTTATGGAACTTAAAAGCCAAAGCGTATATAAATCTTGTCTCAAAATTGTATGATTGTATGCAAGATCAAATTACTATTTAGCAAGTATTTTTATTCATTTTGTATCATAGTATCAATTTGTACCAAATAAGTGGCGTGCCAGACCCTCAAGACATGCTTTTAAATCGTTTGCAGCATATGAAGTTCCATCCATGCCGTAATCATTCCAGTCACTTGGACTGAACACTCTAACTCCCTCCATCTGCACACACTCTCAAACAAAGACTATAACTTGCATAACTATGGGGGAGTTTGGAATTTGGATGTGTAATTTCCAACTGATTGTTGTGACTTGAATAATCAAAATCAGAATCTAATAAAAAGATAGCCACTTGATTAAATATAGGGCTAGGTACATGACTTTCCATTTTTTGTTTTTCAAAAATTGACTATTTTACCTAGAGGTGGCAAACCAAGTTTAGTAATAAGCCAAAACAGGTAGTTTTATGAACTAGCCAGGCTGGATTCACTAGAAACTTTTTGTCAACTCTTTTAGTTATTTTACAAATCATACATTATAATAGATAGTGTATCATTAAAATGATTTGATTCTTTTGAATAGAATGATATAAGATTTCTATGAAATAAAATATACATTTGGATTATTTGATTTACTCATTTGACCGTTATAGATAAAACATAAACCGGATTGGTTAATACACAAGTAAATGGATAAAACTACCGCCTCTGAAATGGACCTTAAATAATTAGAAAATCATTATCATAATCTCACTTAAACCAAAACACCCCCTATAATTGTTTGTAATACTAGCTGTTCAAAGAATCAGATACCTGATGGAAAACAGGATAATGAGTTGAATCAATGGAGTCTCTTCGATAAACATCACCAGTAACAAGAAAATTGGTATACCCTTTTCTTAGTAAGCTGGCCTGATGTGCACTAGTGTGACACCTCAGCACGGTTTCTGCATCTATGTAGTATGTATCATTGTAACTCCTACTCACGTGATCAGCAGGTACCAATACATCATCAAAGTTCTGCACTAATAAGGTTTCCCCCAATTATTATACAGGTAAAGAAGAGTGAATAGGTACAGAATCTATGACATCACTAAAACATATCACCTATACTTTTTTAGACAATTATTTCTATTAGAAAATTAGCGCAAACTCTAAGGGCAAACCTCTTTAGTAGTAACAATAGGACACAAGTCATCAAACTTATGAAATTGATTGTTATAATTGGCATCAAAATACTCATATATTGCATTCTTGAGGATCCCAAGAGGATGATTGTCTCTCTTGTGAAGTTGCAACCCAAGTTTCGTGAATATCAGATCCGGGACATTATTTGTCGGTTCATCCTTGACCACATCTGCATCACAAAGTTACCAATATAGATTAAGTTTAAACACAAATTAAAATAGTAGCTAACAGTGGACTTGATAATAAAAGATTCACCAAAAAAATATCATGAAAAAAGGACATGAACCTTTACTTTTTCAATCAATCAAACCTGTTTGACTGAAAGTCAAAGAACTTCAAATTGATGTAAATTCAACTCTTCAGTTTAAACGGCATGAGATGCACCACATGATAAGGAAAAAATAACAGTTTTGAGAAGGGCTAGATTTGATATCAAAGAGCATAAGCATGGAGAGGTAGTATTGTGTTTCAACTTTTCAACATCATCATGATATGAACACAGAAGGTAAGTTTAAGATCTTTTTGTTAGTGGCACTTTTTTTATAAAATTAAACACAAAATTTAATTTTTTCTTGGAACAGAAAAAGAAAAGAAAAAAAGATCCAAGTAAGCTTGAAACCAGAAAGATAAGCATTTGAAATTGTAGCTTGCTTATGAATGTAAGAGTTTAAATGCAGGCTTTAATAAGATATGTAATCCCCATTAGATATTAATTAACCATAATACCAGCCAAATTAAAACACCAATTGCTTTCAACACAAAAAAAAAATCAGTATCATACTAATTACTCCTTGTATATCCTATTAAAACTGTTCTTGAAAATATAATCAAACAAACAAACATACCCAGTGATATCCAACTATTTATGTCTGGGAAAAGATGAAAACAAACCTTACACCTCCCAGATGGGGTAGAGAGGCTGTTTCAAAAGAGGCAAACAGATAATTATTGATCACAATTTCCAAAAGAAAGAAATGGGCAAACCCGAATTGCATAGTTTTTTTTAATCAAATACCTTTATAATCTGGTCGCTAGACTTCAACATCTTATGATCTTTATATTAATTCCAAAAGAGAAAGATTACAATAAACTGACACCTAACCGGGCAACTAGTTGCGCTTCAACCTTTTGAATTACAAAGCCCAATCCTACTAAAAACAATATTTTGGGTCCAAATTTTTAAACTTGTTCATAATGGGTCGTTTCGAGCCAAGAAAAACCTCAAACATGCTGTCAAAAGGAAGATTCTACAATGATTTGTGAAAGTTGAATGATTTTTACAACAGTTTTCGAATAATTGAAACCAAATACAAACACTAAATTACTCTAAACTGAAAGTATTTTACTGCTTACTGCAATCTAGATCAAAAAACACGATCGGGTGAAAAGGGGTAAGAAATTGTAATACCTTGTTTTGAAATTTGAACTCCACCGAACTCAAGGGTTGAAGAAGCTACTGTTTGTGTTGATTTGAGGCGGCGAAAGAACGGTGAGGAGACGGAGACGGAGGTGGCGAAACTGTTTCTGGTTTTGATTGATTGAATGAAGAAGGAATGTTTGGAGAGAAAGATGTGGTGACCAAATGTGAGAGCTGCAGCCATGGTGATTGTGGCACCCACAACTCAAGTTTTTGGGGGTGTTGGGATTGTAATGGATTATTGGGGGTTGATTTTTACTTAACTTTTGCTCATTATATACGCACGCATCTATCTCTAACCAATGGTTTCAAACCCGGATTTAAGAACATCCGTAATACACATCCACTAAAGTTTTCTGTCACGTCATCACCTTAGTTAAAATCTTAAAACTCCTTAATAGTCATCCGACTGAAAAACCTAACTCACTGAGCCACATCGTCACCATTATATTTGAGGTGTAGGTCTCCTTTTTCTAAAACCATCCAATAGGTGAATTGTATCCCAACAGGGCGCGAGAGCCACTGGGGCAACACATTTGAGGCCGCTGGGGACGGGGTGCGGTGTGCCCGCTGACCCCCGCCGAAGTCTTCTCCCCCGCTCACTTCACGGGGTAGGTATTACAGATAGCCTAAGGAGGAGCATTGTCCCCTAGATGATCACATCTCAGTCAGCACATTGAACTATTCATGTGACTAAGAGTTCTATGACAGGGAATCAATAGAAGCAAAAGTGAAGTGGATTATTCAAGAATCGAAATTGATTTTCTTTATAAAAAGAAAATCTCAATGAACTTTGATGAAATGATTTCACAGGATTCGGCCAGTATTGATCGTAGAATATCATCGATTACGTATTAATCCATATTCGATTGATTGGTTTGATGTTATCGACAAAAAAGATTTGTCTAAGCCACTTCGTTTCTTTTTGTCCAAGTTGTTTTTTTTTGTCTAACTCACTTCCTTTTTTGTTTGACAGTTTCAGGAATATCCTCATTCATAGGTTCGAGATCTACATCTGTGAATTGAAAGGTCCAAATGATCCACCATTTTTAGAATCAATAGGTCTTCAAATCGTTCATTTGAAAAAACTGAAACCTTTCTTATTGGATGATCACGAGACTTGCCAAAAATCGAAATTCTTGATCAATGGAGGAACAATATCACCATTTTTGTTTAATAAGATATCAAAGTGGATGATTGACTTATTCCATACTAGAAAGAGTCGCAATAAATCATTTGATAACATGGATTCCTATTTCTCAATGATATTCCATGATCAATACAATTGGCTAAATCCCGTGAAATCATTTCATATAAGTTCATTGAGATCTTTTTATGAATGAAATCAACTTCGATTTTTGAATAATCCATATCACTTTTGCTTCAATTGTAACAAAAGATTTTCCTTTTACGTAAAAAAGACCCGTATCAATAATTATGATTTTACATATGGACAATTCCTTAGTATCTTGTTTATTCGCAACAAAATATTTCTTTGTGCGTCAGTAAAAAAACATTTTCTTAGGAAAGAGATATTATTTCAGCAATCAAATCACATGTATCTAACATATTTATACCTAAAGCTTTTTCACAAGTTCAGCTAATCAAATGAACTTGGAGTGCAATTATTTATGCAATCTTTTACCTAATTTTAAAGATGAAGGGAAAAAAAAAAAGGGAAAATTCCCAAACTATCCACGCCCACGTAGCTTTTTCCCAAAACGGCCACCGCCATGGGCGCCGACGCCCATGCCTCTCCGGGCGCCGCCCACCTCTCTCGACCAATTCGGGTTCGCCACGTGTCCTCTAGAGGCGCCCACGCCCATAAAAATGCTCCGACGCCCGTAAAAAAACACCCCGGTCACGGGCGGCGGGCCCACTCTGACACGCGTGTTATGGGCGTCCCGCCCATAGTCAATTTTTTTTTTATTTTTTTGTAGGCGTCGGCGACCAAGAGAACCGAATCACATTGTGGGCGCCCGAACCTAGCTACGGGCGTCCCGAACCTAAATACGGGCGTCCCGCCCTTTATTTTCGAAATTTTAAGCGGGAACCCACTACGGGCGTCCTGCCCATTATGAAAATTCCACTACGGGCGTCCCGCCCACTAACACGATTTTTAAAAAAAAAAAAAAAAATTTCCCACTTTACCTCATTACGGGCGTCCCGCCCATATACTATTTTCCACTACGGGCGTCCCGCCCAATAACTCGATTTTTTTATAAAAAAAAAATTTTTTTTGCCTATAAAAATCAATTTTTGTTAAAGTTTTTCACATTCATCAAAAAGACACAACTTACAAATTTCGTAAAATGGATAAACAATATTCTTCTCAACCCGTTGAGAAACCCTCGAAATGGATTCTTTCAAAATGGAGACGTCCCAATTTTCAAAACGAGACTTCACCAGATAATTGTAACGAAATGCAAGGCGAAGGAAGTCGCTCTAACGAGACGAAGCAGCCACAACAGATTAAAAAACGTAAATGAGCTATTCCAGATGACGAGTCAGAGAAATGGTCAAAAGATGTTATTGAATTTTTTAACAACGGAGATTCTTCATTTTGTTATTCAGCTGTTTTTTTTAATTCTGAAAAGCTTGATAAACGTTTTTGGGGAATGTTGTTAGGCTATTGTAATAATGGATATCTAACACCAAATGTAAGGATACATATTTTAAATTTATTTAATAATTTATATATTAATTTATTTGTATAGCATATTGAAGGTTGGGCTGGAAGATTAATCAACTGGAGAAGCAGAGAAGTTCAACAGGGTCGAACGTTAAATTTGCGTTGGACAATTTTACCACCATCCTTTGTTGACAGTCTTTTAGACTCATGCAACAAAAACGCAATAAAATTTGCTAATGGAAAAGTTTCTCCTTTTCCTTCTTTTTTAGACATTGATTACGTTTATTTTCCGTTATGTTTTGGTTCTCAAGATTGGTCATTAATCATGATTGATTTGAATTCTTTGGATCTTGTTATGTATAACCACAAATGTATATCTGGTGATAGATACAGAGAGCGTATTCATCCAAGTTTGAAGAAGATAGCGGTATATTTTACGGCGTTGTTGGTGAACATTCGTTACTGGAAAGTTAAACGACGTCAAGAAAGCAATATCACATACGGAGCTAATGATGATTACATAAGACTCGAAAATGAAACATACGGCAATGAGGCTTTATACGTTTGTATGTTAATGGAACATTTAGTTACCGGAAAACCATTAGACTTAGCTGATGGATTCAAACAATGTTGTACGAATTATCGACTATTCATGGCCGAGCAAATTTATTTTTGGCGTTGTTTGCCTCGACCATGTAATGTATAACAAATTGTAATATAATGTTTTTATTAATAGTCTGTCGTGTATTAAGTAAGTTAAATATAAACACACCCAAATTTAAACTTTACATAAATACTTAAAAACATAGATTAAATTAAAAAAATACATCATAATTTTCTCTAATCCGAATAACTATCGTTTTCATCTTCCCATGGGTTATGACAAGAATATGAAATCTCATACTCGTCCTGCCATGGATCACGAGGCACGTATTCGTCCTCGGGTCGGTTTTCATATTGCAAATGAAGATAATCTTGTGCAGGAAGGACATAGTCTTCATCTGGATCGTAGATATCTTCAGAACCTTCGTTTTCGTCAGCAACATTTGTTGGCAAAAACGTATCAAACGCCCAGTTCCAGAAGCGTTCTTCTTCATCTACACGGTTCTCTTTTTGTTGGTCGTTGTTTGGGTTTTCTAATTTGTTTTCATCTTCCGGTTGTTCAACCAAGTTTGTTGTATCTTCAGCTTCTTTGTTTGTTGTGTTATCGAGCTTTAACGAATCGGACATTTTTTGTTTGTGGATTAAACTAGCAATTGTAATATCATTTATATGCCATTTATATGCCATAGTGGTCGTCCCGCCCGGAGCCACATTTTTATGTGGGCGCCACACCCGTCTTCGGTTTTTTTTAAATTTTTAAAAAATTTTTTTTTAATACCCATTGTGGGCGTCACGCCCGGAACCGGTATTTTATGTGGGCGCCACGCCCGTATACGGTTTTTTTTTTAATTTTTAAAATTTTTTTTTTTACTCCCATTGTGGGCGTCACGCCCGTATCCGCAATATTATGTGGGCGCCACGCCCGTATACCGTTTTATTAAAAAAAATTTTTTTTTTTAATTAAATTATGCCCATTTGTATGTGGGCGCCCGGCCCGGTTAGAGAAAATTTTGTGGGCGCGCCGCCCACCTAGTTCCCGCCAAAAAAAAAATCATTTTCCCTCCATTTTTTATCTTTTATACCGAAATTTGGGACCACATTCACACTTTGTCGGGCACATTCTGTCGGGTTTGGAGCAACTTTGTCGGGTTTCGAGCACCGGGTGGAATACTTGTCGGGTTTGGAGCACCGGGTCGAAAACGTTTCGGGTTTGGAGCACCGGGTCGAAAACGTTTCGGGTTTGGAGCGTCGGGTCGAAAACGTGTCGGGTTTGGAGCACCGGGTCGAAAACTTGTCGGTTTTAGAGCTGAGATAGTTGTGTACATGAGTATATCAGACAAAATGACAGAAGTGAGCTTTTTCTTCTTTTAAGAATATATTACCATTTTGTCCAAATGTTTATCATTTTTTTTATTTTTCAAAAAAATATAGGCGCCCCTCATGTTGTATTTACTTATTCTATGACTATACCTAGGAGACAGGAATTTTCTTTTTTAATTTGCACAAATAATATTTAATTTTTACTAACTTTATACCATATTTAATAGGCGGCTGAATGCAAAATGCGAGTTTCATGGAGAAACGTTGAGTTAGTTAAAACAATTATCTCAAGAAACGAGAATAGATTAAATTTATGGAGACAACAATGCTTCGGACCATGGTTAGATGTAAAAAACACACAACAAGATGGTCAATTAATTCACTCCATTCTGAAACTTCAACAAAATTTTAATATTGAACCAGAGTTTGACGGGATATATTATATTTTCAACAACAATTCCCCACCGTTACGTTTCGGACCCCGCGAATTTTGTGTTATTACCGGATTTTCATTTGGTGATAACACAAATAAAAATAAAGGAAGTTGTGCCTTTATTAACCGCGTCCTGTCCGACAATATTATTATTCCGTTTTCCGTAGACGGTTTAAAGTCGTTTTTGCAAGAAAACGAAAATAAATTTGATGACGCCGACATAGTGCGTCTATCATTGTTGTTGCTGTTATACTCTCTCTTTATGGGAGTTGAAAATGACAAAAGAGTAGAGAAAGAACACCTAATGCTTGTAGACGACTTTCAAGCATGGAACGAATTTAACTGGGGTTCATATCTGTGGGGTCGGACATACCCGAGTTTATTAGATGTTCTTACGAAAAAAAAGATTGAACCGGGAAAAAAGTTGAATTATTCCATGACC
The DNA here is from genome assembly GCA_009363875.1 of Mikania micrantha. NCBI lineage: Eukaryota > Viridiplantae > Streptophyta > Magnoliopsida > Asterales > Asteraceae > Mikania > Mikania micrantha. The sequence continues at coordinate 84,986,517 of CM018697.1, forward strand.
GGTTTCATTTGGGCTTTTAAGGTACATTTTTTTTTACTTGAGTTAAATTTTAAAAATATTTTGTTGTAATTTGGGCCTAATTTTTTTAACAGATTTGGATATACGAATCTTTCCCTTATATGAAAAAAGTTTGTACTTATTCTGAGGCCATACCACGTGCAATTGGATGGCAAAAGCTGAAAAAAAATAAATTGTCAACATTTGACAAAATTTTTAAGTTATCAAACCAGGTTTGATTATTACTAATTATATCCATTTATAACTAATATTTATAACCGATACTTGTTTAACTTATATTTTTTTAATAATACAGCCAGAATTTTTACCAATAACCGTTCTACCCACACCTGAAGAGTTTAAAATGCAGTGGCTTAATGATAGTTTCGCTTACATTGGTCAGATGTTTCAGTTGAAACTAAAATTTGATACACCTCAACAAATGAGCATGGGTTTTGAGAATCCACCCCAAATGAGCATGGGTTTTGAGAATCCACCCCAAATGAGCATGGGTTTTGAGATTCCACCCCAAATGAGCATGGGTTTTCAGAACCCACCCCAAATGAGCATGGGTTTTCAGAATCCACCCCAAATGAGCATGGGTTTTCAGAATCCACCCCAAATGAGCATGCCTCCACCCCAAATGTACATGCCCCCACCTCAAATGCCTTCTGTGGACGGGTATAAGCCGGCTCAAGACGATTTTTTTGGAGACATATACTTTGATGAAAATAATGAAATAAACTATTCGTTTGGAAGAACCAATGACGGTTCAAGTTCCGGCACCGGTAATTTAAATCAAGTTTTGGAAAAACTTGATTTAGTTATTAAGTCTCATGATACGCATCATCAGTATTATCAGGTATCAAATATAATTTAACTTCCTACGTAATATTTTTTTATATTGTAAAGTTATTTAAATAAATTTTAATACGTTTATTATTTTACACAGGGATATCTGAATGACAACATCAACCCATTCATTTCAAGGATGGATGTTTTTTATTACGAAGAAAATTATTGCAAGCTAATTTAATAATTAAAATGTATGTATTTTTTTTTAATTTTTTTATTAAATGCAGAGATTTGCCTCGGGGAGTGAAAGTAAAGAAAAAGTGGTGGTAGAAGATGATGATGATGATGTTGCAAATGATGTGGAAATGTCTAAATTTAAAACCCCGTTATCACATATGCTTAGCTCGTGCAAAGACAAGGTCTATTTTGTAAATTTCTTGTATTTAATTTCTCTCTATCTTATTACACTTTATAAATTTACAGTTCACCTCAATAAAGGGACGGGGAAGAAGAATAAAGAAAAAATCAAAGCTGTTAAAGTCACCATTTCAAGAATTTGATTCTACACCTCGTGATAAAGAGGAAGAATTTTCTGAACAGTTAATTAATAACTTGATTGGTCGAAAAAACTATTGGGTATACACAGAATATCATCCCAATGTAGCTATGGATTCTGATTTTTGGAAAAAAGCAACCACTGGTTGGTTTGATACGCCAGTAAGTGTTGTTATACATTTAATTTTTAAATACTAATTAATTTATAATTTAATAATTAATCTAACTTATTTTTTTGTAGCATATGTCCTGCTGGATTAACAAGTTATTGTTGGAAAGAGATCCAGAGGCTGATTGGACCATTTTACCATCGTTTTTCTTGTCTTCTGTTAAGATGTTTAGAACGTGGTTTCATGATCTCGCAAGTGGTCAAATGTGGCCATTTCCGGCTATCGAACATGTTGATATTGTAAGTCTCAAACCTTATAAGTTGTGGTTCCTATTTATACATTATAATAACTAATGTTTAATTACCATACAGTTTTATGTACCGGTAAATATGGATAATCAACATTGGTGTCTTGCGGTCATAGACATTCCGAAGTGGTCAATGACTGTATATGATAGGTGATTATGAAATATATTTAAATTAATAATAATAGTATTTCTTATTTTTTCTTTTTGTTAAAATTCTAAATAACTTTTTATTGTTATAGTTATCCTGAAATTTGCTCGGCCGAAAGATCCGATATGTTAAACTTTCTGGATTATATGTTTACCACATGGTTGGCCTATAATAACTACGATATGGGACCTACTTTTCGGTATCCTCCATTTGAGCGAAGCTATCCGATTTCGGTTCCACATCAAAGTGGATCAGTAGGCGACTGTGGAGTTTGGGTTTGCATATTTTTACAAAGACTGACTTCTAATGAAGAATTGTACATTTCTAACGAAGACACCCCTAAAACGGCAAGAGAATTTCGTTGGAATTTTTGTAAACTGATGTACGAGAAAAAATTTAGGGTGCATTTAACAAAGAGTGTTTAAACAAGAAATGTGTAAACGTTGTAATTATTAATATATTATCATTTTTGTTTCGTTCTTTTTATTATTGTTAATATATAACCATTTTTAATTATCAATTTAATTATGCCAAAAAATTAAAAAAAAATAGTTTTCTTTTAAAACCAATATAGGCGCCGCCCACATCCTTTTTTTAATTTTTTTTTTTTTTTTACTTGAAGGATACCCATAGTGGGCGCCCGGCCCACATCCAAGATCCATTTTGGGCGCGCCGCCCACATCCCTTTATTTTAATTTTTTTTTTTTTTTTTTTACTTGAAGGATACCCATAGTGGGCGCCCGGCCCACATCCAAGATCCATTGTGGGCGCGCCGCCCACATCCCTTTTTTTATTTTTTATTTTTTTTATTTTTTTTTTACTTGATGGATACCCATAGTGGGCGCCCGGCCCACATCCAAGATCCATTGTGGGCGCCCCGCCCACATCCTTTTTTTTTAATTTTTTTTTTTTTTTTTACTTGAAGGATACCCATAGTGGGCGCCCGGCCCACATCCAATATCACATAGTGGGCGCGCCGCCCATATTGGTTTTTTAGGGAATTTTTTTTTTTTCATTTCTTCCTATAAATAGTTTGAAAGAAAAATTTTCGTTTGCATTTCAACACATTTGGTTAAACATGTTTGACTTACTAAAGTTTTTGGGGCTTAGCAACTATTTTATAAAATGTTTTATAAAACAGAAAAATTGCAATTCTTATTGAGTTAAAACCACTTTGTTTTAATTCTTATTGAATTAAAACCACTTATATATATAAATATGTTTTTAATTATCTTTTATATAAACCCTTTTTGCTCGTAATGGACGCTGGGTTTTAAAAAATTCCAACATGGGTTTGTGTGTAATACGATTTACACAATACTTAACGAGACGTAAATTGACTAATTTAACGTAAATTTGGTGGTGCCGAAATTTCGTCCTCGCACTCCTATAGCTAATCAGAAGGTAAATCGCGTGACTCAGGGAAAATTTGGTGGTGCCGCTCAAGTTTGTATAACTAGTTTGTACAAATTATTATTATGATGTAATTTTTACATTTTTTTGTAACTTTTTGATTATTGTAATATGATCGTTTGTACAAATTTATTGATAATATTATGTTAATTTTTAATTAATGAGAAATAATAAGTGCTAATAATATCTTGACTACTATATTTAAAATTCATTCAAATCGTAACAGTAATTATTTTGGCCACTTGTCCCTACTAAGAAATCACGAAAATTACCTGCGTCAACGTACTTTGTTGTTTTCCTTATTTTTTCCATAAACTTTTGATGATGACGGAACTTGTGATGCCAATAGAGTTTTGCATTGATGACGCATATGTCCATTATGATGACATCTTGAACATATTGTTGGGCTTGTTTCTTCACCTCGAGATGGAATACGTTTATTTTCTCGTGGACGACCAGCTTGCCTTCGATCCATTTGAGGGGTTTCTAAAAATTCAATATCTTCTTCTACTTCCCATTCATATTCATCTGGAACCGTATTTACAGACTCAGCGTATGTGGCAACGTGAACCTCGTTTTTGAACCAGTCCATCGCCCAATGGGTACAATCAGATTGTTTCAAAAAAACAGATACAGCTATCACATGACCACATGGCAAACCAGATAACTGCCATTTGCGACAACCACATTTTTGTTGAAAACATCAACGATACATCGGTGAATTCCGTCGTCAACGTTAAAATGTTACTCATCAACACCCCTTACTGTCCAAGTTTTGGATTTTTGTATTCTTTTGGATATTTTGTTTTCAGCCCACTTGGTTAAGTGATGGGCATTTTTTGCTGTTAGATAAAAAATATTTAATTATTAAGAAATTTAAAAAAAAAAATTAAATAAATTATAATCAACCATTTCTAATATAATACTTACCACCAAGTTGTCGTCGTTCAAAAAACCATTTCTGTACCAATGAAACAAAAAAATCAATTAGTTTTGTGATTGGTAATTTTCTCGCGTTTCGAGACAATGCATTAATAGACTCTGCACTGTTCGAAGTCATTATGTTGAACCGTTGTACAGGGCAGTGCGACCGTGCCCATTTATGAAACCCAACTCTTGTTAGTGTCTCTCTGATTGCCGGCCGCATAGCACATAACGCATTGTAGTTAGTTTCAAAGTCACTGATTGTGTACGCTTTACAAGTTGCCCACCATAAGCTTTCTTGCGCTTTACCCTTTAAACGTAAATTAACCATTAAATGTCGGCAACAAAGACCATGATATGCGAGCGGGTACACTGTTCTGATTGCCAAATCAATAGAAGACGCTCTGTCAGAAATAATAGCAAGTTCTGGATGATCCGCTATGCCATCTTTTAGTTTAGACAAAAACCAGGTCCAGGCATCACCGCTTTCAGTTTTCCCGTCACCGAATGCAATTGGTAAAATTTGGTTATTTCCGTCCATACCAACTGCAAGAAACATGGTGCCTTTAAAAGTACCTTTCAGATGTGCCCCGTCTATTATTATGATAGGCCGCATACAATTAACAAAACTTCGGACCTGCAGTTAATATAAAATAAAATATCCAACTTTTACGTTAGTGGATCGATTATATCTTCAAAATAAATAACTTACAGCTGCACCAATAGCAATAAAAACCATTTCAAAACGGTTAAACTCGTCCCTCAGAATGTGAGTAATTGTTCCAGGGTTAGCTAACTCAAGATTGTGACAGTATGCAGGGAGTTTGACAAAAGCCTCCTCGGCTGATCCGGACAAAAGCTGTTCTGCATAATGTTTTCCTCGCCATGCCTGTTTGTAAGATATATTAACCTTAAACCTTTGATTGATGTCCTTCACGATTTCTTTTCCCCGATAAACACGTCCACAGTCGGTAAGTTGATCTTTTATGATATGACCGATAACTTTTTTATTTGCATTTCTAATATTAGGATACGTCTGCGTTCTTGAACATGTGTGCTCGTTTTTAAAAGAAGTGACATGAAAAGCATTAGTATCCTTATAAGTAGAAGCTCTTAATACCCACTCACAATTATCACCACAACATTTCACAACAAACCTTTCTTTTGATGACTTTTGCACTTTGAATTCAAAACACTCATTTAAAGCCATCATTGATACTTCTAACTTTAATTCTTCTTTATCTTTAAAAACTTTGTTAACAATTGGATGTGTAGATGATAATAAAACATTGGAAATGTTTGTTTCGTAATTTTGAAAGGTTTCGTTGTTATCAATATACTGGTTGTTTGTGTCAAAATTATTAGGCTCATTACTAAAATCATTCATGTGGTTAAATGGAATGTTTAAATCCGGAACAACATCTTTTTTTTAGAATTAGACCCATGTGATGAGTCTTTTTTCCCAAGAGGTAGACGAACCGTAAAAGAGTCAACTACATAAAGATAACATATGTCTGTATGATTTTTCTCTAAAATTTTTAAAAACACAGACATATCGTTGTCATCGTATATGTCAACGGGATACACGTATGTTGAAAACTTATAAGATAAACGTCTTATATGTTGAATATTAAAACGAACCGAAATCAAATCAGTCAGCTCACCGTAGCTGACTTTAGAAGAAAAATATAAACCACGACGAATACAATCAACTGGAACATAATCGTATGTACCATCTTTATGTTCCCAGTTACCACCCATACAAACTACAACGTTGAACTCCATACTTTAAAAAGGTAAAAAACGAAATTTTGACGAAATTTGTAAGTTGTGTCTGTTTGAAAATGGATTTTTATAGGCAAAAAAATTTTTTTTTATAAAAAAATCGAGTTAATGGGCGGGACGCCCGTAGTCGAAAATAGTATATGGGCGGGACGCCCGTAATGAGGTAAAGTGGAAAAAATTTTTTTGATTAATTTTGAAAAACTTTAACAAAAATTGATTTTTATAGGCAAAAAATTTTTTTTTTATAAAAAAATCGAGTTATTGGGCGGGACGCCCGTAGTGGAAAATAGTATATGGGCGGGACACCCGTAATGAGGTAAAGTGGGAAAATTTTTTTTTTTTTTAAAAAATCGTGTTAGTGGGCGGGACGCCCGTAGTGGAATTTTCATAATGGGCGGGACGCCCGTAGTGGGTTCCCGCTTAAAATTTCCAAAAAAAAGGGCGGGACGCCCGTATTTAGGTTCGGGACGCCCGTAGCTAGGTTCGGGCGCCCACAATGTGGTTCGGTTCTCTTGGTCGCCGACGCCTACAAAAAAAAAAAAAAATTGACTATGGGCGGGACGCCCGTAACACGCGTGTCAGAGTGGGCCCGCCGCCCGTGACCGGGGGGTGTTTTTTACGGGCGTCGTAGCATTTTTATGGGCGTGGGCGCCTCTAGAGTACACGTGGCGATACCGAATTGGTCGACAGAGGTGGGCGGCGCCCGGAGAGCCATGGGCGTCGGCGCCCATGGCGGTGGCCATTTTGGGAAAAACGTGTGTGGGCGTGGATACTTTGGGAATTTTCCCAAAAAAAAAGCTAAGTACAGTCGCTTTACTGACTATATCACCTGATGGATTCTATTGATTTTAAAAACTTACACTACTATATTCTTTTACTATCTCTTTCTTTCAACTTTTAAATTGTTTGTTTAAAAGATTTTTTAACTTTTTAAACACCAGTTAAATAGGATAGGGTAAATTTAATAAAATTATATATTTGTTAGGGTATTACCACTATCTTTAAATATTGTTAATATTTTTACCTACATTTGATTATCTAACTAATAAAATTACAAAATAGAAAATTACCATCGAACATTTATTTTAATTCTTTTTTAATTTGTGGTGGCTTGTAACTCTATTTATTAATTCGTAAAAATTAAAAAAAGCCTATGTTAATTTAGCTTAATCATAAGCAAAATTATATAAAATAAAATCAGATCTTACAACAATACCACAATTTTAGTAGCATCTTATAATTTAAAGCTGCTTCAATTATTCAAGTTATTAAATATGTAAAGTTTTAAGGAAGCACATACTTTATTTTTATTTGTATTTTTACTATTATGAATTATTTAAAATAAAATTTTGTTAGTTATTTATTTTTTAACAACTAATTTGAATCACTGACGAATCACTAGAGTATCATTGTGCCATCAGCGGTACCACGTGATGATATCTACCACCAAGTCACCAGTTCATAAGTAAACGTAATACTTTGAGAAAACCTCTTATAACTTTATAAGATTTATACATGTAACCTTATAGTTCTTTAGTCTTATCTCCCCTTAAGGATAATACCATGATGTAATTCCTATGGTTTGTTAGTTGTTTATTAAAAAGCTTTTGAGACCACAAAAACCATGGGTAATATACTAATATAAAATAATGGGTTGTAATATATCTTTATTCACCAAGGTATCTTCAGAAACAGTCTTTTTATCATATTACGATAATAACAATGTTTGTTTTCGTCCTACCTCTCTGAGACTCTTCTGAATAGTAAGATTTGTTGGGGTATGTATGCTTCTTTGTAAAATCTCTCACGTTATCAATGTACACTCAAATTTAACATATTAGTACGTGTACGTTCAAAAATTAATAGTAACCATTCTAATTGCTATAATTGTATTAAGTTTATTATCAATTTACAATCAAAATGAACATATATCAAATTACAATAAATGAATTTGAGTATATAGGCTATATCGATTGTTGCGTGTGTTTAATGCTTCATATTTTGTGTGAAAACCATGTAAATTATTTGTGATTATTCACATCGTGCATCCACTAAAAGCGTCTTTGAAGTGTCTGGACACGGGTCTCCGCCAAAAGACTCTGTCGTATGAGAAACCGAACATTGCCTTTTCCCCAAACAAACCTGAAAAATCGGAGCCTCAAATACAAGTTCAATTTTTAATGCATGATTGTAGAGGTGGGAAACCAATTTTTTTCTAGAACCGGTTGCGGTTCTAGTCAACAAAGTCAATGACATGTTCTGGTTTCGGTTTCAATCGGTTTCGCTCAATTCCGGTTCGGTTTTTGGCAGGATAAAAGTGGAACCAGTTCCGGTTATGATTTATCTGATAACCCAGAACCACATGTACCCACCAGTTTGAGTATGACCGGTTTTTGATTCCGGTTTTGGTTTTTTTGCCCATCTCTACATGTTTGCGAAAGTTATGAGAATACACCATTTCTAACAAGGGATTGCGTGGTCATACAATAAACACCTCGTTTGTTTTTAAGGATTCATTCAACACGGTAGATTCGTTAAAAACAAGTATGTGTCGAAAATTATTATAAAAATATATATTTTTATACTCAGTTTTGTATTTCTTTATTCTTGATTTATGTTTTTTTGTAATTTATTTTAAATACAGTAAAAAAATAAAAATACAGTATGAAAACATATAAATTCAGTAAAAACAAGTGTAGTACAAAGAATATTTGTTTTCATGTTTTTAGATAAAATCTTGTTTTTATTTAATTTTTTCTGTATATGACATCCCTTGTTAGGATTTTAATAATAATTTTATACCGTAAAATGATCCAGTTGATTTAAAACAAAGAACTGCTCACCTTCTCAACGACTTGTTGAGAATTAGGCGAATGACATTTCCCGACAGAGTAGTGTTCGCAGTCACCCGAAGGGTTACCAAGGCTTGCAAATACAATCTTGGAAATGTTTCGTTTTCTAGGGCATCGCAGATGAACTCTAATCGACTTTGGTCTCCATCGATAGCGATTATGCATATCTCTTGAATTTACCCTTGCAGGATGTAAATCTGACACTCGTCCACAAACTTTGTTGATTGAAACAGTATCTATTGAAATGTTTAGTGGGTTTACATATTCTTCTTCAAACAAAACTAGTAGATTTCCTGTTGGTTTAAGAAAAGATCGAGGTACATTGTACCTGTAAAAATATAGGTCAAAACTTTTGTTTGTCACACGTGCTAAAACATCAACACCGTAAATACTACATGTTTATAAGCTAGCTAAATTTTAGCCTAAGTTTTACAAATTAGTATTTTTGATTTGGTTTAGTAAAAACTCTATATATTTTATAGAGTAAATTACTGATATAATACATGTGGTTTGTTAGTATTTTATTTTTGGTTCATAGCCCCATATGATCCCGAACTTTAGACATTTGTAACACATATAATCCTTAAATTACCAAATTATCCTCACATAATTGTCCAAATTACCCTCACATAAGGACTATATGTGTTACAAATGTTTAAAGTTTGGAACCATATGGGTAATTTATGAAACATATGGACCGATAGTGAAATATTAACAAATCACATAGACTATCTCGGTAATTTACTCTATTATATATATATATGTGTGTGTGTGTGTGTGTTGGAATGTTCAATTGAGAACCATTGTTACTTGAGAGCTAAAGGAACCATTTCTAGGCACAAATTTAAAGGATATAATAGTAATTTCCCATACTTTAAAAAAATTACTTTTATACCCCTTAAATCATGTGGTTATAAATATGGTCCTTTACAATTGTTGATTCTTGATAGAATGAATCCATGTATATATAATGTGTTTTTTTTTTGTGCTGGCTAAAACTTGGCATATTTTTGTTTTGTTGAATTTGCTTTTTGTCCTCTCTTGATTGGGTCTTTAATTATGATGCTTTTGTTTTTAAAAGCTAAAAGTCAAAGTTTATTTGTACAAAAAGTGAGTTAATTATGTTTATTTTCTGATTTTTGCATAATATAAATAGTGAGATAAGCAAATAATGCATTTAGGTTTCAAACCATGTTTGTGAAGGAGATCCTGAAGAGGTCTTAAAGGAGACCCAATATCTTCCAATACTTTGGCCATTAATCCAAGCTTCTCCCTTCCCCATTGAACCAAGGTTCAGTGCAACCGGTTCAGTGCCCTCGGGTGCGTCAAATGTGGTCTGTTAGGCACGAACCAACATTGCATTTTAATAAAAGGACACATAAAAAGATGAACTTGAATGCATGAACTTGTGGTCAGAAAGCCATCCAAAGCTAACCTTGTACCAAGTTAGAGTACTAGGATTTTGGTACTGGTTCCACGAGACTTTAGTCGACCCTTCGTCTGTGTAAATCGATAGCTTCTCGCCCAACAATCCGACCTTTGTGGATTCATGAAATCCGATAGATCATGCAAGAACATGTTTGATTACGAGTATGTTGGTTAAAAAAATAAAAAAAAGGGAAAATTTTTGCTTAATTCTATATATCTTACTTGATATCCCCATGGGGAGTTTGTGAAGTTGAGCTCTTGAATCAACACCTCATGTAACCCTGCGCTTCTACGCTCCTGAATCCTTCAAAACTCGATCCAAAAATCAGTAATATAATACACACATACATTTAGATACACACATACGTACGTACATGGATTCATTATTAAAAGATCCAACAAGTTGTAAAAAACTAAAAAAACCACATTTATAGTCACAAGATGTAAGAGTATAAAAATAATTTCTCTTTAAAGTGTGAGAAGTTACTTTTACGTCCTTCAAATTTGTGGTTAGAAATGATTATTTTAGTTCTTAACAAACATTGGTTCCCAATTAAACATAGACACACATTTTGGGAAATGATCCTTGTTAACACATCTTTATTTCGTTAACTCGTGATAACTTGTCAAGTCAATCAAAATATTTTTATTTTTTTTTTTTTTCAAATATCGTAATTACACATGGATAACACTTTCTTCTTTTTGTATATGCGTAGTTCACATGCGTTTGGATTTTACAACGGTATAAGTTTTTCCTTTTTACATGTGTCAGTGCAAATTTTTAAACTTAGACTGGTGTAAAATCTCAAACATATGTGAATTTGCACATACACATAAAGAAAAAAGTATTATAAATATGTAATAATGATTTTCGAGGAAAAAAACAAAAATTTGAATTGATTTTGACAGGTTACACAGTAAAGGTAATTAAGTTTATATATGTGTGTGTGTGTAAATTTAACTGCAAAAGTTTATGAAACCTACAGGCAATCCAACCATAATACTTAGGATGGAAATGTTGTTAATTCCAGTTGGGAGAGATATGGTGTTTTCAAATGTGAAGTCTGTAGCCTTACGAGCTCCGTGTGCAGAACCTAACACAAGTAAACAACATTATCGATCGCGATCAATACTCGCAGTAAGCTATCAATATGTATGATCATATGATACGAATATACGATCCAGGGCTGACCTAATGGGCCAAATAATCCAAGAAACGGTTTAGGGCCCCAAAAATACAGCGCTCTCAATTTTTAAATTTTTTGTATGTAATTGGGTTTTTTTGGCCTATGATTATTTTTTCTAATGTTTGTAGTTTCTAAAGGAAATTGGAATTAAAAAAACCCAAATAAAAGCCTCCACAATGATTGAGCCGGTCATATGATACGTATATCATTTCAACATTCATACCCGCAAGAGCTCCATTAACATATGCACGTAGAACATGTCCAAAAGAGCTCACTTTGAGCATATATTGAGTCTCTGAAGAGTTTACTTGCATCCTATACATATGTTCACATCAAATTTAATTTAGTTTTTTAATTAATAATAATTTTTGGTAAAAAGAAAAATAGTTTTTATTTGAATGGCTTGGTACGACGCCCAAGACAGGGTTTCAACCGTCCCCTAAGATTTGATGCTCTGGGGCGTACGCCCGAGCCTACCTCTAGAGAAACCCCACAACTGGGTGAACCCCCTGACCTTGTCTCAACAAATATGCTTTGGTCCGGATTCGAATCAAAGACCTCTCATAGAAAAGTAAAGAGGGTACCATCAGTGGCGTACCTACATAGAGGGTTGGGGGGCAGCCGCCCCCTTGA